>CM051824.1:154715644-155315644 GCA_028451465.1 Erethizon dorsatum
TGCTGCTCGCGATGCTGCTGTGCTCGCCTGACACTGAGCAGGGACATCCTGGGATGAGGCCGGGGCTGCTTTCCTCCCCAAGGGAAATTCAGGTACAGATTTTAAGTTTGATTCACAGTTTCACAGCTTCACAATTTCCAGAAAAAAACAAAAACAAAAACAAAAACAAAACAAAACAAAACTCTCAAGCGACGTGTGCGTAAAGACGGTAAGTTTCAGAACCACAGACATTTTGGTTGTAGTCCATATACAGGGCCAAGACTTGTGGAGGCACCAAGAGGATAGCCTTGCTGTGCTTCAAGCCACGAGGCCATGTCTGTAGCAGGGACAGAATGGGAACCAGCTCGTTTGACTGCTGTGGGGACTGGGTGGGGCCATGTGTCTGCAGTGGTGCAATGGGGTGTGACCAAGACTTGCCATGATGACATCATCATGTCACTGTGGAACCGCAGGGGACCCTCTCACTTCCGATCGTCTCCACTGGGGGACAGGATGCCTCCTGATGTCTCCTGCTCACACGAGTGCAGCTCCCTCCGGTCTCCCTGCGAATCCCCCAGGATGTCCATCAACAGCGGCGGGAAGAGCAGATCCCTCACCAACTCCTCTTCCTTGCTTGACAGATGGGTCATCGGTGATGGACAGGGACCTAGTTATCCCATTCGACGCCTCCCCGACTCTCCAAACCTTTTCCAACCGTCTCCCCCACCAACTCCAGTGTGCAGGGACTCTTCCTTGGCACACACCTTCTGTTGAATTCCCTATCTGTAAACATGTCTTTAAATACCAAGCATTCATGGAAATTCTCCCTAGCTGTAACTCTTCCAAGGCAAAATAACTGCACTCTGTATTTAATGCACACAAGTGCTTGTAAACTGTGTAACAAGGAGGCGTTTTCAGCATCCCTCTGCCATCTACGTGGGAGCTCCTCAGCGTCTCCTGCCTGCCTTGGTGCCCATTCCCAGCCCTGTTCCCGACACACGGTTGCCATTGGGCACAGTTTATTGAAGCAATGTGACCTGACTCTTTTTTTTCCAACTTGGTTTAATATATATTTATAAATTTTTGTTTCCCTGAAGTTAAAGCCCTGACAGTTGCTTGTTGTTAAGCTTTCTGATAATTATAAATCTTGTTTCAGGCAGTTTATCTCCATTATTGAATAACTCACAATTGATCTGTCATGCATCATAATTTCAGCCTCATTCTGTTCTGTGTCCTTGCATTGTCGGCAGTGACCTACGTGTACCTCTGAAGCAAGGCTGTCATTGTTTTCTTCTCTTGGTCCTGTTCATCCTCTCCATGCCCTCTGACACCTTTGACCATTAGCTGTAATTACACTCCATCTTTCATCTGGTTTTCTCTATATTGCTTTGAGGTTCCACATCGCCAATGTCACCCACTGTCCCTTGATGATATATTCTGGAACCAACTCTGCGTGTCTGGAATATGCGTCTATTCGTCAGAATAACTCACACTCATCACCTACGCTGTCATACTAATGGCTCTTGGGGATATTTATAGATCTTTGTAAATACCACAATGGCTTCTGCTCCACAGGCTGATTTTTTTTCTGATACTAATGTTTGGATGTTGGTTAATTTTCCTAAGCATAATGCTGCTAAATTGTGCTGTTATAGAAAAGTCCTCTCCACAGAGCTATCTGATTCACTCCTTCACCCTGCATGGTTTCTTAAGTCTTCTTTTTTTTTTTTTCTCCTTTCCCCAGACATCCTAAGATCTGAATCACCTTTGAGTTTCCTTGCAAGACATATCTGAAACAAATCATCATTTTCATGATGATCTTTCTGCCATGATTTTAAATTTAAATTATTGATACCATTTGATAAGACTTGATGTAAAAAATATCATGGGGCCACGTTATCACCGCTCTTGTCTCTGAGTCAAAGAAGTGCACTGGCACGTGGCCACAGCCTTGAGTTTCTCACCAGCTGTCTGCATCATCTAGAGCACTAACACGCGTCTGACAGACTGCTCCCCATTCTCGGGACCGGCGTTTTCACGATGTCCTTTCCTTCCATTCGCACAGTCTGAATCACTGATATCCCCAGTTGATTATTTTCCACGAGAGCCTTTTCTTAGGTCTTTGCCTCCCATCCTTTATGATTGTTTTTATTATGCTTTGGATTATAAAAAACATCTGGCAATTAATACTCTGCAAATTTGGGAGTTATACTAATCCAGAGCATTGGAGGTAAAAGAAAACCCTTGGTGTGCACCTAAGAGACATACAAAGCCAAGAATCTGCTCATATCAGACTGTGGGACCAAAGCCTGCCGCATGTCTCTTCCCCGACCTCTGTCAGTGCCAGGGGGAAACCTGACAATCTCTTCGCAACTGTGTCCTCATTCGCTAGAGACTGTCACTTCTTGTCTCCAGCCCTTCCATGAATCGCTCAACGCTTTTCTCCACACCTGGCCTTGTGTGGCTGAGTCGGGCTTTACTTGCTGCACCTGCCCGCTTCTCTCACCAGCACCCTGGCCTGCCCAGTGCCCGTCACTAGATCGCACTCAGGTGCTGCTGGGACAGCACGTGGCAGCGGCGTCTTGCAGGACCCCATTTCTCCTCTCAGACCTTACTACAGCCCCACATCGACATCTATAAAAGGTCAGTGGAGCAACAAAAACAAGCCCTGGCTGTTTGAAGCTCCAGACCTCACGTGTCTTTTGCCCCTTGCTATCAATGACCTTTGGACCATCAAAACAGAATGGATTCTGCACACGACTGCATTTCCTACACCTCTGCCCCAGCCTTTCTGAAGTATGGGTGACTTCTGCACTCCACGGGCACCTGCCACCTTGACTTCTCTGCCGTTTGTAGACCTCAGCCCACGGCAGCACACTGCTCACAAAGTCATGCCGGTATTACCAGAATGAAAATGGAGTCACTTTTATCAGCTCCTAAGCTGATCGTTCTTGCATTCTTTCGGGGATAGATAAAGCTGGAGGCTATGAAGGACATGCACACGTGTCAGCTAGCAAGGACCATTCACAAGCGACTCTGCTAGAAACACAACCTTGCACAAAGGTCACCACAACCTTGTGAAAAATAATACTACTTCTGCAAGGATGTCTGCCAAATGCTCATCCGTTTAGCCTTGGGCTGACATCACCTTGGTATTGATCCTTGTAGCCAAGGATCCTCACTTCAAAATATGATGTAATCCTCCTCATTGTACTTTAGAAAAGTCTCCTGGCCTCCAGCTCCTTGAAAATCCTCCTTTTTTCCTATAGCACACAGCACACGTGTACCCACTGCACGGCCATCCCAAGCGTCCGTCATCACTCTTTGTAGAGCCTCTGTCTGATTGCATTTAGGTTGACACTGGAGGGCTTTGTAGGAGTCACAACTGTAAGCACATCAGGGTCACTGTTCTAGCAGTGATTCTGGACCACCCATTTTCTGTCTCCTGCCAACTTGGTCTTCCACCATGATAGTTCTCCTCTTGGAGGCTACTGCCCTTTCTATCTTTCTCCATTGGCCTGTGCCTTCCACTTCTCGCCACCATCCAGCCTACGTTTAACCATTCATCTTTCTAACAGTTCATAACAGCCAAAACCCCCTTGTTCATTGTTTTTCTTCCAATCCTTTGACCAGTAGCAGAAAAACAAAAACAAAACCACAACAACAAACCCCTCATCCTTTTGGAAGGACCCAAGCACCCACATCTTCTCTGCTTGCTCCTGGCAGCTGTGTGCTTGGAAGAAAACCCTGCACTAGGGAAGAGAGGACCTACTTTATATTCATGCCACCAAATTGCCGGTCCCCATAGACTTCTTTAGTTAGCATCGCTCCGCTCTGCACAAGAATGATCACAAACCCATCCCTCCATTTGAGCTGTTACAACAAAACACCTGACACTAATTAATGTAAAAACAACAGAAATTTATTTCTGTGCCAGTTTAGAAGTTGCAAAGTCTAAGCTTGAGGTGTAGAGGGACTCAGGGGCTGGAGTGGTCTGATCTTTACTTTCAAGATGTCACCTTGAATGATGCTTCCTCTAGAAGGGACAAACACCAGTCCTCACATGGTAGAAATGATAGAAGAAAGGAACACATTCCCTGAAGCCATTTATAGGTCACTAATGCGATCCAAAAAGGGGCTGCTCCCCAGACTTAATCACCCCGAAAGGGCTTGCCTCTTAACATAGCTGAGGCAGCAACATTTTGGGGCAATACAAACACTGAAAGCACAGCTAACATGGTGGTGAAGAGCACAGAATCTTGAGAAAAATCGCTTGGGGTCAAGTCTCAGCTTGCTACAAATTAGGTCTAAGAATCTGGCAAATTATTTAAACTCTTTGCCCTTCGGTTTGTCTATAAAATACGGATGATGACAGTAGAGTTGGGAGGTATAATGAACAAGTATGCACAGCACAATTAGAAAAGTAGTTGGTGTACAACGTGTTTAGGAGAGTTTGTTATTATTAGTAGTAACTGGGCCAGGATCATCTTGCTGAGATTTTTGCCTGTCCTAAAGCTCATAACCAGATGCCTTTTCCACCATGACCCGGTCTGGACCATTTGCCCCTAGTTTTGCTTCACATGGGCCCTGCTCTTTTCCTGGAGCTGGACTTTACCTTATTTCAGTTTGGATCAATTATTTCCTAAATAACTGTGACTTATGCTTTTGCAGGTTTATCTTTGCAAACATTTTCAGAAAAGGATGCATAGGAGGTAAAATTTATGGTTCTTTGAATCATGGAGAAGTGTTTCATGTAGTTTAATAACAGATGGATACTTCTGAGCTCGACTCACTTTGCATCTGGGTTTCAAAGGCCTCGTGCAGTCTCCTGTCTCCAGTGTTGCTGTGACCTGACGCCAGGGTGAGCCACTCTTGGGGCTAACATGAAAGCACTGAAGACTGAAGTTTGCTTCCTGCTGCGTTTGACAGGAAGCTTTTTCATCCACATTGCTCCATGCAGAATACATTCTATTGGTCTGAAAACAAGTGACATTTTATTTATTAAATTTCTGTTACATCTTTGTGATCTCTTCTCCATTTTTTCCTTTCTTGGCCCTTAAACTCTGATATTTGGATATTAGACCTTCTGGATTTGTCCTGGGTACTTCCTGTTTTCTCTTTCTGTTATTTCATTTCCCATTCTGGCAGCTTTAATACTTTACTTTCCATGTCTTTAGCTGATACATTTTTCCCTATTTTATTAACCACTCATAACCCTTCACTTGTCTTCCAGCTGTAAGTTTTAATTTCATTGCTTCTGCTTTATAATTTAATGATTTCTCAAATCCCTCTCACTCTGTCAATGACAGGTTTTCTTTTTATTTTCTTTTTCAAAATCTCTTTATTCCCCGAATGGCCTACTGATGTCATCATTCTCGTTCAGTTTTTCTTTTCGTTCTTCTTGGCCTTGCGTTTTCATATGGACGAATCCCTTTCTTGCCTGTACTCAGTTATAAGTCTCACTCCCTGGGACCTGGCCTGGCCCTTCCCTCCTTCAGCAAGGGTCTATCTTCCACCTCCTCTCCTACTTTCAGCCTCCTCCTTGCCAGTGGCAGCTGTGCTGCAGCCCTGGACATGTGGGCGCCATGGATGTCCTCGCTGGCTTCTGAGTAGACAGAGAGCCCATTCTGAGTGGCAGCTCCTCCCTTCTCCCAAAGGCAATGTCCTAGTTGATGGGTGATGCATGCCGGTAATCTCAGCACTCTGGGAGACTGAGGCAGGAGGAGTTTGAGCCCAACTCGGGCAACTTCACAAGTTATCAAGACCCTATCTCAAAAAAAAAAGGGGCCAGGGATCTAGTTCAGTGCAAACTTCTTGGGCTCAAACCCCAGTCCTGCAAAAAATCAATCAATCAATCAATAAAATAGAATAACTAAATAAATAGATAATACAAAAATAAAAATAAAATAAAAAACGAAAGGCAATGTCTCATCTAGAAGTGCTATACACCCAACTGCTGGTACCCTTGCTGTTTTTCCTGTTGTTTTACTTGAAATAAATCCCTGCCTGACTATGCACTAAGACCTCCAGGGAAATTACGTAGTCAGGCGTTTGCCCCGTCCTCAGCCGTATTGGTTCTCTGTCATCCACAGCACCACCACCCCTGTTGGATCACAGCCTCCTGCTGCTCCCACCTCTCCGGAGAGTCCTCTCCGGACTCCGCTCCCTGCTCCTGCTGCAGATGCCCATGGTCTGGGCCTGGCTTCCTGTCTTCAGGAATCCCCTGGTAACTCAGAGCTCTGACGGCGTCCTTCTTCCGGTCTTTATCAGTGTGGATTTCTGTCTTCTTATCCTTCAGATGGACTTCAGGAGAGATGGACAGTCACCTCTGCACTCACTTCTACAAGCGAATTTGAACCGGATGCTCTTGTATCTAGTTAAAATATTCATGGACAACGATTATTTTGGGTAGAATTTTTAATTATAAGCACAAGACTTGGCATTTTCATCTGTGTGATGTCATTAACTTCTCATACTGACCCTAAGGAGCCCCATTTTGCAAGTAAAGAAACTGAGGTTCTGAGAGCGTGAGCATTTGCTTGAAGCTGCACGGCTCATAAGTGGTAGACTCAGTATTTGAAACCAGGTCTTCTAATTTGTAATTGCGTTCTTTGTGCTACAGGTGAGACCAAAAAACAAGACAAAACAAAACTAGCTATCATGGGCTTGGGGAAGGTGGATAATGATAGGAAATAATGGAAAAGATAAATTTTGCATATAATCACTTGTGTGAGATACAGTGTACAGTGTCTGGATTTTTATTTTTTAGTGGTGAACAAACATCAGCTCCAGTCTCAGCTTTGGGGATTTGCATAAAACCATGGTACCTTGACAGTTAGAAACAGGACCAGTACATGTAACAACCAAAATCATTTGAGAACAGATTTAACATCCAAAATGATTATGACTGGCATGAGAAGAAAACTCAAATCTAATCTGAGTAACTTCATAGAGATAAGATTATTGGATTCCACAGATAAAAATACAGGGCACGTAATTAAACATGATTTTAGTATACGTATGTCCCGCTAAAATTATTTGTTGCTTATCTGAAATTCAAATTTAAATGGCTTCTTAAGAGTATTTTATCTGTCAATACTACATAAGAATAAATGCATTATTTTGTATTTCAGCCTTAAAACTCAGCTATGCTGCTGTAGGTTGGATATGCGCTAGGTATTCACGTGAGAGGCATTTGTTTAGGTTGACTGTGACGCCCACATACTCTCACAGTGCAGAGGGAAAAAAGAGAAGAAAAAGAAGGAGCAGGAGGAGAAGGAGGAGAGGGAGAGGGGGAAGAGGAAGAGGAAGCAGCAGCAGCAGCAGCAGCGACAATGGCAGTAACAAGACCCGAGGCCACGTTAAAACAAAACGAGCCCCTAAGGCAGTGTTTTACAAACTACAGAGTATTCGTTCAGAATGGCTGCACTATCATTAAAATGTACCGCTCTGCCATCTTCCTGGAAGTCCTTAAAATATAGCTTTCTGAGCCATTAAAGATGTAAATTTCTATGCAAAAGGCTTAGAAATGTCTTCTTTACAAGACCCTCAAAGTGATTCTGGTCCGCATAGAAGTTGGAGAACGGCTGATAAAGAAAAGGAGGCTGTCTCACCGGGCAGATGCTGTCCAGTCCACAGAGAGCAGAAGGGGCTCAGGCGCTACTGTATGAGCTAGGAACTCGCATCCTGACCATGAGACCAGGGTGGTGGACGCGGTCGCTGTGATGTCACGCACGCAGTCCCAGAAGCAGCCTGTGTCGTTTAGCCTGCAGAGTTTTCAGGATGATACAATTGCTTTCTTCAAATACTTCTGCAGAAGAACGTTTGGATGTTTGTCTATTGCAAGTCCACCTGTTAAAATTAGGACCAATGAAAGCAAATTACGAGCAAGGTTGCCTTTCATGTAAGGATGCACTGTCCAGCCATTGCTGGATGTGCCCGGACAATGGGGGACGCAGGCTCGCCTACGGCTCCTGGGCAAGGGTTCTCTCAGAGGTCAGCCTGAAGGGCAAGTCTGTAAGCCACTGTCAGACCCTGGCTAAGGCCTTTGCCAGTAGCTCTCAGTCCCAGCATAGAAGACCAGCACGTTTTCCCTGAGATCAATGAAAACAATTACAGTGTTGAAATTTAAAAACAAAACAAGCAAACCAAAAGAAATCCTGTGAGTTTTGACCAGCAGAGAAAATGTTGACAGTGATGCAATGATTTTTGAAATCTTGTGGAACACAGATGAAAACCAACTTAGGCTCTTTGTTTTAGAGATAAAGAGGAAGACATACCGTCAGCAACAATTTTCTTTCCAAGTCAGGATCGTTCAGGGGCAAACGGAAAGTCCCTTCTCCAGACTGAGGCCTTTCCAATCAACCGAGTTGAGGGGAGAGAGAAGGACACAGGGAGAGGGGACAACTGGATGTGACTCTTCGAAATCACGAGACACTTGCTTAGCTTTTAAAAATGTTCTTTCCTTTAAAATTAAACAGGGATAGATGGAATGATAGTGTAGCATGTCTTTTAAAAACATAAATTCTTAATTTTATTCTTTTCTGATTTGGAATATTGGAAAGTGCCGGCTGTATGTCATCTTTCAGTGCAGACCAACGCGCCATCCAACAGACCCACATTCCATGTTTAAAGCAAAAAGCGAGATTTTTTTTCCGAGTCAGAAGGGAAATGTCTTTGAGTTAAACCTTTCCAGTTCAAGTCAGTTTCAGTGGGAGATGTAGCTACTTAGAAACTCCTTTTTTTTTTTTTTTTTCCTTTTCATAATACAATGAATTTTAAAAAGCAAGCCCACTCATTACTCAAATTACCAAAGTCCTACTCACCAAAGTGAAGTTGATTGACTGTAGTCCTGGAAATTACATAAGGCATTTGGTTCACGCATCGTTCTTGCTGGTATTATTTTAATAGTCAGCTTTCGCCTTTGTCCTTTTGTCCTTTGCTTGGCTTTCCTACGGAAAAGGCAAAAAAAAGAAAAAAGAAAAGGTGTGCAATAAGAAATGAGATAAGGCAACAAGTGCTAGAAGAAGTTCTGCGGGTAGGTCACCAGGAAGGGGATAACAGGCAGGGACAGTGGGCCACTAGGATTATTGATTTGAGTCCACCCTGCAAAATCTTGAAGGGCCGGCGTCGTGGGCGTGGCCTGCTGAGGTGCGCAGAGGATGGGGCAGGAGGACTTCCGGTGGGCCCTGGGGAACCAGCTGGATCTGGCTTGAACCCTAAAGAGGGAGGCAGGAGAGCCAACTCCAGAGCTCTAATGGAAACCTTCTATTTTTATTCCCAGTGACCTCTTACAGGACGTAGGGGACCTGGGGGCCCGCGTGGATCCACAGCTTTGTTTGGGGTCAGGGCTTTCCTCACATGTGTGAGCGCCCTCTCGGAATGTTCTGGTGACTCCTGGGACACAGCGAAAGTGGGAAACCCGGACCGGAAGAGGGGGGAGGACGGGCGCGGGGGCGGGGGAGGACGGGCGCGGGGGCGGACGGGCTCGGGGGCGGGGGAGGACGGGCGCGGGGGCGGACGGGCGCGGGGGCGGGGGGGAGGACGAGCGCAGGGGCGGGGGGAGGACGAGCGCGGGGGCGGGAGGACGGAGGAGGGGCGGGAGGAGGACGGGCGCAGGGTAGGGAGAGGACAGGCGCAGGGGCAGGCGCAGCCAGGGCTCTGGGGAGGACGGGGCAGCGCTGCACCGCGCGGGAGCCTCGGGCCTGGGTCCCTGGGCGCCGGGCTGGGGGGCTCCCCTAGACTGGCTGACAGTCATCGGAACCCTTCCGGGTCCTGGGAGCGTGGTCCTGGAGAATTCTGCCGCTCAGGGGGGCCGAATCTAAATCACACAATAAGGGAGATGAGGTCAATGGCTATTTTTGGCCGCTTAGGCAAGACCGAGCCCTGAGAGTGAAGGTCGGACGTCCTCGCAGGGGCCACCAACACGGGGGCTTTCCAGGTGCTGGACGTCTTCTTCCTGCATGCTGATGCCAGAATGTTGGTTTCCTTGGTCAAAAATTGCTTCGTGTTAAATTCCCTCTTTTTCTGTCTCTCTCTCTCCTGACAGAGCTAATGGGACTTACAAGTAAACAGAAATTTTTACTGTTATCTGCTGCCCCCTGATGGCCACTTCCCTACTGTTTCACCAGCTGCAGAAGCGGACGTTAAGATGAGGTTGCATTCCTAGAAATAAATAAATTTGGCTTTTCCCACTTCTTTCTTGGCAAATCAGACCCCCCCCCCACCAAATGTAGAGTTACCAAATTTAAAATAACAAATAGATGGAAGAACGTGGTTCCTTAACTTTTATAGATCCCTACTCCAATGCAATAGAAATTTCATTTTAGATTAAAACCATGGCTTGGCTTTCTGGTATCTCTGCTTCATTCTTTTCAAGACTCTTGCATTCCTAAGATTCGAATAGTTCTTTGGCTAATGGTCTATATTAAAGATTGAATCATCTGACTGTCTAAAATACTAGATTCTATCAGCAATTCTTCATTTGCAAAGAAACCATTTTAGTCTAACACCAAAGAAGAAAGCAAATAATACCTAGAAAGCCCAAACACAATTTTACAGGATGTGCTTGAGATCTAGCTTCTCAATATTAGATGACATGAGACTGCTTGCTAGCACAGCGGATCCTTCCCTGTAGCTAATAACTTCAAACACGTGTTCGGAAACTGCAGTAGATTAATGCCTGATTGTCAAAGGAACTGTGCTCACGTGAAAGTTGCAGAGCCTGGATTAGAATTAATTGTCTCAAAATCCTCGGCCTACTGCTCCATCTACTGAACAATGCGCTGCCTTTATGAGTAATTAGGAGAGAGAATTTGATGTGTCAGACACTTTATTGCAAAACCAAGATTCAGCAGTGAATTCTGATTAATGTCATTATGATTTTTTAAAGAACCCAAACTTTAAAACATTTTCAGAAGCTCAGCTTCTGCGGCCAGGAAGTGGACTGATAACTGTTTATGTAGCTGCAGTCTGCTCTAGAGTTGGTGATGTTCTTGTTTATAATTATTTCGGGGTTTGGAGGTGCTTCATGCGGCTTTTCCCCGGGTTCTTTAGCTGCGCATCTTCATTTGGTTCTGCGTGGGTAAACTTCCACAGTGGTCCGGGGTGTCCCATCGCTTCCTGGAGGAACAGTTGGCGCTGAGAGCAGGTTTATTTAAAGCACCGAACTGGTTTAAGAAGTCTTCGGTCACGCAGCTGAGGGGGTTGTTAATGCGCTGTAAGCAGTGTCTACCCAAGCTTGGGGCAGTTCCTAGAAGAGTCTCTGGCTTTCTGCTAATGCAGGTCCTAACGAAGCCTTTTTTTTGGTGCCTGTAAGACTTCGTGTTCATTTTTGTTACACAGTCTTCATTTAAGCTTGAAGAAGAGCTCCAGGGCAGACCTAAAATTAACTTCTCTTTTAAGGTCCTAACCTTTTGGGGTTTTAATTTATTCACTTGTCCATCTTGTGAAGGCTTCATGAACTCCAGCTATTGATTTCCGTGGCCAATGCTATTTTTCCTGTTTATTATAATATATTGTCCCATTGTTGGGGCACTGTGCACTCGGTTCAATTTCCCACACGGGGGACAGGAAGCAGCCCCACGGCATCAGACTTCCTGAGATTGATTCTGGGCGGTGGGAGGGACCTGCCCACCCCAGTCCCTTTGTGCGAGGCCCGAGTGACCGGTGGACACTTCCTCCCACCCGGCCCAGCCTGGGAACCCTCCTTATCAGCCAAGCTATGTCATTCCTTTTTACACATGGTGTTTATTGTCTTTGGGGCCTGCTTGGTGGGAATGTTCTTTTCAGGCGCGACAATGGGGAGCCACAGAACGGTGAAATCATGCAGCCCTGAGCGCCAGGCCTTCCAGTCTCTGGTAATTAGACAACAAAACACTCAGTGACAATACAAGTGACGGGTTTACACTGCTGGCTACTGAATTATTTATTAATAAAAAGCTTTATCAGTGGTGCACGATCCGCAATCTTGCATGTGGGTTGCATAGAACCCCGAGCACCCTCCAGAGGCTTGCATGGAAGGCGCTCGGCTCTTCTTCTTTTAAGAAAACGTTTATATTTTTTTGAGTTTTGCTTAGTATCTTTGAAGGCAAACATCAGCATCCACCTGCCCACCCTCTACTCAGTTCTCAGTTTGAAATAATTTAAACTCCACACACTGAGATAACACGTGCAGGTGTTTTATGTTTAAAATAAGAAGTCACTGTCATCATTAATTTGCTTACCTGTGACCCAGCAAAGTCAAAATCATTCTTTTTTACTGTAAATTTACCTTCTTAGTATTAGTTTATTGCAAAAAAATAACAAAACAAAACAAAAAAAACCCTCCATGATGTAGTAGATATTATTTCAAAAACAAGGTGCAAGCCTTTGGAAATGGTTATAATTTGCACTCTGAAATCGTGTGTCCCCCTCCCATCTAGTTATCAGTTAGAAAACCTCCCACAGGAAGCAGTTGACGGATGCAGTTCCAACCACAGTGCCAGTCCCAGGGAGATACTGGCCTGCAGAGATGCCTCTGCTGCTCTTGGCTCTTCTTCTTCCCTCCTTCTCCCCTCCCCTCCCCCTCTTCCTCCCCTCCTCTTCCCCTCCCCCTCCCCTCCCCCTCCCCTCCTTCTCCCTCTCCTTCTCCTCCTCTTTCTGCTTCTCCTCTTCCTCCTCCTCCTTGTTCTAGGTGCAGAAGATTTCTGAGGTTGTAGGGAGAAAGACGTAAATTTTATAGACACTTTACGCAGGGAACACAGTCACTGTCATTGGAACCGTTCAGTTTACGAAGAGCAAACTGGATTTCTGTTTCAGGATGGTGACTGCCACTGTGGAAACGGAAAGATCAGTGTACCAGTTGCAGGAGTGAATTAATGATTTTGATTAGTTGAAAGCCATATCTTGTTTCTTTGGGTCAGCAATTGAGTTTCTATCAGTCATTTCAAAGTTTAGCTGTACTTGAATTGACCAACTCACAAATAGATTTTCAGATAGATGTTATGACCAAATGCACTTCTATTTTACTAACTGGGAAACGGAAAGTCCCTGTTTTATGTGTACAATTGAATTTTATTTTAATCCCTGAAACAAATCTAGATGGTGGGGAAAGGCTTCACTAATTTCAATCACTGTTCAATTAAACTATTCTCCATTTTGGGGGGGATGGGCATTCTCCTTTAGTGAATTCATATGATAAGTCAAAGTGGATGGCCAGGTAATTTAATTTGACCTGCATAGATAGTGGGAAATATCCTAGATGGGTTGTTCTTCAAGGTGACATACAGCTAAGTGGATAGCATCTTCCAAGAAACTGATTCTTTCCACCTCCATGAAGTGATTGCTGCTGAAGCTCGAAGATTTGATCTGACTAATGGGAGAGGCAGGCGGACCATGGCGGAGGCAGAATACTCTGTCATTGCTGGATTTCAGTATTCATCCTGCAAGGGAGAGTCTTGGTGTCATATTTATTGTTTGCTTTCTTCTTAAACTGTGGTTTTAATCTTTTATAAACCTTGGCCAGTATCGGTCCATTATGGGAACTGGATCTAAAGATTTTCGTTCACAATTTTTATTATATAGCCATTGAAAGATTCCGGATACAAGGCTACAAAGATATTGTTTTGGAGGATCTTTAGGAAATGGACAGTGGTCTCCTGAAGGAGTGTGTAGGATGGAAACCTTAGGTGCCTCTCCTGCCCTCTGAGTTTGGAATTAAAGGTTGATCCAGAGGGGACTAGGGGTTTAGATTTGTGAGCCAGGAAGACCTCTGGAGACAGGCTGATGGATACACGCATAGCCTACTAAGTTAGTGCTCACTTTGGATGGACATCTAGGAGTACTTTAAAGTGTCAGACGCAGGTGACTGTCTTCCTGATATTATTAATACCCAGAGTTGGGGAAATATTAAAAGGCAGCAGTTGTGGTTGGGAAGTTTAAGATTACAAGCTATTGAAACTGAGGCACATGCGAAAATCTGCGTCCAGAGGCCACTGCTCTGAACACAGGAGGAGAGAGGGGACAGGGAAGGATGTGAATGTCTAATATGTAGATATCAAAAGCTTAAGAATTTGAGCTCACCCAGGGAGAAGTGAGAGAAAGGAAACCAGTGGACCAAGGGAAAAAAACCCAAGAACACTAACTTTAAGGGTAGGAAGAGGGGTACCTCAAAGTACAATGAAAAACATATATGTAGTAAAAGAATCCTAAGAGAATGTCCTAGAGATTGTTTCAGTGGGTCCTTATAAAACCTGGACTCAGGAAGTCATCTGTCACGGAATAACGTGTCTTTTACCTGGAAACCACGTTGGTAGTTGGTGAACTCACTGGAGGAATGTGAGTGTCAGGCTTGATCTGTCGTATTTTCTGAACTACACAGTGAAAAGGAGCTCCACGCATAGGGATGTGCTTCTCTCTTTCCTTAGCACTGCGGGCTTTGAGAAGCTTTTGCGTGAGAAGCTCATTTCTCCGTGATATTTTTGCTAGAGAGTGGAGGAGACTCACCTCTTAGAGCCTGGGGGGTGGGGAAGTGATACTAAAGGTTGTAACGCCCTCCCCTCATTGTGAATCATCTCTAAAGTGAAAAGGGGTGGGGCGCAGGTCACCTCTTGGGGGACTCTAGGAGCCTAGGTCCCGGGAGACCGGCTGTGGAAGAATTTCTATCCTCAGGTAGCTTTTCCTCCACCTAAATTATGAAATATTTCAAGGAAAGGGATGTCACCAACAAAGAGAAGAAAAAACTGTGTTTTATCTTGACCAGGAAATAAGTGGTATGTGTTAAAAATAAACAAACAAAGTCTTTTGGTTGAGGGATTCCTTTGGAGCTTTAGGATCCACCTGTCACTGACTGACAAGAAGGACAGGCTAATTAATACACTCGCCTGATGGAAAGAAAAAGGGTCTCTGCCTTGATATTTGGCTGGGGGTGATTTAAAACACAGAGTAATTAGAGAGGTCCGGGAAGATAAAAGCTGACAAGTGTTCATGGGCTCTGATGATAAAGACAACTTTGGGTCCTTTGCCAGAGCCATTTCTGTGGAGTCCTGGGGGGCAAAAAGAGATGGAAGTTGGTAGAAAGGCATATGGGAAGGGGGAGGCTGATAACTTTGATCACTTTGAAGCAGTCAGTTGAGAGAAAACCAAGAAGGTGGAAGATAGAAAGGGGGACAGAGTCAGAGTGACTTTTGTTTATTTTAGGAAAGAACTGAGGATGCATAGAAGCTGAGGAGACTGGAGATAGCCATAGAAGTAGACATACATGCAGAGAGAGAGAGAGGGAGAGGGAGAGAGAGAGGGGAAGAGAGAGAGAGCGCGCGCGTTTGGACTGCTCTAACAAAATACCGTGGAGTCGGTAGCTCAGTAGCTCGCTAATCCCGGAAATTCATTGGTTCCGGAGGCTCTGAGATCAAGGCCGAGTCTGTGTGTGAAGAGGCTGCTTTCTGGTCCACAGATGAGGGCAGGGCGCTCTGTGGAGTCCCTTTTCATAAGGGATTCTGTAATCCATTCCTAAGAGTGGCGTCCCCATGTGCCGATCACCTTCCCAAGTTGTCACAGTAGGGCTTAGGGTTTCAAACATGAGCAAGGGGTGACACATACATTTAGTCCATGTCATTGTAACCCTGTCCTTCCACATTCATGTCCTTCTCACATTCAGAATATGTTTATTACATCTCAACTGTCCCCAAAATTCCAGGATCACATCTCAATTCTAAAATCCAAAATGTTGTCAAAAGATCACCCACCGGGGCCGGTGAGATGACTCAGTGGCTTAAGCGCCTGCCCGGCAAGCGCGAGGGCCCAAGTTCGACTCCTGGAACCCACATACGAAAAAGGGGCCGGTGATATCGCTCAGCGGCACGGGTGCCTGCTGGTGCGCGAGGTCCTGAGGTCGACCCCCGGTACCCACAAAAAAAAAAAAAAGATCACCCACCAAGATGTTAGTGGTCTACATCCTTTGACTCCCAGATGGAGGTAACTGGGAGCCCCATGGCCACGAACTCTTTGAGCCAACAGAGAGGGTGACATACAGATGCCAGCAGGGTTGCTGCTGGGACCTCCATAGATGTGGCTACCATGGCCTGCACCTCACTGAGGCCTGCTGGGGACCCCGGCCCTGGTGTTGGGGGAGGAGGGTGTGGGGTGAGGAGGCGCTGGATGGACAGTGTCAGTCCTGGGGGCCCCAGGTCCTCCTTTTAGACTGACCGTCCTCCAACTCCTCTCCCATATCCAGGGCTCTGCACCCGGGGCTCGGCTGTGTCCTGCAGGGTTGCTCATCCCTTGTTTTGGGAAACATCACCTGGTTTCCTTGGAGATGGCTGGTCCACGTGTGTTTCCTCAACAAATGGTTGCTGGCTACTTTTTTAAGTCTCATATTTTGAAAAAAGGATAGATGGGGGAAATTTTCAAACCTTTAAAATTCTACTTCCATTTTGCTTAACGACTATCATTAAGTCATTTCCTTTTCTCCCATTTACTGGAAGCAGCCAGAAGGAGCCAAGCCACACCTTGAACACTTTGCTGAGAAATTGCTTCAGCTGAACATCTAACTTCAGCTCTCACAGGTTCTGGTAGCCATGGAATGCGAGAACATGGCGCGCCCGTTTCACCACGTTCTTCACCGCTTCATACCAAGGAGGGCTGTGTCTTAGCAGCTCAGTCCGCACCTCCAGCTGAGATTTCAGGACGGCCTTTCCCATCCTCAGTTTTATGACACTCTGCCCAGAAGGCTGTGGGTTCTCCACAAAGATGGAGGCCTTTTCCGTAGCTTTCTCCCTCTACTGGACTCACTCTTTGAGGTCCGATCAAGGAAGTATAGGTTTTCTCTAGCACGCACCCCCAAAATTCCCTCAGCTCTAGCCACTCTGCACTTCCAAAGATAGTTGGAAAATTTTTATATTTGATACAGCAGCATCTCCACTTCTCAGTACCAATTTTTGTCTAGGTCTCTCCAGGCATGTAACAAAAATACAGTAGACGTGGTGGCTTATGAACAGTAGCATTTATTTCTCACACTCTTGGGGGCTGCAAGGTCCAGATTGGTATCTGGTGAGAGGCCATTTCCTGGCTCATAAACGCTGCTTCCTACCAGGTCCTCGGAGAGTGAGCTCTCAGTGTTCTTTAAAATTCCCTAATCCTATTCCAAATCACCTACCAAAGGCTCTCCCTCCAACTGCCACCACCTTCAGAGGCTGGGATTGTAACATATGTGGGGGGGCAGCAGAGTCTAGAGCATGAGTGTCAAAGTACCTGCGTAGGGGAGTATGAGTGAAGATGAGCCTTGTCTCTTATTACCCCTCACCAGGTGACCTCAGCCACCTTCACCAGCTCTGTGACTGTCACCTCCAGCCAGGATTCTTACCCGAGTTGCAAAGCCAGCCTGCCCCCTCCCAAAGCTAAGGTTGTCAGGTCCTCACTAATTACCCTGGAGAAGATCTCACTGGGCTTGTAAATTTAGGGCATTTTATTGCACCCAGGTCTTCTTGACTTTCCCCTGCAGTTGCACTCTCATTTTTCACTGTTGTGTGACCCAGTTATTTATATATGTTCCTGAGACAATTTTTAGAAATCACATTCTAATTCCCTGCTTTAAAATCCTGTAATAGTTCTCCACCAACTCCGTGTCGGTGAAGCCCAAACTCCTTACCGTGGAGGATGGGCACAGGCGCAACACACGCGTCTCCCGGGGAATCTAACTGCGCCCTTTCTCCGTAACAGGTCGGATTTATGGTCAGGCCAAGCCAGGTACTTGTGATTCCGTAAACCCATAGGGTGGCTCCGGGAGAATGTCAGCTTGGGCCCAGTGTCTTGTTCAACACCTACAAACTTCATAAACTCAGGTTAATGTTACTTAACATTTTGCCAAGTGTTCTCATCTGCACTGTACCTTGAACAGTAGTGCTTACCTCTGTGGGTTGTGCACGGGATTAACTAAGGTGATATTTTAAAGCACTTTGAGCAGGACCCAGCTCAGAGTCAAAGCTCAAATTTCATCTAGCATCATGATCATTAATATTGATTTTTTACCGCAGCATGTCTTCACTCCATTCTTTTTTTACAGCTCTTGTGTCCTTACCTGTCCTTCTACATTTTTTCAAGGTCAAATTCCCATTTTACTATTCAGCCTAAATGCTAAATCTTCTCTCAGGCATTCCTGAACATCTTCAGGAACTTGGTCTTGAGCACATTTGCTTTCTATCTCCCATACTTCAGTTTTGTCTTCTACCTTCGCTGCTGTTTCTCTGGATGTTTAGCTCTCCATTGGGGTCCTTTTGCATCAGTGGAAATTGGTTTTTTAGACCTCTTCCTCTTCTAGTGTATTTTAAAACCTCCAACAGCCAAGAGCTACTTACAATTACTTTTGTACTTGTAGCCCTTTGTGAAATTGTCATCTTCTCATGAAACTTAGTAAAATACAAATAATACCAAAGAACATCCTTCAAAGGTTAATGTATATTCCATTTAATATTATTTAAACAAATTAGATATACAACCATGTAAAACAGATATGGCCCTTAATTTTGTGTGGCCTCTACGACAATGTTGAAAGCACAAGTTTAGATTCCTTGATGGAACCAAAATGTAATAAAAACCATAGTGAATTCCAAAGATCAACAGCATAGCTGTTCAGTGAAAAAAAACAAAAAACAAAAAAACAAACTGGAATCAGAGAGGCTCAAGTTTAAGTTTTTATTTAAGTCCTATAAAGTGCAAGTTCTTTATCTGGAAAGTGGCCAAGTACCTGGGGGGGGCAGGACATTTAACCCACAAGGTTAAGGTCAGGAGTCTGCACGTCTAACTGGGAGAGACTGAGGTAGTCTGTTTTTTATTCTAGCTTGCAATACATTTTACTACAGGTACTTCTTCACCCTCTCACCTTCTTAGCAAGCTGTCAGTTTTGCACAATATTCAGACGCCACTGACTCATTTGTGTCACTCCCAAGCCTGGTTTCGCTCCCACCACTCTGTGTTCAGAGCAGGGCTGATGACAGCAGGCAGCGCCTCAGCCCTTGGAGGGAGGGAGTGGAGCACAGTAGGGCGTTTGCCCCTTCAGAGCATCTTTTTTTTCCTCATACTAAGGTTTGAGAAGCAACAAATAATCAGCATGGTGCTTAAAACTAATACACAGAAATGGGATTGCTCTCACTTGTGCATAAGAGGTGGGAAACCAAATTAAAATTTGGAATAAATTAAAAGTTTATCCATATTGAACTAAGGCTTTAACTACCTGTGATGTGCTTGATGTTAGAGTCCTCTCAAGAGCTGTGTCAGGCTGTTTCAGGATCCTCTTTGCAGGAGTGACATGAACTCTTCCCAATTCATCACGGAATTTCTTTCCAGCTGCACACACAGCCCTTCTGCTTCGTCTACACCAGGAGAAGGAGCCCGCCTCACCCGAGGTGATCAGACCCACTGGTGCTGTCTCCCTGCTGGACAGCGCTCCGGAACTCCCTCTCTAGACATCTTTCTCTGTCTGGCTCTGGTCCCATGAAAATTTTGCGGCCATTTAAATCAAAAGACCTTAGTGCTTTTAATTTAGTTCTGCTCACTCGTGGCAGGCTTACTGATCTTTATTACTATTACTATTTCTTTTGTCAACGTGCTCTGAAAAACACAGGCAGCTCTCATGGGAAAGAAGCAACCTGAGCTTACTAACCTGTCTTTCTACAATCATCTGGTTTACCTGTCAAACTGTTACAAACCATTTGCTAATAATATTTCTGCTCTCACCCATAATGTTTCCTCTCTCAAATGTAATTATTTCAAGTGTAAGTAAGTACATAAAGAGTTGGATTCTGTCACCAACAATGCACGAGCTTTGCAAAGCCTGTCAGTAGTATGAGACTTTGAAGTCTGGTTCTACCTGTAGAAAACACAGGTCTGATGTAGCAATAATACAGTAGATGGTGTGTCCCAAAGCACACACGTCGCGTCTTCAGAAGGAATGGTTTACCGGCATTCTACAAAGGTAAAATGTGCCTTTGGGGGAGCAGCAACAAGTCTGAAAAAATAAATTTCACGGGGTTTTCTTCTCTTCTGCAGTGATGCTACTCTAAATTACTGACGTGTGTCCATGTGGACCCCTGGTCAGAGTGGCCCTGGTATTAGGCAAGGAATCTCCAAGGGAAATCATCAAGCAGGGAGTAGTAAATTGTGAACGGCCTGAACACTGCATGAGAAGAACTAAAATTGTACCTAAGAAAACATCAAGAAAGAAAGAGGGAGTAGAAAAGACCAGTGAGGAAGGAGTAATTATTTTCTAGCAAAATAAGAAAAATTCAGAAAATTTTACATTGTGATGGGGCTAATTTTTTTTCTTTTTTCTCCCTTTCTTTCATTTATTTATTTATTATTATTACTTTTTTAATTTTTATTTTTTGCAGTACTGGAGATTTATTCCAGAGCCTTGGCACTGAGATATACCCCCAGCCCCTTTTTAATATTAAGACAGGGTTTCTCTAAGTCACTGAATTGCTCAAGTTGGGCTCAATTGCCCAGGCTATAATCCTCCTGCCTCAGCCTCCCAGAACACTGGGATTATAGGGATGCACTACCTTTTCTGGCTGATGGGGTAACTTGTCTCATTTGATAGAACTTTGTTGAGTTTTATTTAAGGAAATACTACCTAGCTTAAGTCTAGAAGCTTCATTTCCCCAGAAAAGGCTGAGGCTTTTCCTATAGAAAAATCAGCATTTTGCGCACAGTCCATGAACTTCAGGTTGAGCAGCATCACCTGTCCGGCCCAGGCTGGGGATGAGCGTGGGCTGTGTGCTAACCCTGCTTCCAGCTACATCCAGGGAGGGTGGAGAAGCCAGTGTTCAATTCCATCACAAGATCATTCATTTTCCATTGTGCACCATAAGGAACAGCCCTGCCCTTAACTATTTAAGCAGCCAAGGCTAAAGCAGTTAGGCTCATCTTTTTTTGATCTCCTGGAAGAGACGGTTGGTTGAGTCTCAGCAGCCCCATGGTGATGGAAACACAGTTCCAGCTGACTGCAGATATTTTTACAGTTGTCTATCCTTGGTTTGGAACTCTCCAAACAAATAAAGATGGGCCTTATAGATTTAAAAAAAAAATTATCCTTGGACTAGAAATCATGTTAGTTGCTTCTCTTTAATGCACTCTACTGATTAATCCATTTCCTCAACTCAATTTCAGCACCTTAAAATAACATTACAGATGCAGGACCTGCTTTTAAAGAGTTCTTCCTTATTACTTTCTAAATCTTTAAATATGCTTTTAAATCTCTTCACTAACTGCTGAATTTCCTTAAAGAAATTCTCTCTTTTTTTAAACCATAATTTCCTTTTCTTCCTGGAAGCGATTGAGGGGCTGAAGAGTCCTTGAAATATTGTACGGATATTAACCACATAAAATGAGAAAAAGGCAGCTGGGCTATGTATTTAGAAAGAGAATTTGTGCTTCGTGGATATACGCCAACAAAAGCTCATCAGAGGAAGGCAGGTAATTGCAATGCTGGGTTGCATTTTCCCCTTTGCTCCGCGTTGGAGAGAGCTTTCCCCCTCTTGGAGGGAAACCCTTCCGAATTGTTATCTGTGAGCTTTTTCTTGGTTAAGGTCAAAGTCTGAGCCTATTCGCTATTCACTATCTCTTTACTCAGAAATCAGAGGAATGTGGCTTGGGGTGGGAGAAGAGGAAGAAATGCATACATTATGCTGATACGATCGTTAGTGGGCAGTGATCGACTGAAGTTTGCAGATATTTCTGCTTCAGCATCCATATCCCTTTTTGCCTCTAGGATTCAAGGGGACCTTTGATGCAATGGATAGAAATGCTATTTCCTTCAAGTGCACAGTCTAGAGATAAGTGAAGATAACAGTGATGTAGCCATTCATCGTAGTTCATCAGAGATGGGACAGGATAAAGCGAAAGGGAGCCATCGCTACTCTTGTCTGGGCAAGTCAAGGGCTGGAGAGATTTCCATGGGATTCTTCCAGAAACAGCACTGTGTCTGTGGTGCGTGCCTATTCGGCGCCCCAGCTAGAGAAACCCGGCTAAAGACGCTCAGCGCTACCATGCACGTTCACTTATTTCCTTAATTTACTTACTGGAGAAATATTCGATATTATCTCCATAGTTGCCATGAGATCAGGTGTCACGAGTTTTGATAATTCAAACTGAGTTTTGTGAACTTGGCAAAAATTTTCTTAATCTCAATAATTTACATATCATTCTACTTAAAGTAGCCTAGCTGAAACATGAGAAGTCACGGAACACAGGGAATCCTAGATAGTTTATAGTCCCTTAGCTCTTTTTAAAATATTAAAGTTCCAGGATTTCGACGACAACTTCTTGGCACTCCCTCCCTCCCCCGCCCGAAAAGATAGATACATCCATTCACCTTCCGCGTGAGTGCTGCTTTCCAGAAAGATGAGGACAGAGATGCTAAGAGCAATTTGGCTATTAACTCACCTTTTATTCATTTTCAAAAGGTCTCTGAATTTTTGTTTTAATCATTCCAAAACTCTTCCTCATTGTCAAGGAATTTTGCAGATGATGATATTGAATGCGGAAGATAATTTTTCTCCTAAAGTCACAGGAAGAGGTTGGCAGAAAGCCCCTTCTCATCAGTGAGGAAAGATGCTCTTTAAGTAATTGAATCTGTCTCATTTCTCCTCTGGTGAGTTATCTTTATTCTTTCAAGCTCGGTGCTCCTTGGCCATTTCTTAGGTTGTTCTACATGGTTTTCCGTTCCCTTGCATCTTTCCTGTGAATTGCCTACCTCATCGTCTTGAATCAGGGAAGGGCACATTCCGGCCGGTGGGGCTTCTGTTCTAATCATGGAGAGGAGTACATCGCAGAGGAGCCGAAGTCCCACCTTCCACCTCTTACCTCAAACACTTCCTGTTTCCAAGAGCCTCTCCACCCCTCCTAGAAGGGATCGAGCTGGAGATAAGAGACTTTCCCACACAGGCCATCGCTTTCCCTATTTTCTTTTGAAAACATTCCAAATTGTTCTGTAGGCTCCTTAAAAACAGGGACGCTTGATTCTTCTTTTAGTGATGTGCTTGATTCCAAGAAGTCCTCCCGAGTGCAGAAATAACTAAAATAAGGGCTGGATTTTTGTGAGCACTGAGGTCCTGAGGGGTTGGTCCACCTGACGTGAAGGAGGGAGGCGGGTTAGGATGAGTTGTGCACGGAGAAATAATAAAAAGTAATAATGGTAAGAGCTGGGGATGTAGCACGGAGGAGAACTGTGGGCTCGGCTGACTTCTGACAGGATGTTTTCCTTGAGGTGGAAGCTAAGTGAGAGGGGATGAAGGGGAATTTGAGCATAAAAATAAAGGAATGTAGGATCCATTTTTTTTTTTTTTTTTTTTTGAGACAGGTTCTCACTATTCTAAGTTACCTCAAACTGGCTGCGATGCTCCTGCCTCAGCCTTCCGTGTGCTGGGATTACTGGCATGCACCACTGTGCCTGGCTGAATCCACTTTTTATTCTCAGAGTATCTCTCTAAATATAGTTCAAAGAGTGTTTGAAAGCCACACAGGTCACACCAGGACACAAGAAGGTCCTGAGAAAAAGGCCTAGAAGAGGATCACGACTTAATCTGGCGCATGGCAATGTTCCTGCCTGGTCACGACAGGAACCATATTTTATTCTATATCAGCAGGACATAGGACATATGAGGATTGTTAACAGGAGCACCAGAACATGTCCCTCCATGCTGTGGAAAGTTTGTCAAAGTCCTGCACGAGGGCAGAGACTCCAGGGAGAAAACCCCTCTGTATTCACCTTCCTACTAACCTGAAACCGGAGATGATGCTATGCGTCCTTGGTGAGTAACCTGCTGTAGGATGCCAGTGTCCTTCATGTGTGCCCCCAACCTGACCTGCAGCAGGTGGGCACAGTCCACACACAGACACAAAACCCCTCTTCTTTCCTTTCTTCTTCCTCCTCCTTGGGCTGGTTAATTCTATGCATCGACTTGGCGAGGCCACGGGCCTATGTATTTGGTCAAATGTTAGTTTGGCTGTTTCTGTGAGGGTGTTTGGGGGTAAGGTTAATATTGAGATCACTCGACTTTGACAGAGGCAAATTGTTCTCCATAATGTGGGTGGGCCTGGTCCAATCAGTTGAAGACATAAACAGTACAAGTTGACGTCCCCCAGCCTGGTGGCTTCAGATTTGAACTGAGACCCTGGCTTTCTGTTGTCTCTAACCCAATGGTCCGGCACACAGAGTATAGACCTGCCAGCCTCCACGAGTGTCTGACCAATGCCTTCAAATTTCTCTCTGTCTCTGTACACACACACACTCACACACACACACGCACACACACACACACACGTTGTTGCAGCCATAAAATGCTTGGCTTTAACCACAGGTCACCGTGACAAACATCGTCCAGTTCTAAAAGCAAGAATGAAAACCTGGAGCCCTTCCCAAAAATAGGATGTGGTGCTGATGGACCCTAAAATCAGTTAAATATTGTCAGGAGATTTATAAGACACTTTTGTGCCCACTACGGTCAACTATTTTCCAAAAGATATTTAAATAGAATTGTATATATGCTTTTTTGGTCTTGTTTTTGTAAAAAGCAGTCCTCTGAAAAGCATCATGCTGAGAGGATAATAGAATTTAAAAAGTCAAGGTCAACTTCGAGAACCTGCAGAAGAAGGGCAAAGTCTCCTGACCTCTGGGACACTGGACATCTGACCTCTGGGACACTGGACATGGCGTGGCTGCCCGCGGCTGGCCTGGTAATACTTCCTCGCTTCAAATACTTCTTGCTCTGGGAAGCTGAGGTAGGAAAGAGGAGCCCAAGTGTGAGCCCAGCCTGGTCAACTCAGTGACTTAGCAAGATTCTGCCTAAAAATATATATATAAATAAATAAAATAAAAAGAAAAAAATAAAAAGAGCTGGTGAGTTCAGTGCAAAGACCCTGGGTTCAATGCCCAATACCACAAGAAAAAAGAGAGGGAGAGAGAGAGAGAGAGAAGAAAGAATGAACAAATGAATGAATGAGAGCAAAAGAATGAAAGACAGAAAGAAAGGAAGGAAGGAAAGAAGGGAGAAAGAAAAGAAAGAAAGAAAAAAGACGAAAGAAAGAAAGAAGAAAGAAAAAGAAAGAAAGAAAGAGGAGTTAGAATTTCTCTAACTCATGCTGCATATTTTATGAAGGGACTTTGAGCAGGGTGCATTCTGTGTGGTCTATCTCTCCACCACCGTGTCCTGACCCCAGGGAAGTTTCCCTTCCCACAGCCCTTGCCCCCAGCACACAGCTCCCATAGGGCAGTCACCAGCCATTCTAAGTCCTCTCTCTGTTGCAGCTCTGGTGGGATTTACTTGACAATGGTACTGACAGGCAGCCTTTATACTGCTCTACTCCACTTCCTTCAGAGAAAATTAGAAATAATAGGGAGAGTGGGAAACTGGAATCCAAAATTCCACTGCCCATGGCGCAGCTCTGCAGCCTGAGCTTCTATTGCATCTCGTGCAGGACAAGGAGACACTCAGGGTGAGCTCAGGGTAGGCTCAGGGTGGGCAGGCGCAGGGACACCAAGAGCATCCTGAGGCACCAGGGGCCAAGGTGAAGGTCAAGAGCATGCAGGGAGGGAAGGTGGCAGAATCTTGGTGCGAAACTTTTTTGGATAACATTTGGAAAACAAAGCTCCCAGCTGGCCTCAGTATCCGAACCCAGGGCAGGATATTTTTGTTTTTTATTTTATTTGATCCCATGGAAGTTTTCTTTTGCTATCCAGATCCACTTTCAGTTCTGTCTACTCTAAGGCCCAGTTACTTGAAACTATTCTACTGAATGAAGCAATCCTGTTGCATTTTAAGAAACATCGTTTCATGGTCCTAATAGAAAGAGATCATCTAAAACAGAAATTGAACTTGTTTATGGTGGAGAACAGTTTTAATTAGGGCGACACTGAGTACTTCCCACCTTGTGAATGGTCAACAAGCAATGATCTTGAGGTTCTTTCCCCTTGTGCTGGGGAGTGGAGCTCGGACAGCCTGGGGTCTCCTGGGGTGAAACCGGGGCTGCACCCAGAGCCACAAGGCACCTTGCTCTGGACCCAGACCGGGGGCCCTGTTTTTCCATTAGATCCAGCCATTCCCTTTCTGGGCATCTTCCCAAAAGAGTTAAAGACATCACATTACAGTGACCCATGCACACCATTTTTATAGCAGCACAGGTCATAACAGCTAAATCTTGAAAGTGACCTGTGTGTCCATCAGCCGATGAACCCATAAAGGAAATGTGGTTTTTGTACTCAGTGGAGTACTATTCTGCTATAAAGAAAGATACATTTGAGTTATGAGAAACCCAAAGTATAAATAAACCCAAAATATAAATAAATTAAAGAGCAAAATAAAAGATAGGAAACAAATAACAGGGCCATAGATCTTTTGCAACTGGGACAGGGACCATGAGGTAGGGGGAGGGCCATGGAAGGGGAGGGAAAGATATGAAAAAAGAACGAGGATGTGTGCTCACCGATGCCCCACACGGAATGGAATCATTATGCACTGCAAACATGGACTCATAAAAAATTAAATAATACATTTTAAAAGATATACATTATAAAAGATATACAAAAAATAATGATAAGAAAAGCGTGTTTGAAGTGAGAGGGACAATTTTGAGTGTTTTGGGGGGATTCATGGCAATGTGCATTTTACTGTAAGAAAATATTTTATATAAAGATTCACCATATTATTTGATCACACCTCATTGATCAAATCTTTATAGCAATTTCTGTCAATAAAAACATGGTGGTGTGTCTTCATCCACCTTCTTCATGTGGTGGACCCGGCACCGTGTGACTTCTGGCTCTTCCCCAAAGTTGAAGCGATCACGAAAGGAAAGCATGTGGAATCCATTCAGGACATGGAGGCAGCCAGGACAGTGCACTCAGGAAAGAGGACTCCAGAGCTGCTTCAGAAAGTGGCAAGAGGAAGGGATGGAAAAGTGTGCTTGAAGTGAGGGGCAGGGTTTTGAGGGGGATTCATGGCAACGTGCCTTTCACTGCAATGACTTTAAAAAGTTAAACATTCACCGTACTGTTCGATCACACCTTATGCCTCTTACACAAAGGAAGGGGAACCCCATCGAGTCTCATTGGTAAACTCCCAGTGGCCTTGCACAAGCCTGCACTTCTCTACCACGGAGTGAAGCAAACTCACCCTCAAAGGCTGCTCAGCTTCCAAAACCTTTGCTTCTCTTTAGCCTTGCTCTCTCCCTCGGTCTCATTCAGTCATCAGCAAACCCAGTCCATCTTTAAAATACTGCTGCTTCCTTGCTAACTAGTACGCAGGACTCGTACTTGGGCATCCAAGCCTTTCCCATAGATCTCCCTGATTCGAGTGTTCTTCACAGAAGTGCCAGCCCTCAATCCACGTCCTCCGAGGGCTTTAGTGTCGTCTCCGTGACTCTGGGTCTGCACACATTCTGGTCGATGTCCTGATCAAGGTTGTTCTCTACATGTTCACTGCTTCCAGATCCTTCAGCCTCCTTGCTCTTCTCCCAGGCGGTCCTGCCCCAGGGCCTTTGCCTTTGCTCTGTTTTCTGCAGCTGCACTCATCTGCTCCCCAGCTGCGTGAGGACCTTTACACATCCCCCAGGTCCTTGCTCATTTACATGTTCTTTATATGACTTGTCCTTTCCTGACGAGCTCTGCTTAAGACTGTAAATTCTCCTAACTACCTGTTCACTTTTCTTGCTTTAGATTAATGATTTGTTCATTGTGGTGCTTTTGTATTTTACTACATCGTACTTGAAAAACACAATGACTTTACCAGACTGTGACTTTTAAACTTTATTGCTGTACCCTCATCTGTAGATTTTTGCTCTGCACTAATGTGTTGAATAAATAATTCTAGGACCAAATAATGCTCCCATATTCTTTTCCTTAAAATCCTACATTAGGGTAGGGGGTAGCAAAGCTAGAGAGACAGAGTGCATCCAAACCCTCTCTTCAGCACGTGTGACAGGGAAAGATCTCTAGGGGGATCCGCACATTCCTGAGGAAGAACAGGAGGTCCGGAAGGAATTCACATGGTGCAGTGGGGGAAGTCGGTGGTTCTGTCTTCCATAAGGGCCAGGGAACTTCTCGTGGGGAGTGTGAGTGTGTGGCGAGGCTGCGCCGTTGGGCTGCGTGGACGCAGGGGACAGATGTCCCTGCTAAGAGACGGGCAGAGCCTGCTCATGGTAGCTGGAAAACAAACGTGCCTCTATTTATATTCAGAAACTTTCCCTCTGGTTGTTTAGTGGCTGTACTGCTTTCAGGGTAACTGCACAGTATATAAACCAAGAGTGCTTCTCAGTAACAAATAAATAAGCAAAAGAATGACAAATAAATAAATAGAAAGCTAAATCCATCAGGTTTACTCCACAAAATCACAGCTAAAAACAGACTTCTCTGGCTTCCCAGGCAGGATGCTGGAATACTAGAGAGAACGAAGGCTCCCTCGTTTACAGCATCACCCCATTGGGTCAGCTGCCTGGCCCGCGACTCCCCGGGGATCGGTAGAGATTTCCAGTCCACCCACAGCTGAACGCTGTGCAAGGAGCCTTTGTGTGAGTTTGCCGTTGTGATGGTACAAAGTGGCTTGTGACTGCCCGCAAGATGGTGTGTTGCTCTTCACCGCGGCTGTTGATTTGCTAAAGTGCTGTCTGCTTTCCCTGGATAGATCTCACCTGGTAAGTTCCAAAGGCATAGAAATAAGTAGAGAAGTTGTGGTGAATGCTTAAAAAGCAACAAACCCCAGAAAGAGACCGACTGAGACCTCTGAGCATGCTAAACAAACCATGAAATGCAATGTAATGCTGCTTAGAGTGCATTTTAAGGTAAGCAATATACATGGTTTAATTCACTTGAAAATAAAAGTATTGCACTTGCATGAAATAGCCAATATTTATAAAATATACATTCAATAATGTGGTAGAGCAGTTGATCTGGGGGAAAGGAAACATCCACTCCACCAAAAAAATAAAAAAAGGACTAGAAAGGGATGGAAATTAAGGGAACAAATTTCAGAGCACGGCCACATCCTGTGGCTGACTGCTGTGGACTCTGCTCCGTCTCCATCTCCTGCTTTAGATCTGAGACAGCACGTGTACCGCCTGCTCCCAACCTAAATTCCACATCGTCCTGGAGACACTTAGTCACATTAAGAAACCATTCTGTGCTTTCAAATAAGTGATACGAAGTCCAGTATTTCCAACACGGGACTCACCATCTTCTCCATTTAGAAGTGCTGCATTGCCCCCTACCTTAACGTCATGTTCTTTGAGACTTTAAATCCTGGAAGGCCACGCTACACTTTGCCCTGTGCTGATTTAGTTGTCAGATCTTGTTGGATTCGCCATTCACATGGCTTTCTTTGAAAATCCTACTTTTACGTCCCCCTTGCTATAACTTAAATCTTCATCCTGTGCTCAACTCCTCCGTCTTTCTGTCCAATGACTTTCACACGAGCAACACACACTCACAGACGTGGACAGATTTTGACACAAACGTGCATAAAAATGAAGCAAATATTTAATTTTTTAAATGTGATATCCATTAAAATATTTTAAAAGCATGACATGAAATCAGGCACTTGTAAATATCAAGAAATGTCATTTAGCTGAACAAATAAAGACAAATTTTGATTTTAAACATTTTTATTTTTATATGAACTATTTCAAACACACAGAAAAAAATGAAGATAATATTGCAGACATGCATATACCAACCACCCTGATCTAACAGATGTTAACATTTTTTCCATATTGGCCTCAGAGTTCTCTTTCATGTTATAAAGAAAGAAAAAAGGGAGATACAGCTAAAATTGGGCTTCCATTCATATCTCTTCCTTTTGTTCCTTGAGACTGACGTTTTTATATTATTTTTGTACTTAAATTTGCACTCCTTTGTATGTTTATATTCATAAGCAATTTGTGTTGTTATTCTGCTGAATTTTTATCTCGATTGTATCTACTCTTTTGCACTCTAGTTTTTGTAGGCAACATTCATTGATACATGTTGAACTCATTTATTTAAACCTTTTATAGAATTCTAACGACAGAATAAACGAGCTTCTCCATACCTTCTCCTACTGAGGAATGATAGTTTTGCTTCATTTCTCTCATTATTTCAATGCTACAGACATTGCTACAACAAACACCCCTTGCTCCCGCGTGGGAGACTTTGTGCTCTAGAGGAAGGCCTCTTGGGAGAGAAAGACTGCAGGGGACAGCAGGGCTCTACAAGGGAACACCTACATCTAGGACCTGCCCACCTTCGGTTTGCTCTGCTTTGCAGACCTGCTCTGCAGATGTTTGCATCAAATCGCCTAATGGCAAGAGAAGAGATTTCTTCCCTTTGTTGTCACAGACACTGAGTGATTAATAATTTTTCCAGTCTGATGAGTTGAAAGGAATTTCAACACTGGTTTGACTTGCATTTTCCTGAGTCCTAATGAGGTTGCAGGAGCATATTCCTATGCTTGTCGGGCAGATTTCTTTTTCTGTGAATGGAAGATTATTAAGATTTTTTGGTCATTTTTCTGTTGGGTTGTTTCTCTTTCTTTTCCTTTTCATGATTTGCAATGTGTTCAAATCTCTTATAGGCAAATGAGTTATGTTGATTCCAAATACTTTCTTCCAGCCTATTGTTTGTTTTCACTTTAATTATGGATATTTTTGGTGAGATTCTTTTTTATGACATTTAAATTTTTTTTTTTTTTTGTGGGTACCAGGGGTCCAACTCAGGACCTCGCTTGCCTGCCAGCAGGTGTCTGTGCCGCTGAGTGATATCACTGGCCCTTTTTTCATATGTGGGTACCAGGAGTCGAACTCAGGACCTCGCACTTGCTAGGCAGGCACTTATGCTGCTGAGCTGTCTCACCGGCCTGACATTTAATTTTAATTAATTCAATTTCACCAATCTTTAGCATTTTATATTTCTTTAGGAAAAGTTATCTAATACTGATGACATATATTATCTTATATTTCTTCTACATATTTAAAAATAATCTCATATTAAAATCTTAGTGTAGGGCCGGTGAGATGGCTCAGTGGCATAAGCGCCTGCCTGGCAAGTGTGAGGTCCTGAGTTGACTCCTGGTACCCACATATGAAAAAAGGGCCGGTGATATCGCTCAGTGGCACGGGTGCCTGCCGGCGCGCGAGGTCCTGAGTTAGACCCCCAGTACCCACCAAAAAAAAAAAAAAATTAATGTAAATAAATGTATTGCCTATGTTCCAGATGAGGGTTTAATTTTCTGTCTATGGTCTCAGCACAGTTATTGAGTAGTTCATGCTATTTCTATTGGTGTGTAACACTACATCTACCATATATCACGCTTTCTTATATATGGGTGTCTGCATTTGCTCAAACATATGCTTAATAAAATAATCTCATGTAAGAATAATTCTGGGACTGAAGATGTAGCTTGGAGTGCTTGCCTAGCATGTGTGAAGCCCTGTGTTTGATCCTCAGAAAACGTCTAAAATATCCACTATGCTTCATGTGCTTTTCTGAATGTATATATATATATTTTGTGATAAAATATTAAAAATATAATTTGCACTCCTTCAAGATCTCACTGTTGGATATAACTTCTTCAAAAGCAAGCAGATTCTATTAAACAATTACCCAAAACCTCATTTTACTTAAATGGATATAGAATTGAATTAAATCGCTTTTAACGTATCATTCATAACATGAATATAATATGCCAATTTCACATTAATGATTGTTTTAGCTTTTGTTTTATTAGACTGAAGGATCTATTTACTGTATTGCTCCATTTTTGGTACAATGTAGAAGTGAGTGGAATGATAGTCTATGAGTACACATTTTAAATCCTTTCTTTGTCTCTCTGTAAATAAATTAAACAGCAAAATAGACAGATAATTCTAGGAAACAGGGAAATATATATTTTGCAAAAGGGAAAGAGACAAGAGATGGAGGGAGGGAGAGGAAGAAGAGGAGAAGGGGACATAAAAAGAATTGAGATGAGTTATGTACATGCACCAACTCCCCATGATGAAAGTAATCATTATGTACTGCAAGCATACTAATAAAAATTTTTAAAATCTAAAATTAAAAAATCATCTCTACTTTAATATTGGAAGTCATATAAATATAATGAATTAATACTAGCATTAGTACTATGGGATAATAGAGAAGGATTTTTAACCAGCACCGTATCATAGATAAGCTGGCTATGAGCAAGCACAATTCTGAGAGTTCCCTGTAATGTTTGTCCTTCTTAAACAAAATAATTGGAACACAAGTCTCTGGGAGAGATGTCGTGATAGATCGGATTTCGGCAGACCTGTCCCTTACCCTGATACCTATGAACACCCTGACATCGCCTGACTCCTCTGCTGCAATGTATGGCCACGTGACCAGTTCCAAAAAACTGGGTCTTGCGCTGATGAGAAACGCTTTTGCTTCCGCACCAGCTCATCTGCGAGCTCGTGCTGATGCTCCAGCGCTGTCTCTCTGGTGCCAGACACTGCAGACGGCACCCCTGTGTCATGTAAAACTGGATCCCTGCGCGTGGAGAGCTGCTGCTGAAGGCCATCATGGGCTGCACTCTGACACCTACGAAAAGAAATTCTGCCTCTGTCTGAAGCACTCATATTCCAGGGTTTGCTCACTAGCAAGCATCACATACCCGTCCTCATCCACACAGGTCTCCTGGGGCTGATGTAGGTGTTGAAGTGGGCTGAGAGCTCCATAAAATCGCTACAAGGTTTAAAAATATTTCTATTATAATACAAACAAATTGGGAACAAGCACATTGTAGATGGGCCATTGAGAGGCGCCCTTTTCAAATTGTGCTCCTGGAGCCAGATTGGCATCACTTGGGTGGCAACTTGCCTGAATATCAGGTCCTGCCTAGATCCGTGAATCTGCATTACAACAAGAGGCCTGGCTGGTTTGAACATACACACTTAAGTTTAGGAATCATCAATTTAGGTCATCACCTGTAAACAGGGCTGCCTTTCAACTTCGATGTTCAGCTGGCCTCTGTTTATTTACTCTTTCATCCTGGCCCAGCAGAGCTATTTGAATTGCAGCGGCTGATGAGAAAAGAACAAAGACAGGCTATATGTATGAAAATTAAATATTTAACCTAGTGTCTAGGATATCTTTAGGAGTTTAAATTAAAGAAAGGATTTCAGTCAGCATACGGCACCCTGTAGTTCAGTCAGGTCAAATCTAAAAGAATTTAGACTAGGACTGTGAGAACAGCAGTCAACAACAGTGGCTTAATTTTTACAATCATCAGTTACACTATAATCCCATTGTTACTGAATTTTATTGGCTATATTATTTCCTTTTTCCTTAATTTATAAATGGGCTATGTAATTTCCAATTTCCTTAATTTGTGCATTACGGATGTAAGAGTAAAGATTTTATACACTGTGTGATGTTTGTAGTAATCAAGATGATTTATAGCTATATTAGTTTTCTGTGGCTGTTACAACAAACTTCCATACATTTGGTGACTTAAAATAAATAGAGATCTGGAGTTCCGACCACTATCCCTGGGCTCTAATGAAGATGAGCAGGACACACTCCCTCCTCAGGCTCCCCGGAGTCTCTTCCTGCTTCTCCTGTTTCCTCTAGCTCCCAGGGCCCTTGGTTCATGGCTGCATCTTTTCTTCTCCTCTGTGTCTCCACTTTGTCTCTTGTCTGTGTTTGTTAAGTCTCCCCTGACTCACTGCTGCGATGCATGCCATGGCCTTCAGGACCCAAGCAGAAGACCCAAGGTCATTTCTTCATCTAAAAATCCCCAACCTGCTCACAACACCAAACAACCTTGTCCCTTTTTGCTATTTAAGGTAACATTTTCAGGTCCTAGAACATAAGACATGTATATTCTTGGAGGTGGGAAGAACATTTTTGAGACTACTACAAGTAATTTATAATGAAAATAAATGGTCAGGATCAGAGATTTATTAGAAGATATTTTTTTCTTTTTTAGGATTCATATACCCCTCAAATTCTAGAAACTCTTATTATGAGAATAATATTAGTTGTACTTTAATTTCATGGCAAAGAAATCTTCACAAAATTTGGTACTTACAACAGTCTGGAGTAAAATTAGCAATACACATTAGAGTGTTAGCATTTTTTTTGATGTGGAAATTTTGTAAATAAAATATGCAATCTTCAGTTAACATTTATTTTCTTTTACACCTACTTTTCCAGTCCTCTCTCTCTCTTCTTCCTCTCCTCCTCCTCTTCCTTCTTCTTCTTCAAGCTCTGTTTTGACATCTCACCCAAGCAGACACCAGGGATCAACACACAGGTAAACAAAGTGGGGGATAATTGTCAGAAATCCAGTTTACACCAGGACACCCCAAATCCATACAGTTATCAGAGGAGGCAGAGGCAGCAGAGGGCTGCAGGAAGCTGCAGTTCTGGGTGGCAGAGAAGGAGGACGTGATGCACATGGCTCTGTCCTTTATGGGCAGCAAAGCTGAGATCTTGGCCTCATTAAGAGTGATTGACACCTACGTGACAGGAAGTCTCCTAATGGTCAGGGAGAGAGTCTGATGCTGGTAATGAACATCTTGAGGGGCCTCAGGGATGGGTCTGTAAAAGGCAGGAGCTGACATTTGCTTATTTGTTGATTTATTAATGCATTTATCTTGTATTTGGGTAATTATATCTGGAATTTTGATAAAATAAGAGGTCAGACTCATTTTATATTTGTATCTAGATCTATGAAGATTAAAATTCTTGGTACACAGTAGGAAGTCATTAAATTCATGGATTTCATTTCAGTAAGGGGCTGTTTTATACACTGATTACTGAAGGATCCAAGGCAGGAGGCTGAAGGATCCAAGGTGGAGCCAAAGAGTCTGCACTAGAAGCCACGAGATGACATCCAAGCTGAAGGCAAAGACTGCAGCTCCTCCAAAGAACAGAAGCCATCTTCATTTCCCTTTTATACCATACAGGCAATGAGCCATCCTAGGGTGGGTCCTCTATACCCTAGGGTGTAGACAGCCACCCTAGGGCAGGTTCTCTATACCCTAGGGTGTAGAATTATTGAGCCGACTTAGTTAAGCTTCTAAACTACTCAAGTTGACCCAATGAATCAACCACTATAACAGGGTTTCTCTAAATGAGAGACCCAACATAATTTAAAGAGGAAAATAAAAGAGAAATGGTAGGAAACAGGCAGGTAGACTCTGTGGAGATGGGAAGGGATCAGGGGAAGCAGGAAGAGACCAGGACAGGAGAGAAGGGGAGTCAAAAAGATCGAGACATCATATGTATCAGTACCAACTCCCCAAGATGAATGTGATTATTATGTATCACAAATATATACTAATACAAAAGGAAGAGAAAAGCTCATTTTGAAAGCTGAGTAGTTTTAGGATTCAGAGGCCAAGATGAGATGTCATTGTTAGCAGAAACTTATGAGTTTTTATCTAAGTTCGAAGACAATTATTATAATATCTTCAGAGATGTTTCTAGGTCAGATGTGTGGGTACACATGCCACCCATGAAATTCTCCTCTCACATACTATGTATTTCTGCATTCTCAGGGACTATGTCTGATTTGAGGTATAGTCCAATAGTAGAGATGTATTGCAGAGGAAAATAATGTTTCCAGACCATTATTCCTAAACAAACGAAGTCTAAAGCAACTTGTGTTGGAGGATTAACTTCTGATCTCTGTTAACCTGCTTACCCTCAGAACCACTTTCCAAATTAACTGTCTCTTGACAAAAACTATTCATGGTTCAATTCAATTACTTTACTGAGCATGGAGGGGAAACTAATCAATAACTCAGTATAGATTCTGTTGGATTTCACATAGACCAACATGATGAATATAATTCTACTTGTAATTGTACCATAATCATCCACACAAGTTTCAAAACGGACATGAAAGGGCTGGACCTTGGGTCTAACTTTGCTCCCTGAATTTGAATCCAAGAGCACCAAACACCCAAGACCACACGACATGGCTTCCTTAGAACTGTGACCATCCTTCAGCATGGGTGGGAAGGGGGTGTCCAGTGGACAGTGGAAAAGATACCTTTCCTGGGAAGGTGGGTTTGGTGGCAGCTTCCTAGAGCTGCAGTAAAAAGCTCCATAAACTGGGTGCATTAAAAAAAATTTATTTTTCTTACAGTTCTGGAGGCTGAAATTCCAGATCATGGTGCTGGCAAGGTTGGTTCCTTCTGTGGGTTCAGAAGAAGTTAAAATCCTTCCTTGCCTCTTTACAGCTTCTGGTGGTGTCCAGAGCCCTGAGCATCCCTTGGCCTATAAATGCATCATTCCCATTTCTCTCTCTGTTGTCACCTGGCATGGTCCCTGTGTCTCTGTGCCTTCCTTATTTCTGTGCCTTCTCTTGGTTACATTGGATAAAGGGCCTCATCTCAGCCTAACTGGACGCATTTATAGTGGCCTTATTTCTAAATTAGGTCACATTCTGTGTACAGAGGTTTGAACTCTAAACACATGTTTTTGGGGTCACAGTTCAACCCATGACAGCTTCTGATGGAGAATTCCTTTCTGGAAACACTGGGGTTAACTTGTAGAACACCACTTTTCACAAGTAATTTGTGATAGATGCTGTTACTGGAAAAGAACAGAGATTTATTCACAGGTTATAGGAAACAGAATCATAGAATTTCAGAGCTGAAAGCAATCTCAGAGAATCTATAGTTTGATTTCTTTTTTCAAAAAAAAATTAAAAACAATAAAAATACCAATGATAAAATTATCCAATTGTTTGGAAGAATGGAATTCCCTCCTCATATCCTACTCCTGGTCTTGGGAGGAAATCGATGTTAATTTTCTTATTTATTCATCCTGCAATATTCTGTTTATTTAAGAATACATATGTATGTACATATACACATGTATGTATGTATTTATATAAGTATATATAGATGGACATACATATATATACACATATATGTTTGTGTGTATAAATACAATTATACTAGCTATGTTTCTGTACAATTTACCTTTTTTATTTTATAAATATAAAGGCTGGTAGCCCAAAGCTATAGCCCACTAGTTTTCAAAATGAGCTTTGTACAGCCCTAGGTTCTGCACAGGTGTTTCTAGGGCTATGAAAATTGAACATTTATTTTTGCCAAACAATGAAAACATATACTGTGTGAAGATCCCTTTTATCACTTTTTATTTTTTTACATATTTGGGGATTCCTTAATATAATTTTTGTTTGAAATAAGAGCTTTATTGCAAAGAGAGGTAAAGTAGAGAAAGATGAAAAGAATTGATTGAAACGGAGTCATCTGTATTAATCCTCTTGTTCCATTGCTCAGGAGCTAGAGCCCCAGTGAAGGGAGTTAAAGAACGAGAGGGAATAGTGAGTGGGCCTCACTCTGCCCAGTATTCTATGCAGGGCAGGGAGGTCATATGCACTGGCTGGATGTCCGATGTTGCTTTAGTCAAATCTTTTCTTATATCTGTTTCTCAAAGAATGAAGAATAGTTGGCTTTCTGACCTTTGCTTTAGGATTCTGGACAAAATGAGGGCTGGGATCTTCTTGGAGGATGCATAGACACAAGTGAGAAGGTCACTTGTGTAATCACATGAAAGACTGCCATGGGCTGGAAATGGAAAGTTTCGTGTGCTGGGATCTTGGTTCTTGGAATGGCCACGTTGAGAAGTGGGGGGAAGCTTAAAATGTGGAGGCTCAGTGAAGGTGGTTAGGTCACTGCAGGAGCCAGCTTTAGAAGGGGCTAACATTGCTCTCACATGACTCCAGTTGGCTCTCACAAGAGTAGTTCGTGATGGAAAGAGCTGGCCTGGCCTCAGAATCCTTAGGCTTCCTGTATCATGATGCGGCCTCTTATTTTAGCACATGCTTCTGCCATTATGCTGTCCTCCATATTGCCGTAGAGCCAGGCTCCCTCATCAGAGGTGAACTTATGGGGCCACTAGAGATTGGACTTTCAGTCCCCATGACCACGAGTTAAGTTAACCTCTTTTCTTTACACATTGCCCATCCTTGGGCATTTTGTAATAGCAATAGAATACAGACTAACATACAGACTGAACTAGGTTGAGGAGGAGTGAAGCTGAGGGTGTCTAGTAGGCAATAAGACAATGTCAGTTAAAGAGTATGCAGGCTCAAGAAAACATAGAGTGGTGACAAGGGACAAAAACTGTGAGATGAGGCTGTTGGTCAGACATTGAGGTAACAAGGTTGAAGTTTGGTGGAAAGGAGCAGTGTTGGGTAATAAGGAAGCTCGCAACTCTGTCTGTAGGAAATAATGAAAGAATTGAAAAGGAGTTGGAGGTCACTGTAAATGACCATGGGGAGACTCTGCATGGAGATTAAAGGGCTTAATGATGCCTGTGGAAGCCCAGACACAGAATTCCATCATCTCATGACTGGAGAGCCAACCAGGGACATGTCTGATGATGCTGACATGGTGGAATGTCCCGACATTCAAAGAATAGAAGTATTCCATCACAGGTGAAGCAGGAAGTGGACAGAGAGTGTATCTGAGATAATTTTTTACCTCCTTGCTTGATGCCTTGGTGCTGAGGTTTTGGAACACAATTATAAACAGGGCTACGAGGAAGCAGTGTCTGGCTGGGCAGGAAGAGGAAAAGGTCATTGTTAGGAAGACGAAGATACCTGGAAATACGTTCCGGAGGATGCAACAAGAACTCTGACAAGGGAGGAAGATTCAGAGACAATGGTGTTGGCAAAGACCAAGCCCAAGGACTCTTTACGTGACAGTCCTCAAGAAAGAGCTACCAAGCTGTGCGGCTTGCATCATGAGGGGAGGGGAAGGACGATAAGGGGACGTGAGACACAGAGATTTCAGTGGCCTTTAGATGCCTGATGGAATTCCCGGGGGGAGAGTGCCACTCAGAGCCAACATAATGAGGAGACCATACTAAGAGGGATGGCGTGTGCCAGCCACTGACATGTGAAGGGAGCCAAGACCAAGGGCAGCTCTGGGCTGGTCAGCAGCTAAAGCTGCTGAGGTCAAGGAGGGACATAGAGAAGGGGAAGATGCTGCAGAAATGTGTGAACTGGATGTCATAGAAGGGACTCTGGGCTTGGCCTGGGCCCATCCAGGAAACTTCCCTAGAAACCACAATATAGGAGAGTCCTTGTGGTGGCTACGTGCAGGTAGAGGATTATTGGCCATAGTGTTGGAGCGGAGGAGATTCTCTGTTTTAGTAACTTTCCTGGTTGCTGGGACATAACACCTGACACTGACAAATTCAAAGAAGAAAGGTTTATTTTGGTTTACAGATTATAGAGGTTTCAGTCCATAGTCCACTGGCTCCAAGGCAAGGTGGCATGGCAGGGGGTCCTGGCGGAGGAGAGCTGCTCACGCCATGGCACACAGGAAGCAGAGAAAGAACGAAAGAGGCTCCAGGGAGGGCGACAAACTTTTCCAGGCCTCGTCCCTGGTGACCTCATCTTCCGACCTGAGCCCAAATTCTAAAAGCAAGTCAGCTAGAAGCCCCTATAGTCCAGGCTCCACCTCCAAGTCCCACCCATGGGGCACATATAGATATAAACCATAACACTTACAGGCAGAAAGCTGGGCAGACCCAGCACATTTATGATGTCCAGAGCACCCAAGAGAGAGAGAGAGAGACTGGGGTGGTCCTGAAGCTGTGCCTGGAATACAGCCCGCAGGCTGTGGGGTCACTGGGGTAGTGTCTCCCTGATGTAGCCCAGAACGAAGGAGGTCCTGACTGTCCTGCTCTTCGGCTGGTAGCACCTAAATGACTGCTCTGTGAACACCGAGAAGCTCAGACTTCCCAGGAGGGAAGGAACCAGCCTCCACAGTCTGGGAAACAGTGTTATAAACAAGACTTGCTCACCACATCTGGGCCTGTGCTTGATTCATTTTGGTCGGAATGTGTGTATTTCAACTCACGTCATGGGACCATCTCCATTTGAAGCTCAGGGTGACTAATGCATCGTCCCTGCAATTCCCTGAAAGGTCGCAGGGCAGCATGGTATAAACGTGGCGGATGAGAAAGATGAGGTGAACTTTTACCCATTAGGATATTAACCTGTGGGTTTTTCTTTTTTTCTATACCTTTTTTCATTATCTCTAGTGTGTGGAAAACCTTCCATTATGGATTATTGTCAAGTGATGTGTTGAAGATGGGTCTTTTGATGAAAAGTGCCCCCTTGATAGATAAAAGGGGATGCCAATCACCTGCGCCTACAGTAAAAAGGGTGACAAGGATCACTCTAGCCCCGCTGTCAGGCCACTTCAGCTGAGTCCTGGACAGAGGGATAGGAAGAGAGATAAGGCGTAGTGCACAGACAGTTGTGTGGACTTAAGGCTTTTGATCAGAGAGCGCACCTAGCAACGCATCTGCTCCATCTTAGAAGTAAAGAACCTGAACTGTTAATAGTTTAATAAATAACCTATTAAAACGAAGAAACTGCATTTTATGGCCATTGACACTAAAATAGATATGCTTGCTGCAAGTGGTCTCAAACACAGGAACATGCTTTAAAATGACCCGAGGAATGAGAAAAATTAGACCTTGAAACAGCAAGGGATTTATAAAGATAATTTTATGGCAATAGATTTATACTGCACTGATTGGTCTTATTTCTTCCACATGAACCATAATCATAACTCTGTGTCTTTTTGATGTTTCCCCAAACACTACAGTCTTTTTTTCTGGAAATGGTCTTAAATAAATGGAAGCAGTGTTAAAATGCTAGAAGTCAATTTCTCCCATTTTCCACGTGTTGTGTGTCAATTTCCTCCTCAAACTGCCTGTGGTGAGAAGCTGGATTTTAAAATTAGCCCATTGCAAAATATTGCAAAACAAATGAAGCACCGGGAAAATGGAAGTAGAAGGAAAGGTGCACCAAGCACAAGCATCCATTTCTTTATTACTAAATTGAACAGACCTGGAATCACTCTGTCAGGCTATTCTGAGCATTTCTGGATGCTTATCCTCAATTTCCGGCGCGATCTGGTTGAGGAAGGTCACCGTTTTGGATGGGGCTCCAGCACCAAGTAACACATCCCGTATTTATTAACTCCTGAAGCAAGGCGCCCATCTGCCCAGGGCCTCAAATCCCCTCTGTGCCTCCTGGGGCGGGACCTCCACAACAAGTGGACCCTCTTTCCCTCACCCAGTCGCAGTGTGATGCTAAACTTCTGGTGAGTTGCAGTCAGCCAGTTCTACCCTTATGTAATTTTGTTTGATGCCTCTTTTCATTAAATGATTATTTTTCTATGCAAAATAATGAATTTGACGGTTTGAAAATGCCTTTTCATTTCCAAATTTCTTGCTCTGCAATGATTTGTTGTTGAATAACTATCAACATGCATTCCAGTTAGAACTGTAGCTCTTTTTTCCCCTTTTTAAAATGTATAGTTGGAAATTCTCTCATTGTTCTTTCTTTATGGATTTCTTTCCACATTGTTCAATTAAGAAAAATCTTGCACCTTTTCCTAGGCTGCTAAACTCCATTTTGTTCATTATTTCAGTGTTATTTTCAATTCTAATATTGCTGCTGAAGAGAAGAATTGTATCTCTTAGGTTATTCTTGGTTCATCTGATAAGTGTATACTCTACTCTGTGTAACGCTCAGTATACTAAGTGATATTAGATCTCTAATGGACCTCTTACAAAATCCTGCTTTACTAAGCTGTAAAATTGAGACATAATTATAAACTGATTAATATTTGGAAGAAACACCCTAGTATTTTCTGTGCTCTGTAACTTTAGTATGACCTCCAGCCCCAGTCCATACTCACTCAGATTACATGAGAAAGTTAGAAGAGACAGTAAACTTTATTAGCGGAGAAATGTGATACTATTCCTGCCCTCTAATTTACCAGGCGGTGACCGTCGTAGGAAGAAATTATAAAACTCCGACAGCCTTTTGCTTCCCAATGGTCAGTGAATTATTATCTAGCTGTACATGCTTTCCTCTGTGCTTGCAAATTGATTTTTGGATGATTTCTTCGAGTTTTTCCAGGTAAAGAAAATAAGCTGACTCCTGTAGTTCCAGGGTCATTGTTTATCCCACTTTTATTTTTTATTTATTTATTTATTTATTTATTTATTTATTTATTTATTTTTTTTTTTGTGGGTACCGGGGGTCGACCTCAGGACCTCGCGCGCCAGCAGGCACCCGTGCCGCTGAGCGATATCACCGGCCCCTTTTCTTGTATGTGGGTTCCAGGAGTCAAACTCGGGACCTCGCGCTTGCCAGGCAGGCGCTTACGCTGCTGAGCCACCTCACTGGCCCCATCTCACTTTTAAATACAGACTTTACATTTGCCCTTTTCAAGTCCTTTGGCACCACCCCAGGTGGCCTCCATGAGCTCTTAAAAACAATGGCTGGCGGTCTTAAGAATGTTTCAGCCAAGTCTTCGACACAGTCTGACACGTGAATTTGTTAGTCTTGTAAGTTTGGGCGAATGTACTTTTAGAGGTTTTTTTTTTAAAGTAGAAGGTAGCAGGAAGCTGGCCTAATTAACAGGATAGAAATAGCCATTTAATGATAGGACTCCATCTGGTTCTGATAAAAGAACACCAACCAGGGTTGGTGCAAAGTCTCTGTAAGATGCGATTTCTTTGTATTCTTACATAAGCAAAACACTATATTCGAATAACCATGTGTTAACTTTGTGCTCTACCTCACAATGGATGCACATAACATACACACACACACACACACACACACAGCAACAGTGCTTGTCGTTCTTACCAGGACGTCAGGCCAAGCTGGAAACCCACATGGCCCTAGGGAAGTCCTAGGGAAGTCTAGGCTCTTGGCCAAAACTGTCTTTGCTCATCAGAGCTGAAATGGACACTGAGGGGTGAGGAAAGTGGCGGGGAGCTCGCTGAGGGCAGAGACAGGGATGCTTGGTGGTGCGGAGTGACCGAAGGCCCCTTCGCCAGGGTCCACCCAGTGACCATGTGGTCTGACCTCATTTCCTGACAGCTGCAACTTCTTGCCCACACCTATTAGGATGCGATCGGAAAACTCATGTGGAAACCAACTCCATGCCTGCCTTGCCGTGGGCATGTGACTCAGTAGAGAATTCATTTTAGATTTCCATTAACCTGTCAGGACCAACCTAATGAAGGGCTGGGGCCTTCAGCGAGCCCCGGGTATTTGCAGCTAATTTCCTGTGGCTTGTAAGCTGACAGCGATGTGAGCCTGAGGTGCAAGGAACTCGGATTCCACTTTGTGTGACTGTCTTCTGGTACCTACTTCTGGAAAATAGATGTTGAACTCATCATCTGGCAAGCTCAGTTTATGGGTTAATTTGCTTATAAAATATTTAAGGAAAGAATATCTGTTTCCTGAAGCATGGAGACATTTATATACATAAATCTGGCTACTTGGAGCAGATAATGTTGCAAGTTTCTTCCTAACTCTGTATGTCTGGGGAAATAGAATGCACGTGTTTTAGGCTTTCAGACCATCTGGAGTTGAGGGGGTGGGAGACCACATTTACTGGATGAAGCTCTAAATCTCTGCTGAAGCCAATCTCCCTCCTCATAAGCGGAGACCTCTTTAACAGTGTGTAGCAAACATCACCTCTCCACAGCTGCCTTGCCAGCAAGGGCATCACTGATAATCCATTCCCATCCAAATCCCAAAGAGGGATGTTTAAAACAGAGGTGCACCAGTCACGCCCAAGGGTCTAATGATCGGGGACAGACCAGGTGTTAGGATAGCATCCTTGGACCACTGCTCTATCTTGGTTCATTGAGAAAATTCAGGCTTCACACAGCTCCGCCTTTGTGTGTTCACGTTCTTAACAATTCCTTCCATCAGAAGGAACAGGAATGTCTGTGTGGTCCCACCATGCATTCATTTGATTTCAGTTGACTCCACACAGGAACAGATGGGTTGGCTTTGCCAGGACTGATGGCCATGCTTGGATCTAACTCTGAGCATTACTGGATGAAATACTACACATGAATCTTTATAAAATCAGTATGATTAGGAAACACATGATTACAACTTGGTAGTATTTTATCTAAGTGTATAGTTGCAGCTGTTGGAAAATCTATGGGTATGAGTTTTGTACACAAAGGGAATTTGATCTCAGCTAAAAGAACAAAGAAATGGAAGGGTAATAGTAAAGATAAGAGGCAAAGGAGAGAGTGCAAGATTTGTTTCATCTTTTATCCACACACTGAAAAGAAAGGGGCCTTTGACTTGCCCTGAACTTCCGGCGACCTGGCTGAGCCAGTAGTAGGCAACATTTTATTATATAACTTAACGACCACCCACCCCACCCCTCATACAAACATACTTCCTTGAAGGTATCAGGGGCAGTTTTCCTCTTCCATACAAATCTTGAGGTGACCTTTGCTCCCCAGTGGTTTAAATCACATTCTTAAGGGATTAAACTGTTATGACAAAAGAAGAATGTTTAGATATTGTGCTTTGCAGCCCAAAATTTGTCAGATTAGAAACTGTGTATTTTATAATCTTTAGATCAAAGAAGCTCTCCATCAAAGCTCCGTGTCTACTACAATATTTTCCTAACCTTTGTTGAACCTGAATTGTTTTGGATTATCTCACATCGGGTTCGCTGAGTCTGCCTAAACTAATGTGAAGGGAAAGGCTTTCTTCCACGTATTTTAAACATTTTGCCCATGCGGGATGGGGATGCTAAGCCCCAGGTATTAGTCTGCTGAGTGGTGCAGGCTGCCTTGACAGTCTTTTTAGCTCGAGTTTTATATGAGATGCTTTTTGAGATTAGTATGACAGATAAAACCCTGTAGGGCAAGCGTTTATCTTCCATTAAGAACACTGCTTACTTTCTTTAACTGGTTGACCGGAGTGCTCTGCAAAGGGGCCTTTTTATAGAGTTTTTACATCTCAATGGATTAGGTATCATTACCCCGTTGGAAAAAGAACAGTTCAATTTTCTCAAAAAATGGTTTGTCAGAGTAGAGCAGTTTGTCTTTATCCATCTCTAAATCCAGCAATCATGTTTCCCAAACAGGCACAAAGCAATGATCACTCAAAGTTCAAATTGCCAATTAATTTAGAATCCGTTCCCTGAATTCCTTTATTATGGTACTGTCATGAATCCAGTGAGGTGAACAGGAGATTGGCTGCTGCTATCTGTTATAAATATCTGCATGTAAAGGTGAAATAATGCAATCTTTCTTTCCACAGTAGAAATTTGAAAAATCCTACTTATTGATGGGTAAAAGAATTTTAAGGAAAACTAAAATTCAGATGAAATGCACTAAAAATCACCTTTTTGGATAAAATGCAACTGAAAATGCAAGGATGTAGCATGCAGAAAATGTAATTCACTCACATTTATTTCTGCACTTAAAATGACTTTTATCTTACAAAAGTTTTTATTTAATGTAAATGTTAAAGACGTGAATGCCTGGCCATTATATTCCAGAAAAATACAAAATCTACAGATGTGAATGTTATTTTCTTTTTTAGCCATCACCTTTGTTGTAACATGCTCATATGTTTCTCAGAGCAGCCAAAAAGGACAGGTTTTGAAAGGATGCTGTGGTACCCTTAGGATTATTTCCATTGCAAACTAATCCATTTTTCTTTTCAACCTTTCTTTCCCTGTTTTTTTAATGATCCTGGGCATCATTTTAATGATTTTTTTTTAATGATCCTGCTAAGCATGTGCTCTACCGATGAACTACATCACCAGCCACTTAAAAGAATTTGTTTTGAGATGGAGTTGCACTCATTTACCCTGGTAGACCTTGAACTCAGGATCCTCCTTCCTCACCTTTGAGTGGCTGGGATTATGAGTCCTCCATTCACGGCACTTTTCAGCCATTCATGTTACCTTTATCTACTTCCATTGTCCATAGAGTAAGGTAATCATTTATTTTGTTATACTCTATGCATCTCTGTATGTTAAAATACAATTCAGAAAGAGCGAGTTAAAAAAAATGCACATTATCTTCTTGTGAATGATCATGTGAAGTAAAAGACAGAAGTTAAAAATGCCAAGACCCAGGGCTGAGCGTACAGCCAGAAGCCGCGCTGGTTTAGAGCAGAATCCAGCAGTCTCTCTTCTCTCAGCAGCAGCTGTCCACCCATTTATGGCTGTGAGTCCTCCCACAGGCTGTGGGACCTAGCCTGGGTACAACTGGTTACCGCTGATACAAAAGTCTGCACCAAAGCTACAAGAAGATTCACGGAGTCAGAAAATACCTTCCTTCCCCGAGGATGTGGCACTTTTCAGAAAACCGTGGGCTGAATGTACGGAACAGAATTTGTTTCAACACAACTGACCTTGATGTAAGTAGAGACATAACTAATTATGATTTAGCAGAAGTATCTTTGCCCTTCTGCGAACAGGAACTGCTGGGATGAGTGGGGATACTAGCGAAGCTATCAGAGTGCTGGGCAGGGTCGGGAGGACGTTCGCAGCCCTCAGTAGGACATGGTCTTGCCGGGATGGTAAGGCTGATTTAGCACTCCTGGAAGCTCTCCAAGGTAGACTCAAAAATAAATAAAATAGCATAGATGTCTAGAATCATGTGCAATAGGAAAAAAATACTAATTTGCAAATTAATGTCCACAGCAACTACTGTTTATTGAAAATTTCTCTGTGCTTGACACTATAATTTTTAGTTTTTATAGTCACAGTTGTGTATAGTCTTTGGAATTAGTTATCCCTATTTTGATTTATAAATTAGGAAGCAAATGGAGTCCCACTTATATGTGTTCAATGTATGACTCCGAGATCTCCAGAGAAACAGCTAGCAGGATGGATAGACATAAGCACGGCGCGATCAAACCCTACCGCGAACACTTAAGTTTTAAAAAATCACATTAAAGTCATGTTGCTATTGATCATCCTCAACATACTCCTCCACTCTGAGCATAAGGTACTGGCTCTTGGGGCCCGAGGCGTCCCACAGTCTGCCGTGTGCCAGGAAGGTGGTGCTTTTGTTCTCAAGAGGGGGAGCTCTGAGGGGCGTGGGTTCTGGCCTGGCCCTGAAGACCCTGGAGCCAGGAGCGTTGAGGTCTGGAGAAGATTGTGGTCCCAGCCTGAGTGTCAGGCAGAGCTGCCCGTGCCCTCGGTGGGTTGGATTTCGTCCTCCCACAGTGGGAGGGCCACCTGCTTACCTAAGCCACTGATTCAGATGCTTGTCGCCTGTCTGTCTGCAACTGCGCAGCCTCGCTATGGCATCACACTCTTACCACAGTCCATAATAATATCCACTTCAGGGACATTAGAAAAGGAGGTGTCAAATGTCTCATTTCAAACAATGATGCGGACGGGAGGGCGTGTTAATTATCGTGCCTTAATCATTCCACACCTGTGTGTGTTGTCTTCGCAGAGGCTCTGAGCAATGATGTTGAACCCGTTATAAGGGCATCCCTTAGCCCAGGAACTTGACTCAACCATCACTCAGCGAACAAGGACAAAGGCAAGACTCGAACAAGAGTTTACCTGATTACAAAGACCCCCTTCCAACACTTGTTATTTTCTGTTTAAAATAGTGGCCATCCTCATGGGAATAAGGCAGTGCCCCCTGTGGTACTGATCTGCTTTTTCCTGATGATTTCTGATGCTGGGCATCTTTTCATATGATTGTTAGCATTTTGCACATATTTGGGGAATGTCTATTCCAGAACCTTGCCCATTTTTAATTGGGTTGTTTCCTGCTATTCATTTGTAGTATGTGTACTACCTACTTTTCTGATATATGGTTTGGTGTGCGAATATTTTACACGTATTTCTTCCCATTGTTTAGCTTGCGTCTTCACTCCATTGACTTATTCCTCTGTAGAGCAGAAGTTTTCAAATTTGCTGGAGTGCCACATCTCTGTTTCTGTTTTTGTTGCTTGTGTTTTTGGTGTCATTAAAAACAAACAAACAAACAAAAATCCCAACTCATTGCCTAGGCCAATGTCAGGAAGCTTTTTCCCAATATTTTCTCCTGGGAGTTTTGAGTTTTTGATCTTCCATTTTGGCCTTTGAGTTCATTTTTGAATGCTGATTAAGACGAGGGTCTATCTTTGGTCCATTTTACAGGGAATTCTAGCTTTCCCAACACCATTGTTGAAGTGGTAGCCCTTTCCCTCTTAGGCTGTCTTGAGTATTGTTGCTTCGTAATTTTTTTTTTTTTTTTGGAATCAGAAATTGTGAGGCCAGATTGGTTCCCATTGTTCAAGAGTTTTTGAAGTCTTATTTGGCTTCTTTTGCATTTCCATATACATTTCAAGATTGTTTTTTCCTGTTTCTTTAATGTCCCTTCTCCGAGTGTGCAGTCTTGGGCAGTGTCCTGGAAAGACAGTGTTGTGTTTTCAGGGTTCTTTCTCTGTTTTTCTCTGCACTCTTCTCTTAAGCTGTCTGTGTTGGTATCACATCATGATGTCCACATCCATTATTTATAATACACTGCTCTGTTATTTTCAATAGTGTATGGGTCCAATTTGTGCCTCTTCCCAGAGCCAGGCCTTGAGGACGATCTTTCAGGCTTGCTACAACCTCACAGGCCTCCTCTTACCCGTCTCTTGTCAGGTAGGCCCGGTGAAAGCCTACGACTTAGCTTGCTACTGCCTCTTCTAACTCCTTCCTGCCTAACCTCCACTTCCTCTGACTATGCACAGACTCCCCCACCCCACCCCACTCCATTTTGTAGTCAGTTCCTTTGCAGGGGCAGTGGGTGGAGCCATGGAGCTTTCTTTTCCACCTGCTCTGGACAGCACCCGGGTGAGAGGTCTGAGCCACTGCTTCAGAGCTCAGGGTGGGAAGGTGGCCCCTTCTCTTGGTGTGAATCCCCCCCTTGGGGACTGGTGTGAAGCACTGGTCCAGTATCCTCTGGTGCTATAGTTGGCCTCTCCTAGTGTGGAACTCTGATCTGACAAGAAAGATGGAACAAAGGCAATGGGGACAGCATTCCTTACTAGCTACACTTGCGGCAGACTTCCAGTCTCCTGGGAAGGTATGGATGGGAAGGCTCAGCCTGACCTTCTCAGTCGCTCTTCTTGGGAACAGAACTTCTGCCATGTGGAATAAGAAGAATGAGAAATGGTGGCAGCCTGTTCTTGGGACCATACGGAGCACAGGACGGGACTTGGAGAAAGAGCCTCGCATTGATGCTGTGTGGCCCCCAGTGCAGTGAGCAGCAGGCTGGGGAGGGGTGGCCCCTCGCTCAGAGTCCATACCCCTGTGTTTCTCCTGAGATTTAGTGGATATTCTTCAAAAAACATTTCTATGTTTGCAGTAGGTCCTTAGGACATGTGGTGGGTTAACTGATAGGCACCTTGTAACACCCAGCTGAACTGAATCAGCATGGTTCTGGGTGTGGAAGGCCCACCTGGGGATTGTTGCCAACAGCATGAAAGGAGAACTGGAGGGGAAGATGGTGTGCTGTTGATTCCCTTGGAGAAGCTTGTCACGCTGGTTTTCCTGAAATGAACTCAGCTGTTCTCATTGTCAGAGGAGCTCAGTTCCTTGCTGCCGCTGAGGGTGGCTGCAGTTCTCTTTGGGGGAGCTCTGGTCCTTACCTTGAGCATCGCTTCCTGGCTCCAGTGCAGATCCCTCAGCGGAATGAAGGCACAGCTCTTCATCCCTCTGGCGAAGATTTTCTAGCTTCCACCACTGGCATTTGTGCTTTCCTGGTGCAAATCCTTTATACAGATTTGCATGAGATGTGGGCTCTAGGCCTCCAGCTGGACTTGTGTAGGACATTGCCGTGGGATCCAGGCCCTCAGCTGGATCCTTTGGGTCTCTAGTGTGTGGATAGATCTCCTGCGCGCTTCTGCATTTGACTTTTTGGGTGAATATTATATAATAACCCTAGAAATTATGTGTCCTGTATTAAATCTATTCCCTTACAAACCCTGGCTACAACATGACTTCGCCCAGGCTCAGATGAAAGGTATTTTGTACACATTTTATAATTTTCATCACTTACGGTTGTTTTACTGGAAAGAGATCTTTTTGACCTTATTGTACTCAATCTCCAGCAATGTCCCTGTGATACTTTTTATCAGCTCACCTCATTGATTACTCCTGGAACCTGAGGTCCATCATAATTGCCACAGGGTCTTCCTGTTAGATGGTGATTTCCTGGACATTCAACTGATTTTCCATTTCAGTCCTGCGCGCTTATTATTTCTCTTTGCCATGTAGCCTCACATTTATCCATATTCTATTTCATTGTGGTTTTATAGAATCACATTTCAAATTGATATGATAATTTTTCATTTTTATCTATATTTTATAAAGTAAGTATTAGGGATCGTGCTTAATATAGCGTGTAAGGAATCATAAGAAGGAGCCCATGCAACAGTCAGCATAATAGTGCCTCAGCTTCTGCATATCTTAACATTTGACTGTAAATTCTCTACTCCTCTATATAGATTGTTAATGTGTAAATTGATTATCATGAGTCCCAAGGTCATCCTTAGGGTCACTCCAGATTGACATGAGCTGCTGACGCCTTTGGAATAAGATACTTAAGTAAAACGCTTGGCCACGCATGCTTAGGACACAGAGAGCGCACCACATGTTCTCACCTCGGAAGCCTGGGGATGATGGTGGTGTTGCAGAGGTCACGCTACGAAACCTTAGCAAAGTCAAGGCCGTTAGTGCCTGTTGTCTCCTTTTTTCTGGCATCACCTTCCACTCTACAAATATGGTCTACTTTCCTACAAAGCCATTCAATTGCTCCACGTGGGGAGCTCCTGGAGTATTAGGAACTAACAATTTTTGTGACTGTGCCCTTGTGTGCATATACTAAGCATATGTCGTGCTCACTGGAGGGGAGAGAACGTTAGTGGATTGATAGCCCTGCTGCCACCTGTGTTTGTGGCTAGTGTCACCCCCTCTTTTTAGTTCTATATATTTCTCAGATGTGTTAAGTATTCTACATATTTACTAAGTGAGTTACTAGACTCTTATGGCTAATTTTCAAAAACAACTTGTTCTAACTTACATTAAATACTTATTAAGTTTTATTAGGTATCACCATCTTATTTTGTTTAAACATCCTTTAAATTATATCGATTTTATATTTTCTTTTTTAACGTTCCTCTTCTACCTCTCTAGCTTGTAGATTTCACTGCTGTGAGACTAACTTTCACAGATGACTCTCTCTGTACACACACACACACGCACACGCACACACACACACACATGTACCTGCTCTGATCTCTTCTGTCACGGCTGGCTGTGTATGTTTGTCCCCTAGGGAGACTCCCAGGAAGGGAAACCTACAGGGCCTTCTACTTCCCAGTACCAGCAGAGCCTCCTCAGCCCTTGCATGATGAAAGCCTAGCAATAAAATTGGGCTATGGGGGGAAGCAAAGCCTAGTGAATAGGCTGCTGTCCATCAGAAAGCTCCAAAGGGCATCAGGGTCCATGTTTGTGGTGAAACTGTGAATGATGAGCTTTCTTGTGCTACCACAGCAGCCCTAGAAAGGCAGGCAGACCTCAGTGGTAGAAAGACCTTGGCTGTCATCCATGGAGCTCTGCCTCTGTGTTTCAGAAGGAAGTGAGGAAAACCATTGCTGTAGAAGTAGATGATGTTTTCCCACCTGAATTTTATACAGGGAACACTAATATGCAGGAGAAGTTGGTAGCTGACCAGATAGAAGACAGAGGACCAAAAATAAAATGAAGATTTGGCTACTACCATTGAGGACAGAAAATCTGGGTCCCAGAACTCAAGCAATGCTAGGCAAATGGGGATGAGTTTTTGTGCTAAAGTTCTCCAGAGACAGGGAGACTTAGAGGTGCCTTACTGGGCTCCTGTGCAGAAAGAATTTGACTAATTTAATTGGGAATTTGACTGATTTTTGTGGGGAAGGTAATAGGCCCACTCGACACAGAGTTTGATGTGCCTTTGCGTTTCTATGACAGGACATCTAATCACAAATTTAAGATATAACATTTGTAGGTCAAGAGAGAAATCATGGCTGGAGAAATAAATGGAGACACTCTGGAGCTGGGAGTGAAGTCACAGGGATAGAAGTTATTAGGCAGGAGAGGTGTAAGGTGAGAAGGGGACAGAGGATTTCAGAAGTGCAATGTTTGATGGAGCCTGAGACAAATGAGAATAACTGCAGACAGAGATGCAGCAAGAGAGGAGGATGGCCTTGCTGGGGTGTCCAGGGTGGAACTCCCAGAAGGAAAACCAAAATGGCACAGTGGCAAAGAGATAGCGACGGTCAGCAATAAAGCAGAAGGGGTGACTTTAATGAAAACAGCAGAGCAGGGGTGAGGGCACCATAGTGTTAGAGAGAATGGAAGTAAAAGGAAATCAAGGACATGGAGGGAGTGCAGAGTTCTTGTAGTATTCCTGATAATTTCAAAGGCCAGGAGAAGATCAGGGAGATAGTAAGAGAATCCCTGTAACACTGAAACATGGCTGCCAACTGGAGCTGCTCAGCCCCTCCTCATCCACAGACCTTCTCACCACACCCCCCCAAACTTGAATTCTCCATTGCTGGCCTCAAATTTTTGTCACTTTCTAGAATCATCTTCTGCCTTGTGAACCACCAGCACAAGTAGCACAGAACTTAGAGGGCACAAGTTTGCTCATCTTTGCAGGAATTCCAGTTCTGAAATTGGAACCTGTTCTCTAGTTAGTACTAAGCTAGGGTATTTGATCTAGGGTAGGGTACTACCATGGATAGTGCAGTCCTATGGGAAAAATATTTTGATGTCCAAAAGGTTTTTAAAATAGAATTATGTCTTGAGGATACCTGCATAGTATTCAGTTAACTTTGTGCCCCTTATGGAGGCTTTTATTTACTTGTTCTCCCAAATATTATACTACCACCTCAATTGATTTCTGTTTTAATATTTAAAAAGTTTCATGTCACTCAGAAAGTTTCTGTCACTTTCTGTTTTAATACTTAATAAAGTTGGTCCAATTAGGAAAGAAAGAGATTAATTTTTTTTTTTTTTGGTATCAGGAATCGAACTCATGACCTCGCCAGGCAGGCACTGTGCCACTGAGCTATATCCCCAGCCCGAGATTAAATTTTTAATTTAACCTTGAAACCATAAAAGATGAGTTCCATCCTCTGGGAATTAGAATCCCGCTTCCTATGGTTAGAGAAGAAAGGAAGCAGAGGCCATCAGGAATGGCATGGAGCAGCTCATCCAGAAAGACCCATTCCAGCCCTGTGCTAGGCATGTACGCCATGTCGCATAGATGTGTCCTGTCTTTTCCAGGGCCGCATGGCCATGATCATAGACCATCTGCTTCCCTTACCTTCTGTTTCTCCCAACCCAAAGCTGCCCAATTTCGTGGAATGAATAATGGTGGCTAAAGACAGGACTTTATCACTCACGGGTCTGGAGAAGAGGGTTAGTTAGAAACATTGTTCCTTCTTTATGTTTCTTCATTACCAGGTGGACTTGAAGATTTAAAGGAAGGAGTTGAATGCATGCTGAATTTTTCTGTTGGCCAGAGAAGCTGTGCTTTCCTATGGATTTCTTATCCGTCTCAAAGGAGGCAAATCTGGCGTATAATCATCAAAACTCTCAGTTCTCTTCTTCAGTCTTTTGATATCTGGACCTGACTCTTAGAGAAGTCCCTTAGCAGTGCAGGCTACTGACCGCATCCAGTGTGCAATGGGGAAATGTAGTAGGATTGCAATCAGATGTACTTAATGACCCGATCCTTAGCTTTCCTATGGAAAAAAATAGGTTCTAGATAGGGATCTACATACAGGATGTCAGAATATCTAATTTTTTTTTTTGTGGGTACCGGGGGGGCGACCTAAGGACGTTGCGTGCCAGCAGGCGCCCGTGCCGCTGAGCGATATCACCGGCCCCTTTTTCGTATGTGGGTTCCGGGAGTCGAACTCGGGCCCTCGCGCTTGCCGGGCAGGCGCTTAAGCCGCTGAGCCATCTCACCGGCCCAGAGTATCTAATTCTTTAGAGATAGATGGCTGCTGGCTCTTAGCCCGATGCTCACATTGTCATTTAAAACTCCTGATGGACAGGAGTGAAAAGTGGAGAAAGTTGGACCTTGTTATTCAAGTATCCATCAAGTGTCCATGACCTTCTTCCCAGTACACTTACAAACTCAACCCCTGTTCTTCAGCTTTTCTGGAGGTTCCACTCCACAGAGACACCCTCCTCCTCCTCCTCCTCCTAGTCTTTCTCTCACTCCACACTCACATTCCAAATTCATCCTTTCAATCCCTTTCTCATTGCTTCTTTCTTCCACCCAGTCTTGATTCTCCACCTTCAGACGCTACATCCTCTTCATCTGAACTCTGCATGCACTTGGTAACTCTCACCCTGCAGACCCAATGGCAGGTATACATTCGTGATGAGCCTTAGGAATAGACTGCAACACACAGAGCATTTTCCTCTTTCTGCAGTCCTTCCCATAGTGGAACACTTATCTGTCCAGGGTGATATTCACCCGCCCAAAGCAGGTGTGCTGAATTGAATGGAACCAGTATTTCCAGAAGGCAGATTTGGCTCAGGCCAGAAGGACTGGGGCTATGGAAGTGCTGGTGCCCCCATGACTTGTTTCTTCATCTCTGACATCACTGTCTTTCCAGCCTTCTCTTCTCCACACTCTGGCAGATTCACTTTAAGACAAGGGGCACTGGGATCACTTGAACCCTTTTCTTTTCCATTTCTTTGAAAACCTGTGATGAGATGATTCCATATCTTAATTTTAGCACCTTGTCCCTCATTTTACAACTTGATATTCAGTGCTCCAGCTTGGTGTTCTTATTCCAACTATTCCCTCTTGAACATGCCATACATGACTCACCATTCAGAATGCACTGAGGAATGTAAAGTAGGAGAACTCTGTCCCCTGAGTATATTTAATCGAGTGATCTCAGTAGCCTGTGAATACTGACAACAAAAATGAAAGTAAAAAACCTGCATAACCTATCACATCAAAGAAACATGCTATATGATTTTCAGCTCAGTTTCACAAAAAATGCCAATTTATGCCATCTGAATATTTCAGTGGAAGAATTTCTTAAAAATGCCAATTTATATCATCTGAATATTTCAGTGCAAGAATTTCAGACATTAAGATTAGTACTAGAATTATCACATTTTTATGATTCTCTTTAATTCTGTGGTGGTTTTGTTTGTTTTCAGGGGCAGCATTTTTAGGTCCAATAATTTTTTGACAAATATTGGGACATTTATTTCTCAAAATAAACCAGGTTCCTTTGCTTTACCAATACATACAAAAGCATGTCCTGACTTGTTGAGTCATAAACATATTAATGAATACAAGATTTGTCAGCAGATGAAACCCTTTGGCCTTAAGAAATTAGTTAGGAGAAACAGACACAGCTGGAAACTTCTGGAATCTTCTCATTGCTTTAGTAAATACTTAGGCAATGGGAATTTAGAGGCCTTTCCTCGAGGGAAGTTAGAAGTGGATTTCCAAAGAATGTTAGGTTTTTCATATTTGAGTTAGACAAAAACAATTTTTTGTGTGCCTATGTGATAGCTGTTGCTGCCTTAGGGGAAAGAGAAAATTATGGAATTGTATTTTTCAAAAAGATACACTTAATTACTTTCCATACTACTTTCAGCTAAAGTCAATATAAAGCTACAGTGAAGTTTTTTGTTTTCTTTCTTTTGAGTCAAGGTTGTAAGTTAACAGATAGTAGAGACTGTTGTCTTTTATACTTTTCAGCCTTCTCAAAAGGATAGTCCAGACACCTCTTGATGTGGACGGGCCAGTGCTTGGTGTGCTTCTGTAGGGACTCCATGGGTTACTGTCGCTTTCTTGGTGGCCTGCCCCAAAGAGGTCTCAGAATCACTTCATTAATTATAAATTAATAAATAAAAATAATTGTTGTGCATCCACACTTTCAAAGTCCAGATAAGATTTGCAGAATTGGAGCAAAAATTGGGTTTGTCCTGGAGGAACGAACCAATTCTAGGAGTAGTCATTTCTCAGCTCATGCAGCTCCGTGCTTACCAGGGGTGAATACCCTGTCCTGTGTGTTTGAATCCAAGGGTTTGTTTTGGAAACTGGTTACTGACTGAAACTGGGAAGGGGACTGGCTTGTGACCCTGTTTTAGGAAGAAGTTTTTATCGTATTTGCATTGCTCTTTCCCCAGTTATCACTGCTCTGTGTTTGCCATCATTATCCTGCGGGGACTCTTCTCCAAAGCCCTCATCCTCTCCCCTGAGCCTTGCTGGGTTGCTATCCTGAGTATGGAGCTGTTCTACCTCCTCACCACTTATAATTCAAGCAGGGAATGGCAGCATCATTTAGACAATTATAATTCTGCTTTGGTAATGACAGATGTGATATGTATCATGTATATATATATTTGTCCATACATGTTGTAAATACAGAGAGACACATCTGTATTTATGTTTTTAAATTTTAAGCCTTCAAAAATTATAAATAATGAATTAATTTATAATTAACAGAAACATTTAATTAGATCTCTTTGAAAGAAGATACGATGTGACATCAGAAGTGTAACATTTATAACCTCTTGAAACAGTAGTTACATGTTTTACATTTAGTGTCTAAGAGAGAAAATTAAAAAACAAATGAACAAAAGAGCAGTCAAAGCTAATACAGTAGTAGCAAAGCATCAAAGCTCATTTGTTTATTCCTTTATTTGCAAAGTAAAGCAAAATATATGTTTATTTGATCAAAAGCCTTAAACCATACCGCAATTTTGAAAGGATAGGAGATAAAAACTCATTGATTCTGGATGGGTGATAGTGTTTTTTATTAATTGGTATAACCCTAAATTAATATCATTAGAATTCCTCAAACATAAATGTTGAGCCATGGACATCTAACCCCCTGTTCACATGACTAACCAACCAGCTCTCCAAGGTGGTGTAATAAACACAGGAATGTCGTTCATGGTTCATTCGGCTTTTGAGAGGTTTTTGCTATAATATTGTTGTGTTTATTTCCTGGAGCCAGACATTTGTGTAGAAAGCAAGAGCATTATATTCAGTATTTCACCTGAGTTGCAGAATGTGCCTCGCCTGCTATTTCTTAGAAACCACTGTGAAGCCTCATTTAGATAAGGTGGCCCCGTGTCTGTAAAGCTGACCTTACATTGGAACTGATTTGATTAAATGGCTTAGGTGAAGTCAATAAATAATCTTGGTGCTAAGGAAACCAGCTCTGGCCGAGCCCTAGACAAAAAGCTGAGCAAACTAAGCTGTCGACACCTTGCCTGGGCTTTGCTGCCACCTCATGCTCGTACCCAAGCCCTCACTGCGGGACTTAGAGACTGTTCATGCTCTGCGTCTACAGCTAGACGACAGCAGTAGCAAAACGCAAGCAACCGGCAACAATCAAACCTATTTTCTTCCCTCAGTAAGTGTTCTGTGCTTGGAAACACAGCCCCGGAGCTGGTGGGTCACAATTGCAAGACTAGGAGAAGCTGCTGAAATACAGATTTCTGGGCCTCAACCCCAGAACTTCTGTCTGGGACCTGAGAGTTTGCATTTCTAGCGATGCTTGGGTCACATTAGTGCTGCTGGTACTTGCAGGACTCCTTGAGGACTATTTGTTCAATCATGTGGCATTTCTGGGTTCTGTGTAGACACAGTTTGATATTGTACGTTTAAAATAGTATTGAGCTCTGAAAGCAACTTTATTCTCCCATCACTCCCAGAAATTTATCACCAAAATGTTGTTTACATGTCTGTGTGCATTGGTGACACTGTTTCCAGCTGTCAGACATAGAAACAGGACATAAACAGCAAATAGTTTTTCAGTCCAAGTGTATCTAAAGGATAAATTTGCGAGAATTTGGAAACTCTAACTTTAGTCATGAGAAGTTAATTCCTCTCTTATTTATTTTGTCCTAAAATGTAACTTTCCAATTAAGCAAAGTGTCATTTTAATGAAAATATGAGCACATACATATAGTCTATGGTTATATTACAGACTCAGTGATTTCTGTAAAGCATAAGTCAAAATTGAGGTCATTGTAAATTTAAATTCTAATGTTACAAATTTGATATGATCATGTTCAGTTAATATTAAGGTCAAATTTTATTCCTTAAATGTTCTTTGTAAATGATTTCCCCCAAATTAAGTGCTACAGATTTAAATCCTCCAGCTGACTTAGCTTTCTTAAAGATGTCAGAATACATTGCAGTTTCATGGAATGAGAAAAACTACGGAGATCTGGAGATGGATGGGCGTGCGCTCTAATCACAAATCCCTGGGACTCTGAGGTGGCCACGGTGTCTATTTTCCACCTTGTAAAGTGAGTTGCAAGAGAATAAGTTTGCACATTTGGTAAACATTAGATTTGAGGAACTCAGTGACTCAGTGTGACGCCAGGGCTCCTTGATCACAGTGGAGCTGATGGATGACAATCCAAGGCAGGACGGTGTTGCCACTTGGTTTTGAGAGAATGACAGAGGAGGGCCTTGTGGTGCACCGATGTGTGACTCCTAGTCGTGTTGGCCAGGGTTTGCAGCAGGTCTGCGATTTCAGAAATGAATCAAAACTCCACTGCAGAGCTTGTGTTTTCTGCCTACTTCCCGTGCAGAGCAGACTCTAGTAGACAGGAATTAATGGCAGGGCCCTTTGACATGCGCCCACCTGCTTCTATTTTGTGGAAAAGAATGAGCGGTTATTAGAAAACCAAAGAGTGGCTATCGTTACTGAGATTTCAGCAATGTCCCAGGTGCAATGCAAAAATATGCTGAAGGTTTAAATTAAAAAACTGATTACAGTAAAAAGCATATTGCCATTAATCCCCCTCAAAATACTCTTTCCTTTCAAAGACTCTTAACTCATAGTCCATGCCACTTTCTGGAGCAGTTCTGGAGTCCTCTTCCATGAATGTCTTCAGCTGAGCTTCCTTGGCTGCCTTGCTGTCCTGAGTCCATTCCAGATTGTTACTTTTCATGGTCATTTTGACTTTGGGATAGAGCCAGGAGTTGCATGGCGCCAGATCCATGAGTAAGGTAGATGAAGACACACTGTCATGTTTCTACGAGCCTGCCTTCCTGCTGGATGGCACTCAGCAGCAGCATTCACTGTATTTTTTATCACACCTGATAAAGACATTCAGCAAAGGGGAGTATTTTGAGGGGGATTCATGGCAATATGTCTTTTTCTATAATTTTTTAAAAAATGTAAACATTCACCATATATATATATATATTTTTTTTTTTTTTGTGGGTACCGGGGGGTCGACCTCAGGACCTCGCGCGCCAGCAGGCGCCCGTGCCGCTGAGCGATATCACCGGCCCCTTTTTCATATGTGGGTCCCGGGAGTCGAACTTGGGCCCTCGCGCCTGCCAGGCAGGCGGTTAAGCCGCTGAGCCATCTCACCGGCCCACACCATATATTTTTGATCACTCAGTGTGTGTGTGTGTGTGTGTATGGGTGTGTGTGTGTGTATTTTAACCACAGTAGCATTTCTTTAATTGCTTGATGTGGCAAAAATGAGACACGTCCTGTACTTCCACTTCTCCAGGTAGAGTCCACAGAGTTGTATATCCCTTTAGGGATAAAAGCTAATAACTGAGCTTGGTTCTACTACTTTAAAAAATGTCTTCTGACTTCATCCTCCATAGTTGTTGAGGTTGATGTGTCATTTTTATTTCAGACCACAAATTTGAGTAGCTCCCAGATTAAGAAATGTTTCCTATGAAGGGCTGTGGGGACTCAAGAGAAAAATGATGTTGAATTTGATTTCTTGGTATTTATATACAAGAAAAAGCTTTTAGAAGAGTATTTCTCAAAAACAAAAAACAAAAACCAGCTTTCTAGGATTTTGTCCTAATCACACTCTAGCCTAAATTCACAGGAGAAGAAGATGCCTCAAGATTTTTGAGTTGAGAGCTACTTGAGGTTGTTTTGAAACCTGTCTGTGGAAGGAAGTTCGCCACTAGAGTTTGGAAGCAGCTAGCACTGTCAAGCTTGTCACACCTCAGCTAGGCACGCTGTCTTTCAAACATTTTCATAAGAAAGCAATCCATGCATTTCTTTGGTAAAGAGGAGTTCTTATTGCTGAGCTACTCAGTGAAGAGGGGGTTGAGGGAGAAATAAAACCTTGCTAGTTATGGAGATCATTCCGCCTTCCCTCTCTCTGAGCGTTCATGATCTTTGGGAGTCCTACCACACCGTCCATCCATGTGAGTCCTCACGTCACACCGACCTCCATGTTGCTAAGCCCTGTGGCTGGCCCATTGTCTGGTCCTCACAGCCATTCTCCCTCAGCAGCGGTTAGCAGAGATGCTTAGATCATGCAGTTCTTGGTTCTCGGAGGAGGCCTCACCTGGACTCCCTCCCCACTTCCCACCTGTCCCTTCCCAAGCTTCTCTGCAGGCTTCTCTGTCTTCCTCAGGAATCCAAGTCTCAGAGTTACCTTTTCTCTTTCATGCTCACCAGCTGGGTGGTGGTATCCAGACTCGTGACTTTATCATGCATACGGTGCTTCCCAGATTTGTATCTCTTGTCTGTGTTTTCCCTTAGTACGTCCCAAAAGCCAGCTAGAGTCTTACTACCCTCATTTGACTTGTCACATGAAAATTTCTAACAGGCTGTGATATTTGACTCTACTATCTCCAAATTCTCACAGGTAACAGACTTTATATTCTGCCACTTATTCAAATCCAATACCCTGGTGTTCTCGAGTTGCCCCATTCTCTCTTTTCTCATTCTCTGGCCATCCTACTTCCAGTGTCATGTCAGCTGCCATCCTGATATTTTATGGTCACTTTTTGTCCTTAGCATTTAGGATTGCCTCCCATACTACACATTTACTTTTTAATCTTTTGCCTTCCAGTCAAATGAATTTCTACCAGAGCAGGACTTCTTGTCTATTTTGTTTACTACTATATCATTAGACCAGCAGTTGTTGCAGAGTAAATATCTGTGGGCCAAACGAATGAATAAACAATAAATTACATGAGTAACTACGTTGCAGAGAGCTTTTACTAAATTTAAGTGAGATCAAAACACTTAAGTTGTCAAATTCCAATGAAGTAGTAGAATGTTCCCTCTTAATTCTTGATGTTGAAGTTAAATAAAAGGATCATTAAAGTTGACGGAATATAAGAAGCTATCACAACAATCAAAAAATGAAAGATGTTACCTAATTAAAGAAACTGTCCATTTAATACTCCCCGCAAGTGTTATTCTGTGTCTGCTGAAATCTGAGAACCCTGTAAAATTTCCCAAACTCTTTTGTCACTGTCTGTATTTTTATAGAGAGCATTAATACAAAAGAGGAATAGTTTTTTTCTGGCACTTCAGGGATGTGTGGTATTAGAAGCAATTAGCAGAAAGTGCTGAAACTGCATAAATGTAGTGGGCAAAATCCATGCAATCTAGACATCTTTGAGAAGCAGACAGACTGCGTGCCCTGCACAGTGGGCATGTCCGGCCTGACCCAGGCACAGGACCACTGAGAAGGAACTGCAGAACCAAAACGAGAGGAAAGACTTTCTTAAGGCAGAGGGTACTGTCACTGGCTAGTCATTTCTTGTGGCTTATTTTGCATGGGTTTATTCTTCAGTATATTCCTTAATAGCCTGTATGATGGTCTTCCAGTATTTTTGACTTTCTTATAGTGTAGATGCTCAGCTCAAAAGAGACTTAATATGCTTTGAGAGAGGCCTTGATCTGGGCATACAGATACTGTCCTGGTGCCCACATTGAGGAATGGCAGGGAGGAAGCACCTTCTTACAGAATAGCAAGAGAATAAGATCTACTCTTTGGAAGGGCTGCACCCTTTTTCATATCAATAGATCACAATGGTTTTGAATGCCCAGAAAAGAAACATGGAAAACTTGGGATGAGATTGATTGTCAAAGGCTAATCTTAATGGGTAGCCAGCTGTGTACCAGGCCTGAGGTCCCAGTTCCGCATGCACAGTCCATTCAGTGTCCACACCCAACGGTGTGAGGGTGTGGAGAGAGGGATGCTTGCCATGGGCTTAGTGAATAATGATTAGCTTTGGTTGGCACTGAGAGTCTGTATTCCAAAGTAAGGGAAAGTAACTAGGAAAGGAAGGTAGACTTGCCATGGTAATAGGCTTTGTCTGCAACTTGTATTTCCCTGCTTCCTGGAACATTGTTTGGGTCTCTCTTCTACTTATGTTCCCAGAGCCTCTCACAGTATTCATTTTCTCCCCATAACCACTATTCTTGAGAATGAGCAGGGCATTGCAAAAGGGAAAACTCCCAAACAGATCCTAAGGGATGGTGCTTTAGGCCTGCGCAGTCAGGACACTGACGGGTGATCTACAGATCTTTGCAGTAATCCTCAAATCTGTCAATGGAATCAAATTTTACCATACGGTCCAATTCCCTGCATGCATTTGAGCATTGTCTAGGTAACAATACCTCAGGAACCAAGAAATCCAATTTTTGGAATAGTTCTTTATAAGGTCCAGGAGTATTTTATTAACACTAAAATAATAATATACTTGGATTACTTCTTATAAGGTTGTCGTAAATTTGCTATCCTTGAGCCATAAACAGCATGACTTACTTCTCCCATTATTGTACATTCTTTGCTCTTCTTTATCTAATTCTCTCTGGTCTGAAAAATAACTCCCTTTGCTTTCTTGAAAAAGCTCCTTAACTTCAATCAACAGTCAAGTTTTTCAGCGTTGAAACAGTTGAGGCCACTAAGATTATCTTGGAAGGTCAACTCCTTAAGACAGACTTTCCTCTATCTCCCTGTTGTCTCTGTTCCACCAAGATTGCCTGCCGTATTGCTTTGTGCAGCACTGTGCACGTAGAATTACCTAATGCATGTTTTTATTGGGCATTTAGAAGAGTTTGTGAGGTACGCTGTTGCCATTGCTGCCAATGCAGGAGAAAAAATAGAGAGTATTTTACAGTACCATAGTGGTATTCCAAAGTTCAGAGATAAATTTTTCTGTTGAAATATTTCTAAATTAACGTGTGATACTTCACTGGATATCATTTTGAACACAGCTATAACTTCTGAAGAAAATAAATCACTGAATCAGACAGTGTTTATTAGCTCATGTGCTGTTATTTCCTAAAGCGCTACTTCCACTTGTGATGAAATTGGCAGCCAGAGGAGATAAAGAGAGTATTTGAAAGCATTACATCCACTGGTCCTCCATGAACTGGAGAAATATAAAGTGTATTACATGAAAACTTCTGTTCTTCAATTAAACCTTGTTGCCTTAAAACAAAATGCTATTTTGAGAATATCTTTATTTTTTCTCTAACTCCCTTTAATTAAAATATTTCACATCATGATATCAGGACGAATATTCGCAATCATTCACTTATTCTCCTTTTTCCTTCGCACAGCTAGCTCCTGGGGTTTGCAAATTACAAAGTGCTTTCTTATCTCATTTCCATGCTGCATTCTGCAATAATTTTGCAGCTGGTAACGCTGCCCTGGTGCCAGTTAGGTGCAGCGTGTCTCTGTTTTATGATGCTTTTTGTTGTATCCTGGGGAAAAAGAAGGGGCCCCTCAGATCTCAAGAGCCGGTGAGCCGATGAATGGCAGGTAGCTATGACATAGTCCGAAGGACACTCCTCATGTGAACCTCCAAGTGTTCTCTGTCATATCATTTTCCATTTGCTCAGGTGAGCCTGCTTGAGGACTCTGACTTTTAGGTTCTTGTCATGTATGTTGGATTTGGGACCTCAAATGGCAAGGAGCTCAGCAAGCAATTATCAGGGGCAGAAGAGAGGCTGTGTTGGTGGCCCCACGTGCTGGTGCCTGCTATCTCCTTTACACCTGCCTGGAAGCCAAGATCACTGTTCATTGACAAGCCTTGGCAGCACCTCAAATCTGTTCCTGAGTGTCTTGTAAACACCCCACTTCCCAGTCATTATGGGACTCTCCTTCCCTGCCAGCCCTGCAGAAGTGCCAGGGCCAGTGAGGCACGAGGAACAGTGGCTTGGTGAGGAATAATTGTGTGTGAAGGTGTCAAGCGGAGTCCATTCCTGCAGAGAGTGGGGAGGATTCAGCAGATGGATCTCCTTTCCAACCTACATTCAAAGTCAGATAACAAGTCACCCTTGACCAAAACAAACAAACAAACAAACAAAATATATATATATATATACACACACACATTATATATATATATATATATTATATATATATATAAATATAAACTCAAAACATTAGAAAAATACAGAAATGCATATGTCAACATGGAAAGCATGTACAATGCATGGTGGCTCTATTTCTACAAGGCAACATGACCTTGGACCTTCCTAACAGAGATAGTGGGTGACCTCCCTAGATGCCTTTGTCATCTCGTCTCCTGTCCCATGCAACCTTTCCCTCCAGGTAGACTTCTTGAGACACCTCTAGTTTTTTGAAATGTGCACTCTCCTTTCTGGATTTCCTTTCACTTTTTTCAATTATCACCATAAACTGTGTTTGGTGGTGTCTATTGTCAGAAACAAGCAAGCTGAGTAAGGTGGATCTCTTTGTACAGAGTCTCCTTGATACGCAAGTGAAGTGATTTCCTGGCGGTGTCAGCTTGCCCTCAAGTTGCTGGCACTGAGAGCACAGGGGACTCCACCTCCCCAGTTTAGGTCTCAGGTCTCGCCTTTCCCACGAGGTTTGCAGCTTGCCACAGTTCAGCGTCATCCAAATGTAACCTCCCATCTGCAATTGGGCATCTTTGGAGGAAGTATGCTGTGTCTTTCGAAGATGCCATTTGGGGGATTTGTTGTTTTGGGGATTGAGCTGCAGATAAGATGGCTTAGAGGGAAATTTGGTGAGAAACAACATTTCTCTACTTTCTTTTGCGTAACAGCTGGGAGGAATGGATTCATTCTCCAAGCCCAGGCTGCTGCCGGCCAGCTGGCAGGGAGCACTGCAGAGCGAGGTGCCAGAGATTTAGCAGCTGCATTAGTGCATCTCCATCTGTAGCATTCAGCATATGCCAAGCTCCAGAGTAGGAGGGGAGGGGATCCCTTTAAAAAGAGATTTTCAAAGCCACGCAGGAAAAACATTTCCTCCTACGGCTCACACGCTTTGATCTCGAATTCTCCAATTCCTTCTTCCCCAGTCTGGACACCAACATCCTTTAGAGCGGTAATGGAGAAGTTAACAGCTTCTGGACATCATTTCCCAGGTAACTTGTAAAGAAACATAACACCTGTATTCATTTTTTAAAAAGAATCAGGTAATTGCTTCATTTGGAAAAGCCTTTTATGATGCCAAACCATTATGTCTTAGATGTCATCAAAGTGCCACAGTTTGAACTTTGAACGGCACAGAATAAGTACCTTTGGAAATAGTCCAAGATTCTCTTCATCTTAGTAATTTTAGAAGTTAGTAATCCCCAGCTAAGGAACATCATATCCCAAAAAGACCTTCTAGCCCTGTTCTTTCCTGTCCAAGGTCATGGAAGATCATGAGAATCAGACTTGCGGGACAGGCTGACCAACCCTTCCATTTGGTAAAGAGATACCCATTTAAGTCAATATGAATTCTAGAATGCAGACTGTTTAGAGTACTCAGTCACTTACAGAAATTATTTCCTTTTGGGGAGGAGAAGAAAATATTTTCCCACTCTTCTGAACCTCTCTCCAAATACAGATGGCACCGTGGCCATGAGAATGGGAAGGGCACTCGTGGTCACACAGGGGGGTAGGGCCGGCCTCAGATGCAGATCCCGGTCTGGCCTGGTGTTGGGCGGGCACTCACGAAAGCATCGTGGCTGGCTGTTAATCTGTCCTGACAGTTTGCACTGCTCATCTGGGTGGTGACAAGATTGATACCCTCACTGTACTTTTTCCCTTTATCTATTTTTTACTCTGATACCTGAATTTCCCCCACCACTATAAGTAGAAATATTTCATTTTTACACTGTCCTGTCTTAAAACTGACTTTTCAGTTTCACGTAGGCCTGCTTACTATAGGAAAAGACAATGTCCTTTGGGTAGTGACACTTGCTAAAACTCAGCTAACTAAGTTAACCTGATGTGGTGATATATTTATACGTTTATCCCAAGGGGACACATGGCGTACGCTTTGTATGGTGTGGCATTCAAAAGAGAGGTCCAGCTGCCAAGCAGTAGATAAAAATGAATTTCATTTTTCAGAGAACATTGAAAGGAATCCACTTTCCGATTCTCAGCACGAGCTTCCTTTCTCCACTTTTCAACTGGTTCCTCCTCCTCTAGATTCTGAGTCACAAATAATCTAGAAATGAGCTGGCAAACACTTTTGCCAACATCATGGGTATAATGCGTATGTGCTCATATTAGTATGCGTGCTATCTATGATACACATGAAGATATAGTATTAATGACACATACTTGATACACACATATACATATGTTGCATGCACACACATCTTTTTATGTACTCGTAATGTATATGAACATATACATAATACATGCATATATAGAGAGAGATGCAGTCACATACATTATGTTTTTCAGTTTAAACATAGATTCACATATAAAAACTACTTGAAATAACTGTAGCAAGACATGTTGTTAGGTGGTAAAATTATAAACAATTTGCTTAATTTTTATGCCATTGATTCTCAAAAACATTGACAATGGGTAAGCTAAAAACATACTCTAAATAGCACCATTGCACATGACGAAGGTTAACATCATTGTCTTAGTCACAAGTTGCCAGAGCATAGGAATCTAAAGGAAACTGTCAATATAGACAATAGAGCCCCCAAAGGGAGGAGACCCCAACCACGTCTCCAGAGGAGATTATGAAATGTGCGGCTGGACGGTACAGACAATCTCTGCAATGAGGCTTCTCAGTCTGACTGGGTTGCCATCGCACAGTGCCTCAGATGGGTGGCTTCATCACTTGACATTTATTTTCTCATTGTTCCAAAGACTTGAAGTCCAAGGTCAGGGTCAGTTTCTAGTGAGGTGTCTCTTCCTGTCTTGAAGATGGTCATCTTCTCACTGTGTCCTCACATGGTGGAGAGAGGGAGGGAGGGAAAGAAGAAGGATGAAAGGGAAAGAGGGGGCATTCTGGTGTTTCTTTCTCTGCCCCTATCAGACCAGAGGCCCTCCCATGTGACTGCACCTACTCTGTTTATGTCTGAGAGTCCCCATCTCTGAATAGCATCACATGGGGGGTTGGGCTTCAATGCATGAATTTGAGAGGGGGAACAATGGCTCAGTTCTTAAGAGGGCATCCGCAGCTCTCCTTTGGGAATCACTGTAGACTCCTGAAATACCTTGGCAGGCAGTTTGCAGGGTCACACAGCTCTGTTTCTGTCCCCTGACGTAGAGGCCATGGAATCGCAAAGGACAACAAAACCACTGGTGAGGTAGCCCAGACACTCTCTTTGGGTCTGGGGGGCGATGGGTGATATTGTGCTAAAAATACCAAGCAGCCCTTCAACTCAATATGCAATTTTCAATTTATTGCAGATGAGAAGAAATAGAGGCACACACAGAAATTAAAAGAAAAACAAATTTAAAACAGATGTCAGGAAATACTTTGCTCCCCAGAGGAGGAAAAATATAGATGAGAAGAATATTTAAACAAGGCAGTTCACAGAATTAAGAAACCAGGATCATCATTTAAAAATAGAGACCGATTGCTGGGCAGGGGGTGAGGTAGGTAGACTGTAAATTTAGAGTGAGAAATGTGATCTTCCAGGAAGAAAAATGCAGCAGTGTGAGAGCTGGTTCTGTTTATTATGCCACATTGCCCACTGCGTCAGTCTCTCCTTGGGCATTGGAAAGGTGCACTGAAGTTGTGTTTATGAGACAGGAAATACACTTTTTCGCAGGAAATAAATCTGTCCCTGCAGACGTAGAAGGCTGTGTATTTCATTAGCTGGGAGTCCCACGTGCCCTTTTTTACCTTTGTTTCCACTTTGGATTCCATCACATTGACAGCTTTCCAGGTGCAAGTCTCATGGCTGGTTTTCTGAACGAGTCCAGGTCAGGTTTACAGACCAAAATTTCCTGAGTGATTATGGTAAGGAAAGTCCCCATTCAGCCCCGTGTTTAATACTCTCTCTGGTTTCAACAGTAAGAGTTCTATGGGTTGGAGTGGAGGGGAAGGTTTGGGCCCAGAAAATTTTAGCTTATTCTTGAGAAGTTTGTTCAAGATGGTCAAACATTGCTAAGCACCTCACACACATCATTATGGGTTTCCTCACCTCAACATCACTAGGCCACTTCTCAGAGTGACTCAAAAAATCAGGCTGTTTGCTGATGATGTATGAACATTGTACAACCTTAAAAATTGCAGGTTTTGGTGAATTCTGCATGAAATTGAGAAGAAATGTAGTTCCTGATGTGAAAATATTCACAGTATGGTGGAGATCCAATGAGGTACTTGCAGTATGCAATGGTGGGTCCTGACAACATTTCAGACAAATCACTGACCTTTCCAAAGACATGTTCACAGGGCCCCGCACAATACCTGGTGCGTTTTAAGTGCTCTGTAACTTGTGCTGATGGAACAAGTGTTCCGTGCTCTTAATCTGTGTTCAAATGACTTCTGCTTGTCCTTTGTCTTGCATGCAGCATGGTATTATTAGATCCATAGAGTGTTGGTTAAGTACTTTCCTGCAATCATTTAGGAAGTGTTCTCTGCTCCTACCACCCTTACTCCACAACGACTTGGTGTTCCTTTCCTGAGCTCCCATAAAACTTCAGACATGCTCTATTAGAGCCATTATAATATTCTACTGTGACAATGTGTCTATTTGTCTCTCAGACTCAGAAAAAGTTACTACCCTTTGAGATCAAGAGAATGTGTTGTTGCACTTTTTTTTGTATTTTAAAGAAAAAAATACAACATTTCAAAACAAAATAATAGTAGAATAATAGTTAATACACGGTGTATTGTTATCTTCCAAGTAGTTAGAGTACAAAATGTAGGCATGAAATATTGTCCAAAGATCCTAGCACAAACCTTTCTTTTAATGAACTAAGAGAAACTAGTAGTATAACTATCTTAACTATCTTTTCTTTTTCCTTTTTCTTTCCTTCCTTTCTCCTTTCCCCCACCCATCTCTAAATTCTCACACATTTTCTAGCATTGAGTTAATGGCCAATAAATGCCAACAATTGAACTGAAATGATCTGAGAAATTGTCTTAGTTCAGGTTCACACAAAGGCAGAGGCTGAATCAGGTCTTGGGGGCAAGTGACCCATTAGGAAGATGATTCCAAGAGTGAAGGCACAGGACTGTGAGACAGGGGAGGAGGAAAGCCAATGGAGGGTGCACTGTTGAGCTGGTTCTCACCATGAGAAATGGGTTCAAGTCCTGTAGTGCTCTGAAAAGCTATGTAGTCTGTAGCTCAGAACTCTCCTCCAAAAGAAAAGGGCTGAGGCATTTATCTATCCAGCCTGCTGCTCATTGGTAATGGCGTCCTGGGACCAGCACCCCACCCCTTCCTAGCTGCCCTGGATTCCCAGACCGGTGAGCTTCCAAGGGTTTAGGGAAAACCCAAGCCAAAAATGCCAAGAGTCACACAAGACCACCTGGGATGGGATTCTGTCACCGATTGGGGATCTATCCATCCCAGCTGCAGCTGAAGGTAGAGGTGGGCTGCGAAGTAAACAGTATCTACACGGTACTCATAAAGGATTTGCTGAATGAACTGATGACTGACTGCAGAATAGATTAGAAGTCTTGAGAACGGAGAATTGGATGCACTGATCGTGTCCAATTACCATCAGTGATGAGCACAAAGTTGGGGATTTCAGACATATGTCTAGGGTCTCTCTTCCTCCCACTCAGGCTGAGATATAGTCTTGTTAGAGGACCATAGCTTAAGACAATGCAGAACTACGAAGCAGATTTGCAGCTGGGTCTCTGTGCCTTGTAGAACAGGAGGGAACCCTGTGATGTCTGCCTCGCCGTCTTGAGGAATGAAGATGGACATGCGTGCATGTTGTTACAGGTTCTTAGGCGTCTAGGTAGTTCCCATCTTCATCCCATGGTATCTCAGGTTACAATGTAGACGTAACATAAAAACCTTTATCATACTTTGTCTAGCATCTTTGAAAACTCAGTTAATTACTTGTTGATCCTAACCATGTCTTCTCTTGGACCAGCCAGCTCATATAAAGGTGAGAAACATCCGATGATGAAATGAAAGATTCACAACCCAACAGTGACTTTTTTTTTTTTTTTTTTGGTGGGTACCGGGGGGTCGACCTCAGGACCTCGCGTGCCAACAGGCGTCCGTGCCGCTGAGCGATATCACCGGCCCCTTTTTCGTATGTGGGTTCCGGGAGTCGAACTTGGGCCCTCATGCTTGCCGGGCAGGCGCTTAAGCCGCTGAGCCATCTCACCGGGCCCCCAACAGTGACTTTTAACTGCAGTGCTATCCACTTAATTCAGCAATGGCAATGGGCCAAGCGAACAAAATCCTTCCATATAAGACAAAGTGAAAGAACGTGATGAGAAAGACAAAGAAATAATTCGGACTGATCTAAAAGTTTTTGGATCTCTTCATGCAAGACTTTCACTAGATATTTCACTTGTAGAATATTTTTGCCTCGGATTATGTTTGACTGTGGAAATCTGATATTTTCCTTGGTAGGGAATTAACCTAATTCACAATTTAAAGGTTGGGATTACACAAAACCTAGAGGGTGGTACTTAAACGCAACAGAGGATTTCAAAGATTTGGAATGCTGTCTAATTGGAGACATAATGTTATATTTTAAAAATAAATTAGCCGTCTATTTTCTGTAATATATTTAAGAATAATAGTACGTGTTAGCCAAGTTCAACTGAATCAGAAAAAATAACGTTACATTTCTGAATAAGGACATGTCACTTTCTAGAAATAGATCATGTGGCAGGTGGCAGGGACCCACCAACTCTATGACATTGAGTCATTTTGTGGGTCACAGGTGAAACAAACCTAAATAGGTGAGAGGACCCTACTCGTGAGTAGGCTGACTCTAGAAATAAGGGACGCAAGTGCTAAGGGTTGAAACTGAAATTTTGTCTGTGAGGTGTCTTTATGAGTCAGCTGAATTAGGGCAGCTTTATTGATGGGAAAATTCAATTCTGTCTAATCACATTTTGAGCAGTGACCTTCTTATAGATAAAGCCAAGCTGTACAAACAGCGATGTACTAGGTAACAAAGATTAAAGCTACTTAGAAAAGATAAATTCTGTGATATTAGAACAGAATGGTCAATAATTTATTTGGCCTGAAACACTAAGCATATCTGCAGAAGCTAAGTAGAGGAAAGCAGGGAACTTGATATTTATCCTATTCTTAAGAGGATAACATAGAACGAAGGCCTCCTGGACATTTGCAAAGGAGTTCTGTGTCAGTGATACACATTGGCAATCCACATATGAAGTACCGTTACAGTTCATTCTTTATGTCTGCTAGGAAGGCTTTCTCTCTCAGTCTCCTGGTCCCCATCTTAGATAGTCCACAAAGAAAAAGATGAAATATCATTTTAAGAATAGAATCCTATCTGAATCGTACAAAGCAACAGCATTCAAGTTTAATTACTTATATGAAACATATGACACTTTTTATAAGATCTATCAACGGTCTTCAGGTATGTGCTTGAGTTTAAGCTTTATTCATTCCGTTATTAGTCAATATTATACATGTATAAACACTTTAAGACAGTTTACTTTGCATTGAGACAAATGCCTTCTCTGGTAGTTCAAAATTCCTTGAGTATTTCTCAGTATACAACAAGATATCTTAAAATGTACTCTTAGGACATTCCGAAAATGATCTTAATGCACAGAGTATTAAATCCATCATTTCATAAATTATGCAAGTCTTAATGCAGCTGAATAACAAATTAACTGTGGCTTGGCAGCCAGTCACACTGCGCTGTCAATTTATAAAAAGCTTAGTCTACCTATGACCTCACGAGGGTCTTCTATGCCTGCTAACACTCAGTTGCCTCCTCGCAGAAGGTTTAAAATTGAAGACGGTCTCATAATTTTGAAGTCAGGGGTAATTTTGCTGCTTATTCCCCAGAATATGCAGTCATCAGATTCCATCTTGCTTTGGTTGCTTTGTCTAATACTGCTTTCTGTCCTCAGTGGCCTACTTAGGCCCACAGGTAATGTAGGCTGTAGGTCGTGTCTTTCTCCGCAGTGTCATTGTGTGACAAGCTACTCTGCTTATATATGAGGTGCGTTCAAAAATTATGGTGAATGTTTAAGTTAAAAAATTTTAACAGTATAAGACATACTGCCATGAATCCTCCTCAAAATCCCCCCCACCTCATTTGTAACACACTTATCACGTCATTGTTGCCACTTTCTGAAGAAGTTCTGAAAGTCCTCCTGCATGAGTCTTTAGCTGTGCTGTCACGGTTGCCTCGAAGACCTGAGCTGACTCAGAACATTTCCTTTCATGATCATTTTGACTTTGGGGAAGAGCCAGAGGTCACATGGTGCCATATGCTGCAAATAAGGTGAGTGAGGACACACTATCTTGTTTGTGAGAGCCCCCTTTCCATTGGATGGCACTGGGCAGCAGCATTTGCTATATTTTGATCACACCTTATACAGACACTCAGGAAAGAGGACTTCCAGAACTGCTTTAGAAAGTGGCAAAAACAATGTGATAAGTGTATTTTCAGCAAGCAGGAGGATTTTGAGAGGGATTAATGGCATTGTGTCCTTTACTGTAATAGATTTTTAAAATTTAAATATTCATATATTTGATCGCACTTCATATATTTGAAACAGTGGTAATCTACGCAGGGTACTTCAGCCCCAGGAGACATTTGGAAACATCTGAAGACATTGTGGGCTGTCCCATCTGGGAGGGAATGTTGCTGGCACTGAGAGGATGCTGCTAATCACCCTGCAGTGCACAGGCAAATGTGACCAGTACGGAGGCTATAACCCCAGTGTGAGTCTATCAGCAATATTACTTGAGCATCTCCTGTGGACAATAGTGAACATAAAGGTTTGGAGCTAGAACCTATCCTCAAGCCATCTGTCCTTGAAAGTAACCAGTCCCAAGTAGTGGAGTGTAGAATGTGTTGAGAAGCAGCATAATACTAAATGCAAACATGGATCACTGTATTTCACACTGGCACACGTACAGAGATCTGTGGCAATTTCTTCTGAGAGACTAGGTGTCAGAAGTTATTTAAGTTAGATTCACAGTTCAATCCACAGGAGAAAATAGTGTGAACCCCCTTGTGACTTTTGAGTTCTGGTTTCTACAATGTGAACTACAAGTACTAGAATTTACATTATTCAAACTGATATGACCTCTAGGCCTTTTATTTAGTTAACACTAAGTGTAATTCTGGAGAGTATGGAAGAATCATCTACATCACATCAACTTCTTTTTTAAAAGTACTAAACTTCCAGCCCAATCTCACATTTCAGATTGTGTGGTTTCTCTCTAAGGCTTATGTCTCAGGTTGCCCATATAGGAAAAGATGCATCTTGTGGAAACATTCATTAATTATTCAATGCAGAAATAAGAGTGTCCTGATGGATTTTCAAAACAACCCAATGTATTCTACCTTTCCCAAGCAATACCTACTTTATTGCAGTGTTCTTTCCTTCAAATGTAAAATTTGGAGCTTCTAAAAGGTAGACTCCCAGCACCTTCTGGCTGGTTGAAACAGGAAAGATGAGACAAGGACAGGGAATGTCAAAAGGACTCCTCTGTGTCTGACTGGAGCTACTGCATCCACAGAAGAGCCCCTCCCTGCATCTGGGTGTAGCAGTTAGGGTGAACTTTCAACTTGATTGGCTTTAGGATCTGCCCTGGGAAACACACTTCCGAGTGTTCCTGTTGGGTCACAGAGGCATGGCCTTGGGGGTCTATGGTCCCTGGTCCCTGGTCCCTTCGGCTCTAGCACTCTTCTGTTGTACTTCCTACCTGCTATGAACTAAAGATCTGCTCCACCACACCCTTCTGCCGTGATGTTTCTGCCTTAGAGCCAGTTGACCATGGACTGAATCCCCTGAAACCATGAGCCAAATTAACCCTCTCCTCCTTAAATTGTGGGTGTCAGTGATGGAAAAGCTGACTAATACAGCAGGTGTGGAGGAAAGCAAGAGTAAGAGGTGGACACGTTCATCCTGAGAAGGCTGTGTGAGTCAGAAGTAAAAGTTCCAGTGATACAGTTGGATCAAGACCTCAGGAGGGAAGTCTTAGTGGAAAGGTAAGTCAAGGGTGTTATATGAGAGCTCACAGAGTTAACCAGAACATCTGCTAAAAATTCATAAATTGAGGAAGAAAAATCAGCACAATAGACAAAGATAGTTGGAAATCCAAAAAGGTATGGAAAGTAGAAACAGAGCAGGTGTTCTGAGGAATTAGTCATTAACATTGCAGCCAATAGAGATCCTTCTGTTGCAGGAGACCGGAATTAGTCATTAACATTGCAGCCAATAGAGATCCTTCTGTTGCAGGAGACCTGACTCAAGGCCCTGGCAAGGCCCTGGGAATTTGAATTTCACCATTTTGTATTAGTTTTCTTAAAGAAGATACAAAAAATTGTTAAGTTCAGGGTACTGCAAAGCCTAGATCACCCTCAGATCTTTACCATTCACTCCATAGTCATATGAAAAAAGATTGATAGGAACATTTGTTTATATTGAAGGAAAATGTTAACATATTTTTGTTATACATATTATAATAAAATTTTAGTTCTATTCAATGAATTGTCTCCCAATATTTTTTAACATATCAAAGTAAAATAACAAATAACCAACATGTTTTGTAGATATTAAGGAGTACCAGGTAAACCCAAATGTTACTTTTGTTGTGTCGAGATGATGTAGAAAATCATATGATCTAGCAGCCCCCCACTGGGTATATCTCCAAAGGACCTGAAATCTGTATATCAAAGAGACAATACACTCCCCTATTTATTGCAGAACTATTCAGAATAACCAGATGTGACAGTTAACCGTTGTGACAACTTGAGGAAGAAATGCCCAACTGATTGGCTTAGCATAGGTCTGAATGTGACTGAACAGATTAACGGAAGACGGAAGTCCCACCCAGGCTGTGAGAGGTGCCAGCCAATAGGCTCGTAGCCTGAATGGAATGAAAAAGGAAACAAAGAGGAAGGCTCGCTTCTGATTCTTCAGAGGAGCTCCAGTCTTCATCTTCGCCTTGGAGGTCATCCGCTGGCTTCCAGTGCAGACTCTGCAAACTTCAACCTTCTTTCGCAGACCCTGCAGCTTCCTGATATGGTCTTGTACAGGACCCTGCGGTGAGCTCCAGGCCTTTGAATTTTGACTGGATCCTTCAGAGTTCCAGCGGGCAGATAGCCCTTTTGCACTCTTCCACACCTGACTGCAGGTGGCCATTGTAAGGCTATCTTGTAAATCTCTATACATTTATGTATCTTATATTAAATCTGTTTCTCTAGAGAGCACTGACAGATACACAAGGATATGAAATCAACCTAGTTGTCCACTCACAGATGAATGGATAAAGAAACTGTAATATATGTGGATATTATATAAATAGAATATTATTTGTTCATAAAAAGGAATGAAACTCTGGCATTTATGGCAATATGGATGGCACCGGAGGACATTATATTCAGTGAAATAAGGCAAACATACTTACGAGTGCTAACTAAAAAGTTGATCTCAAGGAAGTGAAGAATAGAATATGGTTATCAGAGGCTTGGAAGTATGTGCAGGAGGGAGAAATAGAGGGAAAATGGTCAATGGGTCCGGGGGTGCAGTTAGATAAGAGGCATAATTTTTAATGTTCAGTAGCACTGGGGGATGACTACAGATGACAATTAAATATCATAAATTAGCTGGAGAAGAGGATTTTGAATGCTTCTAATACAGAGAAATGATTATTGTCTGATGAGATAGATTTGTTGGTGGCCCTTGTGTACATGACTTGAAATGTTACATTAGCCCATTAATATGTAGTTACCATGTGCCAATTTAAAAACACATTTTAAAAAAGATAATGTAAGTAAAGTACTAACAATCACTTCACATTTTACATGAGAAGTAAGTCTGTTTTTTGTTGTGCAGCATTAAGCACAACACATGCAATATGCTTGGATTGTGACTCATTTACTGTGAAGACCTCCAAAGGGAGAGCCAACCTTGTTGGGGGCAAAGTGTTACAGGACAGCACTGGGAGGTGGTTTTCCGAGGAAGGCACTCAGAAGCTAATCGTTGGAGAAACCTGTTTACAGATCGCCATGCCTGGTGACACTAGAGATTGAATGGCGTGTTTCATTTAATAAAAACAAATTAATCCATATTCCAAGTAGCATGGCAGCGTGCGAAGGATGCTCATTTCGTGGTTTATTTCAGGCCACACTTAATGTCGGTTATGTGAAAACTGATCATCTGGCATTTGTGGGAGGAGTGTTGGGAGAGAGCCTCCCTTACTTCCTACCTCGTGGGTGGCACTTTCCTGGGCGCAGCCCTCCATGCAGGGAGTGCATATGAGAAGAAATCTAAGCCACCACTCCCAGCTTCTGGCTCTGGAGACTCTGGGGTAAGCAGGAAGCCCTTCCTGTGTTTGTACTCACAGTGCTGCAAACACCGAGGACGGGAAAACGGGGCCAGGCAGGACATGTAGAAGTTGGGCAAAGACAGCGTCCCAGAGGCGTGGCAAAGGCAGAGAGGATCAAGACCAGGATGAAGGAGACCACGTTGCTGAACTCGGGTGTCTGATCATCCACACCTCGCTCCACCTGGGTGGGAGTACAGCAGGCTGCTGTTTTGATTACCGTCTTCTCCTCTGAGTTTTGTTTGTTTGAGTTTATGATTCTTTCCTCTCTCCCTGCTTCCCTTCCCTGTTTTTCTTGTGAAACAACTCAGTAAAGTTAAGCAGCTGCTGGCATCAGCAATGTGCAATTAATGGACTCAAAGTTTTTGTTTTTCCTAAGGTCAAAGCCATTAATGGCACACGGGCTTCAGGCAGTCCTTCATTCAACCATACTTTAATTTACAACTTTCTATTTTTAATATAGAAAAAAGGCCCCAAATGCAGAAAATTGAAAATGAATTAGTCAATTATTTTCCACTAAATAATAAAAGTGAAGGAATAAAAAGAACGCAGTGTGTCAAATTAGAAACAAAGCTAGATGGTGTTTTAGGTGGGTTTTTTTTTTTTTTTTTACGCATTTAATGGACCCAAATCAGAGGATGCAGGCGATAACAGTTACTACAGCTCTGATAATTAAACTCCAGCATGAAAGTTCCAGCTATGTCTTTTAAAACTTATCCATCAAGTATTAGAAAAGGTCCTTCCAGAAAACACAGACGCCCTTTTCTTTATTGAAGTCTGACATTGGGCAAATAACAGGCCGCAAGGAAGATGCTCTATTATTTTTGAAAGCTGGAAGAAAGGCCTTTGAAATAATTTAGGGCACATCAGCACAGGAAGTATGCTATGCATCTGCTTCCTCAGACCCCTGTGTATTTGTCAGATTGTCACCCATTCTCAGTTATCGATACTGAAGGGGACACTCTGCATGGTCACACAGCAGTGTGTTCCATCCCAGGCTGCCTATCATCATTTACGTTGCTCTAGTCCAAAATATTCAATTCCAAATCAGCATTCAGCCACCCCTAAGTGTGAAATCGGAATAGAAGCTCTCTTTTCTTACCCAAAGCTCCCCCTCCCTCTTTCTGCACTTTAGGATAGCTTCGCATTTGGAGGGACTTGTCTGTTTCAGCACTGAATGGACTTCGCGAGGTTCTTCTTGCTTCCTGGCTTTGTCGGGACCCCTGCGGTTCTTCTGCTGACGTGGTTTGTCTTCGCATACGGATCGTCTCTGTTGCTGAACTCTGCGACCAGTTTTATGCTGTGCTGACAAGCAAACACCAAAGCCAAACTACGAAACTGGCAATATACATTTATTTAGAGAAGTCAAGCTCCTAACTATCAGAGCATGAAGCGGATTTGTTTGTAGGTTTGTGTGACTTCCCTCCAGTAGAGAAAGTATAATGAACACGTAATAGGTAAATAATAAATGGCTGAATGGCACCAACTTGACACTGAGGCACCCTCATTCCTGACAACTCTGTCCCCCATCTCCCTCCTCAAACTCCCGGTCCCTGTTGCTGACAGCTTCTTCCTCTGTGGCTTAGATATGAAGCTCCAGAGTCATCTTTGATGCCTCTATTTATCTCACATCTTGTCAGCAAATCCTATCCATTTTACCTTCAAAGTGTCCAGAGCTCAGCCCCTCTCACCACCTCTCTGGGTACTGCCCTGGTCCCAGCCGCCGCTTTCTCTCTCTCTCTCTCTCTCTGTTTCTCTCTCTCCCCCTGGATTCTCCAGGAGCCTCCTGGCTCCTCTCCTGGCTTCCACCCTCACCCCTGGAGTACCTGCTCCACAGCCAGCCTCTGCTCAATCCTCTGAGATACCCAAATCCAAGGGAATGCTACCGTCTCTAACACGGCTGTCTCTTCCAGTCTTGCGCCAGTGCCGCCATCTTTCTGACCTCCTTTGGGCTGTCCAGATCATGCTCTTTCTGTTTCAGCTGCACCAGCCCCTTCCTGCCCCTCTGGCCCTCTAGGCTCTTCCCAGTCCCAGGGTTTTGGCCTTTGCTCTTCTGTGCACTTGGAAAACTCTCTCCTTGTGTGTCGTGATCACTTGCTACTGGGTACCCTTCTGGTGCACCCAAGCTCAAACATCACCCCAGCCAGGCCTTCCGTTGACTCCACTATGTAAAGATTTCACTTCCTTTTCCCTGCTAGGGGCACCTGTAGCATATGCCATGGTATTCACTTCATTGTCTCCCTCCCTTCTTCCCAACAGAGAGTGTGAATTCTATGGAGAACATGGAATTATATGTGTTCGATTCAGTGTTTATTGGCAGTGCAGAGTGCAGTGCCGGGCACGTTCATGGAACTGAAAATATTGGCAAAAGGAGTGACTGATAGCAAACATGTCTAAAATCTATTCACAAAACTTTCATAACCCTATTTTCTGTTCCCCATGGCATGGCTCTGTTAGTCAGCCTTACATTGCTCTGGCCAAATACCTGTGAAAAACACCTTAAAGGAGGAATCATTTATTTTGGCTCATGGTTTTAGAGGTTTCAGTCCATGGCCAACTGTCTCCGTGTCTTTCGGGCCTGTGGCAAGGCAGAACCTTCATGGCGGAAGGATGCGACAACAGAAAGCTGCTCATCTCACAGCAGCCAGGAAACAGGGAGGGGAGAGAGCCCGGGGGAAAGGGCCCAGGACAAGATGTAGTCCCCAGGGTCCACTCCCTTTAACTAGGCTCCATATCCTGTTTTCATCACCTCCCCATAACACTATCACATTATGATCCCAAGAACGGATTAATCCCCTGATGAAGTTAGAGCTTCCTGATCCAGTCACTTCCCCCACACCCCAGCTAGAATTCAAGCCTCTAGCACAAGAGCTTCAGGGAACCCAAACCACAGCAGGTTCTCTTAACATTACTGAGGCTGTCCTGGCAAATGGGGCACCCCACTTCCCCCACCTGCTCCTTCCCCATGGGACTGGAAGTGCCTTCCCCTCTCCCTGAGCCTTTTTATTACTTACCATGATGCACTTTGCTCCTGGATGTGCATTGTCCTGACTTACGTGAATGTGAAATCCCTTCAGAGCAAGAACCTATCTCTGTAGCACCTGATACAGATCGTTATCAGTACTCAGTAAGCATTTGTCGACTGACTAAAGGAAGACAAGAATAAAGGAAACAAATGAATGAGTGAAAATCCTGTGCCTTTTAGGGAATAGGATGCAGTGCAAAATCTGGAAAGTATTTATGGGCGTATCAGAAATGTCTCCGCTGCACACTGATGGATGAGGCTGCTGATGCTTTTTAATCAGACACATCTTGAGAGCTTTTTCATCTGATTGAGCTTCTTTTGGAACTGATTATCCACTGAAAACTTACATTATCAAAGCTAAGAGCCACGTTTTAAAGATGAACCTTCCTTCTTCCTCATCCCCAATAATGACGCTTGCTTTTCACTGCTGAGAGTTGATTTTCTTATTATTTTCTATTTTATTATCATTAACTACCTTCAGTTAATGCACTTTACATGTGAAGTTTTCTAAGTAAAGATAAAGCCATCATTACATAGTCCTGAAAAGAAGTATTTGCTCACATTCTAGGTCAGATGTTTGTTACAAATGTTACTTTTGATACAACTAAATGACAGGAATTTATATGACTTATAAAACCACTAGGCTACCTGAGGAAATGAAATTAAGCTATTACAACAGCAAAGATTTTTTTTTCGACAAGGGTTACTATGTGAATACTGAAGAGGAAACTGTCATTTTCTTTCTCTCTCTCTCTTTTTTTTTTTTACAAATAAGTAGTGTATATGTGCATTTCCATAAATTTGTTATGTGTATGTAAGAGTGTAAGATAGTTACACTGAAAATATCTGTTTAGATGAAATGTCTGTGTGGAATTGCTACACGTTAAAAATAAGAAGCATATTAGAAGGAGTTCTTACCTGGAAATCAAAGTACATGGGATTTTTAAAAATAGTATGTATTTATTTATTGTTTAGCACGTTTGCAGTACATAGTGATCACATTTACTGTGGGGAGTTGGTACACATACATAACACATCTTAATTCTTTTGTTTCTCCTTCCCTTTCCATCCCTCCCTGCTTCCTCAAACTCTTCTTCCCCTTCCCATTGGCAAGAGCTGTATTTCCATTTTCCTGGATTCTCTCTAGTTTTAATCCCTTCTCCCTTCCTTCACTCCCTTCCCAAGCCTCCATCTCTTGTTCCCAATTCCATTTGAAAACGATCTCCCTACTTCCTTTTATCTATCTTTTATTTTGCTCTTTATTCTTACTTTGTGTTTCTCATATAAGAGAAACCATGCAATGTTTAAGCATGTGGTCTGATTTATTTCACTTAGCATGATGGTCTCCAGGTGCACCCATTTACCTACAAATGCCCAACATTCGGGTAACTGCAACTGTTTATTGAATAGCTATTTTATACCAAGTGATACAGAAACCTTGTTAATTCTCCCAACGAATGTATGAAACAATACCATAGATCATGCTTCTGACTGGACACTGAGACACAGAGGATGTAGATGATGCTGCTGACAGACGTCGTGGCCGAGTTGACTGAGCAGTGAATGTTCATCTCACTCCAGTGCTATATTCCTTCCGAAGCTCTGCGAACAGGATCCAGCTTTGCCATCTTGGGAAAGTCACCCCCTGGCTACCATAGAAGTGGTGGCTTCTGGAATTATGTGACACAGCTGCCATACTTCTGCCATCCTCAATGTCCTTATCTGTAAAATGGGGAGATAAAAGCTGCTTTGCTACTCACAGCTTATTGGGGGTAGAATTTTTACACCAACTTTATAAAAGACACCTTTGCAAATGACCTTACCATGGTTGCTCTTAAAGATGTAAATACAGTAATGTCAGTAACCCAGTGTAAATTACTATATCACTAATTATTCTTACAACATCTACTGTTTTCCTCAGATCAGGCAACACACTCCTGACTCGTGATCCTCTCTTTCCTCTTATCCCTTGTGTGTGTTAATTTTTCCAGAATTATTTGCTTGAGAGTAGGAGCTTCAGGCTTTCCAAATTTCTAAGTCCTCTTGGAAGATTCGTATATAACTTTCATCTATATCTTTTATTTCCAGTCCAAAAATAAATTGATTTCACACTTTTCCTTGATTTATTAGTTTTCAGCATTTTCTTAATAATTCCTTTCCCTACAAAGTTGACCAACAATGAAGGATTCATACTCCATACTACAGCCCTGTTACTTCAGGCCCTTTCAGATTTCTTGGCTAAGTGCACACAGGATAGCAAGCTAATCTCGTATGCATATAATGTCACTGTTGCTGCTTTTATAAACACAATTAAAATTGTTATTTAAAATAGGGAGGTTTAACTATTTGCATTTCAGCAGATTACGATTATTGATAGGCATCCCCTTTTATGAACCAGTGCTTTTTTGTAGACTTTAAATACATCTACAAAGTACGGAATTTTTTGTTTTAACTTTCAGGTGCAACATTACATACTGATGCTTTGAAGAATTCCTGCTGAAAAATGAGTACTTTAGATCTACTCCAGGATGGTATTAGTTATGTAGCACCTGGTGGGGCAGGAAGAGTTCAAGTTCTAGAATTTGTTCCTAGCCTTTCTTTTCCCCTCACTTGCTAGGCAGGGCAGGAGGCTCCCAAGGGGCACGGGGGCTCAGGCCCGGCTGGGTGGGGAGCCAGGTGCTCGGCCACCTGTGTCACAGCTGCATGTGCCGATGCCCTAGGTGAAGGGGTGAGCAGTCAGCTTGAAGTAATCACACCTGCACCTTCTTGGAGGAAGCTCTGTGAGCTTGCATTTGGCCTTGGACCAAGCCCTCTTCATAGCTCTCATGTGTGGACAGGGGTGGTGTGTGCTGAAGCAAAACACTGGGGCCAACGCTCCTATTCCTCCAAGAACATGATGGAGAAGGGCAGGACTGGCTACAGCCAGTGAGAAACCAGGAACCTCACTGTACACTTTCCCTCTCTTTCTCTATATTTAGCATAGTATTGACAATAGGCCCTGAAGTAGCTCAATTCATGAGTTGTTATAGTGTATGGCTATTTACTTGTGGTTATTCTTATTTTGTGAGAAGCCCTGACATCTTGGTTTAGGGTAGCATCTACTACAGAGCATACCATTCAGTATCTCCTTCTCCCTGTCCAGCACTGCAGCAGCCACTCTAGATTTGTTGATCTGTCACCTCCTTTCTGTATCCCAGCCTCTGAGCTCGTGTTCTGCTAGTTGAGGAATAGTTAATAAATTACCAGAAAGAATTTACCCAGTTTCTAGTTTTCATGGACCTTTATCACATCCGTATACACTATAAAGCAATAAAGCACAATAAAGTCAATGTAATCTTAGTTTAAATAATTTTAGAAGCAATAAACTTCACAACCAACCATGTCTGAAAACTTTTGATAAAAGACAAAGTGTGATACCCTTATCTTCCCTTCTTTCAATTTGTTTTCTTGAAGCTCACATCTTTTATGAATGTGCATTGAAATGTAACTTGCCAGAGGAATTCCACTGTAGTTTGAGAGCCAGCTTCAGTGATGTCCATAAAAACAGAGCAGTGAAAACTTATTTGCATTCTCAATCACAAAACATCATGGACAGAAGGACCTCTGTGGCAACAGGAATTACTGCCACCAATGTAAATTTATATCCTTTCAACAAAGACCATAGAAGAGATATTAACAGGTCAAACAAATACAGCTACCTTGGACAGTGGCTTAAAAGGACAATTTAAAGTATGTGCTTGTGCACTTATTTTGGCAAAATGTGCACTGTGCTATACCAAAAGAGCTAGAGAATTGATTTCTCAATGCAAATTTTATTACCAAATAAAATCTCATAATTAGTAGCACATAAAGTCAAGTCTAAAAAGTGTTAAATGCAGTTCAACATCTTAAAAGAAACATTTTTGCTTTGGGTTTGAAAATGGACACCCACTTGAATTATACTTGTCTTAGTATATGCCTTCAACAAATGTGAATCATACACATGTACAACACACGTGTGGGTATGCACACACATGAACAACCCAGAAACACACAGATATACACACATGCAAATATGCACACTACATGATTTATATAACAGAACACATTCAAACCACCAATAGTAATAACTTGATGAAAAATAAATTGCAAGCTATTTTTTCTTTCTTCTACATTGTTCATTTTTTTGTTAACCATACGGTCAGCACATATTCCAGATATTAAGTAAATATTTTCCTTTAGTTTAATGGAATTATATGAGTTCAAAACTGTGTGCAGAATCCTTGACTTGTGGAAAGCCATTTAGCTTAGTAGTGGTGAACTAGACAAAAAAATGTTTCTAAGTCAAGTTCTCCCACTGTGCTTAAAGGTGGGGTCAATGCTTGGGTAGACTCAGGTATTCCAGACAACACATTGCAAACGCTTGAAAATGTGCCAGTTGGCAGCCCTTAGAGTTATACCATTTTGAAAAACAAATGTACATGTCTATTCTGAATTTATTTGTCTAATTCACATTTTCAGCCTATATGACAGCCTCTATGACAGCATTTATTTTATTTTATTTTATTTTATTTTATTTTATTTATTAGTCTTCACGAAGCTCTGATTTAGAATAGAACAATGTCTGCCCTTCTGGAAGTGGGAGGAATTGCTAAGTTTCCTAACAACTAAAGAAGAGTGTGCCATTTCTCCAGTCTTGGGGAAATGTTACTGGGAAACGCGGGCAAGCTAAAACGATTCTTAGCATTTTGTTGGGTGGGTTTCCAAATGTGGCCTATGTTTCCACAGACTTTGGCAAGTCACCCCTGCACACCTGGCGACAGCCCCAGGCCGTGTCCGGAGCCGAGGTCCTCGTGGCAGGAGGCAGAAGCATGATCTATCTCCTGCAGCAAGACCTTCCCACGCACCTAATCTAAAGTAAATAACGTCCCAATATCCTCAGGTAGAGAGCCCACATTCTGCAAAGCATTCTTGGGTAAGAAAAAGGTCAGCAAAATCATGGAAATAAAAGGCTGCACAGATAAGACTATCAACGCAGATCTCAAACTGCGGGCGGTGCAGGTCAGGCGCAGAGGAAACGTTCAGTCAACACCTGGGTCTTAGAAGGAACCGGGGCCTCCCGTGCGTATGGGCTCAGAATCAAACTATTGATCAGACAAATAATTCCCGTTGATAATCTTCAAACACTGGTCAAATGATTGGTGACTGATGTGAAGAATACAGCAGATAATTTTAAAATAATTATTTGGTGTGAAAACGTCACTATCTCAGTAGATAGTACCTTCAGGAATATGCTTAAGATAAATTCTAATTCACAGTGACTTTCTAGAGAGGTGTGGCTCTCTTTAAAGATAGAAATCTATATCTGGATGATGCTCAGTACAAGCCTTTCTTTGCCTAATGAAGCAGTAAAATCATCAAAAGCAAAGCCAGTTGCAGACACACGAATACCTACACACACGTACTGCAAATACATGGGCTCTTTCTTAAATTTTGCCTTTGAAATAAAATGATCACAACTGCAGAGTAGGTACGACTCTACCTAGATTTCAGAAATGGATACCCGTTTTCTTGCAGATAGAACACTTTCTGAAAGGAGAATCCTTTTAAAAATCTAAGAAAAGAAAAAGTTCAGACCAAAATGTCCAACTCTTTTCTGGGTTCTGATCTTACGGTCACTGGACGATAGGGACAACAAGGGAAAGCATTTTCCTGCACACTGGGAAGATCATTTTCACTTCCACCATGCTGTTTAGATTAAGGCAAAATGACAATGTGATGTTCTCACCCACCGAGACCACCACTCTCCCAACCCATTAGGCGTTCCGACTGTAGAGTCTTCTCGGCGTCTGCCAGACAGCGGATTCCTTAGAAAGTCTCATCCGCTCTGTGTCTCTTTAACCCACTTGCAGTTTATTTTGTCTTCAGAATTTGTGTGGAGCTGCCAGTTTACTGATTTAAAAAAAAAAAGTGAAAAGTTTGTTTTTGCTTCTTTGTTTTAAATGAACATCTGCCATCTTCCTGACCTGAATTCTGACAACACAATTGCTATGAAATATTGGTTTGAACTTAAAACCAGAAATCCTGAGTGTAGCTTTCTGCCAAATAGGTGCTAGTTAGAACCAGCTGCCTACAGCGGAACTGTAAATGCTTCCAGGGAGCTGCGATCTGCGCAGGCTCCAGACAGCCAGTGCCTTTTCAAAGGCGAAGCTGCCACTTTGGATATTTCTCCAGAATGGATTAAGATTTATCTCCGGCCAATCAGTGTATTATTTCTCTTCTTGTTTAATTTGTCACTGTGGATATCCCAAACTTAAGTAGAAATAATTAGGGTTTATGTGGTGGGGGAGACGCACGTGTTTGTGTGTGCACGCATGTGTGTGGGCATGTGTATGGGTGTGCGTGGACATGTGTGCATGCATGTGTGTGGGCATGTGTGTGCATGTGTGTGTGGGTGCAAGATGGAAAAGGAAAGAGGGAAGGCATTTCAATCAATCTGCAAAGGAGACTCATGGAGCATATGTCTTAAGAAAGAGGGCTTGATCATGAAAGTGTAATGGAGATGCGTGTCCAAGCAGGCTCCAATGTCACCTCCCTATGTCATCTTCGTGCAACAAGTGACCCTGTTCCACCCACATTTCCTAAGTTTTAGTAACACAAAACATTCTCTAAGGGGGCTGTTGGCCATAGTCATCTCATTAAGCACACAGTTCTGTTTTCAACATAATTAGTCGTCTAATTACTCATCCAAAATTAGTGAGTGCATTCATATGCCTAATTAATTATAATTTCATTCAAAGTACCCTGTTGGTAATAATTTTGTTCCCTGTTCCTACAAATCAAATTACTGAGGGACAGATTTGATTTGGAAATTGGTTTGGGTTGAGTCTCTTCATAAACATATTAAAATATTAATGAATAAAACAGCGAGAGTATTCATTTACATAATAAAGATAAATCCCCAAATGTTAACTATTCCAAGGAATCCTGGCTCGAAACAGTGGTGTCATAAATCTCCTAGCATATCAAAATGGTGCCGAAGTTGAAAGGGCAGAATCTGAGTTCACGCCTTAACCCCCACCTCATTTCTGGAACTGCAGCCACGGATACTTAGGATGGAAAGTTAGCAGGTGGCAGAGCATACCTGGGGGTAATGAGGACAGATGGTTCCTTATCATTTGCCCAGTGTCTGTGGCTACCAGAAATCACCTTTGAATGCCATTGGTTCATATTAGGTAATTAATAATCACAGCATTTTTCCAGAGCAAAATAGTAAACAGATGTTCTAGGGCCTGATCTGAGGTCTTTGTACCTTAACTCACTTAGGCTCTTGCTACCTATCTACCTTGGTGGTAAGTACCATTGTTAGCATACTTCCAGAAGGAGAAACTGAGGCACAGTGAGACCAAATAACTTGCCTGAGGAAAGTAACAAAGAACTATTTTCTTAGGAAATGAACCTTGAGGAGGCAATGGATCATAGGTTTTTTTGGGAAGTGTCACGGGAATGAAATACCTGGATACCAGGCTGGCGATGGGGGAGTGAATAGGAAATGTGTGCCTATGAAAGCCACCCTTCAGATTTCCACCCACATTCAGGTGTGACAGTGACAGGAGAATGAGACGAGGCCCCCTCTCTCCCTCCGAGTCTATGGGTACTAACAAGCAACATGTGAGAATAAAACCTGGTCTTTCCAAAAAACATAAAGGATGATTTTCAAGGCACCCTTCTTCAATATAAAACTTAATTTTAATTGGGCAGAAGAGGAGGAAATGGAGAAGGGACTCCTGACTGTGTTCAGCAATGGCTGTAAGAAAGATAGGAGTGTCAGAACCTACTTTGAGATCTCTTAGGAAGACTCTGGTACTAATTTTTACCCCAATAATTATTTGAGGGTTGTGCTGAAATGTTGGGGAAGCCTCATATGGACTAGGGCTAAGCTTGAGTTGCACCTCTAACATTTCCACTCATAATTTTACTAGGTCATTGGCGTTACCAACATTATCCAATTAGGCCCTACTCAACAGTTTTCTACCTCGTTTATTACATAGTTATAACATGTTCAAAATACTTGCATCTCCTTGCTGATTAGAACACTATAATGATAAATAAACCTGTGTCTTCATCTAGTGGCCAGGGCACTCTCCAGAAGGTCAGAGTTCTGGTTTCAACTCTGTCCCTAGGTTGTAGTGTAGACTTGGGTAAGAGACTTAATTTCTCTGAATCTCTGTTCTCCTTTTGAAAGGTGAAGGCCTTGATGTTTTGAGGTCTATGTCTTAGTTACTTTTCTCGTTGCTGAGACCAATACCCAACACCCAAATTTAAGGGGGAAAGATTTATTTAGCTCACAATTTGTTGAGGTTTTAGTCTGTAATTGGCGGCTCCAAGGCAGAGTGGCACATGGCAGAGGGCAACAGTTTATGGTGGCAGAGGACAGCAAAAGCAACAAGAGAGGAGAAAGAGAGGACAAGCCTCTTTCTATCCCTTATATTGTATGCAAGATACCTGCCCTAGGGTAGGTGTAGAACTCACAATCTTAATCCTACCACTGGACCATGAATCAATCACAAACTCTAGATTCAGCTACATCTGAAAAGCCTGCCCCCCATGACCGCATGAGGCCTTGGCGGGACATCTAGACACAAACCATAAGAGTGTAAAAAGGAACGCTCTAAATGACCCAGCAAAAATTATTAAGCTTCAATTTCTTCACCTATGACAGAAATAAAAATAAGAATAATAATGAATGTAACTTACATCAGGGATTGGTGGATGGTAATAAATGAATTGTTTTGATGATATAAAATGCCTTAATGAATACTGCTTTGATACGTTGGATAACTTTTTTTTTTTTTTTTTGTGGGTACCGGGGGTCGACCTTAGGACCTTGCACACCAGCAGGCGCCCATGCCACTGAGCGGTATCACCAGCCCCTTTTCTCGTATGTGGGTTCCGGGAGTCAAACTCGGGCCCTCGCGCTTGCCAGGCAGGCGCTTACGCCACTGAGCCATCTCACCAGCCCTATGTTGGATAACATTATAACTTCTCCTCTTTCAAATTCAGTAGCATCCTGAATTCCCAGGATGCTTGGGGCACAAATAAAGCCCTGACATTAACTGGGTCCATTTCATTTCCAACTCTACTGTAAGCTATGTTAAAACACTTACTTAAAAAAAGGGCTCCTGGCTTATCTCTATATTATGTTTATAAGAAGGAAAATTTAAACTCATCAAGGGAAAAAGACTAAGCATGAGAACGTAATTACCCAACTAAAATTGTACAAATACCAGTTCACACACCCACCCCTCAGCACTCATGTGGAGGTGAATCGCCTTTAATGAAAGCCGTCAGTGACCACCCCTTACTAAGGTTGTCACCACATCTGGTCTCCCTTTCCCCACTTCACCTCCTGAATTCAGCACCAAAACGAAATCTTTCCTTTTCGTGTTTCTCCAGAGTTCTCTCGCCTTAATGAATGTTTTTATGAGGAGGAAAAGAGTGAGGATGAAATACATAAATAGATTGGAGAAAATCTTAAAGGAGACAGATGTGAAAGAAGAGAGGTGAAAGAAAGAGAACAAAAGCGGAGAGGAGGAGCAAATTCAGTGAGAAGGCAGAGGCTAGGGGCAGGGTTTCAGCTGTGTCTTTCTCCAAGGGCTGTTTTCCACACCCTCCGCCATCTTCCTTCAGCCCTGCTTCTTCCCGTGACCTTCAGGACTCCATTGGACTAGAAAGTCCCCTTGTCCTTCTTTCACATCCTCTTGGAACGAGGAACTAATAAACCTTCTCTACATAATTGCTCTGAGCTCTTCAAAAAGCATTTTCTTGAAGGGAGACCTACACTTTATCCATTTCGGCTCTTAATGTGTGTATAACATGCCTTCATTTCTAATTATTTTGTCACCATTTTCTAAGTGTCCAGGATCTACATTTGACCTGAGACACTTTAATTATCAAATTAACACAATTTCATAGTTGATACATTCAATTTCTCACCATTGGACTTTTTATTTTCATTTCTTTTTTTTATTATCTGGCTCCTTTCTGGTCCTTTTCCCCTAACAGTACAGAGAAGGAATAATGCACTTGTCTCCTGTTCCTGAATACTTTCCTTAAATATCCTGAAATTAAAGGTTGCTAAAGAGCACCCAGCTTGCAGCAAAGCCTTTCCTTGTATTTTTTTCTTTATTGATTTTTAGTCCATCAATGCCCTTTATTTATTCACAGGTTAGGAGCCTCTGTTCAGTAGGAAATACCAAATTTTCATAGCTTTTTCTACAACTAATTGCTTGAACTCAGTAGTCCCACATACAAGAAGAAAAGAACTTTGTGTTGCTGAAAGGAAGCATCCAAACCTCTCGCTGACATTGAACTATGGAGAGAAGAAATGTGGAGAGTTATTTCTTTAAATTGTCAAACAGAAATGATAGGAGCAAAGGGGCAATGGCTGCATAAAAATGACAGTAATTACAAGAGCCAGAATAATTTCTTAGGTTCTCTGCAGAGCTTGTTCTTCATCTTAGCACTTTCTGTCATGTGTTCGGGCCCACACAAATTTGCAATTTGCTTCCTGTAAAGTGCAGGCCTGCTTCTTAGGAGCAAAGAGTAACCGTACCAACTCCCGAATGTAGAGATCCCTCACGAGGAAGCTCAGCCCGTGGTGCATCTGCCCGCGCTGGCATCTTAATGAACATCACTTTTAAAAACTTCTTTATGAGGTGTAATTTGCAAACCATAAAATTCACCCTTTGAAGGCATACTTCAATGAATTTTAGTAAATTTAAAGAATTATGCAAATATTACCATAATCCAGATTTAGAGCATTTTCATCACTCTGTAATAAGACCCAGTGTATTCATTTCTAGCAACTCCCTGTTCCACCTCTGACCCCAGGCACAATGAATGTTTCTTCTCCTCTCTTTGTCTTTACAGATACTCAAGTAAGTCGAATTATAAAATACCACTTGGTCTTTGGTGTTCACAGTCTTTACTTAGCACAGCATCTCTAGATTTACCTTACAGCAAGATCATTTTATTAACTTCAGTTTTACCATTCTGATGTCCTCCTGGTGGTTTCTGTGCACTTTGTCCCTCCTGCAGTCAGACTTACTGAAGTATACTGCACTGTGTGGCCCACGACCTTAACTTGAAAGAAGACCAACACCAAATCATATTAAGGTGGAAAGATGATTTTTCAATGAGCAAAAGAATAGTATCAAGAAATTGTTGAGTGAGATGCAAGGAAAAAACACAACTAGAAGGATAGATTGTGTGCATATATATTTACCAAGAAGAAATGGCAGCAGTTAATGACATAATATCTATTACAGAAAGCTTCTCTGAATGAAGACATGAAGGCAATGACTGCAAATATTTGTGCTAAGATATTTACAAGTTTCAGTGTACAAGAAAATCAGAAATGGGAATATTTTCATTTGGAGTAGGAAGAGTTAAGATGCCTGAGATAAGGTCACTTAAAAGAAAACAAAATGGACAGCATTATTTTAATTCTTAAAATAAAATTTCCAGCAATATTTTCCAGAGTTTCATTTTATGATGACTACATTTTAAATTAACTGTTTTTGTAGTCCATGGATTTTTAAAAACAAAGCATCTACTTACTGAGGAGGTATAGGCAGCTTAGAGTCATAACGTGCACTGGCATTTTCCAGATTCAGGATCATGTCCTGAGGGGAAATTCTGATACAGACTGAGTGGAAACACATCAAGAAATAATCCACAAATGAATACACACAATACTGAGAACTTTCAATCTGAGGAATCAGCCACAGCCTGGGTGAATCCTGTGAGACGAAAAGGTGATGGAGAAAATGAGTACATTTATATATAGGCTTTTATTATCTTTAAAAACAGACTTTAATTTTTCAAAAATTAAATTTAGGATGATAGGCAAATTAAAAATATACAGAGTTCCCAATACCTTCTTACCCTGTTTCCTATATAATCATCTTGCACTGATATAGTACATTTGTTACAGATGGATATATTATTCTCAATTACCTGTAGAGCTCATCCAGACTGCCCTCACTGTTCCTTAATGTTCCTTGTCTCCTCCAGGGTCCCATCAAGGCTGCCATCGAGGCTGTCATGTTCTGTCCCATTGTCCTGTCTCTAGGCTCCCTCAGCTGTGACATTTTAATCTTAGAGTTTGCTCTTGATGTTCTTGACATTGAGGAGGACTAGTCAGGTATTTTGAGATCTCTCTACCAGAATTTGCCTGGGATTTTGCTCATGATTAGACAGGGCAGTGTGTTTCCGGGAGGAAGACCACAGAGGCGAAGTCCTTTTCATGTTGTATTGGTCTTGTATCATCTCAAGGGGACACGGTACCAATGCAGATCATCACTGTTGATGTCAACATTGAGCACCTGGCTCTCGTAGTGTTTGTCAGGTTTCTTCACTGCCAACTTAATCCCCCACACCCTTCCATACTGTGCTCTGTCCTGGGAAGTCACTCTTCTTAGCCTACAATTAAGGAGTGGGGACTCAGGCTTCCCTTCCTTGAAAGCAGAGTTTCTGTGCAAAAGTACTTGGAATTCTTCTGTAGGAGAGATTTACCATTTATGCTTGTATATATGTATGTGTGCACAAGTTTTCATTACCTTCTTTGTCACCGGGACACAGTATCTGACACCCGCAATTTAAAGGAGGAAAGGTTTGCTTTGGTTCACAGTTTGTAGATGTTTCAGACTGTAGTTGTTTGGTTCCAAAGCAGGGTGGAGTGGTGGAAGGGTCTGGCAGGAGAAACAGCTCATGGAATGGCAGGCAGAAAGCAGATAGGGATCAAAGGTGGAGGAGAGAGAAAGTTAGATTTTTTCAGGCCATGCTTCCAGTGACTGACCTCTTCCCACCAGGATACATCTCCCAACATCACATTTACCTTTAAACTCAACAGTGGACTAACCCACTGATAAGTATCGCACCCCGTGATGCAAGTACCTCCCAGAAGCCCCACTTATGAGTGCATGAGGCCTTGGGGGGACATTTAGATATAAACCATAACAGTTCATATACACTCAGACGTGTCTAGGGATTGTTTTATGGTCTGTGTTATATTCCAATACTACTTTATAATGTTGTTCCAACTATTCTAGTTTCAGCCACCGAAAGCTTCTGTATGTTGGCTCCTGTGACATTTTGACCTCCTCCCACCAAAGTGGGCTTTGTTTTTATTTTTATTTTATTGTTTAACACTTCCTCGTTTTCTGCCACTACCAGATGCAATGGCCTCATCGTGGGTATTTCCCACATCAGTCATGGATTCAGCCAATTCTCCAAGAAGCTCTGCTTCCTTTTATTACAGATGCTGTTCGAAGGCAAGATCTGGCATTAATTGTGTTTGTTGCTTCTGAAGCTTCATTTGCTTCAGTAATCTCAGCTGACAGAGGAAAGGAAAGAAATATGGGTATGACTATGAGTTTTTTAAGATGATAAAATACAGTTTTTATAGGGTACTGACATATCTGCTAAACTCAAATTGAATTATTCTAACAGGATAATATTCTCATTTATGATTCATTTTTGTATTAATATATTTAAATATTTCAGGCTAAATGTTTTCCTATGTACTTCCACTTAAGATACATTTATCCTGCAAGTATTTTCACAAGTTCTTTCGAATACTTTTTAAAGGGATAATATTTAGATGATGTAAATCCATAACCTTTCTCAATTCACTTAAGTTTATTACAAAATATGAACTTATTCAATTAAAAAAAAAGACTCTAACAAATGATATTTATACTGTCAATTAATCCCAAAATACAATTATAGTTATGAGTTGCTTAATGATGGGGATATATTCTAGGAAATCCATCATTATGCAATTTTGCTGTTGTGCTAATATTATAGAATTTACTTAACACAAACTTAGATATCTGTGCCATCATGAGGTACTATAAAGTTGGGACAACTATTATATATGCAATTTATCATTTCCCGAGATGTCAAAAAGTAGTGCGTGGCTGTATAGAACACCCCACTTAAATCTTGAATTCATTCAACTTCTTAACCACTTCATGTTTTTGGTTCACCCCTTGCTTTTCTAGGAACAATTTATAATAGCTTTCAATTAGGAAAACTTGTTTTTAATAATTGCAATTTAGTGCAAGCTTCATAAGGTAACAATTTTTGGCATGTAACCATTCAATAATCTGATTAAAGACTTTCATTGATTTTGAACAAAATGGTAATCAAAATATAAAAGATCATATTACCAAAGTCCGAAAGCATTTTTTGGTACAAAACTGGGATTCTTCAAAGACTTTAACTTCAGAAGACCTGTTAGATGCTGGGAGTTGCCATGCAGAAGTATTTTCTGTTTTTATTCCAGACCAGCTTGTTCCAAAAATATTGATGATTAGTTTTCTAAGTATGCATATATCAAAATATTTGTAATCATTCCATGTCTGATCAAATATTGAAACTTATTTTGATGCAACTATAAATTATGTATCTGCCACAACATAATTCACTGTTTTCTTAATTTGGTAAAACATTGTTTTACCATATTGTTGTAGTTGACCAAAATTCATGTTATGCATTATTAGTAGTAGCAAGCAAACAAAATATGTTAAATTATCTTCCTTGCTGAAATTTTAAAAAATGTTAAAGCAGCACTTGCAATCATGTGTCACTGTTGGCAGTCACTTTCAGCAGCCCCTCTTTGATTCTGCGAATTGAATGAAAACACAGAAACATTCTTGGAATTCACTGGCATTCCTTTTGAAGGATCTGAAGGCAACACTCCTGTAACACTGAAACTGTTTAACTCTTAACGAATCCTGCAGCCAGGGCACCCATAGGCATTGCTTGGCTTATTTTAGACACATAAGAAGAAAATCCACAATAAGAAAAGCAAGTGAAATTCATTTAAGCAGAAGCCACTGATTTAAATGAAACCCTGCCTTTCACTGGGTAACGTGTTCATGGACCTTTCTGGAAGCTGTTACGTGATATTTGAGCCAGGTCTCAAATCATGAACAACTAGAACAGGAAGCTTCCCAAGTAGCCATTTCCCTGGGTGTTCAGGGTGACAGTGGTCTGCTCTGCTCCGGGTCCTCTCTTCTGTGGGCAGTCAGTGTGGAGAAACATCACATCTGACCCATGCAAGTTACAAAATGAGTCATCATCTCTCTCAGAAACTGAAAGCCCAGTTTTTATTTATATTGAAAATGGGGGTGTGGGCGAAACTCAGAGCGGCTCGGAAACTGCTCTGGGAACTTGTGCTCTGGACAGGGCAGCACAGGGCCTCTCAATTGAGCCCCACGAACGTGTGCTGAGGTCAGCAGGCGAACGAGACTGGACTCACAGCCACACCTGTCCCGCGCCAGAGAGCGACTGGCCCGGCGCCATTGTGGGGGGCGTGGCGAAAAACCAGAGCGGCGGGAACCAGTGCAGGGAATCCGCGCTCCAGACAGCGCGCTGAGCCTCTCAGGCCCAGGGATCGTGAAAGGGCGGCGAGAGCGGAGGCGAGCTAGACTGGTCTCTACCTGAAAGTACGCGCCTCTGCTCACCACCCGCCAGAGGGCGCTCCTGGCTTACTGGGACCGACCTGCACAGAACAGGTAGCTGCCTACAACAAAGTCAACACCTGGAACTGATTCTTTTTAATTTTTTTTTTTTTTTCTTATTTTTATTTTTTTTTATTATTATTTTTTTTTCTTCTCACTGATTTCTTTTTTTTGTTCTGGCGAAGGGTTTTTTTTTGTTTTTGTTTTGTTTAGTTTTGTTTTTTGGTGGGGTTTTATTTTTGATCTGTCTGTTTTATTGCTTTTATCTTCGTTATTGTTTCTGTATGTTTATTTGCTCTTTCCTTCATTATTCTCTCTGGTTTTTTATATGAGTGTAAACAGCGCCTCTAACTTCTTTGTGATTGTGGTTGTGATCTGTTCTTCCTTTTATCCCTTCTTCTCTTTCTACCACCTGTCCTCTGCACTAGTGTCCCAATTTTAGTGGGATCCCTCTTGGTCCTCTAACCTTATATCTAATTCCTTCCTCTTCTCCCAATACTCTATTTCCTCCTTAACTCATTTTAAATATAAACTCCTTAGGGAAAAATTGACATACATAGGACTTGTATACTGCATATAATGTTTCTGGTGTGTTTTAGATTTTGTTATATAACCGCAACTCTATACAGCTAAAAGTGGTAAATAACTGGTTAGCTCAGTCTGTCATTTTCTAGGCTGTGTTTGATTGCTTTAGTTAACATTATAGCCAAATGTGAAATAATTGTTCTTAAACATCTTTCCTTCCTGATATTTCATGATTGAGATTGACTAAGGGACACAGAAAATACAGTGGCACAGTACCAAAGAATCAAGGACTGGGCCAAAACAGGTAGCAACTTCGCATACCCAACGAATTGAAGAGGTAGGATCTGGCAGAAAGCTCAAAACAACAAAAGCAAGCTCCACTTGGAAGATACTGCAGAGAAGTAGTCATCTTCTAAAGATCTTAAACACTAGCAATAAAGTAACCTACTATAGGTAATTTGCAAACATCACCCCAGGAATTAAAGAAAGAAAACATGAGGACGTCACTTAAACAAGATGCAACCCCACACATCCAATTCACCAAAGGCAAACCTAGGGAGCAACGAGGTGGGACAATCCGAAAGCCACCCACCTGGCCTATCTGAAGTGGTAACAACAAAGCAACTGAATGAGGTTCTGGAAAAAATTAAAACAGAAAATAATCTCACAGATAACTGCAGAGATAATGTCTACAACGAAGACCATGCTTAAGGACACTATAGCTGATACAGACAAAAAAATAGATGAACTTAAGAAAACTATAGAAACCATGAATGCTCAGCATAGGAAAGAAATGGAATCCATAAGGCAGATTCAAACAGATATCCAAGAGATAAAAAATTCCATTGAAAGTATTTGTAGCAGAATAAGCCAATGCGAGGACAGGATCTCAGATATAGAAGATAGGCTTGCAATTAGTGATCATGAAATGGAAAAATTCTTAAAAATAGCAAGGGACCATGAAAAATCAATTCAGCAGCTGCTAGATGACTCAAAGATAAACAACTTAAGAATAATTGGAATAAATGAAAAAGCAGGAGATAACATCAACGACATTAAAACCTTGTTCAAAGACATAATCAGGGAGAACTTTCCTGGAAGAGAAAAGGAATTTGACACCTCTATAAGTGAAGCTTTCAGAACACCAACTAGACATGATCAAAAAAAAACTTCAGCCAGACATATTATAGTCAAGATCCCAGAAATTCAACAGAAGGGCAGAATCTTAAAAGCTGTTAGGGAGAAGAGACAAATCACCTATGAAGGAAAACCCATCAGAATCACAGCTGACTTTTCAGCACAAACCCTCAATTCAAGAAGAGCTTGGAATGATGTATTGCAAGCTCTAAAGGAAAATAATTTTCAGCCCAGATTGATGTACCCTGCAAAACTATCTTTCAAAATTGATGGAGAAATAAAATACTTTCATGACAAAGAACATCTGAGAAAATTTATGACCACCAAACCAGCACTCCAAAACGTTCTGAAGGACATTCTAGAAAGAGATAGGAACCCCAACAGAAGGAATCCACCAGGCAGGGCAAATAATTAAATAGCCGGAAAGCGGAAAAACAAAGAGTGGGAACCAACAACAGGAAAATATCATGACAAGTCAATACATATCAGTTTTAACCATCAATGTTAACGGTCTCAATTCACCAATCAAAAGGCACAGACTGGCGGAAATGGATCAAGAAGCAAGATCCAACAATATGCTGTATACAAGAAACACATTTAATTCAGAAAGAAATTCATAGACTGAAAGTCAAAGGATGGAAAACAATACTCCATGCCACAGGAACCCAGAAAAAAGCAGGGGTAGCTATTCTTTTTGCAGACAAAGTGAACTTCAAGCCAAGAAGGATTCAGAGAGATAAAGACGGTCATTACATCCTTGTAAAGGGAACAATCCAAGAGGGAAGAGATAACGATCATAAATATATATGCGTCAAATACCAATGCACCCAGCTATATAAAACAAGTACTAAAGGACATGAAAAATCAAATAAGCACTAATACAATTATATTGGGAGATCTCAATACTCCACTGTCACAAAAAGATAGATCAACTGGACAGAAAATCAATAATGAAATAGTAGAACTGAACCAAACTTTTGAACAAATGGACTTAGTAGATGTCTACAGAGTGTTCCATCCCACAACATCAGAATACACATTTTTCTCAGCTGCACATGGGACGTTCTCCAAAATAGACCACATACTAGCTCATAAAACCTGCTTAAGTAAATGCAAAGGAATTGAAATTATCCCATGCATATTATCAGACCATAGTGCAATGAAATTGGAAATCAATGGCAAAAGATCCCACAAAAACTCCCTAAACAAATGGAAATTAAACAGCATCCTCCTGAACAACCAATGGGTCACAGATGAAATTAAAGAAGAAATTAGTCACTTTCTACAACTGAATGATAATGACAGTACAACATACCGGAACTTATGGGATACAATGAAAGCAGTCCTAAGAGGGAAATTTATAGCATTAAACACTTATATCAGGAAAATAGAGCAAGCGCAAATAAACAACTTAAGGGTGAACCTCGAGCTTCTAGAAAAAGAAGAGCAGGTTAAGCCAAAAGCCCGTACAAGGGAGGAAATTATAAAGATCAGAGCAGAAATTAACGTATTGGAGAATAAAAAAACAATACAAAGAATCAATGAAGCAAAAAGTTGGTTCTTTGAAAGAATAAATAAGATTGACAAACCCTTATCCAACCTTATTAAAAAAAGAAAAGAAAAGACTCAAATCCATGCAATTGAAAATGAAAAGGGTGATATCACGACGGACCCTGCAGAAATCCAGAAGATCATCTATACCTATTTTGAAAATTTATATTCTACTAAGATGGAAAATGCAGAAGAAATGGACAGATTCCTAGATTCGTATGAATTACCAAAGCTGAATCAAGAAGATTTAAAAATCCTAAATAAACCAATATCAGCCAGTGAAATTGAAGATGTAATTAAAAACCTCCCAACAAAGAAAAGCCCAGGCCCTGATGGATTCACTGCCGAATTCTACAAGAAATTTAGAGAAGACCTAACGCCCCTACTTCTCAAACTTTTCAATGAAATTGAAAGGGAAGCAATACTCCCAAATTCATTCCTGGAAGCAAGCATTACCCTGATACCAAAACCAGAGAAGGACCCAACTAAGAAAGAGAACTACAGGCCAATCTCCCTAATGAACATAGATGCAAAAATCCTTAATAAGATACTGGCAAACAGAATCCAACAAATCATCAAGAAGATTATACACCATGACCAAGTTGGATTCATCCCAGGGATGCAGGGATGGTTCAACATACGTAAATCAATAAATGTAATACAGCATATTAACAGAACCAAAGACAAAAATCACATGATCATCTCAATAGATGCAGAAAAAGCTTTTGACAAAGTCCAGCACCTTTTCATGATAAAAACCCTACAGAAAATTGGAATAGAGGGTCTTTATCTCAATCTGGTAAAAGCTATCTATGACAAACCAACAGCCAATATCATACTAAATGGCCAAAAACTGAAAGCCTTCCCTCTAAAATCAGGAACAAGACAAGGATGTCCACTGTCCCCACTCTTATTCAACATAGTTCTGGAAACTTTAGCCAGAGCGATTAGACAAGAGAAAGAAATAAAAGGAATAATGATCGGAAAGGAAGAAGTTAAATTATCATTATTTGCAGATGACATGATACTCTACACAGAAGACCCCAAAAACTCCACTAAAAAACTGCTAGATTTGATAAGCAAATTCAGTAGTGTAGCTGGATACAAAGTCAATACTCAAAAGTCAATAGCCTTCCTGTACACAAATAACAAACTTACTGAAAGAGAAATTAGGGAAACAATACCTTTCACAATAACATCCAAAAAAATGAAATACCTAGGAATCAACCTCACGAAGGATGTAAAAGACCTCTATACTGAAAACTACAGTACTCTGAAAAAGGAGATTGAAGAGGATATCAGAAAATGGAAAGATATCCCTTGCTCCTGGATAGGAAGAACCAATATAGTGAAAATGGCCATACTTCCAAAATTGTTATACAGATTTAATGCAATTCCAATCAAAATTCCAACAGCATATCTCACAGAATTAGAGAAAACAATCCTAAAATTCATTTGGAATCAGAAGAGACCTAGAATAGCAAAGGCAATTCTGGGCAACAAAGGCAAGGCAGGGGGCATCACAATCCCCGACTTGAAATTATACTATAAAGCTACTGTGATAAAAACAGTGTGGTACTGGCAAAAAAACAGACCTGAAGATCAATGGAACAGATTAGAAGATGCTGAAACAACCCCAGACATACTAAGCCACCTTATCTTTGACAAAGGTGCCAAACACATTCGCTGGAAAAAAGATAGCCTCTTTAATAAATGGTGCTGGAAAAACTGGCTCTACACATGCCGAAGATTAAAAACTAGACCCATATCTTTCACCATGCACTAAACTAAATTCAAAATGGATCAGAGATCTAAATATTAAAACAGAAACATTAAATCTGCTGGAAGGTAGGATAGGTAAAACCCTTGGAGACATTGGTGTAGGCAAAGACTTTATGAATAAAAACTCAACCGCACGGGAACTATCCCAAAGAATCAATAACTGGGATCTCATCTTATTAAAAAGCTTTTGCACAGCAAGAGAAACCACCAACAGAGTGAAGAGACAACCCACAATGTGGGAAAAAATGTTTGCCAGCTGTTCCTCAGACAAAGGATTACTATCGAGAACATATAAAGAACTCAAAAAAATTAGACCTCCCAAATTTAAAGACCCACTCCAAAAATGGGCATCTGAGATGAATACACATTTCTCAGATGAAGAAATACTAATGGCAAATAAATATACAAAAAAATGTGCAACATCACTAGTCATTCGAGAGATGCAAATTAAAACAACACTGAGATACCATCTCACCCCAGAAAGAATGGCTACTATAAAGAAATCAACTAATAACAAATGCTGGAGGGGCTGTGGGGAAAAAGGAACCCTTCTCCACTGTTGGTGGGAGTGTCGACTGGTACAGCCACTGTGGAAGTCAGTGTGGAGATTCCTCAAAAAGCTAGGGTTGGAGGTCCCATTTGACCCAGCTATTCCCCTTCTGGGCATCTTCCCAGAAGAATTAAAAACATCATACCACAGCGATATATGTGCACCCATGTTTATAGCAGCACAATTTGTAATAGCCAGATCTTGGAAACAACCCAAATGCCCATCAACTGAGGAATGGATAAGAAAGATGTGGTATTTTTTATACAATGGAGTACTATTCAGCCATTAAGAAGGATAAACTTGAGACTTTTATAGGTAAATGGATGCAACTCGAGAAAATACTCATAAGTGAAATAAACCAGAAGCACATGTGTAAGCATCGTATTGTCTCTCTAGTATGAGAAACTGAAAGAGTAAATAAGATCCAAAATGTACAATAGACATGGTGAATCAAAAAGAAACTGGTCAAAAGGAAAGAGAGACTGGAATAAGGAAAAGAAAGAAGGGAAAGGGAAAAAAAATTGTATATATATATATATAAGATGGTTAAGATAGATACACTACGATTTTTACTTAGTTCATTGAAGAGTAAGGTTTGTGCCAATAATGTTTGGCATAATTAAATGCTCACCTACTATTTCTTTGTTGATAGTTTCAAAAGTGTTTATTGAGAAATAAGAAAACGCCTCATCAAACAATAGTAAAACATTGTGAGTTTTCACTGCATAATAAAGCAGTCACAGACTCTTCTATTTGCTCTACATTGTGACTCTTCAGCATCTCTTTCCTTCTCGTATTTTCACAAACGTCTCCTCTAGAATTTCTGCATTTCCCACAGAGCCTGCAGCCTGCAGCCCAGTGCCTTCCTGCCCCTGCTGGCCTGGGCTGCTGTTGAGTGGAGTTGGCAGATAGAGGAAGTAGTGTCATCCACTTCTCTACCCCTCTGCAGTCCAGTGGGGTTCACCCACCCAATCCACCTATGCTCGAAGCCACTTTGTCATGAGTGTCATATGTGTTGCCCTTAATAGAAAATGCTGGCTGCAGCTCCTATTTCAAACATGCGATTCATCCATTGAAAAACAGGACCATGGGGGTCAGGGACTGTTACAGTTTATATCTAAATGTCCCCCCAAAGCCACATGTGCTCTTAGGTGGGGATTTGGGGAGGTGATTGGATCGTGCAGTGTGATACTCATTGGATTAGTGCACAAAATGATGAGTGTATAGCTGAATGTGATGTTGGAAGGTAAAGCCTGGTCAGAGAAGGATGGATCACTGGGGACATAGCCTGGAAGGGTCTATCTCCCTCCTCCTCCCTTGATCTCTCTCTGCTTCCTTCCTGCTCTGCCATGAGCTGTTTCTCCTCTGCCATGTCCCTTCATCATGAAACCTCACCTTAGAGCCAGCTGACTATGGACTGAGACCTCTACAAACTGTGAGCCAAAATAACTTCTCTTCCTTTAAACTGTGGGGGTTGGGTATTATGACTCAGCGATGAGAAAGTAACTAAGACAGGGGCCACTAGAAAATTTATGGGTGGGCTTCAGAGAGATCAAGATCCCCCTAAAATGCTAAGTCTAATGCTATAAGCCAGGGGTCTGTAATCATCAACATGTCAAAGATGATAACTGCTATTAAGAAAAAATATTTAAAACATACAAACAAAGAAAAATTTCCTACCGGGTTGTTGTTCAGCAAGCTCACTCAGTGTTTACTCGGCAGGCTTGATTTTGCTTTACTCTTTGAAGAAGGTGAGGCACAGGAAAAACACGTTAATTGTAGATTTATATTTAGTAATAAAAAGTATCCCCAAAGATGCTGGTTTCTTGTCCTGTAGAATATCAACCAGTTTTGAATAAAACTTACCTATATTCCTCTCACACACTCTGCATTTTAATGTAGTTATTGATGATCTACCCAAATCTTTCTCCCTCAAAGACTCTAGGATCCAGGGCTACCATCCACAAGTTCCATCACCAGTCAAGGACTTGAATAAAATATTTCAACACCTCCATTTTCTGCTGTATGTAGAAGATGTGTTTAACTTTTTGAAAGTTGAACTTTGATATTCCCAAATAGGCAAAGCCCCTAGGGCAGAGACAGAGAATGGCACAGCTGCTTCCACTGTGACCCCTGACCTGGAGACCACCTAGCAAGATGCGGATGTGACGCAAGCACAACTGTGGTTAGGAAGGAAGTAAAGACACCAGGCTTTCCTTGCTTCAGAAACGCATGAAGGACCAACGAGTTCTGTAGCCAGCAAGGCTGGCTCTGAAGAACAGAACTCTCTGGCTCCTTGCTTATTCCCAATTCACTGCCATGGGGATTATAGGCCACCATGAGGGAACTTTTAGGGATGAAAACCAGCGACATTCCCTTCATCCCATGTCCAAGGCACATCCATACGCGGGCTGGAAGTTGCAACCTGAGGGAGGAGAAGGATGCAGTGTTAACCATGGGGACTCAGAGATATTCCCATTATTCTGTTATTTACTCAAGCATGCATTACTTCATTATTTTATTCACAATGTGCTTGTGAGTGCTTCCTCCATGGCAAGTACCTGTCTACCTTCTGGGCTTTCCAGGAAGGTGTGGGTGAGGGATAAAGCAAATACACAAGCAATTCAGACACAGGGATTCTTTAGAGGCCTCGTGGGGGTGAGGTAGGAAAAATCCTTTCATTCTGGAAGAGGTGACAGGTATGGTAACTCCCAAGCTTGAGTAAAAATTGTCCCAGTGAAATGATGTAGAAGAGTTGGAGGAGAAATGAAAAGCAAAGAGGAGAACTGGGGAGAGACTTAGCTCATTCACAGCCCTGCAAGAAGTTAGGAATGGGTTTTAGAGAGATGATGGTGAGGAAGGAGAGGACATGCACGCAATGTCCTCAACACCACCTCTAAAAGATTGAGCATTTGATATATTTAAATCAGCATTTACTTGGGCTTCAACTATGAAAATGATCAGGTAGCACTGTAGGACCTTTGGAGTGTTTTGATTTAAGAGAATGAGAAATTTTCCACACCTCTCTCTCTCTCTCTCTGTCTATCTGTCTCTGTATCTCTCTCATGTGGTGCTGGGTGCTGGGGTTTTCTTTTCTTTCTTTTTTAAGAGAATGAGAAATTTTCCACACCTCTCTCTCTCTCTCTCTCTCTATCTGTCTCTGTATCTCTCTCATGTGGTGCTGGGTGCTGGGGTTTTCTTTTCTTTTTGTTTTTAAACTTCAGATTTACATGGTAAATATGAACCATGGACCTTACCCTCAAAGTTAAGAAAAATAAATATAAAATGGAATGAGCAGATATTCGTAAAATCAATTCATAAATTATTTTGCATAGGAAATAAGGCAGGAAACAAGATCATAATGTGAACTGAGGTAGTGTGGGCCAGGAGATGGTTAGGAATGACTGTCTGCACAAGCACATCTTGCAAAATAGCTGGTAGAAATTTTGACTTTCTGAACACAAAGACGTGATGAGTGTCTGAGATGAGCACTTACATGCCAATTACTTTGATCTGATCTCTACATAGTGTATATGTGTATTGAAATATCACACTGCATCCCATAAATACATGCAATTATAATATGTCAATTAAAAAAGATAGAAAAATATGAAATACCATTTTAGGATTTAAAAAATCAAGAAATGACTGTTATGGGAATGATTCTTGGAATTTACATCCTAAAAATGATTTTAAAGTAAAGGTATTTATTTTCTCCTAAGTGACAGTACACACGTGGCCACAAAATTACATATTACCCATGTTAAGGTGTACTTTACAAATGACAAAAAAGATAGACTTACTTTAAAATACGTCTGCCTCCAAGAAAGACCCTCTAGGTGTGCCTTAGAATATTTTTAAATATTGTTTTCAATTTGTGTATATTTGTGATGTGATCTTCAAAGAAATTCATTAAAGCATTAGAGGGGTAACACATCACACGTGGAATTACAAAGTTTTTAAATGTGTTATTTCTATGCCATCATTTTCGGGCAGCATTTTAGTGTAGTTTCTGCTTTTCACTTGTTTTTGTTTCTAATTTTATTTTCCACTTTATATATATTTGTTTCCCAGTTGGAAGGTTAACTGCAATTGATGTCTTTGAGTACTCTTTAGTTGTAGGTCATAACTGCAACTTTTCTCGGTCTAAATCCCCCAGGCTGGCTAATCACACTACTTGTTACATTCTGCACACCCTAAGCAGAAGCAACCTCTTCTTGGGGCTGCCTGTATGCACACAGGCCTTGTAAGTAAAGTGAAGTGAAGAAGACTTTTTAGGTTTCCCTTAATTAATTCCCAATCTACTGCTGTTTGTACTTAAAAAAATTACTCACAACCTAGCTATAGAAAAGCAAAATAGTTATATGTGAAATTTCAGTGAACGTAGGAATTGAACCAACTGTGGCAAGAGGCTTAAACAATCTTCATTCAAGGGCGATAGATGTCTGCAATGTTGTTATCTGCATATCTCAGCTAGTTAGGATGGTATATTGTTTGTTATGGGTTAAATCTAAAATGTTCCCCCCAAATCTCACGCATTCATGGATGGGGCTTTTGAAAGATGATTGGATCATAGGGGCACTATAGTCATCAGTGCATTTATCTATTGATGCATTCACGACTGTATGTGCTGTGAGGAGGTGGGGCCTGGTTGGAGGTACTCACTGGGGCTATGACCTAAAAGGATATATTCTCATCCTCAGTCCTCAGCTCCTCCCTTCTCTTTCTACTTTCTGGCTGTCATAAGGTGAGCAGCTTTCCTCAACCCTGTTCTTCCACCTGCTGTTTCAGCCTTGGAGCCAGCTAACAATGGACTGAACCCACTGAAACCATGAGCCAAAATACACCTCTTCTGCTTTAAGTCACAGATGTTGGGTGTTTTATTCCAGCAACAAGAAAGTGACTAATATAGTGTTCAAAGCTATAGATATGGATAATTTTAATTTAGACTCTACAATTATTTAAAAACAAAGATAGAACATCATACAAAACTTCCAAATGATATTGTACTTTTTATACAAGCAAGATGATATTTTGAATATCATATATGTGTACACATTATGCATATATATGTAATGTTACATTTGTCATGTGTCTGTGTAGAGATGTAAATAAGCAGTAAAAAGTATTTAATCATCTATTTAGAAACTTGTAGTAAAGCTAACGGAAATAAATACACTCAGTTTTAATACACAGCATTGCTAAGTGAGATTTTAGTATTGTTTTCCCATAACGTAAAACAAAGTTCAGAAATCAATGACCTCCCAGGGATAGGAGAACTACAAATATCTGCATTGGAGGTAATAGTAGAAATGTTAATTCCATCATTTATGGAAGGCTGAGGAAGGAACGCCAACAATGGAAGACACAAAGACATTTTGCTAGTAGAGGCACAGTGGAAGAGAAAAGTAAAGAGGACCTAATATTGGATATGGTTTGGGTGGCAGAGTACATCTCTAGATCTGAAGGTCTAGGTCATTTATCACTGTGAATGACAAGCATGGAAAACATATGTGTGTTGAATGAAAGAATGGAAGGATGACATTGAAGTAATGCCAGTGTCGTGGCCTTGGGCAACTTTAAAGGGTAATCCTATCACTTAAAGCAAAATTGACCGTGGGACACAAAACTAGTTTGGTCTAAATACGCTGAGTCAGATTTCAATGTGCTGAATTTGTAGTGAGAATATTCTCCAAGAGGACATATTCAGCAACCTGCAAGGCAGGAAAGAATTGAGGGATGTGGAGAAAAGATTTGGTGATCTACATAAAGACAGGTAAGGAAGTGAGAAAGAAGGAATCCATTGCAAATGTAGATGCAACCACCGTAGAAGCTCACACTTCACTAAGTGGGACTGACACTTTGTCATTTAGTCATCAGTATAATCCACGGAGTAAACACTAAGACCTCACATTTGGAGAGATTAATCTGAGACTGGAAGGTAGTGGGACTTGCTGAGGGTCCCGGGGTATAGACAGCACATGGGGTAGCTCTATTCTTGAGATGAAGCCACCTTTGAAACCTAGCATACAGCCAACAGTCCATCTTTACTGAGAACCATGAGCTCATTTGGTTTGGCAGATTTGGTTTCAGAAGCAACTGAAAACCGCCTCTTGCTCTTCTACCTCTTTTCAAAGAGTGTTCCTTTCTCTGCTAAGTTTTCCTTTTCTGATATTTTTAGTCACTAGATATCTCATGTATCAGCTAAAACACGAACCATTAAGATGACTAATAAAGTAAAATGTCTTTTCCCAGCAAGGGATCTATTTATAATCTTCTCTTGAAAATAATTTAGGGTTTACTCATGTTTTTGGATTTCTTTCTTCCAACATACATTTATACCACTATTAACAAATGATGTCAGATGCAATATAATGTCCTGCCGTCCACAAAAGAAAAAGCAAATATGTACCAAGTCACACTTTGAAAGCTGTCCACACTGGCTTTCTGGAGCCTCCTACTCATTACTATTATTTAAACAATGAGATAATGAGAAAAAGCCTCATCCACAATGTAGAAGTTTATGCACAAGAGTAGACTGGGTATGGAGGTACTGAATTCTGATAAGCATAGAGCATAACTAGGAAGAATTTATAGTTACTTTGACCAAGTTTCCCAAGAAACGAAGGCCTGAAATCAGGGAAGAATGGTTTGGAGGCAGAATTGACTAACTCTCTGCGCAAAGACTGTGTGACTACCGGGCTTAGATGTTTATTTTTATACCAACTGGAATTAATATCACTACAGCATTTTTTCATAATAGTTCACTGAATGGATTTACTGGTCTAATTCAGGTGAGGAAACTAAGGCCTAGAGAATAAGTTGATTTTTCCAAGTAATTACCTCCTAATTTTCCCATCTCTCTCTTTCCCAGATTATAAGCATGTTTATGGCAAAACCCATACTTTATCTTTGCATTCCCAATTGCCTATTGCAGAACTTAACAGATGGTAAGCGCTGTAAAATATTTATATAAAGAATGAGTCCAAAAGCAAAGTAAAGTTTCAGAAATGTCAAGCAACATGGTATGAAACTCTCACTTACCTTCTATACTTTTCAAAGTTTTTTACCCTACCCCATGCTCACGTGGTCTTTGGGACTCCTTTTCCCCTCTATCACCCCTCACACCTACAATAAGCAATGAAACAGCATAAAAAGAAGTTGGAAGATAAAATTTGCTAAAACACAAATCAAAAGAGTCTGAGATATTTTCATCACTGAGCCGGACTGAATCGTCGTGAATGATATGTTCATACTTGAGAAAAATGTTTTCTTCTACTTTTTCAGCTCATCGATGCTATTGTTTAAATCTACAGTGTCCTCGTGTATTGTTATATTGTTAATTAGTGGCACTCCTTCGTGTATGTATACTATATTTTGTTTTAGCCAGTCATCTATCGATGTGTAAAAATGGACCTAGGAGTGAAGCAGCAGCGTTTCTTTGGTGTACTATGTGTCATCATGTCTATCTTGCTGTAGCAAGAGGATATCATCAAATAACATTTCTTAAATGATGACTGAGACTCATAATGGTTGAAGACATCAATTTACAGATTGGAGTGGTGTTTTGAAAAATTAATGCAGTGGTATAGCAGTGAAGAGAAGAGACGGAAGGAGATAATTCTTAGAACTTTTGAACCACTTATGTATCTGTAAGTGACCAGGTTTTGATCACATGGGGACCGTAGAAAGATCTGAAAAGTAGAGGAATGCTAGAATAAATTATGTTTTTACGGTTAGGAGATTTCACTTCTTTGTGGCCCTAGATGAAAGGCATGAAAGCTTTCTGCCTAATCGTTTTTGGCAGCCCCTCTGCGAGCTTTGACAAGTTCCTAGCAGACTGATTCCATAAAATCATTGATTTGGTGGGATACAGGCATAGCACCCCCGTGTAAAAGGTACTAGATTTTGTATGTCATTTTTTTGGAATACTGTAAAACATCAGTGGTTGTGAGGAAGGTCAGAGGGATTCTGTTCTATAGCAGAAAAGCTTGTTAAAGAACACATTCAAAACACAGCCCTTTCGTTACTTCCTTACCCGCATGGCTCTCGGCTGACAGGGACTAGCGTGGAGAATCAGTTAAGTGCTTTACAGAATAACTTAGAGCAGCTGAGAGGTGCACATGCATTGTCTGAATGCAAATTGTGGCTAGAATAGCTTAACAGAATTTATTAACCTTTCCTGCAAAAAAATGTTCGTTAATTACCCCTCATTTTCTTAGAAAACCCATTTTCACTTCACTTGCTCTGAGATACACTATGTCCATGTTTCTTTTATGACTAAGTTATTTGAATTAGTACTGTTGGGGCAGCTACTGTAGATCTGCATTGTTCATTCATTCATTCATTCATTCATCCATTCACATTCACTGAATTTTGATTCCATTTCAGACTTTGAAGTAAGAGAATAAGGACACACGATTTCTCAGTTTATTAAGTCTGTAGTTTTGTAAATAAGAAAGACCAGTGGGCCAATCATTATAGGATTATAGAATGGATTTAATGATAGGATGCCATGGGGATGTTAACGATGAGTCTCAAGATTAGACCAGGTACCAGGGAAAGTGACCCTGAGGATGCTTTCCTTGAGGATTAAAGAATGAAATTTGTGCAACCCACTGAAAATGCAATCATTCATGGTATCCAAGTGGTAGAGTGGTGGAGGAAAGCCCAGAAGAACAGTGAGGGCACAGGAATTCAGAGGACACCACCCCCAAGAAGTAGCCTCCGTACAACATCATTGTAGTAACATTTCAGCTGATTTCCTTGACTCCAGTTTCTGCCCCTACAATGTAATCTGCACTGCAGGACCGGAAAAAAAGTCCCAAAGCCTTTATTCTCATCTCACAATTTCCCTCAGTCATGGAAAATGCATATTTTTCTAGTAGAAAAAATCTCCTTCAAAGAGGCCCTGTCTTCTGCTCTCACCCATGAATTTTATGCCTCCCTAGGGTTAGCCCATCAACTGCCCTATTGCTGTACTTTTCTTACTTTCATTTAATTACCTGAAAACTTGCATGAGAAAAAGCAGAGTTCCCCAGACACATCAATTCCTTAACATCTTGCAGGTAAACTTTCAGCTGTATTTGGAGCCAATGCCTGATTCTATCTTCCTCATTGAGGGAAAAGACATATTTCCTTCTTGGTCTTCCTGCCCCAACTGTAGGGGTGCCTGGCAGGGTCAGCCCTCTTTTCTTTTCACTGTGTGCATTTGATACATGCATAAGTGTGTTGTTCACTGAGGGAATGAAGGGAACTAAGCTCAATCGAGTCTAGTATGTACATTGTACAGCATAATGACCCACCATGGGTACATTCTTAAAAATCGACTCTACCTTCTTATATATCTTGAAGTTTCATAATGTGTAAAGACTAATGTCAGCATTTGATAGACAGTATCATTTTGATAGAATATGGTGTTACTAATCTCACGGGGAAACAAGGACCCTAAATAATTAAGGGAGTGCGCCATTTTCTTCTTGCTATTATTTTTAAATGGGTGTCCTTAGGAAGTATTCTCTTTTAGCACATCAGGAAATTATGACATTTTTCATGATGTTATCTGCTATGACAAAATGAAATATTACTGCAAATTTTCTTTTTTTCTACCTAGAAATGAGAGTTAACTGTTGAGACAGCGCCTATGAAGAGGCAGATAACACAAACTTAAAAATGTCAGAAAGAGCAAAAATAGCGAAATGCCTTACCAACTTAAGCAAAGAGAAGATAATGTTGTTCCTGAGTAATCACTGGCTCATGAAGATAAACAGTACTAGACTGACTGCCTAAAGCCAACCCAAGGACCTAGGCTTTTATTCTTAGGGACACGTATCTGTTTCCTGACCCCATGAACTTTCTCACAGGGTCGTAGAGAAAAAAGCCTTATCCCATGTTATTGACAAATCAAAACGAAAACATCTCTCGAGAACTAATGCTAAACAAGAAAATAAACAGGAAGAAGATAAAATGTAAATGCTGAAGTTGAATAAACTCTTCCGGTGCTAGATGTAAAAGTAACTTACAGAAACATTTCTAGTTTCTGTAAGACCAATGAGGAGGGACATAATTTCTCATAATTTCCCTCCAGAAGTGACAGACTAAAAAATACACAGAGTAACTAAAAATACTATTTTATCAGTATTTGTATTCTTTTTTGCTTCCAAAGAAAACCCTATTCAAAGCTTTCCACTTTATACCTGCTCCCAACCATTGCTTCCAGAACATTCCAGACAAGTTCTGGGTGAACCTGTGGGGCTTGTTTGCTGGATCTCAGGCAAAGTTCGGTTCACTGTTGCTGCTTTCACCCTCTGGGTGAGGACTCGAGTGTCCAGGTGACCTCTGTTCTTGTGTGATTGTCTGACTCACTCAAGCCACAGCCCGATTCACAGGAACCAGAAACATGCCGAGACCTAACACCTGGCCTGGACCCGGCTCCTAAGTCTGTCCTCACTGTTAACTTTCAGTACTACGCGTTTTATCCCCAGATCAGAGACTGTGTACTTCCTGGCTCTTTCTCACTTTCCTGTCCTGCCTGCTCTGATTCTTATACGCATGGTCTCATTTGTGCTGCAGGTAACACTGCATTATCAATTTGAAATGTGTTTTAAGAGGAGGAGGTGGAATTTTCCTTGAAAGCTGTTGTTAGTCTTTTCTTAGAAATGTTGAATTTAGATACTGACTAATAAGTAAGGGGCTCTTCATGTCCTGTTTGAAGTGGCTGGGGAACAAGCACTGAAAGAAAATTTGGGAGAGCAGGAAAAATGCTCATCAAATGTGAGGTAGCATCTGACTAAAATCTATAGTATTTCTAAAACCATCAAAATATCAATTAAATCTGAAATGTAAGTGCTCAATTTCACAAAAACTGAAGTTTTTCCTATTAAAAATTATCTTTAGTAAGTGGGTCACTTCACATCCGAGCTCCATTCGTGATGTTTATGTCTGTGAAGTGACTAATACCTATTTCTACAAAAGATCATCTTTTCAACATGACCCTCTGATGGAAAGAATCATCCTGCACTGCTTCTCCAAAGTAGGCTCATGACTTTTACTATTTTATTTGATTCTTTGGGGAATCTGATATATTTTAACAATTTTCTTCTTTTTTCCATTAGCTGTGCTTTTTTTTCAGAAGAAATTGACTATTAGCCTTTTATTATTATTTTTTACTAGTACATGTTTTCAGTACATGTTTATATTCCTTGTGTGGAGTTGGTGGACATGCATAACACATCTTGGTTCTTTTTTCATCCCCCTTTCCTCTCTTCCTTCCCCTGTCCCTCCATCTCTTGGTTCCCTTCCCATTTGAGAAGCATCTATCCATTAGCACTTTTAGAAGTAGTCAAAGTCCGTAAACAGACTACTCAGCTGTTCAAGTCATTGTCTCCCAACCCCAAGGTCAGTCAGCTGGGACCCTGACCATCACTGCCCCTCCTACTTGCCCATTCTCTGGGCAGAAGCATCTTTTCCTGCCTCATGGAAAGCATGAAGCTGATTCCTTTCTGGAGGTTTCTCTTTGTAGCCTGCACCATGACAAGGCACCAAAAGATGATCCTAAAATGTGGGGTGCATGGTCAATTTCTACCCAAGAAAAATAATCCCTGGACAAGTTCAAATCAGCTATGTCATTAACTACTGGATAGTTCATAGCGGGATTTATTCATATTTAACTCATAAAATGGTGACCAGTGTCTATCAGGATGGGGAGATAGGGCAAGAAAGTTTAATGAACTTGCTCAAAACCCCATTCGGTCACTTGAAGTTCAATTCAATTCCAAGATGGTGTGCTTATAAAGGCCAAAGTCGCAAACACTGCTCATCGCTTGGCAATACGGGAGAAGGGGGGACAGGGTTTTAGTTAAGGTTTCCAACCCAATAGTTGATGTGGGTGAGTGCATATGCGTGTAATATATTTGTGTGTGTGTGTGTGTGTGTGTGTGCATGTGTGGGTGTGTGGTGTGCACATGTGCAGTTAGTTTAACCAACTGGCTCGTGCTTGCAGGGGCTGGTAAGTGTGGAAGCTGCAGATCAGCTGGAGACTTAGGGAAGAGTTGATATTAGTCTTGACTTGTCAGGCCATCTGGGTTCAGAATTCCTTCTTCCTCAGAGAATGTCAGTATTTTCTCTAAGACCTTCAACTGCTTGGAATGAGACCCACCAAGGTTATGGAGATAACCTGCTTTATCTAAAGTCTGCTCATTCAAATGCAAATCTCATCTAACAAAATCCTGATAGAAATACCTAGAGTGGTGTTGGACCAAATCTGGGAGCCAACACTTAGCCACATGGACACATAAATGACCCTTAGGCAGGATTGCAGTGAAGCACTGTGTGGTGACTGACAGTTTTGGGGCCTTCCTGAGCTTCTGTGACTTTATTACTGTGCCTGTAAAGCAAAATGCAGGTTGTGAGTGGTTACAGCCCCATTGGGAGACATGTCATGGTCCACAAAAAGTTCACCATCAAGCCAGACAATTGCTGTGGGCACAAAGAAGTCCCACTAAAGGTGAAGTTCATGAAGCGGCTGTCTTGATGTCTTACAAACAGGTTTTGGCCACTTGCCAATGGTTTTCAGTCCGGATCCCTGTCCCGAGCCGCGGTGGCTTGGCATTTCTCGGGATAGGGAAGCAGAGATCAGACAGCTCAGTTCCATCAGTCAGTAAGACCGAGGCTGAGCTGAGATGTATTATCTCGCTCCCAGTGTGTTTCCTGGTGTCTTGGTTTTTGCCTCTGTTTTATCAGCCCCATGCAGTTGGGGTATATGAATTACTTGGCATGAAATCAAACTTTGTGTAGAACTCTGCCTTGGACTTCTAGGGGAGCTGTGGAACTACTTAAATACTCTTGACCAAACAGTGACACTCCCGTTACAGATAGTGTGCTCTGTCTCAGAGAGAACCTGGGCAGCAGTCAGCCAGGAAGGAAGACTGCCAAGCTCAGAGCAACTAGCCCAGCGGTGGTACACCAGTGATTCGGACAGATGACCTTAGCGTTCATGATCTGACCTTGAACTCTAATGCGCCTGGTGAACAGGATGTTGCTTCCTGGCTGTGACCGTTGGATGAAACCTAAATCTGGGAATGTATTTTAAGCATAAGGTCAGCTTACAGGAAATATGATTGAACACACTCCCCACCTCTGCCTGCTCCAAAATTATTCTTCCAGGAAATCTGTAATAGCTGGAAAATAAATGAGGCCCTCTTATTCCCAATCGAGTTTATGGTGCTACCTGCTTTATACCCCTTCATCTCAGTCAAGGTCTCAAATCACGACCTGAAGAACAGCAACACGATTTTATTAGTAAGCCTTTTTATAAACTTTCTTAATTTACTTTTTTTTTTTTGTGGGTACCGGGGGGTCGACCTCAGGACCTTGTGCGCCAACAGGCACCCGTGCTGCTGAGCGATATCACCGGCCCCTTTTTCGTATGTGGGTTCTGGGAGTCGAACTCGGGCCCTCGCGCTTACAAGGCAGGCGCTTATGCCGCTGAGCCATCTCACCGGCCCCTTAATTTACTTTTGAAATGAATAATCCATTAAAAATTGAGCGAGCCTTCTGAAAAAATAAATCAGCCCTCAGCACCTTACAGTTTCTAATATAAAGATAAGATTTTTAAAAAATCAAGTTACTTAAAAATCTGAACAGAAAACTTCACACCTGCAGATCATCTTAGAAATGTGCAAAATACAGACACATTTTTAACAAATATAGAAATAACATCCACACATTGGAAATAGAAGCTGAGAAACATGAAATTTTACAAACTTGCAATAAACTTTTGAAATGAAAAAATGAAATGGCCCCCAGCAGAACAGATCAGGGACTTTTCATCATTCGAAAGTTAAGACGAGAAGACATTTACTGTCTTTTCTAACACATTAATTTTTATCCGAAGACACTTCAAAACTCCCTTGACTGAAAATATAAATTTAAAACATTAACTATCATTCTTGGGAGGGGAGACTTTGCTCTTGCAAAATGCTTTGCTGAACTTGAACCATGAAATTAATTCTGCTGATTTCTTTCTACTACTCCCCCTCCACTGGCTGACCTTTAACTGGGAAGAAAGACTTGCTGCATAGAGAATACCCTAGAATTAGGTGCTTTCTAATAACAAGCAAGAAGCTACTAGAAAGCAATACACAGCCAAGCAGGAAGCGATATGTTAGTCTCTCAATGAATCGCATGTGTAGGTGAAGCGAGGGCCCTGGGTCCAGCCAGGGAAATCACGGGCAGTTTGGACATCTTCATGCCGGAAGTGGAGTGAGCCCTGGGCTCACCTGGCAGCTATGCATACAGCAGCAGAGTTCATGCCCAGTAGCCTTGCAGTAAGTACGGAGGGAATAAAGAAACAAACACACCTTCAAATTTGCAAAATGATATCTGTATTCTACAGTTTGATAATATTAACCAAGGAATGGACACCACAATTGCTCACATGATATTTAAAGGAAAACTGTAAGTAATTTTCACTACTCCATCACATGCCCTAACATTTAAAAATCCAACCAATCTTGAAGCCTGATTTAATTTTAATACCCAAAATCTTTGTCTTGCTCCCACTTTTATTTTATTTTTTTGAGGTACAGGAGATTGAACCCTTCACATTAAGCTACATCCCCACGCCTTTCTTATTTTTATTTTTATTTTGAGACAGTTTCTCGCTAAGTCACACATTTGCCCATGGTTGGCCTTGAACTTGCGATCCTCCTGCCTCAGCCTCCCAGAGTGTGCACGACCAAGTCAGCTGTTCTCACTTTTTCTCCCCATTGTTCCTGCTGTGGTCCTGGCCAGGGCTGCCCCCATCCAAGACAGGTGACATCATTCACAGATGTTAACCAGAGCAGCACCATGGGCACCGCTGCCGGCCCTGGCCATGTGCAGTACGGGCCTGTGGCCACTCTGCCCTCTGTGGGCTGCAGCTCCACCTCCTTCTGGTCTTTTCCACTGGGATCCAGGAGCCAAAGGAACCCAATAATTACCCTCCCAGTATGCAGATCTGACCCCAGCAGCCCTCTGCTCCAATTCCTTGTCTCGTTGTTCTTTCCTCCATTCATTCCTTCCTCCAAACCTGTCATCTTTCCGCATCATCAGTTTTTACACGGACTACTGTAGTTCTCAAAATAACGCTGAAACCACCTGCCATAGCTGATTTCCTTCATCTGCGCCGGGGATTTTGGCACAGCCAGGAACATGTGATTCCTTCCTGATGGGGCCACCTGCCTCTCCACACTCTCTCCAGCATTTTAAAATAGCTTTAAATAGAATGTTATTTTTATTTTATTATTTAATTATTATTATTATTATCTGTGTGTGCGTGTGTAGGACTGGGGAATGATACCATTTCCTCACTAAGCTTCATCCTCAGCCCTTCTTTTATTTTTCATTTTGAGACAGGGTTTCCCTAAATCACTCTGTAGCCCAGGCTTGGCTTGAACTTGGGATCCTCCTGCTTCAGCTTCCCAGTGTGCTGGGATTGCAGGTGTGCACCATCACATCTCGCTTCCTCTTTTTACTTCCATTTTACCTTGCAGCTACTGCCTGGTACCTACCCTACTGTTCTGTCAGCTTTACCTGGGCCTTTAGTTTCTTTTCTTTGCCTGGTTTCTTTGTTTCTCTTTTCCCTGGTTTTGTCAGGCTGCCAAGAGCAGGGAATTTTGCTATTTGTTCCCTGCAGATCCCAAGCACCAAGCACAGTGGCCAGCACACAGTGGAAACTCGGCAAACATTTGCTAAGTGAAAAAAGAATGAAGGAAGGAAGGAAGTAGGAGTTGGGGCTGACGACAGCTCCTGGGCTCCCTCTGGACAGCACCGGGGGTTTCCTCCACCATCCCCAGTGGCAAGGCTGGAGGAGGGAGGTGTTTGGGGTCGCCCAGAGGCTGCCAGAGATGCCCGCAGCCTTTCTGAGGAATAACTGGGGACAGAGGTCGTGCAATGTGCTTTGGAGAGGTGGCTGCACTGCTCCTTTAGATGCCTGATCTTATAAAAATCCGCAGTTCTTTTTTCTGTTCTCTGTGTCAAACTTCGGATGACTCACACAGAACATGTTTCTCATCCCTCAGTGAGACGGACACACAGCGAATTAAAGGGAAACAGGAGGGGAGATACAAAGAGGAGCTCGGAAAGACAATGCCAGGAAAGGTGCACGTCCCCGATGAACAGAGTGCATGAGAAAAGCCGGCCGCAAACAGAGCTGTGCTGCTCGACCTGCAGCCCGGCACAGTGACATAATATCAGCCAAGGGCAATCTGGCACTTTCTGTTTGGTTTTAGTCCCTTTGGTCTACAAAGCATCCCAAACTGTCAAGGACAGGAAAAACTGATGGAAAAACACCTTCAGGGCCCAAATTAGCTGCGAAGGACACTTAAAACTGAAAACTCCCCATTTCAGTAAGTTCAGTTCTCTGTGTACCTGAGATTACATCAAAATGAGTTAAATAAATTCATGAAACTTCACAAAGATTATTTATAATTTCTTAAAATATGTGACTTGATTTTAATTTTGATTCTAGAACAAAAAAATCCTGCAAATGTTTTGGAATTTCCAGAAACTATAGACCATTGTGAATTTTGCCAAAATAATACCATTGAGTGGGGAGGATTTTTTTTTGTAGTATTCAGAAAAGAATCTGGCAATTCTGGGTTTCTGCAGAACTTGTCATGCCCAACCCCACCAGTTTCAAATTTTTGTCAGCATAAGTAGGCACGTCCTGCATTTTACTAAACGCAGTTGACAATGACCTCCTATCAAGGTGGCTGAAATGGCACAAGACAAGGTGCTTGCACCAGCACTGAGTGGTCACTTCAGATCCCACCTGCTGCTGCATTATTGGGGGTTGTCTAGGAAAGGCTTCAAAAGCCTAACCTGCACCTGTTTTTGGGCCTCCCCTTCTTGGGATGTTTGTGAGTATTTTAAGTAAAGGCATAAAATACGGCCATACCTATTTTGACTTCACTAATTATTTGAGGAATAACTAATATACTGGACCATAAGCACAGTATTGTTTACCATTTATTTCAGAATATTTGGAGTACAATAAAAACACAGTTTAGAGACACAGTCCAAATTATCATACTAGGTTATAGGCAACATTTAATATTTCTAGAACCCTGAAATATGTTCATTATTATAAGGTATAATCAAAAATACAGTACATGTAAATACAAAACATCTTATTACAGTAGAAGACACAATGCCATGAATCGCCCTCAAAACCCTCCCCTTCCCTTCAAACACACATATCCCATCATTCTTGCCACTTTCTGCAGCAGCTCTGGAGTCCTCTGTTCTGAGGATCTTTATTTGTGCTGACCTGGCTGGCTTGAGGTCCAGAATCAGTTCAAAACATTGACCTTCCATGGTCATTTTGGCTGTGGGGGAGAGCCAGGAGTCATGGTGCCAGATCTGGTGAATAAGATGCATAGGGACAGACTGCGATGTTTTTATGAGTCTGCCTCTCGTTGGATAGCAGCAGGCACGGCATTACCATATTTCTGATTACACCTTGTAAAGATATTCGTGACAGAGGACTTCCAGAGCTCCTTCAGGGAGTGGCAAGAACTGTAGGCTAAGCGTGTTCAAAGTGAAAGAGACTATCCTGAGGGAGTCACTGGCAATGTGTCTTTCCTGTAATAGTTTTTTAGTTAAATATTCATTGTATTTTTCAATCACGTCAGGTATTTCAGCACTAATAAGGTGTTTCCTTATAGAATGATATTTGATAGACTGATTAAGATGTACTGGAGAAAGACCGTTTTATGGCTTTTAAAATCATGGCTGTCTTCACCAAGCCATCAAACTTCTCCGTCTGTCCGTCTCTCTCTCCCTCTCTCTCTCTCTGTCTCTCTCCCTCTCTCATAGGTTTTGCTCCACGCTGTGAAAAATTAGTTTGCCCAGTCCTATTTTCTGGGTCAGTATCATGTACAGTGGAGTTTTACAGAAATAACCTGAGAGAGGAAGCTGACAGATATAGAAACAGTATTTAAATATAAGAACTAGCAGAAACTTTGTATGTGGGGTATCTACTTTGTGCCTTAGTGAAAGACAGGCTATAGGACTCAGTAGGGAGGCACGGGGCTGGGGTGCACTCGCATTCCAATAGCCGTGCCATCCAGTCACTGTGTATCACAAATGATGTTTATTTCAGGGCCCCCTTTGGTCCCAAATGTCAGTAATTCTGTCATATCATTCTATCATAGAAGGTGTGAAATATCAGCACTGACTCATGGGGCTTCATTTTCCCATCTTAACCCAATTTTAGGACAGTTTTTTTAACCCTACATTAAGCACTGGCTTTTCTGTATTAGATAAAACACCAAATATGTGCCCAGAAATTTCAAGCAAAGACTAATAGATGCAACCTTAAAATACACTCAGACACAAAACTATTGAGATACAAAATTATTGAGACTGTCTACGGTTGGTGCGTTTTTGATTTAGCTAAGAGGAGAACTGTGAAGTCTTTTAAAAGAGGTCCGAAGCTGGGCTCCATACACTACCATGATTTTCCCCAACTGCAAGGCTTTCTCAACACAACGTGGACAGATGTCAAAGACATGTTCCTAAACACCCACTCAGCTCTGCTTTGAAAATATGGTGAGCCGTCCCAATTGCTAACGAAGTGCGCTCCCTGCCAACGCTGTGCCGAAGTGAAACTGCCTGCTGGCCTTCCACGCCCTTCCCTATCTATGTCACTGTACAGCCGATCTGCCACTGGCCTTCTCAATGTTTATAGGAGGTGTGATGGAAAATGAGGGAATATATACATTTTTAAAACATTACAGTAAAAGATACATTATCTTCAACCCCCCTCAGAATTCTCCTCCTTAATACACTCATCCCATCCTCCTTGTCACTTTCTGAAGCAGCTCTGGAAGTTTTCTTCCATGTCTTTAGTTGCGCTGTCCCGACCGCCTCAATGTCCTGCATTGTTTCAAGCATTTCCCTTTCTCCATCATTTTCACTTTGGGGAAGAGCCAGCAGTCACAGGAAGCCAGATCTGGTGAATAAGGTGGGTGAGGACACAGTGCAGTTCTGTGAGCTTCCTTCCCACTGGATGACACTCAGCAGCAGCTTTCACCATATTTTTTTAAATCACACCTCATGGAAACACTCATAAAAGAGGACTTCCAGACCTGCTTGGGAAAATGGCAAGAACAACGGGATAAACGGTGAGAGGGAGTATTTAGAGGGCGTTACTGGCAATATGGTCTTTACCGTAACACATTTCTTAAATTGAAACATTCACCATGCATTTCAGTCATACCACATATGTTCTTTGTCTTTCTGCCTCTCTTTTGCACTCCAGGAGACATTATCCCGACATGGAATTGCCTTGTTTATCTGTACTAGAATACTTAGAATACACTTAGAATACTCAGTGCTCCAGCTAGGGCGTGAGGCTTTCTTCTGGAAACACGTTTTCCTTTCTTCTGTTGTCACAGGAGTTAGCATTCTATTAGGCAGTAAGGACAATGGGCTCAAAACGTGATCTGCTGAGTGACCACCTCAGGGATCTTACACAAACACCTGCCAGGGGTCCTTTGGCTGCCTGGGCCTCCCCAGAGCATGGTCAGACAGGCCACTGGCTCAAGGGCACATGGGCCCTGCCGGGGCACTGTGTGACCACTGCGTACACTGGACCCTAAAAATGCACAGTCTCCGATAGCATGGAGATGACACTGCTCACACGTGGCCTTGGCTCCTTTCTAAACCCTTAAACACCCCTAGACAAGAGGCCTAGTGGGCGTCCTGCTCAGAACCCCTCCCGACTAGCAGAAGCTTTACTTCCATGCCTTTATATCTTGTACTTTCTTGCCTCTATATCTTTTAAATAAATTCACTTCCACCCTGACACCTCTGACCGTGATTTCATTCTTTGTCACCGTGGGGCACAACCCTGGTGTTTATGTGGCACTGTGACCCATTCCCTCAACTACTACTCACTTTCCAGCAGTCACATTCATTCGCTGTACTCCAGGGTGGACCGCACGTGCTGTGACTCCGTCGGGCTCTGGAGGAATCGGAAGCTCTCACGGGGCGGGTTTAGAAGAGGAACTGCCCTGAGGTGGAGTGAGGATTTGCAGAGCAGGAAGGGGGTGCAGAAGCCCCAGGAGCTGGTTGGAGAGGGAACCTGTCGTCACCACTAGGCCTGAAGAGGCAAGGGGTGGGGGCCAGGTCTGGAACCTAGAGAGAAGGCAGCAGAGATAACCATTCCACCACTGTGAGAATTAAAATCACGGGGGGCCACGGCTTAGCTCCACCCTAGGAGAAGCCAGAGGACGAGGCCACAGGGTGACTCAGAAGCCAAGGTCGCTGGAGGCACAGAGCCAGGCAAAGTGGGTAAAGGATGACCTTAGTGTGGGAGCCACTTCTGGGGACAGGATGCTGACACCAAGGGGTTGTTCTTCCCCACAGTGGAGTTTCAGCCATGAAAAGGGCTGCTCGCTTTAAGACAAAAGCTTAGCAGCAGGCTGATGTGGCCCCCTGCTCTGTAACATGCCCAGTGCATGTGGGTAAATCAAAGTGAGGTAGCCAGGGTTTGAATTCACACGGTGATCACAATAGGTGAGGAAAATTACACTGTCTGTCTGCCTGTCTGCCTGTCCATCTATCATCATCTATCTAATTATCATACTGGGGATGAAGCCCAGAGTCTCAGACATGGTAAGCAAGTGCTTCACCATGGAACTACATCCCCTGTCCTATTTATTTAATTTTTTTTTTTTTTTGACCCAAGACCGTGCTAAATTTCCCAGGATGCTCTCAAACTTGGAATCCTCCCACCTCAGCCTTTTGAGTAGCTGGGGTTTGGGCATTTTTTAAAGAACAACAACAACAACAAAAATCTGATCTTATAAACCAAGTACAAGTAAGCATAAGCTATGAAGTGATTAAGCTTTCCCTTCCCCAAATTGAATTCTTCTGAGCAGAGTGATACAGTACCATATAATTATATAGTGACTTTTTCAATACTTATTTTTTAAAATTTTGAAACAATCTTTTCTTATAGAAAAGTGGCAAGTACCATCCACAGAATCTTTTTGTCCCGCTTGAACCGTTTGAGATTGTGCTGTCAATACGATGCTTCATTACTGCCTAATACTTCAGTGTGGACTTCCTATAAACAAAAGACCCTAATCCGTATAACCAAACGCCTACATCAAGATCAGGAAAATGACACTCCGGCTGTGCTCAGAGTTCATGCTGCTTCTTTCCAGCTGCTCTAAAAATACCCTTTCTAGGCCAGCATTTCAGAGTTGAGTCACATTGCATTTGGTTGGCATGGGCGGTGCGCTCCTTGGGTCTGAGAGAATTTTCCCATCTCTTCTGGGCTTTTAGGATCTTGTGGGTCTTGGAGATCACAAATTGTCTATGCTGTAGAGTGCCCTTCATTCTGGATCTACTCCAGCATCTCTCCCGACTGTGTCTGCCAGGAGTATTTCAAAGCCATGCTGAGTGCTTTACATCCGGTCCTTCCCAGTCCCCAACTCTGGTGCTTCGCATTATTGATTAAGTTGACGTTGATCCCTTGATTAAGGTGGTGTCTGCCAGCCGTGTCAGCTCTGCAGTCTTTCTTCCCCGATTCGGGACTGATAATTATTGGTGAGTGTGGTGGGAGGGTAGAGTACTTGGGGCCGATGTACAAATCTTTTTCGTCGTAAGCTGTCAGCCTGCTCACACATCCGCATCAGTAAGCACTCAGAGGGTCCTGTGCCATTCAGTGCTAACGTCTCCTATGACCATTATTTATCTTAATGGCCAAACTGCTCCAAATTTGGCCAGCACAAGCCTCTTTAAGGTTTCTGTGTCCCTCTGACATACTCCCATGATTTTTTGAAAGCACTTCTTTATTTGCTGTCACAAGATGTTTGAGGTTCAGAGTGTCCTTCCTCCACCCCAGCCTCAGTCAGCAAATCCTCGTGAAGCCCTGGCTCCCCGGGAGGGGGTGGACAATGCCACCGCGAAGCCACCATCTGGCCCAGGTCTGGCTGGCCTCGTGGTTTTGTAGGGCTGCTGGTCTCAGGCCCTCTTGTGTGCAATGCTAAGGACTGTACCAGACAAGTAACTCAGCTTAGGATGATAAGAGGCCATCCCGTGACTGGTAGAAAGGGCGGTGGTAGGTGTACGGACACTTTTGAGCTGAGCTGTCCTCCTGCCCAGCCACCTCCTCGTCTCGTTGGGGTTCCAGAGCACCACGGGGCTGTCAGGTCTTTTCCACCCCGTGGTATGGAGGCTTCTCATGCTGGTAGTCCTTCTTCATGGCCTTTAATTTTTTTCCATTTTATTTATTTCCATAGTGTACGAATTTATGGAGCACAGTGTGGTAGTTTGATGCATGTATACATGTATAATGATCAAATCAAGGTAGTTAGCATTTTCCTTCTCCTTAAATATTTTTTAAAAATTTTGATTAACACATAATAATTGTACCTTTACATGGGGTACAGTGTGATATTTGAATATATATATATATATATATTTAATGAGTGTTTTTCTCCATTCTCCAAGATTTAGAACAGCATAAAATATGAGTGTTATAGGTAAATATTATCATCAAATATCAGAGTACTAAAGGGCTGAGGCATTAGAGCATTATATACAAATCATCTAAAAATGTTTGCCTTATGGAAAATGATAATCATGTCAAAATGAAGTGTGATCAAAATGGATGGGGTGGCAAATGCCTGCAGTCCCCGCATTTTAGGAGGCTGAGGCAGGAGGTTTAAAAATTTGAGCCCAGTTTAGGCAACTTGCAATTTAACAACTTATTAAGATAGATAGATGATAGATAGATAGACAGAGAGATAGATGGTAGACAGATAGCTCAGTGAGAAGGTCCTGGGTTCAATGTCCAGTACTAGAGAGAGAGAGAGAGAGAGAGAGAGATTGATTTCGTATCACTCTGAATTGAAAAGCCTGTCTCCAGATTAATGACCGTAGCAGAAGCTGTTTTTCTTTTTGTTTGCATCTTTAAATGGGCAGAGCTGAGTATTTTGATGAAAAGTGAATTTTTACCTTCAGTTCCTGTTTGCACTTTAGGAGCACTGTTACTAGCTGGTAGAAGTAAACCATCACATGATTATATCTTCTACCTTTTATTCAAGTGAAATTTTATGAAATGTAAATATTTTAAGTAGGCTTTACATTTAAATGAGGGTCTCTAAGGTGCAATTTCATTTTTAACAAAATTGTGTTTCACTTTTTGAAGAATTTTAATTTATGATCAAAGGGATGCATTCATTAGTTTCACCCACCTACTTGACCTTAGGTTGGGTGCTACATTTAATAATTCATCCTAAAATTTCTAATTCCTCCCTTCCCACCACAGCATTCCTGGCCTCTGTTCTGGGCAAATGCCATTGAAATAGCATTGTGAGGAAAATGTAAAACTTAGTATCTTTTATAAAAAAAAGATCATCATGCTAAAATTTCATGTTTTAAAGAATATAACTTGTGGGGCTGGTGAGATGGCTCAGCGGTGTAAGCGCCTGCCCGGCAAGCGCGAGGGCCCGAGTTCGACTCCCGGATCCCACATACGAAAAAGGGGCCGGTGATATCGCTCAGCGGCACGGGCGCCTGCTGGTGCGCGAGGTCCTGAGGTCGACCCCCCGGTACCCACAAAAAAAAAAAAAAGAATATAACTTGTGGGAAAATCCATAGTGTCAGTCAGAGTGTATAATTTTTAGCCTGTGTATTTAGGAGGGAGAGGGATCTCAGCCCACTTTCCGCACGTGTGTCGTGAGCTTATCTCATTGTGGCCACACTGGGAAAAGGGTCTGTCATTTGTTTATTTGTAACAGCAAATTAAGCTAGTTTCACAAGTGAGGTTATAATGTCTTTAGAACATGAAGCAGATTTTATTGTGCTTTCTTTTATTTTATGACCAGTGCATCTCCAGCCAATATTTTCCATCAAGGTAAACGGAGCTGAAGCTGCCCTGTAATCGGTAGGAGAGTGTTGTTCAGGGTGTTAGAAGCCCCCCCGAATGCTCAGCTTCATTGTCCAGATAGACAGGAAATCACCCCATTTCCCCACAGTTTCTATTTTCTCTCTTTCAATATATACACTGAAAATGGATTTTCTTGAATGGACATCACACAATCTCATCACAGATGAGAAGGGTCTTGGAGGAAGTGAGTGTCTTGTTCTTCTCACACCAAATGACCACAGTTCCAAGGCATTTGTCATGTTTTACACTTAGATGTTCCTCCAAGGCTTCATGCGGTCAGAAACAGGGCTTTCGGAAGGTGACTGGATCATGGGGGCGGTATAGTGACTTGCTGTGGTGGAATGGGTCTGGCGGGAGGAGACAGGTCCCTGGGTCGCTGGCCTGGAGGGTTTATCTCCTCCCTGCTCTGCTTCCTGTCCGCCACGCTGGGAGCAGCGCTCCTCCGCCAGGCCCCTCCAGCTGACGTGGAGGCAGCTGACTACAGACTGAAACATGAGCCAAAATAACCCTCTCCTCCCTGAAGTTTTGGTTTTAGATATCTTGTCCCAGTGACATGGAAAGTGACAAAGACAGCATTCTTCCAGGCAATATACCACATTCCTTTTGTCGTCGGCTCACCCATTATTTTTATGGTCCATTAAAGAGTCCCGAGCCAGGAATAAATGAACAACCTTTCAACCTCATCTGCCTCTGAGCCACTCTATTTGGAGATCCAGAAAAACAGCAAGAGATTTGTGTTTGGTCTCTCTAAATAACTTTGATTTTGTCTCTTTTAGTGTTACTCTATTAACCTACCCCATTATAGCTGAATTGAGAACTTAAAAGTTGTAATTGTTAGTATAAATGTTTTAGAAGTGTAAGTAGTATAATTATAACATCCTTACAGTTGTTAAAATGTGCATCGCAAACTGTATATTGGTTCCCAGGTTTACATTGTTCAACGTGGACACTGGTGCACTGACTGTACCAAAAACCTTACCTTGACATATTTTAAAAGTAGAAAAATTTAAAACTCAAGGTTTGTTTCTATGTAGCAAGGCCTCAGTATCTTTTGGTTACACTATTAATAGTATTTACCATTAAAATTTTGGTTAATAAAAAGAAAGGGCTAATTCAGATTCTGTGTCCTGTTTTACCTAAAGGTTGTGTTTATCAACAATGTGCATTTTAGTCCCTTTCAGTTCAGCTGAATGAGTGTACTGGCAATTGTTTTCCATATTGTGGCTCCTTTCGTTTGGACTTCTGTCTTCCCGTCTTAACAGGAAGTCTGGATGATGTAGATCAGGCATGTATAATCTGCTACCAGGTGGGCCACATGTTTTTGCCCTTTTCTTGGGCCCCCTCCCCACTGGGAACTTGACTGTCTAATCAGCCTCTATACTCCTCATATCATGAATAGTTCCAGAAGTGGTTTAGGTACCCCTAACTAGCTGTAAAACAAATAAATGATGGGAACCAATTTTCCAAATGTGTATATATATATTTTTGCTCAACCTTCTAAGACCATCCATTTAGATTTTTTAACAGGTTTTTTGGGATATAAATTACATGCTACCCAGTTAACACATTTACACTGTGCAATTCAATGATTTGTAGTATACTTGCAGTTACATAATCATTACAACAAGCCAACTGAGAACATTTTCATGACCTTTGAAAGAAGCTTTGTATCTCCTAGTGGAAACTCCTGTATCACTTCCTTATTTTTCCCATAGCCCCCAAGCTCTGCACCATTTTGAATGCATATTCTGAATAATGGTACTGTGGTCACTCACGTGTACATTTTTGTATGGAGATGTTTTCTCTTCTCTTGAGCATATATGTAGTAATAGAATTTTTGGGTCACATAGAAACTCTATAACATTTTGGGAATGGACAAAATGTTTTCCAAGTGACTGTACCATTTTAAATATATGCAGTCAATATACAACGATACCAATTTCTCCAGATTTTCACCAATACTAGCTATTCTCCATCATTTTCTTATAGTCATCCTACAGGGTTGAAGCAATATTCCACTGGGTTTTAGTTTACATTTCCCTATTGACATGATTTCCAGTTGTTTCATGTGCTTAGTGACAATTTGTATACTTCTTTGAAGAAATGTTTGCTCAAATTCATTGCTCATTTTTAGATTGTTTTCATTATTGACTTACAAGCATTCTTTTTAATTCAAGATATTAGACCTTTGTAAGGTATACTATTTGAAAATATCTTTTATTGTGTAGATGTCTTTGTACTTTCTTGATAGTGACTTTATGAATACAAACATTTTTAATTTTGTTGAAGTCCAATGTGTCTTGTCTGATTTTTTTTTGTATCATGTCTAAGAAACCATCACCTAATCTAAAAACACAAAGATGTATACACATGTTTTCTTCTACTAATTTTACATTTCTATCTCTTACTTTTAGGTCCTTAACCCATTTATAGTTCAGTTTCGAATACAATACATGTTAAAGTCGAACTTTATTCTTTTCTGTGTGGAAACCCAGTTGTTCCAGTCCCATTTATTGAAAAGTTTTCTTTTCTCATTTACTTGTCCTGGTACTTTTGTTAATTTTGCAGCATATAAGCATGAGTCTCCCCAATTTTTTTCTTTTTCTTTCTCCTCCCTCTTCCTTTTCCCTCTACCCTTCTCTTCTCCCCTCTGCTTTTTTTGCTTTTCTTCATTCCTAAGGTAGATCTTACTTAGTAGTGGAATTCTCCCTTTCATTGCCCATTTTATTTTATTTTATTTTATTTTATTTTATTTTTATTATTTTAAAGAGAAGAAAAAACAAAACAAATCAAAAGAAGAACAAATTTTCAAAACAACATAATAGGAGGGTAACAATGGTTAATACATTACGTATTACTATCTTTAAGTTAGTTATTCAGGATACCAGACATTAGCATTCAATTGCCCAAACATTATTGGCACAAACCTTACTCTTCAATGAACTAAGTAAAATTGGTAGTGTATCTATCTTTTTTTTTTTAATTTTAAAGAGAAGAAAAAACAAAACAAATCAAAAGAAGAACAAATTTTCAAAGCAACATAATAGGAGGGTAACAATGGTTAATACATTACGTATTACTATCTTTAAGTTAGTTATTCAGGATACCAGACATTAGTATTCAATTGTCCAAACATTATTGACACAAACCTTACTCTTCAATGAACTAAGCAAAATTGGTAGTGTATCTATCTTAACCATCTTATATATATATATATACAATTTTTTTCCCTTTCCCTTCTTTCTTTTCCCTATTCCAGTCTCTCTTTCCTTTTGACCAGTTTCTTTTTGATTCATCATGTCTATTGTACATTTTGGATATTATTTACTCTTTCAGTTTCTCATACTAGAGAGACAATACGATGCTTACACATGTGCTTCTGGTTTATTTCACTTATGAGTATTTTCTCGAGTTGCATCCATTTACCTATAAAAGTCTCTAGTTTATCCTTCTTTATGGCTGAATAGTACTCCATTGTATAAAAATACCACATCTTTCTTATCCATTCCTCAGTTGATGGGCATTTGGGTTGTTTCCAAGATCTGGCTATTACAAATTGTGCTGCTATAAACATGGGTGCACATATATCACTGTGGTACGATGATTTTAATTCTTCTGGGAAGATGCCCAGAAGGGGAGTAGCTGGGTCAAATGGGATCTCCAACCCTAGTTTTTTGAGGAATCTCCACACTGACTTCCACAGTGGCTGTACCAGTCGACACTCCCACCAACAGTGAAGAAGGGTTCCTTTTTCCCCACAGCCCTTCCAGCATTTGTTATTAGTTGATTTCTTTATAGTAGCCATTCTTTCTGGGGTGAGATGGTATCTCAGTGTTGTTTTAATTTGCATCTCTCGAATGACTAGTGATGTTGAACATTTTTTTGTATATTTATTTGCCATTAGTATTTCTTCATCTGAGAAATGTGTATTCATCTCAGATGCCCATTTTTGGAGTGGGTCTTTAAATTTGGGAGGTCTGATTTTTTTGAGTTCTTTATATGTTCTCGATAGTAATCCTTTGTCTGAGGAACAGCTGGCAAACATTTTTTCCCACGTTGTGGGTTGTCTTTTCACTCTGTTGGTGGTTTCTCTTGCTGTGCAAAAGCTTTTTAATAAGATGAGATCCCAGTTATTGATTCTTTGGGATAGTTCCCGTGCGGTTGAGTTTTTATTCATAAAGTCTTTGCCTACACCAATGTCTCCAAGGGTTTTACCTATCCTACCTTCCAGCAGATTTAATGTTTCTGTTTTAATATTTAGATCTCTGATCCATTTTGAATTTAGTTTAGTGCATGGTGAAAGATATGGGTCTAGTTTTAATCTTCGGCATGTGTAGAGCCAGTTTTTCCAGCACCATTTATTAAAGAGGCTATCTTTCTTCCAGCGAATGTGTTTGGCACCTTTGTCAAAGATAAGGTGGCTTAGTATGTCTGGGGTTGTTTCAGCATCTTCTAATCTGTTCCATTGATCTTCAGGTCTGTTTTTTTGCCAGTACCACACTGTTTTTATCACAGTAGCTTTATAGTATAATTTCAAGTCGGGGATTGTGATGCCCCCTGCCTTGCCTTTGTTGCCCAGAATTGCCTTTGCTATTCTAGGTCTCTTCTGATTCCAAATGAATTTTAGGATTGTTTTCTCTAATTCTGTGAGATATGCTGTTGGAATTTTGATTGGAATTGCATTAAATCTGTATAACAATTTTGGAAGTATGGCCATTTTCACTATATTGGTTCTTCCTATCCAGGAGCAAGGGATATCTTTCCATTTTCTGATATCCTCTTCAATCTCCTTTTTCAGAGTACTGTAGTTTTCAGTATAGAGGTCTTTTACATCCTTTGTGAGGTTGATTCCTAGGTATTTCATTTTTTTGGATGTTATTGTGAAAGGTATTGTTTCCCTAATTTCTCTTTCAGTAAGTTTGTTATTTGTGTACAGGAAGGCTATTGACTTTTGAGTATTGACTTTGTATCCAGCTACACTACTGAATTTGCTTATTAAATCTAGCAGTTTTTTAGTGGAGTTTTTGGGGTCTTCTATGTAGAGTATCATGTCATCTGCAAATAATGATAATTTAACTTCTTCCTTTCCAATCATTATTCCTTTTATTTCTTTCTCTTGTCTAATTGCTCTGGCTAAAGTTTCCAGAACTATGTTGAATAAGAGTGGGGACAGTGGACATCCTTGTCTTGTTCCTGATTGTAGAGGGAAGGCTTTCAGTTTTTGGCCATTTAGTATAATATTGGCTGTTGGTTTGTCATAGATAGCTTTTACCAGATTGAGATAAAGACCCTCTATTCCAATTTTCTGTAGGGTTTTTATCATGAAAAGGTGCTGGACTTTGTCAAAAGCTTTTTCTGCATCTATTGAGATGATCATGTGATTTTTGTCTTTGGTTCTATTAATATGGTGTATAACATTTATTGATTTACGTATGTTGAACCATCCCTGCATCCCTGGGATGAATACAACTTGGTCATGGTGTATAATCTTCTTGATGATTTGTTGGATTCTGTTTGCCAGTATCTTATTAAGGATTTTTGCATCTATGTTCATTAGGGAGATTGGCCTGTAGTTCTCTTTCTTAATTGGGTCCTTCTCTGGTTTTGGTATCAGGGTAATGCTTGCTTCCAGGAATGAATTTGGGAGTATTGCTTCCCTTTCAATTTCATTGAAAAGTTTGATAAGTAGGGGTGTTAGGTCTTCTCTAAATTTCTTGTAGAATTCGGCTGTGAATCCATCAGGGCCTGGGCTTTTCTTTGTTGGGAGGTTTTTAATTACATCTTCAATTTCATTGGCTGATATTGGTTTATTTAGGATTTTTAAATCTTCTTGATTCAGTTTTGGTAATTCATACGAATCTAGGAATCTGTTCATTTCTTCTGCATTTTCCATCTTAGTAGAATATAAATTTTCAAAATAGGTATAGATGATCTTCTGGATTTCTGCAGGGTCCGTCATGATATCACCCTTTTCATTTTCAATTGCATGGATTTGAGTCTTTTCTTTTCTTTTTTTAATAAGGTTGGATAAGGGTTTGTCAATCTTATTTATTCTTTCAAAGAACCAACTTTTTGTTTCATTGATTCTTTGTATTGTTTTTTTAGTCTCCAATGCATTAATTTCTGCTCTGATCTTTATAATTTCCCCCCTTGTACGGGCTTTTGGCTTAACCTGCTCTTCTTTTTCTAGAAGCTCGAGGTTCACCCTTAAGTTGTTTATTTGCGCTTGCTCTATTTTCCTGACATAAGTATTTAATGCTATAAATTTCCCTCTTAGGACTGCTTTCATTGTATCCCATAAGTTCTGGTATGTTGTACTGTCATTATCATTCAGTTGTAGAAAGTGTCTAATTTCTTCTTTAATTTCATCTGTGACCCATTGGTTGTTTAGGAGGGTGCTGTTTAATTTCCATGTGTTTAGGGAGTTTTTGTGAGATCTTTTGCCATTGATTTCCAATTTCATTGCACTATGTTCTGATAATATGCATGGGATAATTTCAATTCCTTTGCATTTACTTAAGCAGGTTTTATGAGCTAGTATGTGGTCTATTTTGGAGAACGTCCCATGTGCAGCTGAGAAAAATGTGTATTCTGATGTTGTAGGATGAAACACTCTGTAGACATCTACTAAGTCCATTTGTTCAAAAGTTTGGTTCAGTTCTACTATTTCATTATTGATTTTCTGTCCAGTTGATCTGTCTTTTTATGACAGTGGAGTATTGAGATCTCCCAATATAATTGTATTAGTGCTTATTTGATTTTTCATGTCCTTTAGTACTTGTTTTATATAGCTGGGTGCATTGGTATTTGACGCATATATATTTATGATCGTTATCTCTTCCTCTTGGATTGTTCCCTTTACAAGGATGTAATGACCTTCTTTATCTCTCTGAATCCTTCTTGGCTTGAAGTTCACTTTGTCTGCAAAAAGAATAGCTACCCCTGCTTTTTTCTGGGTTCCTGTGGCATGGAGTATTGTCTTCCATCCTTTGACTTTCAGTCTATGAATTTCTTTCTGAATTAAATGTGTTTCTTGTATACAGCATATTGTTGGATCTTGCTTCTTGATCCATTTCGCCAGTCTGTGCCTTTTGATTGGTGAATTGAGACCGTTAACATTGATGGTTAAAACTGATATGTATTGACTTGTCATGATATTTTCCTGTTGTTGGTTCCCACTCTTTGTTTTTCCGCTTTCCGGCTATTTAATTATCTGCCCTGCCTGGTGGATTCCTTCTGTTGGGGTTCCTATCTCTTTCTAGAATGTCCTTCAGAACATTTTGGAGTGCTGGTTTGGTGGTCATAAATTTTCTCAGATGTTCTTTGTCATGAAAGTATTTTATTTCTCCATCAATTTTGAAAGATAGTTTTGCAGGGTACATCAATCTGGGCTGAAAATTATTTTCCTTTAGAGCTTGAAATACATCATTCCAAGCTCTTCTTGAATTGAGGGTTTGTGCTGAAAAGTCAGCTGTGATTCTGATGGGTTTTCCTTTATAGGTGATTTGTCTCTTCTCCCTAACAGCTTTTAAGATTCTGCCCTTCTGTTGAATTTCTGGGATCTTGACTATAATATGTCTGGCTGAAGTTTTTTTTTGATCATGTCTAGTTGGTGTTCTAAAAGCTTCACTTATAGGGGCATCAAATTCCTTTTCTCTTCCAGGAAAGTTCTCCCTGATTATGTCTTTGAACAAGGTTTTAATGTCATTGATGCTTTCTCCTGCTTTTTCATTTATTCCAATTATTCTTAAGTTGTTTATCTTTGAGTCATCTAGCAGCTGCTGAATTGATTTTTCATGGTCCCTTGCTGTTTTTAAGAATTCTTCCTTTTCATGATCACTAATTGCAAGCCTGTCTTCTATATCTGAGATCCTGTCCTCACATTGGCTTAATCTGCTACAAATACTTTCAATGGAATTTTTGGTCTCTTGGATATCTGCTTGAATCTGCCTTATGGATTCCATTTCTTTCCTATGCTGAGCATTCATGGTTTCTATAGTTTTCTTAAGCTCATCTGTTTTTCTGTCTGTATCAGCTATAGTGTCCTTAAGCATGGTCTTCAATGTGGACATTATCTCTGCAGTTATCTGTGAGATTATTTCTGTTTTAATTTTTTCCAGAGCCTCATTCAGTTGCTTTGTTGTTACCACTTCAGATAGGCCAGGTGGGTGGCTTTCGGATTGTCCCACCTCGTTGCCCCCTAGGTTTGCCTTTGGTGAATTGGATGTGTGGGGTTGCATCTTGTTTAAGTGTCGTCTCATTTTTTCCTTTCTTTAATTCCTGGGGTGATGTTTGCAAATTACCTATGGTAGGTTACTTTATTGCTAGTGTTTAAGATCTTTAGAAGATGACTACTTCTCTGCAGTATCTTCCAAGTGGAGCTTGCTTTTGGGTTTTGAGCTTTCTGCCAGATCCTACCTCTTCAATTCGTTGGGTATGTGAAGTTGCTACCTGTTTGGCCCAGTCCTTGATTCTTTGGTACTGTGCCACTGTATTTTCTGTGTCCCTTAGTCATTCTCAATCACGAAATATCAGGAAGGAAAGATGTTTAGAACAATTATTTCACATTTGTCTATAATGTTAACTAAAGCATCAAACACAGCCTAGAAAGTGACAGACTGAGCTAACCAGTTATTTACCACTTTTAGCTGTATGGAGTTATATAACAAAATCTAAAACACACCAGAAAAATTATATGCAGTATACAAGTCCTATATATGTCAATTTTTCCCTGAGGAGTTTAAATTTAAAGTGAGTTAAGGAGGAAATAGAGTGTTGGGAGAATAGGAAGGAATTAGATGTAAGGTTAGAGGACCAAGAGGGATCCCACTAAAATTGGGACACTGGTGCAGAGGAATGGTGGTTAAAAGAGAAGGAAGGGATAAAAGGAAGAACAGATCACAACCACAATCACAAAGAAGTTAGAGGCGCTGTTTACACTCATATAAAAAACCAGAGAGAATAATGAAGGAAAGAGCAAATACACATACAGAAACAAAAATGAAGATAAAAACAATAAAACAAACAAAACAAAAATAAAACCCCACCAAAAAAAAAAAAAAAAACCCTTCGCCAGAACAAAAAACAAATGAGTGAGGAAAAAATAAAAATAAAAATAAAAATAAAATAAAAAGAATCAGTTCCAGGTGTTGACTCTGCTGTAGGCAGGCACCGTGTGGTGACAGAGTCCTGTTCCGTGCAGGTCAGTCCCAGTAAGCCAGGAGCGGCCCTCTGGCGGGCGGTGAGCAGAGGCCCGTACTTTCAGGCAGAGACCAGTCTAGCTCGCCTGCCGCTCTCGGTGCCCTTTCACTATCCCTGGGCCTCAGAGGCGCAGCGCGCTGTCCGGAGCGCGGGTTCCCTGCACTGGTTTCCCGCCGCTCTGATTCTCACCATGCACCCCTCAATGGCGCCAGGCCAGTTGCTCTCTGGCGCGGGACAGGTGTGGCTGAGAGACCAGTCTCGTTCGCCTGCTGACCTCAGCACACTTTCGTGGGCCTGAGAGGCCCCACGCTGCCCTGTCCGGAGCACGAGTGTCCAGCGCTGTTTTTCTTTCGTGCCGCTCTGAGTTTCGCCACACCCCCCACAATGGCGCCCCGCCGGTCGCTCTCTGGCGCGGGGCAGCTGTGGCTGAGAGACACTCACCACCGGCCAGCGCAGTTCTCCGCCGCTCGCCCACCTCGCCGCTGTCTCAGGATGCTCCGTGGGGGCTCCCTGGGCACCAGCTGTCACCATGTGTCCGTAGAATTGAGCTTCTGTCGCGATGTGATTCCTGAAATGGTAGAAGGTGTGCGCGTGTGGTCTGCTCCTTCTTCTTTGTTGGAAATCACCCTTCACTGGTGCCGGGGGTCTCAGATTGCGCTTCAGAACTTTTCTGGGTTCCAGGGAGGCATCTCCCCCCTCTCCTGCGCTTTCCCGGTCGCTATATTCCCATGTTCCAACGGTAACTTTTAGAGAGAGTTTCGCTGCCTGCTTCTTACTCATCCGCCATCTTTTTTTCCTCTCTCATTGCCCATTTTAATAATTTGAGTCTTGTCTATTGTTCTTTCTTTTCTTGGACAGTTGAGCTACATTTGTCAATCATATTGATCTTTAGAAAAGTGAATATTGATTTTGTTGACTTTCTTTGATTTTATGTTCTACACTTCATTTATTTTCACTTTCATATTTACTGTTTCCTTTGTTCTGTTTCAAGTGGGTAGCCTTTGCTTTCCTATCCCTAGTTAATTAGTGGACAGTTAAATAATTGATTTATGACTTTGTGTAACTATAACCACTTACATCTGCCTATAAATTTCCCAGAGTACTTCTTTAGCTACATTCTATAAGTATTGATATGTTCTAGTTTTAGTTTTCATTCATCTCAAAATTTCTTAATTTCTTTCACTTAGTGGTTATTTAAGAATGTGTTGTTTAATTTATGTGTGTTTGTAAATTTTTTCAGATTTCTTTGTTAGTGAGTTCTTATTTTATTACCTTGTGTTTGGAGAATATATTTTGTGTGAGTTCAATCTTTTAAAACTTATTGAGACTTGTTTTATACCCTAATATTTGGGCTGTCCTGGGGAGTCCACGCACATTGGAGAATTTGTGCTTCATTCCTGCTGGATGGAGTGTTCTATTGGTGCCCTTAGATATAACTGATTTATAGGGATATAGTCCTTTATTTCCTCGTGGAACTTCTGACTAGTTACATCAATTATTTAAAATGAAGTAGCCAGGTATTTAGATACTACTGCTGAATTTTCTGTTTATGCCTCAGTTCTGTTAGTTCTTGTTTTGGATATTTTGAGATTTTTCTTGGGCTTTATTTTTGTATATTTTGATTATTGAGAAATGTCTCATTATTACATTATCTTGCTGCTTTTTAAAGATTAGTTTCATTTAATATCTGTGCAATTCCTTCTTCTCAAGTGAGTTCAGAATCCCCTATCTACAAGCTCTTCAATGAGATGTTTACTGAGAATGAGTCAACTTTCATTTCAAGTTGTCTTTTCACTCAATGTATTGACCTGAATTTATTCACACCTAACCCAGTTTATATAATTTAAACTATAAGAAGATACTGATGTCTAGAAGACCATTCATTAAGTTGCTAGGTTTTAGTTTTTAATGTAGAGTGAGTGATGATAAATTATTTATCCTTATGTTTTATTTAAGTGCATTAGATTTTTCTAAAGACTTTGATCCATTGGGTTCAGGATGGTCAGTTAGAGCCAGAATGTCTCACTTACACAATGTTCCTATGGAATATGCACATATAAGTGTGCACACACACACACACACATATATTGGCACTAGCTTGAGATTTATACACACTCCTTAAAAAGTCAGTTTTAATCAACAACTCTTTGACATGTCTCTTCTTTGTCCTAAGCAAGGACAATGGTCATTGAAGAAGCGTACAGAGAAGAGGGGAGCTGATCTGAAAACAAAAACAAAATACAATGTACCTTCAGAATGATATGGTAACTTGAATTCTATAACACCTGAAATAAGTGAAGTCTCAAAGTTCTAAACTTAGAGGCTGCAGAACACATAAGGGTTGTCTTAAATATTTAAGGGACTGCCATTTCATGGTGGAGTCATTAAACATTATAGGCAGGGCCAGGGATAAATCTCAGAGGCACAGCTCCTGCCTGGCAAGTACGAGGTCCTGAGTTTGATTCCCAGTACCAAAAAAAAAGAAAGAAAGAAAGAAACATTATAGGCATGTTTCCACCAAGACAAAAGTTAAAGCTATAGGTATAAACAGTAAGAAAACAACTTAATTCAACCAAGAAGATCATTTAGTGGCTAGATTCTCACAAAGATGGAAGCCTCAGTGAGATCCTTGTCACTGAGGTACTCAAGGATGGCAGGGTATCCCTTTGGTGGAGACTTATGGAAGTAGCTCATACATTGTACCAAGTGGAATTTTAACAATTTGGCTTTTGGTGTCACCTCAGAACATGGGGCCTTATGATTTCTGAAACAATGCACCAAAAATGATTAAGTTTTGAAGGTCACATGGTTCTGGCTCTAAGAAGTAAATTTCAGTGGTGAGAAGGTTTAAGATGCTTCTGGCTGACTAAGGGATAGAGATTCTGTGGAGTTCTGGGAGGCTGCTCAGGTTATAACAACATGCTGAGGACAACTGCAGAAGAGGGGAAAATCATCTAATCCAACTAAAGAGCAGTTTGGCCAGAATGAAGGCTCATGTAGAATTGTGTAAAAACTGGGCTCAGATAGTTATATCATGATTTGAGACATATTAAGTGAGAAACACTATTCAAGTCTTCAGTGTCCCAAGTTCAATAAAAGGCTTACACTGGACAGAGAACTTCAGAAGGCCTGACACCGAGGTCGACCAGAAGTGTGTGACTCAGCGGAAGCAGAAAGTTCTGATTTTCAGGAAATGGGCCTGGAAAGCAGTTAACAATAAGGGACAAGATTGTGGCCACTTGGAGAGACCAGTAGAAATTCAGAAATGCCCAAATTTCAGAGAAATATCTCCAACAACTAACCGAGAATGAACTCAGATCGGGCAACAAAGATCCCAAGGAAATGGTCAAATATTCAGTGAATAGAACTAAATTAGCAGAAGAGAATGGTGTCAGTAAAGAGATTGTAAAAATACTAATTTGAATTTCTTAAATTTGTATCCTTATAGGAAATGCTTGTACCACAACCTAGATTATAGGTGTACTAGAGACTGACATCAACAGGTCGGTGATGGTTAACCTTAACTGGGTCAACAGGGTTAGCTTAAGAAATGTCCAAGGACTCAGAAAAGCATACTTCTGCGTGTGCCCAGGTGTGTTTTAAAGGTGTGATCTTGGGTACTACATCAGGTCCCTGGCTCCTCCCTCTCTGGCACTGCTCCCCTGCTCTGCTTCCTGGTCACAATGAACTAAGCATCTTTGCTCCACCAGGCACTTCTGCCCTGATGTTCCTAACTTGGCACCAGCTAACTATGGACTGTATCCTCCCAAACCACGAGCTAACTTAAATCTGTCTCCCTTTAAGTTGTAGGTGTCAGTTATTGTGTTCCAGTGATAAGAAAGCTGACTAATACAGGGTCCTAGACACAAGGTTGAAAAATGAGGAGAAGAAGACAAATAATAGCAGATGTATTTTAACTTGCACAGCCACTCTGATCAGCTGCTGAAACATGGTACTGAGCGGGCCTGAGATGTGTCACTACTTAGCATGACATAATGCCTCAGCTGAGTGATGGTACCTGCCAAGAGTGTGGCATCACATGTTCATCATTTCTGAATAAAGACCATTCTAAATGAAGGACAAAGCTCCAGAATGAATTAGAGTGTGGCGGACCCTGATCAGCAGATTGAAGGACCATGATTTTGAGAACTAAAGGAACTCATAGAAAGATCGTGGCCAACAGGAATGCACACTCGTGGAGGTGAAGTGAGCTAACTGAGCAGATTCACAGATGAGACAGGATGATCAGGGTAACAATAATTCCTCAACATCTGTGTTTGTGGCTCTCAGGTTTCACCCAGTGTGGGAAATGGCATTCTGTGCTCTCGTGTTAAATTTTCTGTGTAGTGAGCTGTAAAAACAATTGCCAATATGAATTATTTCATGCACACATAATCCCCCGTGCAGCATGCTGCAAATTTATTCACGATCTTCTCCAGCGAGTATGAGGAAACTCAGCTGCAGTGCCAAAATGACAGGATGATTTATACATATAACTGAAATCCACATTGAAATTCTTCTATTTGATCTTCTGCTCTAGAATTAAAAAAAAATCACCCTTCCTAAGGGTGCAAGCAGCAGGTGCATGGAGAATAGAATGTATGTGTTGATTGGGTCCGGGGTAAAGATACAGAGGAAATGGCACCAAAGGTGATAGGTAACACAAGTAAAAATTATAGATTTTAATCTGAGAATTAAAAAATAATCTAATACAAATCCATTTTATTGAAGAAACAGACCGAGAGAACTGTAGAGACTTGTTGAAGTTTCGTGACAGTCCATGGGAGAAACACACTTGACCTTCACTACACCAGCCATGTCCGAAGCCTTTGTGCCTTCCGTCCGTCTCACCACGATGCATTTTGGCTCTTATTTCTCAAAGCAAATCCACCAGTTTCTAGGACTACACCTCCCAGTCTTTGTTGCCTGAATTCACTATAGCGTCCTTCTCCTTGACTTCTTGGTATTTTGCTCTCAAGCATTTATTTGTGTCTGTCCTTCTGCCCACCAAATCTTTACATGTGTCCTTCCACCTTCTTAATTTCTGCAAATGGGCTTTTTGTGAAAGTGCCTTTATTTCAGTGCTTCTATATTTTTATCTCTTTGCTGTATTTCGTGGGCCACTATTTAGGTCTCTAAGACATATACTTTTTACCTCCTTTCCCAGGAATAAAGCCTTCAATGGTGTCCAGTTCTCTAGGAATTCAGTCCAAATTTTCACAGCTTCACCTTTGGAGGGGGTGGACTAAAGCTGAGCCCAAGTCCTAATCCACCTATTCCCCTTCTAGGTATCTTCTTGAAAGATTTAAAAACATCATATTTCTGTGATCCATTCATACCCATGTTTATAACAGCATGATTCATAACAGCTAAATCTTGGAAGCAGCCAATATGTCCATCAACAGATAAATGGATAAAAAAAATGGTGTTTATATACAATAAACGAAGATAAACTTGAGTCATTTGTAGCCTTTCTTAATTATTGCAACTGGAAGGGATCTTCCCTACTTCAGACCCCCTGGTACTTAAGAATTGCAGCTCAAGGTACGTAAAATAAGTACCACAGAAGCTCTGTGTGTCAATATTTTTGGAAATCTTTTTCCCTTGTGGATGATGGGGTTGTCTTCTCCATATTTACATTTCCTAAAGAAGTTAGTGTGAATGAAAAAGCCAATTGGAAATTCTAGTTCAAGGCAGAGCACAGGTTACATCACCTAATAAAAGTAACAACAAAAAAGCACTGCCAATGAAGAGGAAGGGTCATCATTACGGTTTGTGTCTAGATGTCTCCCCTAAGCCTCATACAGTCATGGGTGGCAGGTTTTTCAGAGCTGGCTGAATCTAGAGTTTGTGGTTGATTCAAGGTCCAATGTTGGGATTAAGGGTATGAGTGCTACACCTGCCCTAGGGTGGGTAGCCTGCATGCAATATAAGAGACAGAAAGAGGCTTGCCTCTTGCCTCCCTTTTTGCTTTTGCTGTCTTCCGCCACCATAAACTTTTGTCCCTCTGCCATGTGCCACTCTGCCTCGGAGCAAGCAGATTATGAACTGAAACCTCGACAAACTGTGAGCTCCATAAACCCTTCCTCCCTTAATTTTGGGTGTCGGGTATTTTGTCTCAGTAATGAGAAAGGTAACTAAGACAGTAATAGAGGAATTTCTGAAAATCTCCTTGAATATTATATAAACTGGTGAATATTTCAGAGCTCCACAGAGAGGGAAAAATTTCAATTTCTAAAACATAAGAGCAAGTATTAAACAAACATGAGATTTCTCTTTAGGAAAATCTGTTTTATGGCAATAGAGTGACCATGTGACAAAGAACATCAGGTTAACTTTCAAGAAAAAGGGCAAAATTAAGGTGCTTTCCAACATGAAGAGTTTCAGAAAGCTTATTGCACCATGTACTTTGTATTAATCTGTTTTCTGTTATTATAACAAAACACTTGAGGCTAGGTTATTTGCAAAGAAAAGAGGTTTATTGAGTACAGTTCTGGAGGTCCAAGAGCATGGCTCCAGCTTCTGCTCAGCTTTGATGAGGGGTTTCTGGTGAGTGGCATCACAGACAGGAGCACTTGCGGGAGAGATGGCAGGACAACAGGGGAAGCCAGACAGCAGAGAGAGGCTGTCTCGTTCTTTTGTAACAACTCACTCTGGAGAGAACTAACTCACTCCACAGGAGACCAGCACTGGTGCATCCCATTACCTGGTTACACTAGTCCCTCACTTAGTCTCCACCACCTCTCCTTAGCCACGGTGGGGACCATGCTGTCAGCACAGGGCCCTTTAGGGAGTAAATCATATATAGGCCATGTCACACCTGTTCAAAACTATAAACAATAAGAAACAAATCCAAGAACAAATCTAAAAAGAAACCTAAGAATATACCAGTTTCAAAAAAAGTAGAACTGATGCATGAATATTTTTTTAAAAAGTCTCAGAATGACTTATTTACTGCTGGAATAGAAATAATCATTCCAAACTAGGACATAAAATCTGAGGGCTCCATGAATTGTCTTCAAGAAGGAAACAGAGTAATTTACAAAATAAGTGATAGTCCTTCTGTTGAAAAAGAAGAAAGGCAATTATAAATTTAAGTTAAAAAAGATGAAAATAAGTCATGGCCCCCCCAAATTTTGACCCCTTCTTTTTTAATTAGCATTAACAGTGTTTAAAGTGCCATGCCTGTTGAAATAACAAAATCAAACAAATATACCATTCAGATAATCCATAAGAAAAGGCTCATGGTTTCTATTCTGGTATAATCAGTGTAGATTTATGTTAGCTGCAAGATATAATTACCAAGATTTTTTTTTTTTTTTTTTTTTTTTTTTTTTTTTTGTGGGTACCGGGGGGACGACCTCAGGACCTCGCGCACCAACAGGCACCCGTGCCGCTGAGCGATATCACCGGCCCCTTTTCCGTATGTGGGATCCGGGAGTCGAACTCGGGCCCTCGCGCTTGCAAGGCAGGCGCTTAAGCCGCTGAGCCGTCTCACCGGCCCCAAGATTTTTTCTAGCGAGTGATTTATGACTTTTTAATATAATGTCTTACCTTCTAAAGATCTTGAAAAATTTTAATTTTATGAAAAGCTTGAAGAATATATGTGTATATATGTATATATATATATGTATATATACTATATAAATATTTGAGAGGAAGTTTTTATAAGTTCAACAAGTTCTTCAATATCATTTTTTCTATTTTCCAATACATTTGAGTAAAATCAAGTATAAGGCTTAATTAGAATATTAACAATTATTTTCTTATAATTTCAGTATCTTCTGTTTTCTAAATTTTCTAGCAAAAGTACTATCATTTTGTAAAAGAGACACATAATACAGTCAGCAAATAAATGTACTGAAAATACCGAATAAATATTTTTCTTGCTTTTGTTAAAGGTATCACCACGCGAGCCCGGAGATGACACCCAACACAAGACAGAGGTGTGGTGTTTTCTCAGCCCGCTCTGTTGTTCATTTCTTCTACTTTTAAAAATCTTAAATAAAATTTTCCTATTTACTTTGAATTTACGGTTTCATTGCTTTTAAGTAAATTCAATGAATGTTATTATTTGTATCTAATCCATGACTAGTTTTCCTTTTAAAGACAATAAACCTCAACATCTTTAATGAAAGTCATCAGAATTCAATAAGTAAAAAAAAATTGTGAAGGCAAAGCTGAAGGTAATCTGTGTATCGGGCTGTTTTTATTTTACTGATTAAACAGAAAACATTCAACGCATATCAACTGACCTACAGCCAAGTGCACTGACAGTCAGGAAAATCCGAATCCTAGGTGGAGAAAGGTCTGAGGATCCCAGACTGCAGAGCAGGAAAGGAGATGGTGTGTGGGTCTGGCCTTGTGTCTCAGTTGTGTTACTCATCACAGGAACAAAATACCCAAGGCCCCAGAAGGAGGAGAGGTTTAATTTTCTCACACTCTCAGTCTGTAGTTGAGTGGCTTCAAGGCCTATGGGCATGTCAGAGGGGCCTGGCAGAAGAGAGCTGCTCATGGCATGGCGGACAGGAAGCAAAGAGTGAAAGGAGAAGCAGGGAAGAGAGATAAACCAACCCTTCTAGGCCACACCCCATGACCCACCTCTTCCATCCAAGCCTCACCTCCTACCAGCACAAGTAGCTATAAACTCAGCCCATGAACAAGTCCACCCCTGAGTACAGGGCTGCATGATCCAATTATCTCCTAAAATCCTGCCTATGATCCCTTGAAGCTTTGAGGGGACATCTAGATATAATCATAACACCTTGACAGACCTCAGCTAGTTGTGACAGCATCCAGAGTCACTCCCAGGAGAAGAGGGGACCAGAGGGCCTGGCTGGAGTTGGGTGAGGCAAGGGCTGCATCATGGTGCCGAGAGCAGTTAGGTCCAAGTTTGAGGGAACGGTGCTGTGGAACACTAGTATCTAAAACAGACAAATTCAGGCTTTGGAATCACAGAGGCCTGGGGTGACATCCAGCCCTGCAGTTGCACAGCCACATTGCTTCATGTGTTTGGCCCATGTTTCCTATACCTCTTGGGCTTGGTATGAGGCCAGACGTGATCAGTGAGAAGCAGTGGCACAGTGAAGGACACGCTCACTGGCATGTCACCCTAGTCTTCTGGTAGCCATGGAAACCAAGAGAGCAGCCTGGCCAGGTAACTGGCATCTCTGCACAGGAAGCATTATCATGACCCCAGAGGATTGTTCTTGCAGAGCAGCAGAAATAAAGATGGTTGGAGACTCAGGGGAGAGCTTTGGTTCGGAGAAGAAGATACTCATGCAGAAAGTACCTGGAAGGGACAATGCTTTGTGCTGGGTAACTGGGCTTCGGGGAGCCCCAGGATGCTGGGGTCACCCAAGTGTACAAGCTCTCGGCCAAAGCCAACATGCTTCGGATCTCCATCCACTGGTAGAGCTCATAAGATCCCTCACCTTCTTCACATTCTCCCAAAGTTGGCTTCTACTAAATTTACAGGTGATGCCCCTCAACAGTACACTGCACTGGCTGATAAAGTTTTTAAAAAGGTAGTCTTGGGCCAGTAAGATAGCTCAGTGGCATAAGCGCCTACCTGGCAAGTGCAAGGTCCTGAGTTTGACTTCCGGTACCCACATATGAAAAAAGGGCCAGTGATATTGCTCAGCGGCACAGGCGCCTGCTGGCGTGCGAGGTCCTGAGTTCAACCCCCGGTATCCACCAAAAAAAAAAAAAAAAGGTAGTCTTACCTGGGACCTACTCCTTATGATTTTTGCTTAATTTGTCTAATGTAGAACAAGGACTGAAAACCACAGAAATAAATGTATTCATGTCTAAAGCTTAAAGAAGTTGAAAAATTGGGGACTGCAAATTGATTACTCAGTTATATAAAGATGCCACCAGCCACTTATTCTGCACTTTTGTTCTAGAAATGATCATCCTCTTGGGTTCATTATCAAGTTCTAATTTAATTGAGTTACTACTAACACATTTGAGTTTAAAAGCAATTCAACAGCTCCATACATAAGGAAATTCCCTATAACGTACCCTCGAGTATCTTTTAAGAACATCTGTAAAAAGCTACCAGGAGAATCTAATGTCATGTGAATATGTGAACATGATGTTATCATCCCAGTTCGACTTGCCAAGTATTAAAACACATTTTGCGTATATTTACTTCCAAACAATTTCTTTGAAATTTGCTTATCTCTTCCAGGTTCCCTAAGACAGGGCAAGAATTTGTCAGCCTTCTTCCTGGGTTTTCTTAGCTTAGTTTTCCATAAGGACGTATTATAGCTCTGGTGGCAGTCCTGGGACTAATGTTCGTGATGTTGGCAGAATTATTATTCTACCCTCCTGTACACACAGTTATTGATTGATTTAATAGCTGATTTATTTACTTATTTATTGCATTCAACCTTCCAGTAAAGGTTAAGACATCTTTTATGCCATCACCATGACCCTCCCTCCCTGCCCTTCCCTTTCAGAACTCGTCCCAGGGCTGCAGACTGGTCCCTCTGACAGCGACATGTGGCTTCGCCAGTTGAAACGCCGAGGCTGTGCGAAGGCTGCAGTCTGTTCGTTTTAGTCATCACTCCATATGGCCCACTGACAGTAGATGGCACCTTTGCTCGTCATTTCAGTTGGATGGTTGACAGATGACAGATGTCAGTTGGAGATGGCTTTCTTACCCTCAGCCGGCCAATCACCAGGTGCTCCTCAAAGGTGGGGACGAGATCCCAGCCAGCAGATGGCTCAGCCTGTCTGGATTCGGCAGTAATTAAACATTCTGGCTGGGAAGCTCCCTTGTTAGGTTTCTATTATGAAGTTGCCGCTCAATCCCATATGCACCGATTTCCTTCCTCCCCAAACACTCTTTCGCCGTCATTCAGCACTGCACCGAACACACGAGTGCCTGCTCGGGGTTCTGACGGACAAATGGGGTGAAAGCAGCAAGATGAGGGCGCAGCAGGGGATGCACTGCGAAGAAACAACTGAGTTCTAGGTAGCAGCTGGATTGAAGTCCGAGATGCTTTCATAGAAGCCTCTTGGCTTCCTTTCGAAAAGGAGATGCTCAGGGCAGCTCATTTTCCGTGCAGCTCTCTTCACAGTGCTGCCGAAGGTTGCTCCAGGAAGGCTGCTCTTTTCTCAACCTGGGTTCTCTGGAGGATTATTTGCACCAAAGGGTCCCATGTCACTTGGCCCAACGCTTGCTGTTCCGGGTTGGGTTCCGGAAGCTCACTGCGCAGCACAGGTCTGAGATGGAAGGGACTGAGTTGGTCCACAAGGAAAGAAAGCCGTTTCCCCTGGGACACTCAATTCATTCACTTCTTCCACAGCCACATTTGTGGATTCTCTGCTTTGTGGTTCTTTTGCTACTTCACAGAATCATTTTTTGGCACATTCCTCTGTTTCACAAATGCAGAGAAATTCTAAAAATTCCATATACACACTTAACAGAGGAACACAATGCTATAATTTACAGGGCTATAAGATATTTTGAAATAAAAATACAAAAGATACTTTTTTCCTCCCAGTACTGGGAATCAAACATAGGGCTTTCACACTGAGCTTTGTCCCCAGGCCTTTTTAAAAACAATGTATTTATTTATTTTCCAGATTCATTTATTTAGTTTATAAGTCTCTGTGGTTAATTATGACATATAAGTCTCAGTAGGTCACTAAATTGTCCGTGCTGGGCTGGAACTTGTCCTGCCTTAGCCTCCTATATGGCTGGCATTATGGCGGTGCACCGCCATGACCAGCTGGTAATATTTTTAAAAATCATGTTGAGAAGTGATTCTCCAAGGAAATAAGAATAGCTCTTTGAAAATCCGAGTACCTTTATGTCTGTGAGATTTCTAGAGAAAATATAGACACCTTTAAAATAAACTCACGCCCAAGAGTTATTTAAAAAAATACCTGGTACATATTACATTGCGATAATCTGTCTACATGATTTCATCAAATCCTTTGCCTTACAGATATTTAATTCAGTTTAAGTATTTTTTTAAAATAAGCATCAAACACAAAGCATCAATACAAATATTCCTCTGGAATTGGCATGTATACATCTGCTACTTCATGGTGTTGACCCTTTGATTTTCACATGCATCTACTCACAGTTCATTTCTCCTTCCCACGTTGAAGGGTCAGGGCGTCCACAAGTCAGGCCCACGTGTGGCAAAGGTGTGTGCCACGGCTCCCTCAGTCCCGGATCCTGCACAGGACACAGACGTACACCTTCAGAAACTGACATCACAGCAGCCAGACACCACTCCCGGCGTCTGCTGATGGGTCCTGCGTTATGGGTCCACTAGCTCGTCATTTCCTTTACAGTGGTCCTCACTCATGATATTTAAGTTTGTTCAAGAGCACTCATCGCTGAGCTAGTATTAGAAACCTTTCGGAATTCATGTAACCCACTTTAATAGCAGTTTGTGTAATCTGCACATTTGTAACCAACACACTTGAAAATCAAGTCATTAGATCGAACGCTGGAAAACAATGTATAATAATACTTTGTCCTTGCTGAGCTTTACCTTTGAATGTTTTTACTTAACAAAATTCCTCCTACTATCAGACTCTATAGAACTTGCCTGTGACAAAGAAGCTGAATGTAAATTACTGAGATGCTGGACCTGCATGAAAACCGTTATCACTCCGCCTGTCAGTGTGCATCGGGATCCCACTGAGTCGGGACCATGGCTCACACCCAGGCGTGATAGCCCTTTAGTCACAGGGTAGCAGGACTGTCGTTTATGGCTTCCCCCTGGAGCAGTTCCAGACGCACAGCTGCCGGTGCGAGCAGTTTCTCAGGCAATGCTCTCCGAGTCAGGAAAGCAGCCCAGAGAAAGGAGAGTTCAGATAAAGACCCGGACTCGGAAGAATTCTGCAGTGGACTTTGGGAGCACACAGGGGTCAGGATTTTCAGGAGGTGCGGAACCAGCTGAATGTGTGTAATTACAGGTGGGGATTTGTCGGAGTGGTGCCCACGATCAGACGCCGGATGACCCCACAACGGCTGTCTGCAGAAAGCAGCAGCTGCTCAGTCTAAGAAGCTGGCAGCCTCTGAATGACAGGGGCCAAGGATGCGGCGAGTCCCAGGCCAGCCTGGAGCACCCTGCCGAGTTACTGGTGCAAAGGCCCTGGGTTTGATTCCCAGTACTGGAAAAAAAAATATCTTTCAAATTTTATTTCAAAATATGTTGTAGCCCTTTAAATTGTGCCTTGTGTTCCTCCATTAAGTTCATATACGGAATTTTTTTTTAAATTGTATTTGTGAAACAGAGGAATGTGCCAAAAAATGGTTCCGTGAAAAAGAAAAAGAACCACAAAGCAGACAATGCCCCGGGGTGGGTCTGGTGTCATGTCCGCATCCAAAAGCTGAGGCACCCACCGGAGTCGGAGGCCCGTGGGAAACGGCGACGGCAACAGCTGCACCCGCGCGGGAAGCGCCACGCTCACACGCAACCCGAGTCCCCCCCCCCCCCCGTTTGTTCCATCGGGGCCCCCATCCTTGACACGGTGCTGCCCACCCTCTGGGTGGGTCCCCCCTCTCAGTTGGGAGAGCCGCATGCCAATCATCTCTGGAACCACCTCTCAGACACGCCTGGAAGTGTGCTTCACCGACTCTCGGACGACTTTTACTCCATCAAGGTGCCAGCCCAGATTAACCATCACGGGAGGGCCGAGGCTTCGAGCACAGACCCGGGTGTGAGGACTGCCGAGCCGTCACCGATTTGGAGCTGGGGCCGGTGGCTCTGGCCGAGGGCGACTGACTCCCCGTGCCGTCTGGTCTCCTTCCGCAGCTGGGCGGGGGCCTCCACTGCCTGGGAGCAGCACTTCACAGGAGCCCCTTCCACAGACGCGCCCAGCCGGCACCCTGGGGACAGACCTGCCCGCTGCAGTGACCTCGGGGAAATCCCGTCCTCAGTCTGAGCTGTGCCAGACCTGCAAGCGCAAAGGCCTGAGAAGGCAGAGAAATACAGTGCCTCGGGGAGGGCGGAGCGCTGGTGAGTAACCGTGCAGCTGTCCAGCCGGCCATTCAAAGACGCTAAGCGATGAGCAGCTGTCACTTTCTCCCCGTGCATGGCACTTCCCTGCTAAGGGAAGTTTGCTCTTCCTTTTTTTCCTGCACAAAACACCTCACTTGGGCATTCAAGGTCCTACACCAATGTGAACCACGCATTTTCCCCAAGGACTCCACAGATCAAAACAGTTTAACTTCACACACTGGGATTGGTGAAGTCCATGAGCCCCGTGCATTCTGTAGGGAATGCAGAAAGCGTGTTTATCCATCCAGGAAGGTGAGAGGTAGGAGTGTGTTAAAGCACAAATTCTAACTCACCCACTGTGTGCTGACTGACCTTGAGCAACCCTTATTTCAATCATTTGCTCTTCGGTTTTGCCATCTGATGAAAGGAGATGATGACCATCCTACCTCCCGCAGTTGTGACGATTCAGTTATTAATATGTAAAAAGCACTTAACGTGTAAAGCAGGAGATGGCGTCTTGAACTTAGATGTTGTGATTTCTGCTCCTGAGATTATCGCAGTTATTTCTATCATCATCCTATGCTTAAAGGTGTTTGTGGCCAACACTCCCATGGGAGGTGCTGTCCTGGAGGTATTTGTTTCAGTTTCTGGCCTCTTCCTCCCCTACACCCCCATCTATGGATAGTTTACTGAACCAATAATGTGTAATCCAATTTTGCTCAGTCTACCATCAAACTTCCCAAATGTTTGCATTTCTTCTCTCCTAAAACCGCACTGTGGGGGGCAAACCTTGCTTCGATGACTTCAGGTTCTTCTCATCAATAGTCTCTTAGAAGAAATGAATACTAAGCAGGCAGAGTAGACACTCAACAGCTTGTTAAATAATGTCATCCTAAGGCAATGAATCTGTGTCACCTAAGTTAGCGGGAAATAACAGTAAGGGAGTATTTGTAATGGGTACCCATCAGAACGACAGGCACCCACCAGCTGATCCGTAAATAGTGCCTGAGAAGATAAGTAAATCAGTGGTAAAGCTTTACTTAGATCATTCTTTGGAGTTGGCACCAACACAGGTGAATTTTATGCTTGAAGAAGTTTGGAAGCAGCTCTAGCAGTAAGAGACTCTTCCCAAAGCTACCATTTTTGATGTGGCAAAGGGTGTCACTAACTATAGGTGGCCCTCGCTGGCCCTGAAATAAACGTGGCTATGGGGCTGGTTGATGATACCTCGTTAGAGATGGGAGGTAATGAGATGATAAGGGCAGAATTCGTCGACCTTTCAAAGGCTTTTGATTCCCGACTGACACTGTTGGATAAGCTAATTAAGTCTGGCTTTTCCCCTGCAGTGATAGCTGGATTCTGATCTCATTTGATTAGCACGAAAGATCTGGAGCTGTGTTAAGGTTATCAGCCTGATTTATTACTCTTATATATGATGGGGCCTTAGGGCTCATAACTGATTGGCTTGATCTTAAAATTGTCTTCCCGATGCTCAAGATAAGCCAGGAATTCCCTTACAGAGCAACGATAATACCACTTCAACAATGTTTCTCTGGATGTCTGAGAATTTCATATGCTTTGCCTCTGAGTCCCTACATTTGCTAACAAGGAAGATTATGAGTGATAGCTTACTGCTGGGGAGGACATGACTTGGTGCAAAGGCCCTAATACACATGAAGGCAGGTCAGTCCCAAATGAAGAAAAGCAGTAAAGCAAAAGCTTGGTAAGAGTTTAGTTGGTGAGCAAGGCTACCCAACCCTCAGTTCCCTGGTAATTTTCTGTGCCCATGCAATTCTATTTCGACAGTAAACACTTGACATTTTTCTTAATAAATCCTAGTCAAGCTAAGTGCTATACTGAACTACAAACTTTTCAGTACTGGGGGAAAATAGCTACACTTATTTTTAGACTGAGATATAGATTTAAAATGTTTTGACGCCCACCGACAGCTTTTCATTTTATATTTCCTCGAATGTGAATTTCAATTCTATTCTTCATGGGCTGCCATTGAATGTAAAGAATATCAAGAAATATTCTTTGTTAAACCAAGCTGACTTCATTTTTTAGAACCCAAGATTGTAGATTTATTTCCCTTAGACTTTCAGAGACACACCCATAAATAGTCATTCACAAAGGTGTGCTGAATGCTGAGAATGAAATAAATCATAATTGATAGCTAAAATTTATAGGTGAATGGTGAAGTGGGCTTCTGATCTTTCCATTACAAAATAAAGAACAGCACGGAGTTAAAAGCCTTTTAGAAACACACCCCTACCAGATGCCTTCGTAGGCATTCTCCTTCCAGGGCTTCAATGCACTAGAGAAACAAGTGCATTGCTGTATGATCGTGCACAGATATTCATAGTAGATTTATTTGTAGTGGTCCAAAACGGTGGGGGAGAGTGTCCATCTGCAGGTTAATTGATTGAAAAAAAATTAGTTATAATGTGTGATTCAGCAGTGTTTTTTTTTTTTTTTTTTTTTGTGGGTACCGGTGGTCGAACTCAGGACCTCGTGCTTGCCAGGAAGGCGCTTATGTTGCTGAGCCATCTCTCGGGCCCAGCAGTTTTAAAAACAGTTTATCCCTGAAAAAAATGATGAGTCTCAAAATGATTGTACTGAATGAAAGAAGGCAAACAAAGTGTGCATGTGGTGTACTCCCATTTGTATAAAGTCCTTAAAAATCTGAAGTAATTCATGATGAGAGAAGGACACTTGGGGAGATGGCCTCAGGAGCGGACAAGGAGAGGGAGCTGGGTGTGTGCTAGGCAGAAAGAACCAACTGTGTGTGTGTGTGCGTGCATGTGTGTGTGTGTGTGTGTATGTGTGTGTGTGTGTGTAGGGGGTATTGGCACACAAGACTGTGGGGGTTTAAAGACAAAGTCCACTAGGGAGGCAGCCAGCTCCATCCGCAGGGAAGAACCCCAGGGGAGGCTTTGTGTTGAGCTCCTCTTGCCTGGAGGAAGCCAATCTATTCTCTTACAACCTTCATCTAATTGGACCAGGCCCACCCACAGAATGGGGTGGGTTCTAATTTGCTCAAAGTATTTTTAAATTAAAAAAAATTATTTACAGTACATGTTTGCCACACATAATGATTACATTCATCTTGGGGAGTTAGTATATGTATATAACACATCTTAATTCTTTTTATTTCTCCCTCCCCTCCCCCATCTTTTGGACCCCTTTCCATTGCAAAAGCTCTATCTCCCTGTTTCCAATTATCTATCTTTTATTTTGCTTTTTAAATTATTTATGCTTTGGATTTCTCGTATGAGAGAAACCGTGCAATATTTAAGTTTGTGTGTCTGATGTATTTTGCGTAACATTATGGTCTCAGGGTGCATCCATTTGCCTGATTTAAATCCTCGTCTCACTCTAATAACACCTCTACAGAAACATCTGAATAAACAATCATCACAGTTCAGCCCAGTTGACACACAGAGCTAACCAACCAACACAAAGCCAGACAGAGGAAAGGACTCTGAAAGGATAGGATCGAATTTGGGGGATTATGTATACACGTTTATCACACTGCACATTTTACATATGCACAGATTACCTTATATCAATTGTATTTCAATAAACCTGTTCAAAGAACTTGCTAAAGGCAATGAAATATTCCTATAAAAATATTTTTATAGGGCCGGTGAGATAGCTCAGCGGCATAAGCACCTGCCTGGCAAGCGCGAGGTCCTGAGTTCGACTCCTGGTACCCACATAAAAAAATATTTTTATAGCAAACATTGATACTTTTTAACAAATTGCTACTTTTTAATAACAATATTCACTATAAAAATAACCTGGTAAGGCGATAGTACAGAGATCAAGATACAGATGTTTATTATTTTCCAATCAAAAACATATGAAGATGTAGGAATGTAAACATTATGTACTACAAACAAGTACTATTAAAATAAATTTAATGTACCAAGAATTAAGATGTGTTATATCCTCGTGCCAGCTCCCCATGATGAATGTAATCATTATGCACTGCAAACCTGTACTACTAAAATTTTTTAAAAAATGTACCAAACACAACTGAAAAGCCAAAAAAATAAAAAATTAAAAAATTAAAAATCCAAGTCACTAAGATCGGAATGAGGAGAGGCACATTCTCTGTCTCACCTATATATCTTAAATTTTTTTTCTGGAAAAATGCTCATCAGCACCTAAATGAAATTTTCACATGTGAAAACAGCCCATGAACACTGTTGCTGGGTTCTGCCTTTTGGAAATTGTATGCTGTGAAAACTATGCTTGGGCTCTGCAGAACTTCTGCTCTTCCTCCTGGTGTACTTGAAGTGTTCGTATGGCTAATACTTACTATTTTCTTTAAATGATATAGTCTATAAAAGAGCCTGTTCTATTGGTACGAGGGTATCTGTTGGTGTACAAAGGACAACAGCCCTGTCACACTCTGGTACACAAATCCTCGATGTTGGGCTCTGTGCTAGGGGCCTGGGACAGGGACTCCGGTACATTGATTAACCTCGGGATGAAATGCTCTGCTGGTTCTTCCCTTCTGGACCCACTTCCCACCTGCCCTAGAAATTGGTAGATAATGATTTTAGTAGCAAAACAAACCTTCAAAGGATGCACTCTTTCTTGTGAAAAACACGAGTTAAATTCATTTCATGGTTGTAAATGCTAATGAGATCCTGAAAGTTGTGTTAAATGGTAGTCCAAATGCTAACTTAATATTATTTATGCCCGGTGAGCTCGAGGCTTTCCAGAAGAAGGATGAGTCGCTCTTGTTACCAAGGGGAATCTCGAACACTGAGTTGAGTTTTTAAAATTTTATTTTTATTAAAAATTCTCTCATCTGTGCCAGAGTTTGAAGCTGACAGGATACCCTGTAGGACCGAGGAAATGCTTCTTTCTTGGTGGCTGCTCTCAGTGATCTGATGCCTCATAGCAGGAGGACCCAGGTGAAAACACCCCACACCCTGAGCGTGAAGCATAGCAGCAGAGCTCAGCACTACTCCCCAGGAAGCCACCGACAACGCACTGCAGGGTCCAAGGAAGAGGACAAAGTACTGTCCTTGTCCTCACGCCAAATGGCGTAATGTAGAAAGACCAACTCTGAAGACTTAAAGTAGAATCACAGATCCCCTCAAAACACTCACCCTCACTTTGAACACACTTGTCCCATTGTTTTTGCCCCTTTCTGAAGCAGTTCTGGAATTCCTTTTTCCTGAGGGTCTTACAAGATGTGATGAAAAAATATGACAAATTCTGTTGCCCAGTGACTTTCAATGGATAGGCTGGCTTGTAAAAATATGACACTGTGTCCTCATTCACTTTATTTACCAGATCAGGCACTGTGTGACTTCTGGCTCTTCCCCAAAGTCAAAATGATCACGAAAGAAAAACATTTTGAATCGATTCAGGACATTGAGGCACCAAGGACCAAAGACACTCAGGAAAGAGCCATTCCAGAGTTGCTTTGGAAAGTGGCAAGAAAGATGGGATAATTGTGTTCAAAAAAAGGAGGAAGATTTTGAAGGGGCTTAGTGCCAGTGTGTGTATTACTGTAGTACATCTTTAAAAATTTAAGCATTCACTTTATTTTTTGATGACACTTGGTACATAGCTGCACTGGACGGAAGGAAGGTAAGCAGCAGGAAGTTAGGAAGGGAAGGAGGATCGTGTCTAAGGTGCACCCCTGTTCCTGGTGGAGGAAGGACCCTGGCACACGGTCATTGGTCTGTGTGTGGGTTGCAGGTGTCTGATCCCAGCAGAAGTGGCCGTGAGCTCTGTTCCTCATTAGAATTCTCCATGGAGTCACAGGTGTTATTAACCCAAAGGGACAGTCCCTCTTGATTCTTAAATTCCTTTGTAGTTGAAGGAGTTGCACATTGGTCAACACCATTATGCCCATTTTATGTGCAGGAGAGCCGAGCCAGGGGAGTCAACTAACTGGTTAGGTGCAGGCTGGTGGGGGCAGAGGGAGAGCAATGCATTGACTTTTATTGCTGCAGATTAGTTTAGTCCCCCTGAAAGTCCATTTCTAACCACTACTTTCTAGTCCCCTATTATCAAAGCAAAGCAGTGCTTCTCCTGTAGATAGTTGTCGTCCTTGCTCTAGCTTTGTGACCTGTGTTCTGAGCATGGACCCAGCCACTACTATCCTTTTGCAAAGCCCAGGTGCCCACCACTGTTTGTGCAGCAGCTCTGATGCCCAGGGTTGCCTGGGCAGGTCTACAAAATGGCTCAGGCATGAGCAGTCATGCAGTAGCCACAGGGAGGGGGGATATTGGCCTTATGTTCCTTCCTGTCTTTTGCCTCTCTGCAGGATAAAGGATGCTTTCTAAATGCTTGTCTGGTGTGCCCAAATTAAAACCTGAGCAAGCTTTTTCACTGGTTCTCTGCATGGGTCTCCTGTGATCTCTTCATGCCCAGACACCAGAAAACAACTGCTGAATTGCTGGCTTAATTGGCGAGTGTGCATCCCCAGGCTGCACTCGGGCATCTTGTCATGTCAAGTGGTTCCACAATTCTCAGTTGCCCCAGAATGAGATTGTTGCCAGGGTGGGCACTGGGCATGACTTCATTTCCACTCCCTGCACTAAATTTTGTGCTCTGCCCTGTGGTCTGAAGGACCCAGACTGTGAGGAAAGGGAGAGGGGAGAGAAAAGAAGGGAAAGGGGAGAGGGGAGAGACAGAGAGAGAGAGAGAGACAAAGAGAGAGAGAGACAGAGAGAGACAGAGAGAGACAGAGAGATAGAGAGTTTCTGAATCCTGTGCACGAAATCACTGGCATCTCGGAACGCCCGAGCGCAAGCCTCCAGCACTGTGGCAGGGGAACTCTCAGCAGGCTGAGGACGAAATTGCTTATTGAAACTGGAAATAAAAATAATGAAACCATGAGATCATAGAACTGCAAACCTTTTCGAGTTGAAAGGGACCTAACTTAATTCTTTCTTCTATGAATAAATGTGATTTGGAGTCCCAGGGAAGGTAGAAGATTTTAGGAAGGATACTTTCATGTTTCTCTGTGGTTTCTTCCTCAAAGGCCTCCTTGGCTTTGGTTCGTAGGAGGCCTTCTTTGAGAGTCAACTCTTGATTACTCTTCTTAGCAGGACGTGGGGAAGGCAGAGAAAAGGAAGCTCCTGTCTACCCTTATTTTTTTGACTTTGTGTGCGGATAGCATATATCCTCTCTGAGAGCCCGCAGAACTTCATGCTAAAGAGTCAAGCTCTATTCCTGTGACCACTGAATGTCACCATGTAAGCCTGTTGAGAGGATCTCAGATTTCTTGTTTGTCCTCTGTCCCTATTTAAGTCCTACTTTCTTTCTTCCTATTTCCCTTTATCCAGCCTAGAATATGTCAAATTAAGACCCAGGGGATGAGACCTGATCATCTTCCTAAATCCTCTGAAATACTAGCTACATATTTATATCATTAAAAAAACAAGGTATTTAGGGCCGATGAAATGGCTTAGCGGCATAAGTGCCTGCCTGGCAAGTGTGAGGTCCTGAGTTCAGCTCCCGGTACCCACATAAAAACCAAAACAAAACAAACAAACAAGGTATTGATATACTGTCCCCAGTGCAGATGACATCTACCAGTCCAGGAGTTGGAAATATCAATGGAAAAATGTAAAGTCTCAGAGCTTTCCTTGCTTCTGCTCTTGGTTGAGAACTTATCCCTAGAGGATTCATTATTCTTTTTGGAGCCACAATCTTTTCGAGGATCTGGTGGAGACAGAGTCCCACTACCAGCAAAACAACATGTCCACACATGGCAAAATCCATTTACAACTTGTAAGGGATATAAGACAGCGGTTTAAGAATCCGGTTACAGATGCTCTGTGAAACACGGATTCCATTTTTTAAAGTGATTTAAGAACCGAGCTTAAGTTGAGTATCAAGCTGCACTAATTGAGAAACAACTCATGTGAAGAATAAGAACAGACACAGAAAGGCCTGTAAGTTGAAATGACTCTTGAGCGCGGGGAAATCTCCATCAGCCAGAGCAAAGATGTTTGCCGTAGCTGAAACCTCGTGGAGGTTAGCATAAAGACAACTCATCAATGAAAAATTATGTGATACTTTACTGATAAATATGCATAGATGAAAAGCTGTACTGAAGTTTTTAAATATATTTTATTATGGCAATAGGTGCAAAATTACGGGTTTTAAGTGTGGTTAAAATAGAGTTTTCTAAAACAACCCTCCCATCAAAGGTGAGCCTAAGGCCAAAATAATATAATCTATGTAGAATGTGTATATTTTAAGAAAAGTAGGACTATGTGATGAACTTGCATTGCACACGGAGTTGAAAAAATAAATGCAGTGTACTGGGTCATGAAAATCCCTCAGTGGACTCTGTCAAAGAAGGGGAAGCACTTTAGAAGTGCAATCTTGGGGAGGAGAATCCGCACATTGGGAGACTTCTAAGAACTCCAGAAAATGGAGCGAGTGCACAGGTGATTGAAAGATTACACATGATTTGGTAATTAAATAACATAACCTATGCTATAAATTGCATGAGTCATAGTTTAATAGAAGTACTTATTGAAAGTGATTAATTTTTTGTCATGAGGTTAGACAATAGGGAGGGAGGAGAGTGACCTCAGTTAAGCAGGAACCATAGCTTCTGTGCTGGAGAAAGATGAGGTGGCTGAGAGGAGGGCAGAGGACCAAGCGGGGCTGACCAGGGGGCACAGGTGTGCTGCCGGAGGGGGCATGACTTCTAGTGTTCTGGGCCACCAAATGGTGACTGGTTGACAAAATCAGTTGTTCCATTAGTCAGTGTCACATCACTATAGCAAAATACTTAAGGAAACTAACTTAAAAAGAGAAAAGGTTTACTGAGCTCACAGTGTTTAAGGTTCAAAGCCCAAGATCAGTGAGTTCCGTTGGTCTGGCCTCTGAGAAATGGTGGTGTATGGCAGCCCTTGTTGGCAGGGACATGAGTGTGGAAGAGCTTCTATCACCAAATGGAAAGTCAGGCAAACAGACCGGCACCAAGCGTCCCTCCCTGGCACACCCCAATAATCTAAGCACCTCCACAAAGCCCCACCCCAGATTCACCACCTCCCAAACATGCCACCCTAGGACTGAGCCTTTAACACAGTGGATCCTTGGGGACACTCAGACGCCAACTCAACCACAGCAACTGTGTGTCTCACTCTCGCCAGTAAAGATGATTTTGACTGCTCTGAACACAAAGGGGAGAGGAAAGTGAGAGGTGATGTTTAACAATAACCCTGACCCACCACGGCACAGCCTATACATGTATTGTAATATCACACCACATTCCATAAATATGCACAATTACTGCGTGTTGATTAAAAACAATTTTAAAGGCATGAAGTAGGCTACCAAAGGCCACGAGCCTCTCAGTCCAATTGCCAAGTACATTATGTTAAAGTTGAAGAATTGTTTTTGAAATAAAAGAGGAAAAAGAAAACACCCTAAAAAGAAGATTGAGGAGAGATAATGTATAACTTAAAAAAAAGATAAGGCAGTATCGGAGCACTAGGAACAATTTAAAGTACTGAACACAAAATGTGAAGGGAGAGATCCCTGAAGACATATTTGGGGGAAATTTTTGTGTTTTTGGAGTGCACAAGGGCCACGTTTTTAGATTTTTCTGTCACTGGTATCCAGCATCTTTGGAGAATTTATAATCATGCTTCTTGTTTCAGGCTTGGCAGCTTTTGATCTTCATGAGAACCTGGGAGTGGGGTATTCTGAGAGGGGAGAAAAGATGGATCCTCTTGAAGGATACATAAGCCCCACGCAGGCGAGGGTCCCCTGCTCTGCCACCACACTGCATCTAGTGCACAAGCAGGCAAGGCAGGTACTTTACCCAGCTGCACAGATAAGGAAACCAGGCTCAAGAACCCAGTGTGACTGAAGCCAGGCAGCCCATGAGGGGCTGGTGCTAGGATTCAAGTCCTGAAGCCTTGTCTTGCTCCTGGTGGAGAGGAAGGAAATCAAAGCGGGTAATTATTCAGTGGAAATTAGAGATGAGAAAGTGCTATTTTTCCAAGAATCCTGGCTGAGACTGAGAACATGAGAGCCCCATGTTTTCCTGGGGTGACAATGACAGAATTTCTGGCTTAGGACCCAAGTGGAGAACTCACCAATCATCTCAAATCCTTGTAAGCATCTCCCAACCTGGACAGAGATTCAGGGTTTACTGTAGGGTCACAGAGATGCCCCTGGCCACTAAGGCAGGGTCTTCTCCAAAATCAGGTGGGTATTTGGCAGCTGCCCCATGGCCTATGGCTGCACCCCAGAAAGGGTGGGAACCCCGCCTCAGAGGGAGGCTTCTTATCCCTACTGGCATTGACAATGCCCTGTTCCCTTCTACAGCTGTCTCCTCATGAGGAGTGGGGACACCACACGAACACTGTCGTTCATTCCATTGATGGGCTGCAGTGTTGCTTTTCCATGCTGTGGAATCTGGCAGGGAGTGTACACGTACACAACCTTTCTCTTCATTCACTGTACTCCGTCTCTCTCACCCTTGGGCCTTGACAGAAATATTCCCATCCTAGGTTAAAAGTTGATCTGAACGACATCTAGTTTCTCGAAATCATCTCTCCACTTTCCCTCATTCCAACTATAAGTCGTAGCCTTTCAACCAGGGGAATCTCCCTCCCTCCCGCTTCCTTTTAGTGAGTGGTTTCGATAGGACACAGATTCCATGCAGATTCTGAACATGCAGACTTCCAGGGATGTGTCCAACTCACGTGGTGGAGAGAGTGCAGACTCCCACAAAATGACCTGTGTTTCCTAAATTATTGGTTTCATCTGGATATTTATTCTTTGGGTACATCAGTGCTTATCTGAGTTGAGATTGCTCCTTATTTGCTTGCCAATGTATCAAAGTGATAACTTTGAACTTATGACAATGCAACTGAATGTGTGTTGCAAAGAGAAAAGGCACAAAAGTCGGAGAAGTAAAACAAAGCCCTAATGCTTTAGCCCCTAAAGAGACTGCAAGTGTCTTCATGGAAGTAAGGGGAACGTATGTGGGGGGAGGGGTCAAATTCACAGCTGGGAATTCCCGAATCTCCAAAGATTGAGTATTTAGAAAGTCACTTTCAGCATTAAAGCTTCTTCGTTTGGTTGCATTTACAGATGTATGAACTTCAAATGACAGTGAAGGATAGTCTATGTTTACTAGAAGTAGACCCAAGTTTTTAAAAAGTAAAAACAAAAACAAACTAATCCCTGCCCTGGTGTCCACAGTCGCAGGGACTGGATTGCTCTTGAGGAATTCATGCTGAGATCACAGCATTTCTGCAGCTCTAAATCCTGCAAAACTAAGCATCTTTATGCCAGAAAGAATTCAGATAAAGCATCTTACCCACTGGTGTGTGGATTTGTTTGATATTTTTCAGCAAACACAGTGTGTTATTCTGAGATACAACTTCCAAACCGCTCCTTTCACAAATCCTCTCCTCTCCCCAAACAGATAGCCTATCTCTCCTCCTTCATGTCTCTTCCCTTGGAAATGGCCAGGTAAGAATCGCCCTGTTTCCCACCTGGCTGGCAGCCAGGTCCTGAGTTGCTTCTCTGCTGTACCCACATCACTGTCTATGACCTCCAACCCCTTGGGCTGGCCTGCATCTCCACTATGATGACCTCCACATCTTTATCCTCTGCTCTGATCTTAATTTTGAATTCTCCACTTGATACCCACCATCTGCATGGCCTTGAAGAAGTGATAGCATCACGGGGGGTCACAGCTGCCCAGGTTCTTGACCCTGCTGCTATGTGGCGCTTGAAGTTATTCTTTGGCCTTATTAATAGTAACATCCATCTTTGGAGTTTGAAGATTAAAGGAGTTAATACAGATGTTCCTCAGTTTAGGATGAGCTTGTATTCCTGATAAACTCATTGTAAACTGAAAGTATCGTAAGTCACAAATGCATTTTAAAAGCCGGATGCAATGGTACATGCTGGGAATCCCATGTAGTCTGGAGGTGGGGGCAGGAGGGTCACAATTTCAAGGCCAGCCAAGGCAAATTAGCTAGACCCTGTCTCGAGAAACTCGAAGAACACATACGGCACATGCATTTAATACACTGAATATCAAAGCTTACTCCACCTGCCGTAAACGTGTTCGGAAGGCTCCCTTTAGCCTATAGTTGGACCTTGGGTGAGTATCGTAACACTGGTCCCTAGCTCAGGGAACATCAAAATACAACGTTCAAGGTATGGTTTCTGCTGCATGCCTATTGCTTGTGCACCAATATACATTTGAAAAAATCACATCAAGCTATCTTAAGCTGGGTACCGTCTACATGTGTAAAATGCATGAAATCCTGCTACATCTGTAGTAGGCACATTTCAGTAGTGCATTTCAGGGTCTCCTATCGTCACCAAATTTCAGGTTGGCATCTCAGATTTAACACATCTAGACGGACCTCTGGGCTTCCTGCTAGGGCCAGCCTCATTCAGTCATCAGCAAACACTGATAGCGCATATGCTCAAAGCCGGACTAGAAATGGGCAACTCCATGGGACAGGCTGCCTGCCACCCGCACTCTACGCACAGGATGCACAATGAAATTCCTTCCCTGTTTCACCCTGAAGCCCTGATTTCAGGCCCTGGAATCTGGAGCAGACAGACTTTCCCACCTGGTCTTGCACACAGCCCCTTCCCCTCAGTCTGCATAGCCACGTTGGCCTTCTTTCTGTTCCTTGAGGACCAGGGCTTGTTCCAGCCTCTGACATGCTGCTCTCTCTGCCTGGAATGCTCTTTCCAACGTGTCTGCAAGGCTGACTCCTCCCTGGCATCCTCAGCTGTGCGCCCACACCGCCTCCTCAAGGAAGCTCTCCCTGATGCATCCAATACACCCAGAACCCACTGGTAGCCTAGCTCTCAGTCTTCTTCCTGTTATTTACGTGCTTCTTTATTGTCCATCTGCCACCAGAATAACGCTCCACGAGCACCACCATCTTGCCTGTCTCTTGCATCACTGTATCACTAATGTGGAGTAGCACCTGGCCTTGGAAGCAGCTCAGCAGGACTCACACTGGGTGAAGAGATGATTGCCTACCAGGTAGCCATTCCTCCCAAATGGCCCAGACAATATCTACATATCTCAGCTCTCATTTTGGCAGAACGTCTCAAATTTAGATGCTATATGAGATCATACATACATTAGCTGTGTGTTTGTTAAGGTACAGATGAGTTAAAGGAAACTGAAATATGACACATTCTATAGTGTTCGGGCATTTCTTCATTTCTTCATTTTTATATAGAAGGCTTTGCTCCATGTCTGAGATCCTGTCATTATCATCAGTCATCTTTGCAAGTCCTTGTGACATCTCATGCTTGGTGGGCCCCTGAATGCCCCATCTCCTCTGTTTATTTTTTAGAGAGGTAGAGATGTGCAAGATTTTTCACATCACCAAATAAAGAGTGGAGCTGGAACCTCTCAGTTCTTTGAGTAGGATGTTTGTTTATTTTCTGTAGTCCTAGATTCCTGCAGAAAGGCAGAGCAGTGCTGAGATCAGCTACCTTCATCAGAACAGGAATGGTAAGATCACATGTGCCCTGGATGGCCAAGGTTCATGCAAGCCATTGAGGTACAGTTGAAAGAGCTCTCTCTGGGCCGGTGAGATGGCTCAGCGGCTTAAGCGCCTGCCCGGCAAGCGCGAGGGCCCGAGTTCGACTCCTGAAACCCACATACGAAAAAGGGGCAGGTGATATCGCTCAGCGGCATGGGCGCCTGCTGGCGTGCGAGGTCCTGAGGTCGACCCCCCGGTACCCACAAAAAAAAAAAGAGCTCTCTCTATTTCTCATCTCAAAAGGGACCTGGGGGAAGTCTCAGCTGCCACCTATGTCTAAACCATATGTGAAACTTGTGCCTGATCAGTTTGCCTTGGGTGAGATCATAGCAAGATACCATGTGGGCTCTGGCAGATAAAACGCTAAAGTAGTCTGATTGGAGCCATGGTGGAACCACCCTGCATCCACACTATCTACGGAGGAAAGGGGAAAGCAACTGTGGCGCTTGCAGGAGGACTCATGCTAAAACAATGAGTATATGGCTCAGGAATTACAGAGCCATCTTAAAGGTCAGAGGTCCTTCTTCAAGTTTCTGAACTTAGTCCCAATCTCTGTGGTACTTAGGGTTTTCTTCCTGATACCAGCGATTGGTCAGTAACGTGCTCAGGCTTCAGACCAGATTCAATTGAACATAGAAGAATTTAGTCCTTCTTTTCCCCATATTTGGTGGCACTCACGTATGTCTATGTTGGTGGTCCTCAGATAAATTAGGTAAACCATCCAAGGTTGATGTTTCACAGTGGTAATGAATCAAATGGAGAGGCTCCTTACACAAATATCAATTTAACCCAATGTTCACTCCTTGACTTAGGAGAAAAGGAAGATGAAAACACTGCTACACCCCTTGCTCCACAAGATATACTTACTAAATTCATACTAATTAATTGTAATAAATGGTTACATCAATTTTCCTTATGGAGCCAGTAACAATTTAATTTTTTTTTTTTTTTTTTTTGGCCACTGAAACTTCAAGATCACTTAGTTTACTGGTTGATATGCAGTGGACACTAAATAGTTGCTGGATTAAATTTAAACCCAAGTTTCTGTTAATTATCACTTAGGTTAAAATGTTAATATCAATTAGCTTATTAACTGACCAATACCTACTATTACTGAACATTAGCTCAATATAGGTTTCCACCTGTGAAGTCATCTATAATCAGACAGATTACAGACTACAGATCTATAGTCTATGGTCTCTGCCTTCGTATTTATGAATGAATTTCACATGGATGATCTCTGAAATGTGCAGTGGGCTAGAGTAATAGCTTCCTATGGGTACATAAGCAATTACCACAAACTTAGCACTTAAACAACACCCATTTATTATTGTGCTTCTGAAACAGGAACCAGGTGACTTGAGTCCTTCTCAAGCTCTCACAAGACTGTTGGCTCAGCCTACGGTGTCCAAGGTGTGGCACTTTCTCCCACGTGTTCAGGCTGTTGGCAGGATGCTGCTTTTTGTGGTTGTAGGACTGTGGTCTTGGGTGTCTAGAGGCTGCCTCTGTGTGACCTCTCCACACCACAGCACTTTGGTGCTTCATGACAAGGGGAGACATTTCCTGCTGCACTGAGTCTCCCTGATCTCTCCGGACTCTGACACTGACCGTCCGGTAAAGAGCTATCCAGACTCAACTGGACGAAGCTGCCTTTTGGTCAACTCGAAGTCAGTTAGTTAGGGACCTTAATGACATCTGCAAATCTGTTCTGCTTTGTCACTTTGTGTAAACTCTTTTGGAAGTGATATTTCAGAATACTCTTGGTCTTCCCCATGCTCAAAGGGAGCAGATTGTCTCAGGGGTGTACACAGGGGGACAGGAAACTTCAGGGCCATTTTAGATGAGGGAGGGCATCGCCTGTTCTATCAGGAGGAGGAAAGCCTGTGGTACTCATATGTAGAATGGGCATTATAAACCTAAAGTCATGTGAGTGTTTAGGGGCCCCCAGCTGGTAAAGCATGCCCTCATCGAAGCAGCTACCACCATGGTCACGCTCAAGCTAATAACTTTCTAAAAAGAAAAACACTCAACTCCCCGGGAACTCAGTTTCACTTCACATTTTGCTGCATTGAACTTCTCTATTTCAAAGTCATGATTGTGCCCTATATTCTACCCATCTTTCCAGGACCACCTGGGCAGATGGAGAATAGAAAAGTGCCATGGGAATTCTGAAGGCACAATTGGTATTTGTTACAAGTGTGGGCAAAATTCAAACACTTAGATATGGCTGGGTTTGGGTTGAGAGGGACATCCAGAAACCTTATTTCAAATATTTAACAATTAGCAAAACACAGGAAATTTCTAGTGAAAGCAGAAGCCAGCCTGATAACACCAGGAGCTGGACCTGAAACCCCTGTGATGTCAGACGTTAACTCCTCACTGCCGGAAAGATGCGGGGTCCCATGATCTTAAACATCAGGCCACAGGTTAGGAGCAGCTGTTAATCTTCCATAAAGGATATTTTCTCAAGGGGTGTGAAGCATGGGCAGACTGGCTGTTTACTGCCCCTGTTTGTTTTTTAAGAATGTTCATCTGGCGAGAGCATTCCCAGTAAAGGGGCCTGTGATGTTTCCATCAGTGCCTGCTGAGGATTCGGTAGCCAGGTATTGGAAAAAGATCTTTGTACAAGGGCATGGGCTCAATCCAGGTCTTTACGGTGGGGAAGGGAGTAAAAGGGGATTGTTCTGAATCCATCCAGGTCTCCTCCCTGCTGGCTTGTTCTTTTTCCCGCAATATCTTCAGCATCTGTTACCTTCACCAGTTACATCACTACAGAGCCCTAGTACGGCTCTTGAGTACACAGAGCGTAGCGAACTGGGCTTTATTAATTAGAGTGCTTGCCCTGTGGAACTGTTTGCTTCCCTTCATAATTCATTGACATCCTTGCTAAATAAATATTGGGGTATTCACTCGTCCCGAGGAATTATCTAAAAGAAACTCTATCCATCACAAGGGTTCATAAACCAGAGACTGGAGTATTAAAATTCTAATTAGAAGAGGTCTACTTTTAATAGCAAATGCCCACATTCTCAATGATACATATTAAGTACTCACCAGCACTATGGAGAATATTCCAAAGCCCTCTTCCCCTGGTTGCAGCGAGTGGAAGAGGCTCTGGATGCCCACTCTCCAGTGGTTCCTTCGCCTGTGTCCACGGCATCCAGATTGGGTGGAACACGCTTGGGAAGGAAGTCCCTGAGGCCCACGGGCTCCTTTCCTATGGTACAAGTGGACTCTGTGATGCCAGGTCCTGTCCCACAGCAATGCCAGCTGCTTTCAAAATTTATTGAAATTCAGGCCAGGGAGAAATGGGGGCCACTGTGTGTTTCAAGTATCAGGGATGAGAGACAGTCAAGAGGGTCCTGTCTCATATTTGGTTTTCAGAGTCTCAAAGGAAATCAGCACCAGCTGGGCTCACTTGTGTCTCTCTGCTTTGAAACAGAAAACCACGAGGGCTTGCTCTAGGGCTGTGTCAGCGCCCCGGCTCAAGAAATGGTGCAAGATCTAGGCAGATTGTCAGTGGTGCAGTCCTTGGGTGTTACGGTAGCAGGATTCTCCTGGGACATGGGGCTGGCTTGGGTCTTGAACCCCCAACCCCACTCCGTTGATTTGATGTAGCTATTTGGACATTGGTCCAAATGATTTTTTTTTTTTCCTTTATGTGGGTACTACACGTCACCACACGCCGATATGCTGTGTCGGATGAGGGAAATGACAAGCCAAACGTTCTATTTTCCTAAACTAGAATAAAATATCTGCCCAAAATTTTATTTTTAAGATTTCACAAAATTATACAAAAGCAAGTCATCTGTAAAAGCAAAAAAGCTTAAAAGCAAACCAAATTCCTACTCTGACTCTAAAGTCTTTCTGGACGTTTTTGGGCCTGAATCTTCTAGAGAGGTGGGCGGTGGTAACATCCGTGGTTTATGAAATAAATATTCCTAATGATAATGGGGTGGTGATGACTTTAGAAGTTTGTAAAAATGAATATTCCTAAAGGCGAGTTTAAAAAGTAGGAACATTTTAATGGAATTGTGTTACCAAACTAGAAAATGACACCTAAGTACCAGGCAGCCGAAATTATCACGCTCGTCCTGTTTATGTCTGCAGATATCATCGGTTTCCCATCTTCAACAAGTAACAGTATCTTCCACCAGCTCCCTGTCACAGGATTAATTAAAAAAAAAAAACCTTCACATTTGGAATCTTTTTGCATAAGATGCAGTCTCAAGTGTTGACCACTTTTGTGTATTTTATTTGTTTAAAAGTATATAGAATTGAAATTTTAAATTTTTGAAAAAATTTCAACACTTTCACTCTGCAGTGTGTTGTCAGTCACAATTAATATTAGTTAAGAAGTAACTGTCAAATGCATTGTATTGTGTAGCACAGCACTGCCACACATTTAAACAACAAGACAGCAGCTCTGCGTCATAGACATGAAATATTGCACAGCGACCTCATTCTGAGTGCAGCTATCGTATCCTCAGAAGGCTGTTTTTATAGAAAATAGCAAATCAGGGCTTCTGTCAGTTATCAGAATTTCATATGGCAGTTTTCAAAGAAAGAAATAAAATGTTAATATTATGGATTTTTTTAGAAATGTACATTTTTGAGAAAGCATATCTATTAGATTTCAAACGATAGCTTATTTTTTTGTATCAAGTCATTGCCAGGTGTTAATAGCTTGCATGATATGACTCCATGAAATATAAGCAAAATATGATTATAGTCATGTCTGGAGCTTATGTAACATTTATTCTGGGACATACATAAACACACGTAGAGCATACATAGAATCTTATTTTGTAGTGAAACCTGTGAAAGTGGAATGCAGCTTTCTGACAGATAGACATACAGAGATGTACAATTCAAAAGCCAATAATGAGCTGATGGTAGAATCACAATTCTTACCTCCTAGATAAATATTTTCCATCAATTATTGTTTATAAAATATTTAGAGAACAGGGCAACCAGTCTCAGCAAGGCTGTCTTTTTCCTTTTCTTTGTCCTTTCATTTTTCCCTGCTTTCCACAAGTGTTTCATTCATTTATTCACTCATCCAATTATTTATTCAACAAATATTTATTAGGCACCACCGTGTTCTGTACACTGTACGAGGTGCCGGGAACACTACGGTCAACTGAAGCCAAATCAATCCTTTGGGTACTGAGCTGGTCTTCTAGTGTGTATGGGTGGAAAACAAACTCCTTTTTTGTGTCTCTGTCTCCCTCTCTTGCCCTCACCTCCACACACACACACACACACACACACACACACACACACCCATACCGAGTAACATATGTGTGAGCATATACATATTTATATATCTTATACATATATTTATACTACATGAGATATGAATGACTGCTTTATATAAATAAGTGAACAATCATATAGGGAGGGTCAGAGGTGGGGATCATTAATAATGTTTGATTTTAAAATAGGGTGTGCACAGAAGGACCCACTAAGACAGTGCTGGCCAGTCGTCCACCCAAGGAGGCAAGGGCAGAGATGATGTTGCACAGCTCCTCCTGCAGAGAGGCCTGGCGCCAGGGGGCAAGGGAGGACCAGCACACTGACAGATGTATGCCTGCAGCAGGAACTAAGGATTCACTCCTTAAGGGCTACTCCGATCCCTTCCCTTTTGCCTTCCTCTACTACAATGGTGGGATGGGTGAAATCAGTAATATTCCTTCCTCTCCTGCTGTTGGGGTGGTCAACCAAGCAGTTCTGGCCACCAAAACCCAGGAAGAAGTCCTTAGAACTGGCTTTCCACTCTGCATGAGAAGGCATATCTGAGTCGGGTATGGTGGCACCTGCTTATAATTCCAATGCTCTGGAAGCTCAGGCAGGAGAAGTGAAAGTTTGAGTTCGACCTGGGTAACTTAGCAATTTAGCAAGATCTTGTCTCAAAATATAAAAAAATATTTTAAAAGTCTAAGGATGTAACTCAGTGGGAAGGCCCTGGGTTCAATTCAGAGTGAAAAGAAAGAAGGTAGAAAGGAAGGCAGGGAGCGAGGGGGGAGGGAGGGAGGGAGCTGTCTGCAGAAGATGGTCCCTACACTTTCCCTCCTGCCCCCTGACTCACAGACCCAGTGTCCACAAGGGCAGACATGTGACCCTGAGTGTGGAAAACCATGGTGCCTGAGGAAGGTAGCAGGAAGTGGTTGCCTCCCTGGGGACAGCATGTGCACCTGTCCATCCCTGCACCATAGGTCTTGTGCCTCTGTTTATGAGAGATAAACCATCTACAATTAGGAAATCAAATATCTTACATAGTAGTATTGCAAGAAATATCTTTTCAGACTGACAACTTAAAAGAAGACAGGTGAGTGTACTGTGAAGGTTGTCTTAAGTGTGCTGGCTGATTTTAGCTGTCAAATTGACTGGGCCATGGGATGCTCTGATATTTGGTTAAGCTTTGGTCCTGGGTAAAACTGCAAGTGCACTTCTGAAGGAGAGAAATGTTATAATCTACAGACTAAGGAGAGCAGGCTGGGTGGGCCTTTCTGGTCTTTGGAAGGCTGACATGGGATAAAAGGCTGAGAAAGAAAGAAAGAGTTCTCTCTCTCTGCCCGTCTTAAAGCTGGAGCCACCAATCAGTCTCCTGCTTCACTTAATTAAATTTCTAAACTTCTAAACTTTTCAAGTTGACACAATGAATCAACCATTACAACATAGTAGGGTGTAGACGACAGCCACCCTAGGGCATGTCCTCTACACCCTAGGATGTAGAACTGCTGAGTTACTTAAGCTTTTAAACTTTTTAAGTTGACACAATGAATCAACCCATAACAATCCACCCCTTGTTAACTCAGCAACTAGACACATATTTTTAAACTGGTCTCTAGATTTAAAGCCATGCTTATTTTGATCATTTTATAACTTGAACATTATAACACAGGTTTAACAATCTTTAAGAACCAGTGTTAAGTCTATCAATATTATATTACATTAGAACTATAACACTTTTCCCCTGGCCCCCCAGAGACTCATGCACATCCCTTCATGCAAAAAGCACTTAGTCTATCCCTAAGAGTTGCCACAGTCATAACAGTTTTAGCATTGTTGAAAAGTCTAACTCTCAAGTCTCCTCTGAGATGTAAGGCAAACTCTTAACTGTGAGACCCTAAACAAATGAAAAGAAAGTTAAACACTTTTGTTATTTAATGGCACAAGATCAACATTTTTATTTTAAATGTTACAAACAGGGGGATATAAAGGAATGGGAGCAAAGCATGTCTAAAATCCAGTAGGGCAAACATTAAGTCTTGTAGTTTTATGTGTAGCATCTAAGACAATCTGTGACAAGTTGTGAGCTCTAATGGGCTTAGGTGGTTCTGTCCCTATGGCACTTTTGGTGGTTATAGCTTCTAGGGCTTCTTTGAGAGACTGGCTTTGCTCCCTCCTCACAGGTTTTCTCAGACAATCCACATTTTTGGCTTTTTTTAAACTTTTGGGGTCTCTATTGCACCTCTGACTTTACCCTCACAGCTTTACACACTGCCCTCTCAGAGGCACACTGCTGGCCTCCGAGGCTTTCTGAAATTGGGGTGAAAACCTTTTTAACCCCACAACTCTTGCATTTTGTATGAGCCTAAAACTAGTGCCACATGCATGCTGCCAAGGTCTGCTGCCAGCTGGAGCAGTAGCCAGGCTTTTTTCTTTCTTTGTTGTAGGGGTTGAGTGCCTGGATCACTGAGCACTCTGAATACAATTTTGAGGAACAAATTCTCTAGGCTGGTGCCATTTTGGAACATGGTGCTCTTTTTTTTTTTTTTTTTTTTTTTAGAGCAAAGTTTTTTACTTTTGCAATTTGGAAAGGGTGGAGTCTTACTGCTTTTTGTGATGTCCTCAGGCTATCTTTTGTATTTTTCTGTTTTTTTTTTTTTTTTTTTTTTTTTTTTCCAGTCAAGATTTCCTCTGCTATACCTTTGCAGTCCACAGCTTTTCCTGGAGCTTTTCTTTTGGTCAAACTCACTACATTCTAAATCATCGCTGGGCTCTGTGCTCTTGATTTGCAACATAAATCTGGCTAAAAGCCCCCAACAATAGCCATGCCACCACCTCAACATTTGACTGCCTTGAAATTTTTTTTGCCAGATTAATTAGTCTGCCACACTTAATCTCTCTCAGGCAGTCTCTGAACATAAGCAAAATGTAGACAAACTTTCTGCCAAGCATAATGCACATCGTCTGGAGTCCAGCAGCCAAAGCAGTCCTTTTTCCTAGCAGAAACATCCTGAGCCTGGTCTTTAGCAGTAGGAATTTTACTAGCCTTTTGGTCTTCTAAGCTCTAGCCAGAATCTCCCATACAGAACAGCCTAAGATGTTCCAGCTCTACTCTTTCAGGCGACATCTCCAAACCTTTCCAAACGCTTCCCACAAGCCATTCCCAAAGGCCCTTAAACCACATGATCAGGTACAGTCACAGCAACAACCCCACTCCTGGCACCAAATTTTGTCTTGTTTTTTTATTGTTGTTGTTCCTGTTGTTGTTGTTGTTGCTGGGACAAAATACCCCAAACCCAAAGTTAAGGAAGGAAAGGTTTATTTAGCTCACAGTTTATGAAGGTTTTAGTCCATAATCAGCTGACTGCAATGCAGAGTGGCCCATGGCAGAGGGGCCACGGTTTGTGGCGATGGAGGACAGCAAATGCAGCAAGAGCAAAAGGGGAAAAAACAAGCCTCTTTTCCTCCCTTGTCCTGTAAGCAGTCCACCTGCTCTAGGGTGGATCCTGTACACCCTAGGATGTAGAAGTGCTGAGTCACTCAGTTAAACTTTTAAACTTTTCAAGTTGACACAATAAATTAATCATAACAATATCCTATTGTATAAGCAGTCACCCTAAGGTATGTCCTCTACACCCTAAGATATAAAACTGCTGAGTCACTTAGTTAAGCTTTTAAATTTTTTGAGTTGACACAATAAATCAACCATAACATAAATAGATAGAGTGGTTGAAAACTATGGTAAATGTTTAAGTTTAAAAAATACTACAATAAGAAATATCGCCATGAATCCCCCTCCATGAATACTTCTGCTAGCTTTGAACATGCTTACTCCATCATTCTTGACACCTCCTGAAGCAGCTCTGGGGTCCTCTTTCCTGAGGGTATATACTTGTGCTGTACAGGCTGCCCCAATACCCTGAATCTATTCAAGACATTTATCTTCCATGGTCATGTTGACTTTGGGGAAGAGCCAGGAGTCACATGGTGGAAGATCTGGTGAATAAGGTGGCAGAGGACAGAACATCATGTTTTACAAGCCTTCCTTTCTGTTGGATGGCGCTCAGCAGCAGCATTCACTGTAATTTTTTTTTTTTATCACACCTGGTAAAGACATTCAGGAAAGAGTACTTCTAGAACTGCTTCATAAAGTGGCAAGAATGATGGGATGAGTGTGTTTAAGCCAACAAGGATATTTTGAGAGGGATTCATGGCAATGTGTCTTTCACTGTTACGATTTTTGAAATTTAAACATCTACCGTATATTTTGATTACAGAGAGTATATGTCTCCCATTAGTTCTATTTCCTTGGAGAATTCAGAGTAATCTACAGAGTATTTGATCACCACTTCTAATGAAGTTATTAATGAATTATAGGTAATGTAATACAAATTAGTTCAGGGACTATGAAGTTTTGCTCTGTTTCCTGAAGTATTTCCATAAGTCACCACTGAGAAACTGCTTGACTGTGTCCCTGCATTCGCTGTGAGCAGAGGTCTCAGTGGGACCAAGCCCAGATATCTGTAGACAACCTCAGGTTCCAGTAGAAATGAAAGAGACTCTCATCTCATTTTACCTGTCAAAGAATCTCTCAGAAATGAAGGGCTACGTATCAAGAGCTGGTCTTAAAGGTTACTATGTCTGACTTTAAGGTCATTCCAAGTTAGAAGTTTGATGAGTGAAGAGCAAGAATCTAGACAAGCTCTCCTTTCAAATATCAAAATAACTCAAAATGTCTCCACTTTAATTACTTTTGTCAAACCACATGTTTTAGATTCACTGAGTTTGGCAAAGGATGGTCAAACGTCATGAAAAATTGAAAATGTGTTTTTATTTCTGCAATGATGAAGTGACATTGTAATTCTCAGTGCTTTGCTGTTAGCTGGTTTTTCAAAATTTATTGCCATGATATCCCAGTCAGTCCCAACGTCAATCAACTTTATTAAATATTTATTTTCTGCTAAGGAAAAACACAACATGAAAGTGAGATATGCTAATAATCAAGGGCAAGACTGAATATCAAAAGAAGTCATTGTTAAGTGTCTCCTGTCTGATCTGTCACTTTCCCTTTCACTGATGAATAATATTTCTAGATCTTTAACACATCTTCTTTTCTCATAGAAGCATTTTATATTAGAATAGCACAAATACATTTTTGTTTATTATAGTTAGGTTTTAAGGCATTCACACACTTTTGAATTACAGACGGATTTAAGTATAAAACTTAATAGGCCATCAAATAAGGAGAAGAGAGATGAGATCTTGGTAAAAGGAGATGCTAAATCACACATTTTAGCTATAGTGGGTGAATAATTCTTAAGAAAGAATGATGTCCAAGTTCTTAGGCCCAAAGAAGGTTTTATTTATCTAAAATTAGCAGCAGCAGCAGCAGCACTAACTTTCAGAAAGTCAGGGAACTAGAAAAAGTCATTCTATGCTACTCTTAACTGTTTTCAGACCAGAAAACAGTTTCAGGTTTGATGCTAATATTGTTAATTAATAATAACCCATTATGCAGTCCTATGTATTGCAAAATTTTCCAGTTGGTGCTGCCAATAGAATCCTTCACTTTTTGATAGCTTATGGGATTTGCATTGCTTTTTAAACCATCAGTATCCCCTCAACTCTGTTCAGTAGCACACCTGTACAGTTTGCAAGTAAGGGAGTGCTGCTTTCTCCAGAATGGTCCTTTCAGTAGAGCTCTCAGCATCATTTTGAAGGGACGTCCCCTGTGGCCCTCCTAGGGTTTCTTTGGGACGCCCACACTGTTCCTGTTCAAGATGGGCCTTTCAGGGACACATGGGAGAGTTCCAAGTCAGTTAACAGAGTGCAATGAAATAACCTCAGATATTGCTGATGGCAAGCAACTGCGAACTGGAACAGAATGAATGGCCGGCCTCACGTCAATGTCATTCTCCACCTTCTCCCTTCGTTGCTTCTTGTTTTGCCTTCTGAGACCTGAAGACCTTTGGCAGAAGGTTGAGTGCAGAGAACACCAAATACTTCCTTGGTCATGACGATCTCTCTGCATTAGTTTTGGGCTGTTCTACCTTGGGAAGATGGCTTTCAAAGCATAAGGCAGCAGAATTTTTCAAAAAGGAAAGGTTTTAAGGAGAAAATGTTTGAGAACGACTGGATTCAAGGATTGCTCTGTGAAGAGGCACCACAAGGGGAAAAGAATCACATTGCCTTCTTAACTTGGGCAAAAATAATCTTTCTTTATCTTCTTCACTGTGAAGAATTAAAATCAACTCTTTTAAGGGAATTACGTCTCATTCGAAAGACCAATATTTCCCAGTTTAAAAAGGATTAGTAATAAAGACCTTAAGCTACAGCATGGACCTGAGTCTTAGTGATTATTTTGGAGAAAAATGATTTTGTGTGTAATAAGTTGCTAACATGTTGAATTTTGGTCCTACTTATTATAAATGGTTAGAGGTATAATGTGTGTGGAAAAGTCAGGGACATGCCTTTGCAGGACTTCACAGGAGTGGGAAAGATAAGCAATTGACGAAGGACTCTGGGACTTAGGCAGCATTTGGGAATCAGATGCATAAACCAGGCTTCCCAGGCTGGGCACCACTGAGCTTTGGGGCCGGATCATTCTCTGTGGAGGGGGCTATCCTGGACTTACAGGGTATTCAGCAGCACCCCTTGCTTTTACAGCCCCACCCCACCCATGCTATGGAAATAAAAGTCTCCAGATTCTGCCTCAAGTCCCTCAGGGGCCAAAATAGTCCCTGTTGAGAACCACAGTTCTAGTGATATCCGTACTTAGAAGACTTTGGGAATTACTAAGAGAGGAAGTGTGTGATGAGGGCTGTAAGGAAGATTAATCTGTCATGTATAGCAGGGTAGGTTATTTATTTAAGCTTTCTAAGCTATCTTTATAAACTAGCTATATTACATACGTTAAAACATAGATAATAGAGAAATGCCATTCAGGAAGCCATTTCATTTTTTTTTTGGTTATTGTCATTCATTCAACAATATTGACAAGAGTGGTGGTTAGGGTAGAGGGTCAAATTCACTGGCCTTGTGGTTCTTCCAGGGATTGTGGAGGACACTTCTGGGTGTATCTGGTGGCTCATAGGGGTGTGTCTTTCAGGTCTATGTCTGGTTCTTCACCCCTTCTTCTCTTGCCCTTCTCTGCTTGCCAGCTGCCAGATTTGAACTAAATATCTTTGCTTCCCCACACCCTTCCACCATGACGTTCCTGCCTTGGAGTCAGCCAACCATGGACTGAATCCGCTGAAACCCTGAGCCAGAATAAGTCTTTCCTCCTTTAAGGTGTGGGTGTGAGGTATTTTGTCCCAGCAACCAGGAAGCTGATCCACCAAGTCAATACACATGAGTGTCTAGAAGTGGTAGAGTGTTAGGAAACTTTCCCACACCTGAGACTGACAGTTTGCACAAGGCAAGTAGACTGCAGTTTCTGTGGTGTTGCCCAGGTCTAAATCGTCTACCAGGCCCCACTTTCAGCATTTCTGATTGAGGACCTCTGGTCAGGGGCTCCAGGGAGTTTGCACTGTGACCCCCAGCGAGTAATCTTGCTGCACTGGGAGGCAGACTTCGGGAACAACGGCAACGAGCAAGCTGTGGCAAGGCTGCCCCTAGTTGCACTGGGAGTACACAGGCAAGCAAGGCTCCCTGATGGGTGGATTCCGGGCAGTTGTCTTGTTGTATGAAGCAGCAGCCTCAAGGCCAAGGGAGATGGCTCCAGACACAGGTCTACAAATGGGAAGTGACAACACATAAAAAGCCCAGATTTTACCTGGGTATGGTAGAGCACACCTGTAATCCCAGCACTGTGGGAGGCTGAGGCAAGAGGGTTACAAGTTCAAGCCCAGCTTGGGGAATTTAGCCACTTACTGAGACCCTGTCTCAAAAATAAAAGTTAAAAAGGCTGGGGATGTAAAGGCCCTGGGTCCATCCTCAGTAGCACAAAAAAGTTAAGTTTTTCCCATGTTTTAATAGAAAAGGTATCATTAAAGTTTGTGACATTATTTTAACATTAGATATAATATGAACTTTCAGTTTGGCAAATGTAAAGCCAAACTGATGAAACAAAGGCCTATTAAGAAGCAACTTTCATCATGATAATGATCACGTGGTACTTTATTTTAATGGACAAATAATAATTGTATGTATTTACAGGGTACAATGTGAACTTTTAATGAATGCATACACTATGAAATAATTAAATCAGTCTAATGAATGAATCTATCACCTCATATATTTACTACTATTATTTTGTGTGGTGAGGACATTTTGATCTATTCTCTTAGCAGGTTTCAACTATATGATGTATTATTAACTATAGTAACCATGTGGTACAATAGCTCCCAGAATTTATTTCTCCTTTGTAGCTGGGACTTTGTACCCTTTGGCCAGCATCTCCCTTTCCCTCTCAGCCCCTGGTCTTTCTATTCTACCTCTACTGTATGTCTTTGGGTATTTAAAATTCCACATTTAAATGAGATCATGCAACTTTTGTCTTTATGTGTCTGGCTTATTTCATTGAGCTTCATGTTCTCAGGTTCACCCATGTTTCTGCACATTACCAGATTTCATTCTTTTTTAAGGCTGTGTAGTATTTTACTGTTTCACACAGTATTTATTGTGTATTCATTTGCATGCCATTGTAACTGAACCAAGTGCAGCATTTGGGTCATATTTACTATTTTACTCCAGTCACCAGCCTGGTGCCTGCCGCAGTGAAGGGATCATCTCACCTGTATAGTACCAGAAGCACAATGATCATATTTTTTATTCTTTATGTCTTTATTTTCTAGTTTCCTTATGATAGATGACAAGCAATCTAATCAGGTTCAATAATGTGACTCAAAGCACACAGCTATGTGTACGGGAAGATCTGGCACACAAGGTAGATCGTCTAAGGCCCAGTAAAATACTCTTATCACTTGGTCAGCGTGGTCATCTCAGGTGACACCATTAACCCTGTAACATGATGCGCTGGGATAGACAATGAACTCCTTAAAGAACGTCCCTCAGCTCTAGTCCTGGAATAACAATAAAATAAAGTTCTAAGTGAGGCTGGATCTCCCCTAGAAGAAGTTTAAAATGGGGTTTTCTTTCCCCTGCTCCTGTGGGGCACCTCATTTACCACTGAGTTATGTCCCTGGCACCCTAGAGAAGGTAATGAAAGACCCCATGCTCGGAACTGTCCAACTTTCCGGGGACTTCTTTAAGGATGGTGGGGTTCAGTATTCTGTTCCTACCCTAGGCACCAAATTTTTGTCAGCCTCATTCTTCTTAGAATTAGTTTCTCACAGCTCTGTGAGATTATTCTCTATTTTGTGTATTGTAGGTCTCCAGGAGGCTAATTTTGTGGTGTGTTGGTTAAGAAAATATTCTTGTAAAGGACCGCAATGCAGAGGATCCAAAACTCTCAGAGCAGCGAGAGCCCTTCTTCCTTTTGGGGAATTCTCCTCACTGGGGATCGCAGGGCTTTGCAGCCTTCTCTGTACCAACCTTGGATCTACCTACCCACCCAAAATTCTGCTTGCATGTTGGAAGGGACTCCTTTACCGCTAAACACACCACATCATGCTTCTTGACTTTCTTAACTTGAAAAGGAAGAATTTCCATTAAACCTGTTATGCTGCAATGGTGGGGGGGCATCGGGACAGGGTCTGGCTAAGTAGCCTAAGCTGACTTTGATTCTCCTGCCTCAGCCTCACAAGTGTGGGTATTACAGTCCTGCATCACAATGCCCATGGAGTTTTTGCATGAGAATATTAAAAACCAGTGCTTTCAGGGCCGGTGAGATGGCTCAGTGGCACAAGCGCCTGCCTGGCAAGCGCGAGGTCCTGAGTTCGACTCCTGGTACCCACATACACAAAAAGGGCCGGTGATATCGCTCAGCAGCACAGGCGCCTGCTGGCACGCAAGCTCCTGAGGTCGAACCCCGGTACCCATCAAAAAAAAAAAAAAAACAGTGCTTTTGGAAATTGGGAAAGTTGCTGTTTAGCATCCAATCATATGCTGTTCTTTGAAATTCAGTAAGTGAAATATATTCCTTTGTGTCTTTGATTATCTTGCTCACCCAAGCACTGTGTGAATATCTTTTTTTTTTTAAGATTTTTTTTTCCTTTGTGTGGGTACCGGGAACCGAATTCAGGACCTTGCACTTGCCAGGCAGGCGCTTATGCCGCTGAGCTGTATCACCGGCCGGTGAATATATTAAAATATGCTTTTTCTAGATGAATTGCCTCAAAATGCTTTACCAGTGCACTATAATGCAATATGGAGAAGATGATGAAGAACAAAGTCCTTTTCTAGCGCCTGGCTTCATGACACAGACCCATGGGGCACACGAAGGGTGAGGTCTTGAATGACAAGGTGATCCCAAGGACACCCACTGCCTGGGGAACCAATCTCTATAATGAGCCCCTGTGGAATCTGCTGCAGATGATTTAGAAAACAAGGTTCTTCAAGAAGCTAAAAGTAGAAATTCCATTGAGTGAGGTATTCCCCTTCTCAGTATCTTTGGGATTGAATTAAAGAGATGATATGACAGTGATCTATGCACACTCTTGTTTATAGCAGCAGAATTCATAATAGCTAAATCTTGCAAGTAAACCTGTATGTCCATCAACAGATAATGCATAAAGAAAATGTGGCGTTTACACACAGTGGAGTACTTCACTGCCATAAAGAAGGATAAACTTGAACCATTTGTAGGAAAATGGATGCACCTTCAGACCATAATAGCAGGTGAAATAAATCAGACACACAAGCTCAAGGATCACATTGTTTCTCTTGTATGAGAAACCCAAAGTATAAATAAAGAGTAAAATAAAAGATGGATAACAGGAAACAGGGAGCTTGGTCTTTTGTGAATGTGAAGGGGACCAAGAGATGGAAGGACGGGGAGGAAGGGAAAGAAAGGGGACATAAAAAGATCTAAGATGTGTTATGAAGGGGACCATCTGTCCTGTCTGGTCCCAGAATAGACCCCAAGGCGGAGACCTCAGTGGGTCTCAGGCTTCCAAATAAGTGGTGCCTGTTTCATTTCTGGTTGTGCCCTTGCTGATAAAGTAAACTGTAAAGTGACCAAAGGTGACCTAGTGACAGAATCATACCGGCGGGGAATAAATCCTTCTCAATAAAACCCACCTGATAAATAGTGCAAGCTTTAATAATTCTACTGCTGCAAGTGTGCAGTAAAAGAAGGAGAAATTATTGTGGTTCACCTCCACAGGTGGAGATGTAACTAGTTCTTTGCCAAGTTAGTGTAAGTCACAAAATCCTGTACTCTTAGGACGAGTGCAGAGAGAGGAAGACACAGAGAGAGTGGATTACGTTTACATGGAGTCAAACAGCCCGGGGAGGTGTGGTGGTGAAATTCTGAGTCCTACGTGATAAATAGCAGAGCACTAGGAATACTCGAATGGAGGGAACTAATATGCAGCTCAGCTTTTCCAACTCCTCTGGTAAATCAAATGGATGTCAGAAATAAATAGTAAAATATATATTAAATAAAGATTTTCTTACAAGTGAGGAAATTACCCTCGTTTTCTTAATCAATTGAACAACTCAATTTTAAAGTAATTTTTGTAACTTTTCCCTTCTTATATAGTGATCAGAGCGGGGCTGGTATGGTTTTTTATTAGCAGTTCCTCTAATTATTGTGAAGCAGGAAGCTGTAGACAGGAACCAGCTCGTCTATGGGACTGAACTTTCTCTCGCTGATGCCTGTTCTAGCTATAGAATTCGGCATTTGAGCTCCTGCCATAAAGGTTGCTTGTGAGTCCTGCTCCCACCTCTAAACCTCCCCCAAATTTTGAAAAATCTAAAATTTATGTAGGGACAGGTGTTATATAATGAGTGATACTCAGGTTGAAATACAAGAAGATGAAAGAGTTTTGTGTATTTGCTTTTCTTAAAACGCAGCAGAAGCATCTTGCGAATGCTAAATGCACCTGTGCACCTTGCGAGCACACCGATTCTCTTATTTCTAAAGCTCTCCCCTTCTCTTTAAATTGTCTCCACTTGTCACCGTTTGTATAGCTGTGAGCAAAGTAAACTGAAATGCAATTCTCAGCAGGCATCATTCTCTCCACCTTTACGAAGATCCCAGGGCAGAATCTGATGAGCTCATCTCCCAGCTCCTGTAGCAGCCAGACAGGCTCAGCACCGATGCCCTCACTGCCAGGCTGGAGGAAAAGCACACCTCCGCCTGTGCCACAGCGCTTCTCCCTGTCTAGTACTCTTCAGCCAAAGCCCTATTTATTTAGGATGTTGCGCCATCTTGCATTGTGAAGATGGGTGTCATTGCTGGGTGTCACTGGCCGGATGTCTGGCACTGGCCTCTTGCTCACGTTCCTAAGACTTCGTGTGCCCTTACTGGTCCGTGACTCCTGTGATGCTCATGTGAGCAAGAACACAGCTCCCACAGTCACCCACTTGGGCCATTCAGCTGTGCAGACTGAGGGTGCCGATTCCTGGCATTTGGCGTTAGCAGATCTCAGTCCCCGGAGGCTCCGTGGACTGGACTCCACCACATCATAGCTGCCTCTCCTGTGACCTACCGCAGTGGTCACCTGCCTCACGCCTCACGGCTTCACAGAGTGGGCTGGGAGAACGTGGGTGATGTCGCAAGCACGAGCTCACTAGAATGAGGCTGTGGCCACTTCCCAGGTCAGCGCAGCACTCTGTGAACGCTAAAAGCTGTGCCTGGCGCGAGGCTGGGGAATGATTGCTTGTTGAGCACAGTTGGCCCCGTGTTGCCACTGCGGGGTTTCATTTAGCTTGCATCTATGAGGGCTTCACGGGGCAGGGTGTCACGCCAGGGTGTGAGTATCACTTGATCTCCTTTTTCCCTCTCTGTGTTCCGTTATGAAAACCATCAGCCGTCACGGCTTGCTTTGGTTTGCTACACCTAACAATCAATCGGCCTGTCAGTCCTGGCTGTCAGGGATGTGATTTATGATTTATCCCAACAAAAGCCTACATTTGAAGTGAAGGAAGGTGTGGAAGACCCATTAGACTTCACTTGCAGACTTCTGCTCCTTTTCTACCTCCTCCCTCAGCTGGGCTCTGTACCCGAACATCATTCATTACACCCTATTTGCTTTGAAGCCCAAGGCATGCAGCCTGCTGTGTATTTCACAGTTTCAGTGCAGTGCATTTAATTTTTATATTTCATTAACAAAATGGCAATAAAATCGACACCCAATTTATGCAGCCGGGCTGCGACTGTGGCAGAGACGTTTGATGGCTTTGTGTCAGCCACATGAAATATGACGCTTGAAAAAATCCTCCTTGTGATGTATGACACCCAGGTTTGTGGTGACACATTTCATCATCACTAAAACAGGATTTATATTGTATTTTTCATCATTGAAATAAAACTCTGAACAAATTGCCCTCACTATATATCTTGCTCTTTCACCTTATTAATGATCTTTGATGGCTGAGAAGAGCAACTGCTAATAACCGCTCTATGTGGATTATAATAAGGTAATAAATAATTATCTTTAGAGGTTATGTACATGCTGATTTCCTCCTATGTGCGATTTTATGAAGATAAATATAACAATTTGCATAGGGCTTTCTAGGACTTACACATAGACAACTGGATGATCCCATCAAATGGCATGTGCTGTTTAAATTCCCTGGAGACCATCCAAGCTTTTCCTTACCTTCCCCAGCCTCTCTTTGATTGTCACACACCTGTCTTTCTTCCCCATTTCCATGTGGACACGTTACATGCTGGCTCCAGAATTTGGGGATCAGCCATATTCTCTGCTCTTTCCAGAGCATATTTGCTTTCCTCTTACTGAGCCTGTGCCTGAGATCCTTCAGTTCATCAATGCTTCATGCTCTTTACCTTAGCTCAGGGAAACATTTCATCTTCCTGGAAGCCTTCTCTAGCTCCTGTAGAAAAAGTTGAGTACTCTTTCTGTAATGGCTGTAAAAATATTTTACTGGAAGGAACCAGTAGGTCTGGAATTAATTTCTAGGGTTACTGGGTCTAGTTGTTACTGGGTTTTAGCTCCCTGGAATATGCTAGCTGCTGGGTTGTTGCTGGCTTCCCAACATATAAGGTGTGATAGAGAACTCTACTGAAAGTTTAAACTTAAGAAATTCTTACAGTAAAAGACTCATTGACATGAATCCCCTCCAAATCCTTTCCCTCACTTCAAACACACCTATCCCATTCTTCCTGCCATTTTCTGAAACAGTTTTGGAAGTCCTCTTTCATGAGTGTCTTGACTTGCACCATGACTCTCAATGTCCGGAGCTGATTCAGAGCCCTCCCTCTCACGGTCATTTCGACTGTGCGGAAGAGCAAGAAGAGTCGCACATGCATGCAGTGCATAAAGTGAATGAGGACCTATCATCATGCTTTTTCTTTTTTAAACGTTTGATTTTATTGGTATATTTTAGATATACATTATGCTAACATTTATCATAGAGAGTTGGTACCTGCACATGATATATCTTTCTGTTCCTTTTATTCCCCATTCCCCATTTCAAGCCTGGCTTCCCTTTGGATTGTACATGGCAGAAGCATTCACCATGTTTTTTTTTTTTTTTTATCACCTCTCATAAAGACATTCAGGAAAGAGGACTTCCAGAACTGCTCCAGAAAGTGGCAAGAATGATGGGATAAGTGAGTTTGAAGTGAAGGTGACTATTTTGAAGGTTTTTTATTAGTACATATTTTTAGCACATAATGCTTACATTCCTTGTGTGGTGTTGGTACATGTACACAACACATCCTAATTCTTTTTTTCATTCTCTTTCCCTCCCTTCTTCCTCCTTCCATCTCTTGATCCCCTTCCCAGTTGAGAAGGATTTATCTCCCTGCTTTCTATTATTTAATTTTATTTTGCTCTTTATGAGGGGGATTAATGACAATGTGTCTCTTACTGAAATAACTTTTTAAAAATTTAAACATTCACCAAAGAGTTTGATCACACCTTGTAGCTAAACCTGTGGACCAGGAGGAGTGCACTTTTATTAATTCTTGTTCCTTTCTGTCTCTCCCTCAAGAATGAAGTCAGTGGTCTCAGTGTACACCAGCCTGTACTCCACATGGCATGGAGCAGGTGCTCAGGTAGTATTTGCTGAGTAAGTGAACATTCGACCTTACTGTATTACTGATTCAATGCATGCTCCAAGAGCTTCCTATTACTAGACTATTCCGAATAGTTCACGGTGATCTATTTTCCTCAACAGGGTAATGTTTCAGATCAGCCTTCAGGGTAGCAGTAGCCACCCTAGTGGTCTTTTCCACAAGGGTGCAACACAAAGCCTAAGATAAATACACACAGTAGTCAAAAATACTGAGTCAAAGTCGTATTTACATAAAATGCAAACCAAGTAACTTTTTAGGAGCTGTTAATATTCCCAGCAGAACTTCCGGTAGTTGAGTTATGAAAGAAGCAAACCCTTAATTTTTGCTAGAAATTCCTTTAGGTTTTCTTTATAAAATGTAGAGGCTTTAGGGATTTATAGTATGGAAAATCAGGAAAAATGAAAAAAATTAGGAAGTGTTCAGCAAAGTGTTATTATTCTGAAGCACAAACTAAAGATTTCAATTTATGAACTACTTGGTCACAATTCAAGAACTGATTTGAAAGATTTCACTTTAAATTTGAGGGTTTTTGTTCCACTTGAAAATATATTTATCATATACAAATGGCCAAATTCTGATTTTAAGCTTACTAACTTTAGACAGATTCTAATCTCTCTTTTCCATGTGAGGAGTTGGTACTAAGGATGTTTACTGAGTGAGGTGGATATATACAAAAAACAATAATTGTTCTCGGTTTGTTGGAAGATATTTGTTTGGAGTTGGACTTCTTTTATAATATTCATGGTAATTTAACTTTTGGAGAGATGGAAAATGAAAGTTTCAGAAATATAGCTGACTTAAAAATAGATACCAAAATTGACTATTTTGGAGATTATATGTGATGATTATTTTTTGAAGGCTAAATGTCAGTTCATCTCAGCTGAATACCACCCAGCCACCCGAGCCTTCAGCCTATGGGTCTCTTCTTCAGTGGCTGGGTCTGAAGCCATCTCTCCACTCACGACTGGCTTCCCCGGAGCCTGTGCAGTGACCTGTGGGCTTCCGCTACATCTAGTCATAATCCTGTCTTTCTACCCCGCCATGTTTGTTTAGTCTGAGTCTATGTGTCTGCTTTGGCTTCCCGTCTTCTACCGTTATTCCCCCTGCGAATGAAATCCAGACCTGGGCTCTAGAAGACTTGGGTCTGGCTTGCTCAGTCCACATTGCTGTCCTACTCCGCTTCTAGTAGAGTAGATGATGATTATAAAGTCAATGAATGAAAGAATGCATTAAGTCTCTCCTTTCCAAAATAAGGAGCCTGCGTTTTACAGTCAAGTTCTATGGAAGAGTCTTCCTCACTAACTCCACTTCCATGGGCGAGAATATGACCAAGTCTCTTAGAAGTACACAGAACATCCTCTTGCTTACACTTTCTCCTACGGTGCCACGTACCAGGAGGAAATACCTACTGAAGCCTATTTTTTGCCATAGCTCAGAAAATTGTGATCTGGCACTCTGGTCACTTACGTTGGGCCTCAGATCTGCTTTCACCACTCCTGACCACACTTGTTTTAGTTTTGCTTTCGCACCATTCCAGCCCCACACTCTTGGGACCACGCATGAGTATTGTTGGATCTGCCTATAATGAGGACGCGGGTGCAAACTAAACCTCCATCTGGTTTTCCAGCTTCATACGGCTATCTGGAGAAGGGGCTATGTTCCCCATGCGAGGATTAACCTTATACGATCAATTATTTCAGAGTTAATCTTAAAAGTTTGGGGATTTTTATTTAATGTAGTATTGTAAGCAAAGTTGTACAGTGGCATTCAAATTCGGCTCATAATACTAAGAGTCTATCAAAATTTTTCTATGAAGGACACAATAAAATTAATGCATTAGATTAGAAACTATATTTAGCATGAAAGTCAAATTCTTCATATAAAAATCTTTAAAAACTTAGTCTGTAGGATGACATGATCTTGAAATAATTGAAATAGTTTTAAACATTAATTATCTAACCTTGAAAAATGTAGTTTATGTAGTTGACAATTAGGAGGAAAGCATTCATAATTGTCTTATCTTTATATTGAACTAAGCACGGAGTAGCATCTTATATTCCTAGTCTGATATTAATTTTTATATAAAAATCTATTTTCTTCATACAATAGTGATGAAAATTAACACTTTTTCTTCTTCTTTAACATAATAGCATCTACGGTGAAGAAATCAGCAGTCCCCTGGTCACAACTAGTGGACAGACATCGAGGTTAACTCCAGTTCTCTCTGGTGCAATCCCTCATATGAGGACATTTGTCATTTCATGGCTTCAACTTGACCCTTTTATCTCAACCAGTCATTTTTCAAATGCACAGATCTGTCACATGCATGGGAACTTGGGGTTGATGTAGATCAGGCATTGACAAGATGGTGGCCACCACCCTTTCTAAGGCTGAAGTCTCCATTCAAGAGGACTGGAGGTGAGAGGAGAGGAGAGGATGCTGCTGAGTGACTGGTGTGCACCAGGTACCTTGCTAACATGGTGTATGAAACCCTCCCATCACTGTGACACAATACCAATACCCAGAACTGAAGGAAGAAGAGGTTTCTCCTAGATCACAGTTTTGGTGAGTTCAGTCCATGATTGGCTGGCTTTAAGGCGGAAACATCAGGGAAGAAAGGAGAGGAAGGTTGCTCACCCAGTGGCAGCCAAGAAGCAGAGGTGGAAGGGAAGAGCTGGGAAGGGAGAAATAACCTCTAACGGCACACCACCGAGTGACACACCTCTTGCACTCAGGCCCCACCTCCTAACAACACATTTAGCTAGGAACTCATCAATGGGTCAATCCACTGATGAGCACCCCCATCATCCCCCCACCTCCCAAAAGCCCCAGCTCTGAATACCTGAGCCGTTTGGAGGACATTCTAGATCTAAACCATAACACAGGGTCATACTTCAACCTCCTTTTTGTTCCTGACACAATCCTGATGATGGCTGCTTACTTGATCATTTTACAAATTGCAAGACTGAATCTCAAGGATACTAGATGTCTACAGCATGATTATTCACATAACAAGGCGAAGCTGAAATAGAAGTGAACCAGGGTTGTTTGGGGTGCAACCGATGTTCTGTCAGCAACATGGTGCTGCTGCCATTCCTTCTCCCTTACCCTTTCCTAAAATCCAACATATGAGTGAAAAAACCTAAAGCTTCTGCTCATGCTTTTTCTCTGAAACAACCCTCTCCACAGTCATTCTTGTCCCTTGAACTCCAAGCCGATCGGCTTCACACCAGTTCTGTTCTCTGTGATCACCAGGCTGCAGGGCATCCTTGTGACCTCATTACTGCTGCCTTGAAGTCCTCATCTTTAGCTCTCAGGGGCACATTTCCCACCTCTCTGAACCCCTTGTTTCTTGGGTCACTTGCATTGTGGCTTCCACATTTTTCTGTCCCAAAAGTGGACATATTTTAGGACTCCACCCTGAAACCCATTCTTTCCCCCTTCAATGTCTTCCTTGAAATTTAACCTCACAAAATTAGTCCTCAAATCTGTATCAATAATAGCATAGTGTCAACTTGTAATCTATTCACTTCAGAATATCTTCAAATGCCTACTTCTTCCATCTGCTATTAATTCTGATTGGCAAATGCAATTTTAAAAATATTTTTAAATTAAATCTCCTTATGTGCATTACATACTCTTCATTTTGATCCAAACCTCACCTCTCTTATTGTAGACAACCTATGTAGCCAGAAATTAATATGCAGTCATAGAGGGATTGGGTCCTCGTGGAAGTCAGTGCAAAAGATGACACATGAAGATGGTGGCTGGGGGGAAATTTAAAAAGAGCCAGGCATCAGCATGGAGATACACAGCCAGGCCTGCAAGTTCCCTAGTGATGAACAGCAACTTGGGATTATAATGTAATTAGGACCACTCGGTCCAGTGAGCCCAGACAGGCATCAGATGCATAGGTGGGTGACCGGAATATCGGGACCCACAGTCCCATCCATTTCCAGGATTGCCTTTTGTCTTTCCGTATACATGCATTACATGGCTCATTACCTTATTAATCTACATTAGCTAAGTGACTATACTTGTAGTCCTATAGGCTGATAATAGTTTGATCCGTGTTGTAGGTATCCACATTATGATTTTGCTGTATAAGTTACATATGACAAAGATTTTCATTGGTACACACTCGGGACCCCTCCTGGAAATCCACTACTCTTCTCCTTATCTCCAATAAAATTCTCCTACCTCTCTCCTTTGGTTTGCTACTTCAATTCCTTGATGTTTTGAGACCACCAACTCAGCACATCTGACATCTAAAGGGCTGGGGGTTATTTTAATATCTTACTCTCTTTTGCCTGTACTATTTTGCTTTACACATTTGTCTTACCTGGTAGATTATGCAGGCTTTTAAATTTGTGATCCCTGAAAACTTAACCTTTTCAAAAGCCAAAAAAATCTTAATTATCATCTTGCTTAGGGTTCAGCCAATTTGTCTACTAGGCAGATCCAGTTCTGCTGCTTGTTTTTATAAGGTCTTATTTTTGGAGCACAGCCTTGAGCACTAGTTTACAGATTGTTTGTGTCTACTTTTGTACTATAACAGAATTAAATAGTGCCCATAGAGAAGATATACAGACTTAAATTAATATTTGTTGTAGAACCATTTACAGAAAGACTTAGCACCCTGATCTTGACCCTGATCTGAAGATCTTTATTTTGAGTGGTAATAATATTATACTCTTCATTCTTTCTTATTTTTCTTCTCTCATTTCCAATCACAAAGACATTCTGTATATTTCTTTTTGTTAGATTCTCTTATATTCCATTCTTTCACTGTGTAATACTCATCACACTGGTCCACAGTATCTTTGCAAAGCCCTACAACTAATCTCTCCACTTTTGCACTGTTACAGTACTCATTAATTTTCCTGACTTCACACAATCATATTCCCTTCACAAGGCTTAAGGACTCACTCATTAGAATAAGCCACAGACTTGTTATGTAATCACATTAAATATTTGATCTCTAAAAGATTTAGCAATCACCAAATTATACATGCTTTACACCTATCAAATGAAGAGGTCAGTCTACATAATCTGCGTAAAGAGTATAAATAATTTATCTGAAACAATGTAGCTAGCCATGGCAGAACTGAAATTATAATCAAAATCCCTTGGCTTTCGATAAAGCTCTTTTAATTGTTTAGCTTCTCATAGCCTCTCTTTTGCTGTCTGGCCTCAGTAAAGCCCCCAAAGATTTGCTATTACCATCTTAAATGAACCTTATAGTGCTGTGAAACCTTTCCAATTCTCACATTTGCATTTTAAATTTTGTGTTTGTTCTCACAATCTCCATCCTCTCTCAACTTCTTATTCCTCCTTACACCACATCAAAACTTTTCTTCTATAAATCTTCCACTAGTTCTTGACTTTTTGTGCTCTCTGCTTTCCCTTTTGTGAAATTTATTGCTTGTGGCAATGCTATAACCGTAACTGATTTGTACTTTATTTATATTTTGCGAGATGTAAGTCTTTCTACCCATGCTATAAGGCTGTCCTTTCTCTGAGCAGGAGTTTTATTGTTATAATTGGATGGAATGAGTTGTGGAGCATTCTGGCATCCAGGAAATTAAGCCAGGGGTGTGATGAAGAGAAAGAAGCCAAGCTCAAAAAAATTTAAGATGAAAGAAGTAAAGTTAACCACTAGAGGGAGGGCATGAGGAGGTTGACCAGAAGTCTTTTCAAGTTTCTTTCTGTATTAAGGTCTTTGTGTATGTGTGATTTTTGTTTTGGCTCAGAGACACATCACTGGATGTATTGCTTGTGTGGAAAGCACAGCATCATAACGGACACTAGAGAGTCTCTGGTCCCTCAGTTCAGCACACTTTTCAAGGTCATGCTTAGCGAGTGGTGTTAATAAGATACAGGTATGAATGTAAGGTTCTACTAGCTCAGGTGCTTGGATTCATACTAAGGCATTAATTACAATAAGGAAAAAGAAAGCCGAACAGAAAAAATCAGAGCCATGTGATAAAGACAGGTGAGTGTGATGGGGGTGAGGGGGCTCCTATACTCCATGTGAGCACATGGATTCTGGGTACTTGTGAGAGCAACAGGACCATGCCTTGGGGTGTGTGTGACAAGACCAACACGCAGGTTGCCTGGGTCAGTTTGGCTTGGAAATCAGCCAGCCTGGATGTCTTTGTTGATGCTGCTGTGTGCATAGGGTCTGGGCAAGATGCGAATTGATGTCTTTCTACCATGCCTCTCTCCCCTGATGCAGAGCACATAAGACTGTGCTTCACTTACATTAAGCTCTCCACACATTTGTTGCTGCTGCTGAAGAGGTTGCAAGTCGTCTTGTGTTTCCTTAACACACTTCCATGACAGTGAAGGCAGGGAGAGCAGTGGAGATAGAGGAAGAAAAGGGATAAAGCAACAGATAGAGATAGAAAAGTGAAACATCAGGGCTTTCAAATCCCTTCCATTAGGGTGAACAATGTATGGATAGTGTACATTAAAAGACAGATAGAATTAAGAGTGAAAATGAAAGGAAGGAAAAGAAGAAAGCACGTAGAAGAGAAGGATGAAACATCCCCCAGGTCAGGAGCTGTGACCCACTATTTTACAAGGGTGGATCTGGCACAAGGTGGATCCCTGGGAATGGATAATGAATGGATGCAAAGACACAACAGCCCTTTTGAGCAAAAAATGGAATATTCAGAATAAAGTAGTGATATGGAAATTGAGCATACTATCCTTATTCTGTATTTGAAGAAATATGTAAAGATATGTTTCTCGACGCATCTACCACATCGAATTCTCATCCCGTTAAAGACTGCAAGGACACTATAGGCAGAAAGTGTACAGATGATACCTTCCTCCATTGAGGACAACTGCTGAGACAAGGCAAGGGCACCACTGAGAGCCTGTGTCCCTTGATTGTGGCCAACCAAGGAATCTGAGGTGGGTCCAAGAATATTTTCTTATTTTAGTTCCTTGTCACCTTTAACACTTTGCTTTGCAGGGAAGCAAATGGGACCTCCAGCCAGACAAGAAAATAATATCCTTCAATTAAAGAAATAGGCAGCTTGCATGATAGTCTTGCCTACCTAAATAAGAATGCTACTTTAAGGCAATTTTAAGCTTTGTTGGTATTAATGTTTCACTGACCCATTTTTTGAGAAAATTGGAGTCCACAAAGACTCCCACGGAACCTTCTGCTGGCCCACCCATTCTGAAACTTTGCCCCCAACAAAACTCACAAGAGTGTTTACTGAAACTGTATTCTTTTATAACAAACTGAGATTTATTCTTTGAGCTGCTGATTGAACACTTTAATTTACAAATGGGTTTCCCAAAGCTTTGTAAAGCCACCAGATGCAAAGAGAAGGGGCTGCATCTCCGTGCTCAGCGTGTTTAATGCAGACGATATTGTAAACAGCGCTCTGGGGGCAGCTTTCACAAGTGCATTTAATTGCATTTTCTACTTCTCGTAACAGCAAGGGATTAAGCTGAGATGGAACGTAATAGAACCTGCTCCATGCTATCGCCTGACGGGGAAGGAGGAGAGGAATACAAATATCAAGCTTATCAGGAAAATGTGCTACCATCTCTACCGAATAAGCTCATGAATGATTAAGAGCACATAAATTAATTTCTAGTTGAAATTTTCTGGTGGTCAGTTTGTAGTCACATAGATCAACAGCAACTCACATTTCTTAAAAATAATTTCTATTTCTTATAATGGAATCTTGATTTCAGAAATAAATAAATTCTAGTAGGTGTTTTATGCGCTGCATGATTTACACTGTTTATATTCTATTGATTCACGCAGTAGATCATACAGAACCCGTGGCCTGGGGAAACAGATAAATCCTATTTTTTTGAACTTTCCTATAACTCAGGCTGTCCTGCTGCCTCGAGAAATAAGCAGCAGCAAGGATGGGTCAGGCATTGGTTTCCAACCTTCTTATTTAGGTTAAAACCTCTCAGTACCACCTGTGTTGCCATTTCCCCAGATTCTGACTGCATAGTCCTTTCCAGCCTGTGTCACATCCTGTTACATTTTTATTCTCATGTTTAGTCTTGTAATGTCTGAGCCACTTCAGCAGATTAGATATTAGATAATTTTTCTCACAATGGGATTGATCCTTAACTGTTCGGATCAAAATCCTTGGGATGATTGTGAGACATAAAGAATCTTTGGTTTCCAATTTTGGGAATTAGAATCTGAATGTTCCCCGGGTCATGATTCTGCACGGTGAATTTGAGAACTGGCATTCCGTATGGACAGTGCAGGACCTGCCTTATCTAGTCATAGGATTTTATGGAGTCTATTAGAACTTGTTTAAATGAGAATTAGTAAGTAGTCCCCAAATGGCAGAAGCTAAGGTTTACTGATTTTTAATCAGTCCATATTTGCAATACATAAGGTGACATTCATCGTGCGAACTGGTTCATGTGCATAACACATCTTAATTCTTTTTTCATTTCTTTCCCCTCCCTTCTTTCCCCCTTGATCCCCTTCCCTTTTGCAAAAGATCTATCTCTATGTTTCCTATAATGTTTCTTTTATTTTTTATTTTGCTCTTTAATTTCTTCAGTTTGCTAGTAATAGGAAGAAGATCAACACTTCCACATTTCCCTCCATAATGTCACATGAGTACCAGTTCACGTTAAACAGCTGGACACCTCTAACTCATCTTCCAAACAAAGACTTTCTTGCTCTCTAACACCAACGTGCAGCATACGTAGGGTAAACCAGCTGCTCTGAAAATCGCCAACTCTGGGAGCTTAGCAAAGTAGGATCATTTGTGCCTCCCTGGCACTGTTCCAAGCTGCAGACTTCTTCCATGGAGTAACCCTGCCCTGACCTGTGGCTGAGTCTATGGTAGTGCGCACAACTCACAACCGAGTGCAGAAGAGGAGAAGGAGAGCAGCAGGTGTTCCTCACCCAGGACCAGAAGCGGCGGATATCACTTACGCCCACTTCCACTTGCTGGAAATCAGTCACAGCAGCCCCTAACACAGGGAAGGCTGCAGAATGCAGTGGCTTTGTGCCAGCCTGGAGAAAGTCACAGGGCTTTGGAACACTTAGCAAACAGCCATGTGGAGCACATAGTTAGTATCATTCCACAAGTACTTGCTTGGCCACCCTCTCTGCCACTGTGGTTAAGGTTGGTTGATGTCTACATTTCTAGAATTGCACATGGACGGCTTCCTTAGCAGTAAAGTTTGATCAGTAAGCAATTAATGGATAGAAAGCTCCAGGTATGGTGGACGGCACACAGAGGGTGCTCACTGTAAGTGAATCCCCTGCCCCTCTTGACCCCTGGTAAATAATTATGTTTTGAAACTAATAATGCTATATTTTTCTTTGTCTGTATGTTGTCTTCCAACTATTTCCTGCATGTCAGAAAATTGCCTTGATTTTTACATTTCTAGTGCCTTAGCACTTTGTTAAAGCACAGAGGTGAAGGCTCTGGGCTAAAATTCGAACATCTGCTACCTACCAGCTAATGTTTAGTATCTCTTTGCTCCAAATTCCCAAACTTTTCAAACTTTTCATTCCTATCAGTTACCCCTGTTCCAGAGCTGGTGAACGTTTGTCAGAGGACGGTCAGGGGTGGATATGCAGGGAAAACTAGCACGATCCTAGATGGACATTCTGTTCCAAAAATCCTCCACAAAGCAACCACATATTCAGTAGAACAGCACACAATCAAGTAGAGAATTTAGAAATAGGCAGAGAAATGCACACAAACGACTTTTAAAGTTTTATTGACAAGACCATAAATATTCCCAGTAAGACTATACCCACTCCCACTTTATTGTGCTTAATTAAAAAGATTTTACATTTTTCTCCTATTGCACAGTTTAACTTCCAGTTAGGAATTAAGAAACCTGAGATTTTATGTTTTGAAGCAGGGGTGAGACCGATGCAGAAGTTTCCAACATTATCTGTGAATCAATGGTAGACAAATCAGGTCTAACGAGCCCTAAAAAAGCTATAGTTTTGATTTATCATTGAGCTAGTCTAAATGCTGATAACATCTGCATTCCAAAGAGCAGGAAAAATATTATGAGGTAGAGTTATCAACAGATGAATTCAGTTTAATACCAGCAATTATTGATACTTCAAAGCATATTTGCATTTGCTTAACCCTAGTTAATAAGAAAACCTCCTTTCATTTTTTCTCTTTACAAAATTAAGCATTAACCCGGCATTTCTCCTAACAATATGTCATCACCAGCCACCCTATGGGCTTTGATGTCTGGGCAGGTGCCATTGTTGTATCTGCACATGTGCCACCTGGGTATGAACTGAGAGCAGATTGATGATCTAATTTAGTGGTTTTGGGGTCTAGGGTCAGGTACCTCCTGCCTACTGCCTCATCTTCCCCACCTTACCCCCACCTTACCCCCAAAACATAAAGATGAAGGAAAAAATAAGCATGCTAATTAAGAAATTATCTCATTCATTGTATTACTCTGCCTTCTCCTCACTGAGACACAATACTCAACACCTACAACTTAAAGGAGGAAAGGTTTATTTTGAATCATAGCTTCAATCCATGGCAGGCTGATTCCAAGGCAGAAATGGCAAGGCAGAAGGGCCTGGAGGAGGAAAGCTGCTCATCTCATGAGATTCAGGACACAGACCCCAAGACCAGGCCTCCATTACCATCTAGACCTACCTAGATGCACACCGATCCCTGAGGCCAATTGCAGAGCCAATCAAATGGAAACAGTGCCCTACTTGCCACACTAATTGTACATTTTAGAGATCTCAGATAAGTGAGCTTAAAAAATGAAGGTATGTGGACCATCCTTCCTTAGGCAAATCCATGCCTTAATCCCCAGCATTTCTGTGTCCTTGCTTTGAAAGGCAGGAAGCCCCAAGGGTGGACAGTCCAGTGAAGACCAGAGAAGAATGTCCAGGGTACCTTGTCATAGCTCCCAAGGGTAACAAACTCTTTAATTACCAGGTCAGGTGACTGGGTTTCTACTCTGCTGGATTCCAAAACTGCATTGGCAGAGAAAGATCACCTGGGTCTTCTCTAATGAGTTAAGTCCCAAATAATGAGAAAGTCCCATGTAGAACCTAGACATAGATGAGCAGCAGAGGTTTCCAAGGACAGAAACTACCAAGCAGCCACAGCCTGACCAGAGCAAGCTCTTAGGAAGCTATTGGATTTCCATGCTGCCTCACCTGGAACTCTAGATATTTCTCGCTGTCTGTCTCTGTCTCTGTCTGTCTGTCTGTCTGTCTCTCTCTCTCTATGAATTTCAAACTTACTCCTTCTTATGAAACTATTTCTCATGTTACACAGTGGCTCCCCGACAAGGTTTCATCCACTTCCGTGCTGCCTGACCCAATGCATATGCAAGGGGATCTGGACGGCTGCTCACATTCAGCACTAGCCTCGCCAGGCCTTGGACCAGCAGGCCGGTTCCTTGATCTGAATATCAGCAGAGCGCTAAGCGTCTGCCTTTGTGCCAAGATCAGAAAAGGCTGCAGTGTAAATATCCGCACTTTGCATATTTTTTTCCCAATTAATTCATGCCAAACACCACTTAGATTATCTGGATGTATGAGTGATTTCTATTTATTTTAAAGCAGCCTGCATAGAACCATGCATAATGTGGTCCAGGGTTACAAAGCATGATTGGGCGAATCAGACAAACTGTGCCTTGAAACCGAGCATTAGTACTGGGGAGATTTGCAACTTTATCACGGAAGTTTTGTAAGTCCTTAGAACTCAGTTTTCTCATCTGTTGCTCATCCCAGCATGAGTGATGATAAAGTACCCTGAATGAATCCAGTGGACTATTTTATCCCAAAGTATTATTTTTCCACACCGTAGACATAAAAATTACAGTTCAGAAGAATTTACCTTCACTTCGTCGCAAGGAATTCTCTGGTTTCTTGTAAGCATGTTTGGTTCCGTCCTCGGAGAAGCCCTATGAGGATCCTGTGGTCACTGTGACTAGCGACAGATGGAGAAGCCTGGGTCCCGCACAAGGCGGTGAGCCCACCACTCTTTGCCTATGCACAAAGCATCATCGTGATCGACACCCTCCACGTCTCCTTCTCCAATGTGGCTGCTGCACCAGGCTCTGTGTCAGGCCCGAAGCCACAGCAGGGCATAAAGAAAAGCGAACTCCTGTAGCCAGGCATGACGTCCCTGCTCTTGCTGATTGAAACAACAGCTGACATTTATTGAACATTTGCTGTGAGCTAGGTGCTATGATCACCTTATATATTTTATAAACTATTCCTAGGAGGGAGGAAATATTTTTATTCCACTTTATAAATACAGAAAGTGTTATTTCTAAGTTGCCAGCGTTTCGTGCAACCATACAGATGAACAACAATAAGGAGAAATGGATTCTTCTGCTTTTCTGCACAACTCTGAGTTACTGGAATTGATCAAACTATTGATCGGGATCAGTTCTGCCTCTGGTGGCTTTTTCTGTCTTCTGTGACACTTTTAAGTACATGAAGCAAATTGAGCTCTGTCTCATTGACTGGATGCTAAGAGTTTGAGCTCCTAAATATTCGTCTGTGTTTTTCACATGTAGATCAACCAAAACGGTATAGGATGTGACAGGCTTGGGTCCCAAGTCAGGTTTGTCGTCTGGGGTTTGTGGTATTTGTCATGGATTAATTCTCATCTTTAACCTCAGAGAGACACCGTGAACGTGAAGTCCAATGCCTTATTTGCAGCCGCTCGAGGTGGCAGGCTGGCGTACCTGAAGTTCCACGAGTGACTGACAGAAGGGTAGCTCCGGCGAGCAAGCCCAGTGCAGGGGCCAAAGCGATGAGACAAGGCTTGGCCCAAGCTCTGTGCTATGGACAAGAGGCTGCTGCCATAGCAAAGGGACCTCTACAAGACAGATGCCAAGGGGCTATGACAGGAAAGCAACCACAGCTATGTGAAAAAGAGTTGGAGATTTAGATGGGGCTCTGCACAGAGAGATTTCAGCTTGCTCGTTAGCATCCATATTCACCTTCTGCAGCCACCTGAGACAGCCAAATGAACAGTAATCCACTCTACAATTTCCTTTCTTATTATTTGTGTCTACTTCTGAAGTGCAAACACCGGTGGCATGTGTAGACTTTGGAACAATGGAGAAAGCCCATGGACTGTTCCTTCCAGAACCAGAAGCAGGATGGTGCCAAAGGAGAATGCAGGGTGAGGTGAAGGATCCAGGGGCCACAGACACAGTCCCTGCACACACTAGATGCTCAATGAGGCTGCTGACTTTATAGCATTATAGGTTTGCAGAATGACTTAAAGACCACCTTAGTTGAACTTTATTAGCCACCTCAGGCCTTAGTTGCTAATGGTCCAGGCTCTGAGGCTCAGCTAAAATTCATTTCTCATGAAGGCGTTCATTGCACTCAGTGGCTTTCATTGTACAAACCTCTTGTCTGAGCTGACCTGGAGCCAGGCTTAGTGTGGCCCCCTCCTCCACTCCTGGTTGTGTGATGCTTGTTTGAATGGGGCGCTGGCACATAGGTGCATCAAAGGGCCCGGATGCATCGGTCATTTGAAGGTACTGCCTTGGGCTCAGCCGTTCCTCAGAGTTCCAAGACCAGGAAGCCTGGGCCAGGAGCAGGCACAGGCTCTCGGTGCCCCCTTCTAACGGTCAGACTCCTAGGCCCTGTATTTCTGACTCTGAGAGCTGACAGCTCAAACACACACACGATTCTCCCTCAGCCAGGGGAGGCTCGAGGCCAGCACGACTATTTTCAGTTCTTTCAGAAACATTAAAAAAACACATCTATCTATCTATATATAAGAAAGGTACCTGTCTTATGCAAAACTAATTTTTTAGCTTTGTTTAATTTCTTTTCATGCAAGCCCAATTTAAGTATCTTTGGTAGAAAACACAATAATTTGATTAGAAGTGATTGAAATTATAGGGATAATAAATCAGATATTCAAGTTAAATTACAATGTATAGAATTTAATTCACAAAGGACATTGGCGGCTATTTTTTATATTGCCTGTGTTAACTCGTTCAAGGATGAAGAGTAATGCCAAAAAGAAGCGAGCAATTCCAGAGCATACAGTACTAATTTTACGTGTAATTAGAACTAACAATTTCTTTTCATTTATAGAACACACTCTGATGACCTTTGAGGTTAGTGGTGGGAGAGGACATTAGCTTATAATTACGCTTTGATTTGCAAGGAAAAACTGAAATGACTGCTCCTCTCCAATCCAGAAGCAAGAGAACATCTGAATTAAAGTGCGAGGCATTACTGCCCCCTGCTGATAAATTTTGGCATAACAGCTTTTAAAGAGTCCCTCAACCCGAAACCAAATTTGAAACATCATTTTACACACAGGAAATGGACATTTTCCTTTCTAAACTTACATCTAATGCATTTTAAAAATTATTGTTTCACAGGGTCCTTTAAAATTAAAAATGGTATTTTAGTCTTTCGAAATCTAGATATAAATTAATGAGCCAGGAAAATGTAGGAAAAATAATAATGACTGCTAATATCATGCATTTATATGCCATTTTCAAAGAGCACTTAATATGGGTTTTCTCATTTAGTCTCGCATCATCCTCAGGAGGAAGCAAATCATTATGTTTTATTTGCTCAACTTCTTAGGTCCGTCGCTGCAGCACGTAAATGATTTTTCAAATGCAAGTTGCAGAGGTTCAATTTGCATGATTTTGTTATTCCGTTATGTTTTTTTACTCCACAACACCTACAAAAGACAAAGCGTAAATATATGTAAGCAAACGGTGAGGTCTTTTGGAATAAAACCAATCCCTGTCCTTTTCTGAGAAAACAGCTACACATTTTCCAATGAAACAATTCGATTTGGGGAAAACTATCATTTTATCTTGTCTTTACAATGAAAAACTTCAATCAAAAGGTGAGGTAAGGCATTGTTTATATTTAGTTATGATTTATGATCTACTTAAGCATTGACACCTGCTCAAAATCAGACTTTATAATTTTTTATAGTTTTGTATTTAAAAAAGAAAATTGCATTTATTCTTTGCTTAAGGACTTGAGGGATTACAGAATGATTGCTTTTACTCTCTTTTGTATCCATGGCTGCACAAAGGGAAATCCAGGGTTGGGGTGGAATATTTGCTTAGGATGTGTGCAAGGAATTTGCAGGATTGTTTATGTTTATTTTTTCTTCCGTTTTCCAGTAACCACCATTTTCAGAATCTGCAACCATTCTTGCAGAAAGATGGTCCTGAGCAGACATTCGGGTCATTTCATTAATAAGGTTAGCCTGGATCATGTAGTGACCAGATCATAAAGCCTTATCCTAAATATATGGCTAAATAAAAACCAGTTACCTTTTATATGCCCTCCTTTATAAAGCCTGAGAGTGTTCTCGTGTTGAAGTGTTGATAGCAAGTTTGTTTTAGTGCTTAGGCCCCCCAGTCTAGGGTGAAAACCAGCTGGCTGTCTTTTTACCTCGTTGTAGCCTGCATCTACTAACATCCTGTGACTAACACGCAAGGCCTCCCCGGAGAAGACCCCGCACGCGCTGATTGAGTAAATCCACAAATACGTAGCAAAAGCCTATCATGGACCAGCCTCTCTGCGGGCAGAGTTTCAGTGCTGGGAAGCAAAGAGAGATGACTTTGATTTCAAAGGCCACATTTACACAGAGAATTAGAAAATAGATAAGGGGCAAAGAAAGAGAAAAGAATTCCTGTGGGCAAGAATGGCAAGGACTTCTTGCTTGTTACTGGGACCCCAAACCCCAAATCTCTGAGTCCGCTGTGGCGACCATCATCCCATCTCAGATGCGCTAGTCAGAAGACACTGAGAGAACCTGTTCTGCCGAGAAAAAGGCGGCCAATTAAACCATAACCCAGGCTTTCCTTCAATTAGAATCTTTATTTATATTCATCAGAAGAGATTATTCTAGACATATTATTTACAGCTTTCAAAAATCAGATATCGCCTTCAGGTGAACATAAAGAAGAAAAGGAAGCAAGATGCACATAATTCTAAAAATCCTTCCTATTTAGAGTTCGCTTGGGAGGGAGCGGGACAAGACGAAGCAGAAAGACCTGGCACGGGACAGGCTGCCAAGCTCAGCATTTAGCAGAACAGCATGCAAGGCGTGGGCCATGCCGTCCGGAGACGAACCGGTGGGGATATCGGGAGTGTTGGTGGAATGTTCATGGATGGGAATACAGGGATCATTCGTGGCAATGTTCACTGAAGGAAGGTTCGGAATATTGATGGAATATTCACCGACTGGGAACGTTAATGGGATTCCGGCAGAGTCTGAGAGGGAAGGAGTGGCGTGCACCAGTGAGGACCCGTGAGGTGGCCCTGGGCTCGCACACATGTCGTTCACTTCTAGGCGATGTGACAGTCTTTCCAGAGCACGGGAGGCAGGAAAAGGGGAAGCTGGACCAGTGGGATTGATGGCTGGATATGTGAAGAGCACACGGGTGCTGTCTGAATAGTTAAGTCTCTCAACTGAAAATCAGGCAAAGCCACCAGCTCAGCATGAGCATTTGCAGAGAAAAGGTTATTAGAGCCTGGGGAATTGAGAAACATTGTTTAAAAAAATCTTCGGGAAAGAGCAGGCACCTTGTCTATCTATAGAGGCTGTGGTTTGTTGGCTGGGACTGCAGGAGCGCTGGAGCCCGGGCTTCGCTCGTCGGTCTAGCTCCCGTGCTGGAGGAAGCCAGCACCTACTTCCGGCTGGGGAAGGCCGGAGGTGCACACGCTGTGTGTGTTTGTATTCTTCCTCACTCGGCAAGAGTCTTGCAGGGAAGATCCAGAGAGCCGGAGTGTTGGTAAGGACATTGTTCTAATAAATTTCTGGATAACGCTACCAGGAGCATTTAGTCTGTGCCAAGTTGAGTCTCAAACACTTTAGATGAGTTTCTCCAAGCAGCTCTTGGAGTAGTGCTGTGAGGTAGGAAGAACTTACTTTTTGTTTTATAGGCGAGGAAACCAGGTTACAGAAAGTCTAATAACACATCCATGGTCAGAACCAGCAAGAACCTCTAACCCAGATCCTGCTGTAAGGAACCAGCGGCTGCGGTAGCAACTCCACCAACAATTCCTCTAACTTTATGGTCTGTCCTGTGTTCTCAACAAAATAAGGTCACAAGGAAGATAAAGAGAGGCTAATGGAAAGAGAATTATAAAGTCTACGACATCGGGATGCGGTAAGTTCCTTACCAGCCATGTTAACAGTTTAGCTTTTGACCTACGTAGGCAAAAAATATAAAACTAATTTTATATGAGTAGATAGGATAATCACCTTTGTGTCTTTAAAAAAAAAATCTCACTGCCACTATGGATAATAAATTCAGAATAAACAAGACTATCCCAGAGAACTATTTGAAGGATCGCCCAGTCACTCGCTAGAAACCCTGGTGTCGGGATACGAACGAGGTCATGGAAGGGAGAGACAGAGGGCACGCTGGAAAGACATTAAAGGGAAAGGGTCAGCAGGATTTCAGGGTTGTATGCCAGGGGGAGGAGGCGATGTGGATTCTCAGCGTTCTGATCATTCAGCGCTAGAAAAATTCGTCAGTACAGAAACAGAAATTGAAAGTGAGAACACAGTTTCACATTCAGTGCTGGGCTTTTTGAGTCTGAGATGCTGAAGTATCGCCAGCTGGAGAGTTCGGGTTGGGATTTAGGTATGTTCTAAATGTGGGCTGTTTTCCAGTAAGAATGAAAGTCACCAGCTTAGTGACTGTTTAGGGACCCCGGCAAGGGTGACATCTCCAAGGGATCCCATGAGAAGGGATCCTGTCCTCGTGGAGGACAGCAGCCTGCAATGAACCGAGAGGGTGGAGCATTGGCAGGAAGGGCAAGGAGGACCGGGAAGAAAGGCAGGTGACAATAGCAGCAGGGTTAACAACAAAACCAAGGAGGAAGACACAGAAGCAATTAGCAGGGAATACCTTAAGAAGCAGAGAATGACCGGAAGCTGCAGAAGCTTGCAACAGAGGAGCTGGAAGAGGTCCCTGGGTTTATGGGCAAGGGTGTTGTTGGTGGCCACAAATGAGAGGAGCTCTATTGGAGCAGAGGCTGTGCAGGCTCAGAAGAGGAGGAGAGAGAGGGGGCAAGTCTCAGTTTGGTTAGAGTTAGGCTAGGGAGCTGTTGCAGGTGGGGTCGAGAATTTACTTCAAGATAGGAGGATGAGAAGTGTTGAAGTAGAGCCTCAAAGAATCCAATAGAAAGGAAAAAGCTAGAGATTAAAAAAAAAAATCGAGAGAGGAAAGTCCCTGAGGACGCCAGGAGGGGATGGGTGCTAGGCACAGGCAGACACTGTCCATCCTAGGCAGCGGCGACACAACTCCCATGATACCCACGGGAGGACACAACGTGCGTGTCTGGGTACAAGAACACGGTCATCTCTAGCAAGCAAACCGGTTCCTTGTGAGGATTTGTCTTCTCTCTGACAACAGGACGGGAGGTCGTTTACTGACACTAAGTGCACAGCCAGAAGGTCAGAGGTCTGGAAAGAAAAAGACCATTTCCAAGCCGCATCCAAGCTCAGAAGAGAGAGTGGTCTGGGCAGGCCCCGTAGCGCTGTTTGCTATCGCGGTCAGACGCTCGTCTTGTCAAGGGAGGCAACGGGCTCCAGGCATGTTTTTTCTCATCCTCTCCGAATGCTGGGTGAAAATGTGGAGACACGTTCACAAAGCTGGGGTTTGGGTGGGCACGTGTGACGGGGGAGTCTGAGCACAGGTGACACCTGGAGCACAGAGTTTGGAGTGAACTGGGGAAGAGAGGAGATGGACTTGGGCAGGGCCAGGAGGCCGGGGGTGAAGGAATCTTACTGCAAGTCTCAGCGAAGCCAGCGAGCGTGTGCGGAACTGGCGTGCTGCACAACCACAGCCAGAACCCAAACCCACACGGAGACGGCTCCGCCTGCGTCTCGGGAGGCCCACCTGGCTTTCCGCTTCTTTGAGCCTTTCTGCACAGCAGGGTGCAGCCACTTCCCAGCGCTGCTTTCTGTTCCAGCCGGTTTTGCTCAGCACTGGATCACCCGCTCCCACATAAACTCCAGTGGCTCTGGGTGCCAGTGCCAAAGCTGCTGGGTGTCACCTCTCTCATCTCTCTTCCAGCCCCAGCTGGCTTTGGGGGAGGGCTGACCTCACACCCCGCTACAATCTAGCCACTTGGTTATCTGCTCGTCTCAAATGTACATGATTTTGGCATTCGTCTACTTGTCTAAGTGTCTGTATTCTCTCTCTTTTTGCTGTGTGAATGCCCATGGAGACATAGAGTAGGTGGCAGAATAATTCTTTAAATAATTAAATGAATTCTGATTTCCCTTTTCCTCTCATTTCATGTCGATGGACGGATATTGAAATGCACTCCCTTGGGTTTCCTGGCTTTTCTTTCTGCTGTAGAAAACCGCAGTTCTTTGTGGGGGTTATTCTAGTCTTCCTGGAGGAGAAGGGCAGAGGACACGGGCTTCGAGTGTGACAGCAGGGTACAGCAGAGGCAGGGAGGCAGAGACAGGTCCGAAGACTCGTGCTGCAGTTTCTCCTCAGTCGCTAGGGTGCTGCAACTCAGTACCACACAGCGAATGTCCGGAATCAGCGGCTCACTCCCTCACAGTTCTGGAAGTCGGGATATCCAAACCAAGGAGTTAGCCAAGCTGATTCCTTCTGAGGGCTCCATGGCTCTCTTTTCACTTCTGGTGACCGTGGCCAACCTTTGTAGTTCCTTGGCTTGTAGATGTGTCACCCCAACTCTGCCTCCCTCACCACCGCTCTTCTCTGTGTCTCTGTGTCCTCACCCCGTTGTACTGGACTGCAGGCCCTTTCCACTCCAGTGGGGCCTCACCTTCACTAATGACCTCGGCACTGGTCCTGTTTCCAGTGCAGGTCTCGCTCGGAGGTGCTGGACGCTAGGACTTCACACCCGCTTTGTGGGGATCTAAGTCAACTCGTAACACTTTCCTGACTGTAGGTTCCTGCAATGCAAAGCAGCGGGACCCCCAGAACTGAAGGGTCAATGTGGATGGTGGGTGCTCTTGCTCCGGGTGCAGGATGGCTGGTGGGGGCTGCCTCCCCAGTTTCAGGGTTCTCTTCAGCTCAGGAGTCCCCTTGAGGGTCTGGGTCTGGGTCCCCCAAATTACGATACTGAATGTTGCCAAACTGGCCCGATCATACTGGAGATGCTTGGTGACTGGGAAACAGAACTAAATTGATTTGAAGAAGTTGTGAAAATGTAGTATTTCTTGTCACTTTTTTTTTATTTTAAAGAGAAAAAAATAAAAAGGCAATAAAACAGTTTCAAAACAGGTTAGTAGGAGAGTTACAATAAATAATACATTGCGCATTGTCATCTTCATAGTAGCTATTCAGAGTACAAAATATAGGCATGATATCTTGTCTAAACAATTTTAGCACAAACCTTTCTTTTCAAAGAACTAAGAGAAACTAGCTGTATAACTATCTTAACAATCTTGTGTATAAATATATTTTTTTCTTTTTCCCTTTCTTCCTTTCCCCTTTCCCCCATCACAGTTTGTCTTTTCTTATGAACAGTTACTTCTCAATTCACAATATCTATTGTATACCTTCCAAAAATACACATTTTGGAAGCCAGGATGTAACTTTTAAACTGCATGAGACGTACCTGACGCATGCCAAAAAAATGCATATAAATGGATGTGCTTGTTTGTTTATTTTCGGGTCTTTTTGTTGGTAATGGGATATTTTCCAATTCATAATATGTTGATATCAATATTTTGTGCGGTATATTTGATTATTATTCCACAATGCCTTGTATGCATTATCTCAATAAAAGGCTTTTGCCCGTACTGTGATTTGGGGGTGCTCAAGCGGACTTCACAGAGACTGGTATAGGTAGTTTTCCTTTCCACAGCAAATACACTCACTATACCACAAGTTATGATTCCCCCTGTGCCTTCCCAGCACTTCCTGTGCTTCTGCTGCAGTCCCACCAATTCTCTGCCCCCTAAACCCCCTGAGGCTTCATTACCAGGGTAGCGGTGCTGTGACTTTGGAGCAGGAAGACTGAAACGACAAGCTGACTCAGAAAACAGACCTAATGGGATTGCTGGATTAATTTAATTTTACTGTTTCTTGAGTATGTGTTAGCAATATACCACATAAATTCTATTTAGATCGTCTCCAGGGGAGCTTAATTAGCTCTGGTTCCTATTTAGTTTTCTTTGATAGCTGATATTGCTTTTCTGTGTCCTCAGTGTTTTGCTCTTAATTACGATGACAATGATGATAACAAAACAACTAATTTCTCTGAGCCTTTTTAGAAGTAAATACTCTGGTTTCTCTTCAGACGGCATAAATCTTTTGCCTCTTACAAGTAAATATACCGAGTCTTTTTATAAGTACCTGATTCCCACCTAATCACGTACACCGCTGACATAGGTCACGCTATGTTAGTACTATGTGTCTGTTTCACAGGGGAGGAAGTACACTCAGAAGGAGTTAGTCATAGTTTCCTTGGGTCACATACAGAAGAACAGTATATCTATTATTTTGAATCTGGAGTGTGGCTCCAATGAGGGTGCTTATGACCTTTAAACCCTGTTTTCTCATGAACTATAGTAATCTGGTCTACCTGGCCCTCTAATTTCAAAGTAAAGCCAGACATCGTTTTATACCTGTCACACACTCTGCTATCCGTCCCGTGTTCCTAAGCTCCTCCCACTGTCTTTGGTCAACGCATGACCTCGCACACTAAGAGCAAAGGGACAAGCTCACTTTGCTCTCCTCTCCTGAAGGTCACTTTCTATCACTCATGGGCCGATCCAATAAAATGGAGGAATACAGCTCCTCACTTCTCCCCACACTGACACCTCTTACTGTGTTCTGGATCCCAGTGACTTCCGGCACACGGGGCTCCTGTCCTCTGTCATGTCCATCGCTAGTCAAACTTTAGACCCCTCTGTGATCCCTCCCTTCCTGCCTACATAGGCAATGGTCAAGGAGCTAACAGGCTCCACACTAGAATCCAACTCTTCTCACTCCCTTCTGGCCTCCACTACAAGCTGAAGCCCCTCTCCACACTCGCCTGTGTGGTCTTCGCTGGTCCATGAGTTGCCAAGGCTGCTACACCAAAGCACTGCAAGCTGGGAGGGGTACACAGCCGAAAGGTGTTCCTCAACTCGGGACCAGAAGTCTGACATCAAGATTTCACAGGTCTGGTTCCTCCTGAGGGCTCTCTTCTTGGCAGGGAGGTGGGCTTCTACTCCTCGTGCATCCATACAACCTTCCCTCTGTGTGTTCTTATGTCTGTGTGTCTCTTCTCTCTGTAACGACACCAGTCGTATTAAAGTAAGTCCTACCCAAATGATGTCACTTAAACATAATTACCTCTTTGAAGGCTCAATGCCAAATACAGTCCAAATGCATTCTGAAATATGCAGAGTCAGGACTTCAGCACGTAAACTTGCAGGGGACATAGTTCAGCCCATATGAACTGGCTTCTTCTCCCACCACCTTGGTCTTTTCTTAAAACCCTGTATCCATCTCATTACCTCAACAGCTTTACCTTACACCTCGAGTAAAATCCAGGGTCGTTGCCATGGTCTTCAACAGCTCTCTCTACAGCCTCATTTCAGGCATGAGATCGCCAAGGTGGCTGGAAGCACTGTCTCTGGAGTCTTTTTGCCTCTAGCTAAATGATGTTTCCTGCACTCTGGAAATATAATCTCAAGGAAGATTATTTAATTCACTTGGACCTCAGTTGCATCGTCTGTAAATGGAGATGATAGTTGACTTTTCAGGATTCTAGATAAAATGTAATATTGCAGATACAGAGCTTGGCCTGTGTCTTTGGTCTTTGAAAATTCTATAAAGGTTAGAAATTCATAATTTTCCTACAACCATTCACCCCTTCTTTTGGAATGTGCAAAAACTCCTAAAAAGTCTCTAAATCTAAACTCTTCCCATTCTTTTTCACACACTGGCCTTGCAGAATTATTTCCCCCTAACCTGATACAAGCTCGTCAACAGCTCATCTGCCGTGCATTTGTCATAAATGTTATGTCCTTATTTCCAAAAATAAAAATGCTTGAAATTTCAGAGAAGCCCTGCACAGCCATTTCTATCCCTCCATAATGCTTTCCTTAGGGTCAGGGAAGGTCACCACGAGGTTTTCACAGTCACCATGCCCACCCCACACACTCCCAGTGGCATCCAGTCAGGAATGCCTTTCCTTGCTTAGGAACTCATCTTTTCCACAAAATTTGACTTTTTTAGGAATCCTGCAGCAAACTCCCAGGGCAGCGTCTCTTTACTGCATTCCCTTGGCCGTTGACGCCAACTCCTCCAGACAGTCTTCATTTCACAGCCGTGGAACAGAATGGATCTTGATCTTAGGGTTTAAGTCAATAAAAACATTATCTATTGATTTTATTTTTATTTTGATATAATAATAATATCAATACAGTACATATCCAAGGTTTCAAATGTAATAATGGGGAAGAACAAAACTCTTCTACCATACCTGTCTCATTAGAATCATGGAAATCTCCAAAACACCTCTTCTGGTTCTCACGTCCACGTCTTGTGCTGTCTATGTAGGTATTTCTCTATTCATCAGTGTTATGCATCTCTTTTTCTTGGATCTCCTCTCTCCCATTCCCTATGCATAATATAACTATAACACAATTTAGAGAATTTCTGTTGTTATCTTTGTTATTTACAGGAACCTATGATTCCATGTCAGTGGTCATCCCATAAAAAAGGTCTCTAGATCCTTCACTCCTTAAAAGGAGAAAGTAGCATTAGCACCTTTGGTTTTGTCTCCGCTGTGCCACTACAACCTTTCACCTTAGTTATTCACACCAGATAATTCTAAAATTGAGAGCATGCATGTACCATTTTATACAGTTTTCCTCTCATTCAAATCTATGAGCCAAAGCTGAATATGCATTTGGTATTATCAAGTAAATAAATATTATTCATTATAAGCCCCATCATATTGCATGATTACTTTTTCTTTCTTGTACAAATTTCTTTTCTGAAGGTTTTAATTGTTATTTTATTATACTAATTATTTTAAAGTAGCTTCATGTTTCTGGACTGTTGATTATGACATCTATTGTATGAAGTCCCACTTGTCTAAGCCTTTTCCCTCCGTGCTCACCGGGGTCCATACCGAGAACCGAGCAGAAGGTGCTTTCCGAGTCCTCTGCTCTGTCCCCTGTGGCTTCCCTTACTGCTTTCCATGTAGGTCCCCTCTACCCGTCACCTCTATGGGAAGTGGGAACACGCTACTTTGCTGCTCAGCATCCATTCTTTTACTAAAACTGAAGCCCAAGTTTTCTCCTGGAAAACACCCCCTCTGCTCCCAAGCTGTGTGATTCTGGTGCTGCCCTGTGACCAGGGATGCTATGAATATGGGCCTATTTTGACAGCCTGAAGAGGCTTTGGACAGTCAGACCGGGACATCTTGTCTACCCAATAGAACATTACCTGTAGTGGATGCCACTTGGCAGATATTCACCTGAGACCTGCTCTGGTTTTTTTGATGTTTTTAACATGTACTAGGTAACTATAAGAAACATGATATTTTTAAAGCTACTAAGGAAGACTTCAATTCTCTGACTATAAGTCGAGTTGGGAGTGTAGAAAGCTGACCTCATCTTTTCCTTCACGATCTCCATTAGAGTCAGAAGTAGAAATCGTGGGCCAGATCCCTTGCTGTCATTATTCCTGCACACATACTAGATAGGTGGATGTGGCACCTTCCGTGTTTCTCAATTCTTGTCTTTCAGCCTGAAAGTCCTCTCTCATTGTATCAACCCTTGGTATATTAATACTCATGCCTCTTCGCATAAGAACACACACTAGGCTTCTCTGAATTGTGAATTTGAATAAGTTGATAAATAAAAGCTATGCACATTAAAATGTGTTATTACTATACTTTAAATAATTTAATTTCTTTTCCAGTACTGGGACTAAACTCCAAGGGCACTCTACCACTGACCTACATCACCAGCACTTCTTAAACATTTTTATTGTGAGGCAGGGTCTTGCTCAATTGCCCAGGCTGACTCAAACTTGTGATCCTCCTGTTTCAGCCTCCTTAACAGCTAGGATTACCAGCTTTGAGAATCATTAACTTCAAATATTACGCAGAATTTTTTCCTGCAAAAGTTCTCAGAACTTTCACATACTAATGTACACTGTCTATGATAAATCTTTGTCCCCAGTCATACTGAGGGGTGCTTCTCAGGGCATGCTTAGGAAATGCTACTCTCAGCCCTGTCTCTTGGAGCATCTTTCCATGCACTTGGATTCAATATTTGGGGTTTCTTCCTGTATTGATTTTCTGTTGCTATGTAGCAAATTCCCACAAACTGGGTGGCATAAGAAATCCACATGTATTACACGTGTTAGTCTCCCTGTGTTAGAAGTCCTGGCATGGTTCAGCTGTGTTCACTGCTTGGCTTTGTTGGAGGCTGGGATCAAGTGCTGGCTGGGGCTACAGTATTACCCAAGAGTCAGCCAGGAAAGGTCTACAGTCTGAGGATCCTGGGACTGAGGTCCCTGGTTGCTGCTGACCACTGGTCCTGGGCCATGAGCTCCAGGAGACTGCCGTCCTTTCTCTGCCACGAAGGCCTCCCAACGTGGGCAGCTCGAACTCGCAGCCTGCTTCTTCCATGTTGGCATGGGAATGAGGAACCAAAGAAGATGGCTTCTACAATCTCAGGTAACATGAACTGTAGTCACTTGTACACAAGGATATCCACTCCTCCCCTCCTCTCTATCCCATGTTTGGAAAGAAGCCAGGGAACTCAGCCCCACCACATTTACACATTCAAGAGAAGGGATTTCCTAGAATAGCGAATACCTGGACCAGGGGACAGGGATTGTAGCAGCTACCTTATAGGTCTGTCTGCCATACTTCCCTTGCTTGAATGGCCTTTTGTTTCTCTCTGTTTGCTTAGGGGAAATGATTAGTTTTATGAGTATGATGTGGACCAAAGTATTAGGTTTTCTGCCACCTGGTTCCTTCAGAGAAGAATACAAATGGAATTATTACATCATAGCCAATTCAATAAACTATAGGTTTTTTTTAAAATTTCTCTTTGGTTGTGTGCTATTTCCTACTCTTAACTGCCCCAAATTTTATGCTTCAGCTGTAGATGTAAAAAAAAAATACTGAAAAGGCATGAGACTCATGGCAATGCTAGAATTGGGACAAGAGATATGCTGGGAAAATTTAGGATGAATGAACTTTTGCAGCACTCAGCAAAAATAACTTGCCAATGGGAACTAAAAGGTTTTCCTAATGCCTCATTGGTGCTTCTTCTATGGGACTAATAATGGCAACTATCAGAAGTCCAGTTTTCTTTTCAGTATTTCTAGGCATTATCCACCCCAGTACAATCTGAGAACACATTTTTAATTTCAAGGACAGCTTCACTCAGCTGTTCTGTCTCTAAATGACTTCACTCTGCCATCATTTGCTATTGCTCAGGAAGCATAATTTTTAGTACTAAGCAAATATAATTGTTTAGGTGAATCAGTTGCCAAAAATGCACAGAGAGCGTACCGAAGCCAGACACACATGACTTGGGCTTTTTATGCTTTTGCGACATCTCTGCTACATCTCTTCTCATTAGCATAGATAATTAACAGTTGATTGGAACTTGAAAGCAGCATCTGTTTTAAAAGCCATCCAACTCACAGCATCCCAGAGTTTCCTACTTTACAAATACCCTCTTAACTAATTTGCTTTCTTATCATCCCAACACGTGTCCCTTCCGAAGTGAGTAACCTGGAACAAAGCGGCCCATTTGGCTCAGCCTAGTCTGTCCTTTGGATCACAAACTCAGAGCACAACAGTACCCTTGGCTTGGCATTCAGAGGACAGATGCTGTTCTGCCAACATCTGCTGATAGCTCTCTCTCTCTCTCTCTCTCTCTCTCTCTCTTTCTCTCTCTCTCACCCTCTAGGCAGCTCATTAGCCTTTAGATAGAACCAGAAAAATAAAGAGGTATTCATTGTCCTCATAAACATTTTTTAACCTGTGCTTCTTAATACACTGCTTTCTATGGGTACGGGCATAAGAAATGTTTTAAAATAATTCAATCACAATGCTCAATACATGCCTGCAATGTAAATATCTTTATGTTATAGATAAACAAACAAGGCCTTCTATAAGATGAATAACTAACCTGAAGCCAAAGGTCTACTAAGGTCATGTCTGCCCGATTCCAAAGTTCTTGTTATTTCCACTAGGTCTCTACTGTATTCACACTTAATTTGTATTAATACATTATGTGTTTTCAAGATAATGATGAAAGCCATCTACTGAAATCAAAGTAGTAGAAAGCATAAGGCTAAGAATTTATTTTTCTATCTATGTATATGTTCCTAAGGATCTTTCTTTCTCCTTACACTTTGGTGGTTGAAACTACTCTAGTCATGATTGTTTATCTTTTCTCATCTTATCTTTCCTATTTAGAACTCAATGATCCCTTTCAATTTGCAAATTAACCCATCTATGCCAAAGATTGAAATTTTTAGAATTCTTGCGTAAAGTTCATATATGCTACCTAGAAAAAAAAACTCATGGAATAAGAATTTGAAGAGAACACATTTCATTATGCCCCACTCTTATGGGCATTCCAAACACAGATCAATAGGCAATGAAGGGTTAATTCTTTCTTTTCCTGTTGCTTGTTTATTTGTTTATCTTTTCTTTATTACACTTTTTCTTAAATCTTATGGATTTATTCTTAACGTTCACTAGGTCGATCACAATTTTGATTTTTCAGATATAATTTTCCTAGTTGGTCATCTGGGCCACTAATTCAAGCCTTTGCTACATGCAATTTAGCACCTGAATATTTAGTTCAATTATCAGATTAAAATAATTTCTGAAGATGTGTTTTCTTGTGTGCCTTAATATTCCTGAGTGCTCTTAATTTTTAAAAAGTTGTCATTCGTCTCTCCCATCAGCTCCTGTTTGATACAAAACAGTTTTGTTTGGTCTTTGATTCTCTGGTCCTTAGACCAGTAGCTGCTGGGGACTTGAAGTAGAGAAGCAGTGGAGGCGTCGGCATTCTGTGGGGTAGCATCCTCCTTGTAGTGTGGAGCGCCCGTCCCATTCCTGGGGCCTGGCTCAGCAGTGTGAGAATCACTTGGCTGACTGAATTTACAGCAAAGAGTATTGCATGTTTCTGGTTTTATAAAGTATATATTATACATCTACATCAGTTCATCTGCTGCCGCTGTAACAAATCACCGGAGGCTGTTACCACATATCCTTGATCTTTCTCTGCCCAAGCATTAAATCCTCCTCATTTATATCGGGACCACAGTGACAGGCACACTGGAAGAGCTCATGGCCCCCTTTCCCTGGAAGGATGGAGAGTTGATGCAGACCAAGATCTCATGTGGGTTCCTGCCCCTCCAAACCTAGGACACTGGTGTGAGTCTCTCCTCTGCTCCTAGGGGAGAAACTTGCCTTCCTTACCCCAATACATTTTCCTGAGTTTTACAGGAGATGTGTCCTTGTTGCAATCAGGTCGCTGATACAGTGAAGTCTGTATATTGCTTTGAATGCAATGGGTCAATGTGTGATGCTTCAGTTTCTCCTAGAAAACTAAAGTGCAGATTTTAAATTGAGAGATGCACCTTCATCAACTCTGAAAGCAGCAACGTGTTCATGTCAGTGTTCTATTCATATCATCATCCAACCACAAGCCAGCAGCAAGGCCCTGGCTACAAAGGGTCCCTGACACTGGGAAGTTTTAGGACCTATCATCCAGAACTACCCTTAGCAAAATGATTCAGAGCACATTCTTAATCATGATACACCGGTGAATTATATCATCTTTGTACCAATGGCACAGTTGTTCCTTTAAAAGCACATTTTCAAAATGTTCTTTAATCTTATTTAAGATTTTCCTTTAGAAAAATGTTAATTTTATTAAAGAAACAAAAACTTGGTTTCTAACATTTGTGATATCTTAGGCTAGTTAAAACATTTTCCCTATCACGGAGACAATGCACATCATAGCTTGAGTAATCTTTCACTTTTCTGCTCCTAATTTTGCTTATTTGGCCTAGCTTCAGATTCACAAATAGATCTTTATGATTCCATAATGATTTTACAGTTTTTTCTTGTTATATGCCATTTCCCTGAAATTCTCTCTTGAGTAATTAATTGCTATATCAACGCTTCCATTTTGCATGGTTTCCTGTTTGTGGTTTGAGACTGCTAACAGCAGTGCCTTCGTGTTTTTATTAAAATTAAAACTGCATTTTCAAAATAATGCTCTGCTACCTAGTCTGACTGGCTGAGTAAGGCAAGAAGATGAGCTTCAACTCAGCCAGATGTTTGTGAAAACAAATATTGGTGGACAAAACTATGAATTTCAGGGATGGTCCTTGGAAACAGATTGTGATGCTTGGTGAGGTTCTCTAAGGTTAGGATGCATAAGACTGACTATCTTAAAGGACTCACCCTGTGATTCAGGATGGTCTTGATATATTTTGCTAAAAACTGCACTGGAAATGCATTGCCACTGCCATACCTATCCTGAATATTCTAGAGCTTTGTAACAGACTTTTCATCGAGACAGGAGGAGTTTATGCCTGCTGTATAAAAACAAAATAATAAACTACTGAGCCATCACTATTAGGTCAATTATTTTATTCCTTCCAAATCATTTCCCTTCACTAAAGGGAAAGAAACAAAAATAAAGCAAATCTAATTTCCAAAATATTTCAGAAGTATCTTTCATCATAAATTTATCATATACCTTCCTCATTTTGCCTATTTAACCCACCTATAGCTACTGAGAAAATGATTGTAATTAGGACACTGTACTTGTCACCTTTTTATTACTGGGACCAAATACCTGGCAATGTAACTGGAGGAGTTAGGATTGTTTTTGCTTACCATTTCAGAGGATTCAATCCACGGTTTGCTCTCTCCAAGGCAGGAACACCATGGTGGAAGAGGGTGGCGGAGCAGAGTTGCTCAGTTCATGGCGACCAGGAAGTAGAGCAGGGAGCGGTGCAAGAGAAGAAGGGGCAGGGACCAGATATGGTACCCAAGGTCACACTCCCTGACCCATCCAGTCCTAACGTGGGAGGCAGCTCTCAAGCCAGTCACTTTGACCATCCAGCTTAATTGTCACATACACACTGTGACTTCTTACACTCTCTTCCTCTGATTTCACACATAAGAGGAAAAAAGAGTTTAGACTTTAATAAAAATGAAATACATTCCCAAACACAACTCCTTGAAAATGACTCCAAATAGAATGTTCACACATAAGAATGCCATCTTATCAATGTCAATATTGTTCTCTCTGTATCAATAAATAATGCCACACACTCATGATATTTATTTTTGAAAAACCTTCCTTGCAAAAATAAACTTTAAAAAGACATCAGGAGCTATGACGTATACTGAGGGATTAAAATCAGTGACCCAATTGTGACGGCTCGGTAGTGTGTGGTATTTCTCAGTGAGATCTCACTGTTTCCTTGCTTAACGGGATTAGAACACAGCCTAGTTAGCGGCTCCTGGCGAGGAAGACATTGTTTCTAGAGAATCGGGTGAAGTCCGCAGACAGTTTTGATTGTTGCCACGGGGCTGGGAGCACAAGTTCTGTGGCATTTGGAAGCAGAGGCCAAGCTCTTCGGTAAACATCCTGTGATGCGGAGGACGCTCTCCGCGTAAAGAATCAGGAAGTCTGGGGATTCAGCAGTGCTGCGCCTGGGAAAAGCTGAATTTTAAAAAAATCATTACTTCAGTAAAGGGAACATGAGATACTTTTTTTTTTTTTTAGTGATTTGAGGCATTGTTAATTCCAGTGATGCTAAATATCCTCAGGGAGACCCTTCAGTATAAACCTAGAAAGAGAATATCCAGACTCTAAATATCTAGGAAGAAGTTATTTTAAGAGTTCAGTGAGGGGCTGGAGAAAGAATTAGGGCCCAAATACTGTTGCTCAGGGAGTCAACTAATTTAGATGGTGATCCAAATAAAGGATGACGATGCCGGAGTGACCTCCTGGCCAGTGGGCCAGCCAGGAAAGTTGCTACAGTCACTTTGATTCAACATAACAAGGAAATCTGGGAGCTTATGACTATTTCTTGAACACAGATCCTGCTGACATTGAATATTTTAATTAATAGCCAATCCTACTGGTGGTAGGTCATAGGCTGCATGGCTAACGCAAGCTAGTTTGTAGGTATTGTTCCCATAAATGGAAAAATAGGCTTTGTTGAATTCAGTATTTACAGAGTGGGGTTACAGATTAGTCTTAGAAACCAATCAGACGATACCCAAATTTGCACAGAAAAAAAAAGAGGAAAATGGTACAGATCTAGCTAGTTCTCTTATTCAAAAATAACAACGTATTTGATCTCCTTATTAACCGAGATCAACATTGATCCCATAAGCAAAACAACATTTTTATGAGTTGAACTGTATTCCCCCCGCCATAAGAGAGACACCTATGTTAACGTCCTGATTCTCAGCGGACCTTTTATGAAACTGGGAATTTTCCACGTCCCCTAGTTAAGATGAGATTCTTCCCAAGGTGACTGATGACCTTGTAAGGAATGGCGCGACAGTGCGAAAGGAGGCCACGAGGTGGCGACACGGAGTCGCGGCTGCCACGCACAGGTGGAGGCGGGGCTGGAGGGGCCTGGGGCCCAGGACAGCGGGCCAGGAGGGGCCCTTTGGGGACGGAGCCTCTCCAGCTCTCAGAGAAGAGATTTCTGATTTTAAAAAAATTTTTAATTTTTGGCACTTTGTCTTGACAGCCCCAGGAAAGACAGATTTAGCTATGTGACATGGGGGTGTGTGGAGCGATTGCCCCTTTCTGAAAAATCAAAATAGTCAAAATGTGGAATTAAAGAGCGAAGCAATGCTATCTTCTGTGAAGAACAGCTAAGAACACTCGGGGTCGCACAGCGCCCTCTCCTGGGCACTGCCTTAATAACTCAACACGCCGCCAAAGTACTTTTCTTGCTTGAAAAAATAAAAATTTATGCAGCACCAGTTAAGTTTAGAGCACGTATGAACCTTCCTGGGAAGAGAGCTACGGATGCAAATAGCTACAATACAGAAAAGCCCCAGACTCTAGGATTGAAAAGAGAGAACAATTACAGTTCTCATAAAAAAAATTAAAAAGGCACTGAACGCATATTTCTTTGCTTTCAAAAGTATCAGCATAAATTTCCAGAGCTCTTGTTAAGTAGGCAACAAAGCATTTAATTGAAAGAGTATTTTACTGAAATAATTTCAAGTTGCTGTGCACATCTAAGAGTTTATATTCTGGGAAATGTATAGATATATAGTATATAAAGAAAGAGCATGTATTTTGCCTGGAATTAGTGTCACCACTTGTTAAACGAACAACATCAACTGATGTTTACAGTTAGGTAGCCTAACCTTATATTGTAGTCTTATGAAATCGCACAGGAAATAAAAAACAACATACGCAACTATTTAAATGTTCTTAGTACATGCTATATGCATTTAATAAGGCTACTTATTGAACATAAAAATACATGAATTTCCATATATGCATACAGGTGTATACATATATTAATGACTATGTTAGTGATTCTTTCTGTTTTACTTGGACTTTTAGGAGATACGCATACAAGGAAATATTTTCAGTGTTGACCTATCCAACTACTATTCACTGAGGTGATGGGAGAAAAAAACAAACAAACATATTTTTGAAGGATGTTTGGAGCTTTTTAAAAAATCTATGCTGGAGATAGAACCCAGAACCTGACCCATGTTTCAGCACGTGCTCTGCTACTGAGCTGCATCCTAAGCCCAAGTTTGGAACTTTTTGACCAAATACGCTATTCACTAATGTGATTTTTACATCATTTTCTGCTATCCCAAACACAAGTCCCATGGGAATGTGACCAACTTATGAGTTCTACACTCCCATTGACTCTGCCAGTAAGACTTCATATTTTGATGGAAAATCAATTCAAACATAAAAATGATTAAACTCCCTCGAATGGGTCGGCATCTATTTGTGAGACTTCCTGAAGGAAAAGAACTGGAAATTGTGCATTTGGCTGTCACAAAGTGTTCAACTCTCCTGACCGACAGGGCACAAGAGAGCCTGCTAAAAGTTGTATTTGTGTTGAGACAACTTCTCTCCCATCTGGTGCTCATCCCACTGCTGTGAAGTGTGGGGCTCCTTCAGCCCCCTCCTCTTCCTCTTGCTGCAGCCTGAGAGGGGCACAGATTTCTCACAGCTCAATGCGATGAGAGGTGGGCAGCAGCTACTGCAGAAAGACGGAGGGCTAGGTTCCTGATGGCTTCATGGAACTGTGCAGCTAGGCATGGAACAGCCAACGCCTTACTCTCTACAAAGCAGTAAGTATGTGTTACCACCTTAGCAGGCAGGCTTTTAAAAATCGCAGCCAACTCAATTCCAGTTAACAGAACTTATTTGAGTATGTATTTTCATGGAGAACTGATGAGCGTGAGGATAGGGAGGGAGATGGGGTGTCTGACTTGCAGGTAACGATGGTAACACTCCAAGACCAGGGAGATCACAAGAGGAGAAGATACAGGCCCAGAAGAAGGAGGTTAACATTTGTTTTGATTTTATATTTTCTTAGCTTACTGGGACAGAGGTGACTATTAGCTATTCAGAGCCGGAAGTAGGTCCCACAGATGTTCAGGTCTGGAGGGGTGAACGTGGGAGTTGTAAGCACGGGGATGCTGCTTGATGTCAAGGGGCGGAGAGCTCAGCTGGGAGGGAATGTGGAAGGGAGGAGCCATCCCTGCGAGCCACCCCTAAGGAATAAAATGGAAACACAGGGGAACCTTCCAGGGATGTAGGAGGGAAACAGTGGAAGTCTATTGTCCTAGAGGTGGCTGAGAGGGGCCGATTGGGTGTGGTGGGCATTATTCACCAGAGTGATGGCATTGCAGGATCCTCGAATTTCTATATATTTACCTTTATCTAAGAGCTTTTTGTTTTGGTACCCTTGTTTTTCTGTTCCTTTTCTTTTCATTTGTTTCTTTTGGCGAAAGGAGGGAACTGCTCTTGCTGCCCCTTTCCACCCCTCAGGATCCCTGGTATCATTTGTTCTAAATCAGGTCTGGGGGTGACAAACTCTCCCAGGTTTTCTTTGTCTGGGAAGCTTTCCTTGTTCTGAGAAAGTCTCTATTTCACTGTCATTTTAAAGGTCAGTTTTGCTAGAATTAGTACTTTTGATTATTTTTATTAATCCCCTAACATATTGTTATATTTTTCTTTTCAAAAATATGTATTGGAAAAAATTAAGAAAACCATTATGTGTTATTTTATCCATGAATTTACCTTTTCCAGTGCTTCTAACTCATTCCTGAGGATCCTGTTTCCCTCTGGGACCAATTTCCTTCAGTCTAAAAACTCCTTTTGTAGCTTTGTAGTGTATGTCTAGTTTTTGCAAATTCTCTTAGTTGGACTTTAGTTGAAAATGTTTTTGCTTCATTTTAATTATTGAAGGGGACGTTCACTGCTTAGAGAATTTTTGATTGGCAGATTTTTCATGTCTCTCAGAATATATGCCAACATAATCTATTGTTTGACTCTGGCTGGTTTCAATATTTTTCTCTTTATTTGGATATATACGTATATATATATCTCCATCATATGTATACATATGATAGGGCCATTGTTCTTTTACATAGTCAACATGAAGATCATTGTTAGTAGAACAGATTGAAATCATACATATTTTCATGTTAGGATGAACTTTCTGATATTTTAGCAAAATATACACAACCTCCATCAAATAATGTGGAAAGATCAGACAAGCTTCAACCAGGGGACTTCTAAAAATAACTGGCCTAGGACTTCCAAAAGTGTCGGCAATTAGGCCTGGGACACACTCATTAGGCCAGGCCTGAGTTACTTGCCTGAGGAGCAAGCAGCTAGTATCCGGAAACAGAACTCTCCATGCCAATGGTCATGGTGGAGGCCTGCAGTGGCCTGTGACATTGTGACATCTCTGAAGGCAAGATAACACCGCAGGTGAGGCACTGACTCTCACTCAGATTTCCAGGGCAATAGCTGCCAACCCTAGAGATAAAATGGCTCTCTTGTTAAGCAAAGATTTACTACTTGGAATGTCTTTGATCCGTTTTCACAAGGCCTAGCTCACTTTCGTGCCTTTTTACCTCAGATATCCCCTGCATTTCTCTGCATGCCCCGATATGATGTACCCAATAAACAGTGGACAATTCAGAGAAGTCTTTGTCTCAGCCACAAGAGCTCTGACCTTCCCGAACCTCCATATACCGTATTACTTTTGTCTACTGTCTTTTATCCTTCACTGTACACTCTTGGAGAAGCTCAGGAGACTGGCCAGCTCCCAGTAGAAGTGTTACAGACCGAAGGAGACAAAGGAGACATGGCCACTCATGATTACATGTCATGCGAGTTAAATGAGTTAAACTCATTTGCTCCCAAGGTTTTTTTCAAGTCAGTGGCAGTAAGTTTCAACACTGGTTTTCTGGTTTTAAATATTGTACTGAAGTTACGAAGGCACATGCTTTTATTCTCGGTATCTACATCTACGGTGGTCAGAGATGAGTCGCAAAGTGACATCAAATGCTTTGGCAAAATAGGAAATCTATTGTGCTGTTTTTGTAATTATTCTGTAATTGTTTTTAAGTAATAGATAAATGAAAGCATTTTCCACAATAAAAAAATATGACTGGACATCTATATTGAAGGGTTTATGTGGCTAAGAATTCTTCTCAGATTATTATATTTAGAAGTATTACACCACAAATTTGGGTGAATTCTCAACATTTTGACTAGTTAACAGGAGACCTGGTTTTCTTCTCTTTTTATCTGAGGATAAAATAAGAATTTTGGTTCAGTTTTTCAGTAGGTAATAGAAATGTACAGTTTTCATTGTGTCTTCTGAAATATTGGGTACCGTTTCACATTCCCTAAAAATCTAATGTTTTCCTATATTCTTTCATAGTGCTTCTATTCCAGTTTATGCAGCTGTGAGACAATGCAGTTTTGGGGTTCCTCCAGAACAGGTGAGTGACAGCTATGTAAACATCACATTCGCGCTGTTGAGTAAAAGCTGTAGTGTTATTTAGTCACGAATGTGGTATATAGGTGAGGGTGCTTTGACTGATTCATTATCTAATGCTAAGTAATATTAAAATGAATCTCAGTGCATTTTAAATATCACTAAACATGATTAAATTACCATTCACAAAGTCCTTGATCGAAGTCAGTGTACACCGAAACGGACATATTCTATTAAGTGGTAATACGCTCATATTAATCTGGGAATTAAATTTTAACCTTTATATAGATAATTCCAGACAACCTAAATACAGGCTTACTAGTTTAACATTTCCAAATGTGTTGTTCCTCAATACGATTTATATTAACAACACAGAGATTCTTTCATTTCTGCTTGGTGTAGTAACTCACAAACGAGCCTGAGCTTCTGATAGTAATCCCATTACCATACTGCATCATGGAAGTAGCTTAGAATTTCTGTACATAAAACCTAGTAGATCTCATGATGATTCTTTATTTTGGCGTGTGCTGAGAAAGTAGGATAGTAGCCAAGATAGACTTTTATATCCAGAATCTCTTTTACACTTGCTTGCTGAGTTGAACTTATTATCAGACTCACTGAGTACCATGCACAGCACCAAATAACAACTGGTAAAGCCAACTACCAGTGCTTCCCATGTTAGAACAATTAAACCCACAAAACATACTTTAAAAATTACATCACTTGCCATATTTTTTTCTGAAAATCCTGTGAAAATTAGATAAAGTATCACTTAAAAATTAAATGCTTTGGGCCGGTGAGATGGCTCAGTGGCTTAAGCGCCTGCCCAGCAAGCACGAGGGCCCGAGTTCGACTCCCGGAACCCACATACGAAAAAGGGGCTGGTGATATCTCTCAGCGGCACGGGGGCCTGCTGGCGCGCGAGGTCCTGAGGTCGACCCCCCGGTACCCACAAAAAAAAAAAAAAAGAAAAATTAAATGCTTTTGGGCCGGTGAGATGGCTCAGCGGCACAAGCGTGAGGTCCTGAGTTCAACTCCCATAACCCACATAAAGGAACAAAAGGGCCGGTGATATCGCTCAGTGGCACTAGCGCTTGCTGGTGCAGAAGGTCCTGAGGTCGACTCCCGGTATCCATGTAAAAAAAAAAAAAAAAAGAAAAAAAATTAAATGCTTTCTTGCAAAATGAGATTTTAGGGACTGAGGGTGTAGCTTATTGGTAGAGCACTTGCCCTGCACGTGGAAGATCTTGGGTTCAATCACCAGTGATGCTTAAAAATGAAAAAAGAAAACAAAACAAAACACAAAAAAGGAAAAAAAATGACATATCATTTCGTGGGATTGAAGGAATTTCATGGAGATTTCACGTGTAGATTTCAAGTAGAATTTTCAACCTCCTTGCAAACTATCATTGTTGACACTGTGTACCAGCTTTATAATGAAATATTCCTTAGGTTTATAAATCTGTGTTGGTATCACTGATATTCTTTCTTCTGAAACATTTCCTTGCAGAGATCAGTCATTTTCTCTAGAAGTTTGGGAGAATGAATTCCAGTTACTACATCACTGGGCACAAAAGTTATTTGGTTTCCTGCCAACAATCGATCAAGAATATAGGATGAAGCATGTGCTTGCCAGTACTCTTCAAGCCATATGTCTATAGTTTTAGCTAATTTATAAACTTGTCAAAATAGAAAATAATGTCTATTATTCATCTTCACCAACACCTTGAACATCACGGTACTATATTTCAATTAATGTTGACTGATTTTTGCAGTAATTCCATAGAAATGTGATATACTTAATCACTCCCAAACCTAATTCTTCATTCTTAGACCCAATGTTTGACATTTATAAATGGGAGAATGGAAAATTTTCTAAATTTTCTAAATTTGAGGATTAAAGGGCATGCATGGAAAAACAGGGATGGTGTTCACTAAATAATTTAATTGCATTTCTACCATATTTTCAGTAATTAAAAATGCAATTTCTTGTTTCTAGTCATGGCTAAGACTGAATTCTAAACCATGGCATTTATTCTTGCCTCCTCCTGTGCTCTAAGTGCGGGGTACGGAGAGTGTCAGGGGTCTCACACTGGGGACTCAGCTTGAGACCAGGCGCATCTGTTCAGTACCTGTGTGACCTTGAGCCGTTTCCCTCCCTCCTTGAGTCTTGTACTTCTTCCAAAAAGTTAGGATTAAAAAAATCTTTTCATGCAGGTTTGTTGTGAGAATGAGTAACGAATTACAAAAGGTACTTAGAGAAAAAAGCTATGTCTCCTTTCCCTTCTTTTTCCTTCTAAGTAACACAGCCCACTATTTTCATTTCTCCTAAGAGGTCTCATTTTTTCAAAGTTTTAGTCATTGTTATCTTCTTGCAGGATGCGGCTGTAAAAGTGAACACAAATCTCCAATAATTTGGTGTGTACTATCAGATTAATGAATAGCTTGTAGTTCCTACCTTTTAAGTTTTTCCCTTACAATATGAATACAATCTAGAAAACTACTTTCAACTATTAGGGCATATTCCCCTGGGACCAGGCAGCGATGGCTAATTTCTAGGGATCTATGCTGTGTTAAATGAAATAAGGATGCATACATTTTAAAACGTGTATGGGTAATATTTTGGCTCACATGTAAATTAATAATATATAGTTGAATAATTATATAATGCATAAATATGAAATATAACATTTTACATTATCTATTTCTTGATCAGTGCAAGTGAAAATTACAACTGGTGACATAAAGTATGGGTGGGACCTTGAGATGTCTTACGCCCAAGGGAGATTCTCACAGCAAAGATTCGTCCAATCATTCCACTGGACTAAATTATACCTTAAGAAGTCCCCAACAATGTGTGTATGAGAGGGGTTACCACCATATGAAATGCAAAGAATCATGACCTCTAAACATCTATGGTTGGAGCCTGATAAATACTTGGGACTTGCTGTGGCAGAGTCCTGGGATAAGGATGAGGAATACTGGAGTGAATTTTATTCCTGTCTTACTCTGAGACCTTGGTCACTACGTGTGCATATGTACTTGGGTAAACTCACGCATACACATACATGAATCCACAAGTGTGTCTAAGGATCAAGCCCTTTCTCCAGTTTCCCCTTCCTGTCTCCTCTGCTGGGAGAGAAAACACAGAGATTTGCACACCTACTTTGTGTCTCTGGTTTAATAGGGGTCATGGTCGCTTTAATCTAAAGCTACTCCTTTGTCCTATGTCCTGCCATCCTCCGGCCCGGCTCGGTATTTTCTGTGCCCTTGCTCATGACTGCAGTGCTGTTCTCTGTCCTTTGCTGAACTCCTACTTGATTATTAAGATGTCACTTTATCTATGACCCTTAACTTCTGCCAATCGGAGCTAAATGCTCCCAAAGTACTGTCAGTTTGCCGTATTCTTGACATAACCTTCTGTCTGTCTCCCAGTCCTGAACGCCAAAAATACACTTCTCACTCTGTTTCCCCAAAGTCCAGCTTAGTCCTGCGTACACTTACGAAAGCCTTGGATGCAGCCAGTTGCCGTCTCCTTATCTGAACTCGTGGATAGGAGCGCAGCAGGTGCAATGCTGTTCACAAGATGAAAAGCCTTAGGTATTGATATTATGCCCCCTCTTTGTGCCCCTTCTCTTTTGGAAATTTGAATAAAATGAGAAAAGAGGAAAAAACTATGCAGTGCTGCCTTCGAATACCAAAAGACAGATTTTTTTTTTTTTAATATCTGGGAATGGTATGAGTGATTTGTATGTGATTTCAGAAAGAAACATCATCCAGCATCTCCGCATCTTGCTCCTCTTGGGCACGAGCTTCTTCTCCTTCTCCTGGGTGTGCAGCTGGACTCCAAAGAAGCGGGAGTAGGAGCATCTCTGTGACGAGGTTGGGGAGAACACCGTCTCAGCTTCGTCACTGCCCTGGGGCACCACGAAAAACACGTTTCCACCTTACACTCACCTTGAGAAGAGCTTGAGGGAAAAAGAAATAGATTGGCCAAGTTCACAGGTAAAAACAGAGAAAAACCAAATAAATGCAGGTATCAAATCTAGTTCTAACAATGTAAGTTTTTTAATTGACACATGTTGGCCCTAACGAATGAGTAGCGATGTTTTAACCTCATGTGTTAATTAACATAACTATGACTGCATAGTTTCAGATGAAATTTGAAGAGACTCTGAAAACTATTTTTTAAAAACCTACATGAATTAAATAAAAAGCTATGTTTTTCATAAGGGGAAATGAGAAACTGCAATAAAATCGATTACATTTTAGATTCTAATTGTGGTAAAAAATATCTGAGAGGGCCGGTGAGATGGCTCAGCGGTGTAAGCGCCTGCCTGGCAAGCGCGAGGGCCCGAGTTTGACTCCCGGAACCCACATACAAAGAAAGGGCCGGTGATATCGCTCAGCGGTACGGGCGCCTGCTGGCGCACAAGGTCCTGAGTTCAACCCCCGGTACCCACAAAAAAAAAAAATCTGAGAATATTTTACTTATACAATAATCATCAAAATGTGTGTTTTTTACATATTCAAAATTTAATTTCAATCTATCACATTTCATTAAAGTTAAGTGAAATTAAATCAAAGTACTTTGGCTTCATTTGGCTTTTGCATATAGATAGAATGGAATTTTCACTGTGATTTTCAAGACTGAACCATCATTTACAGACTTCTAAGATAACTTTGTTCTATCAGTTTTCATGTACTGAAAGTTTTTCAGGCTTTTAGACTAAGCAGAAGGAAAAAATACAGCAAATGTTAATTTTAGCTTTTCTAAATAATGAAATCCTTGGCAGATGCTTCAGTAATGCCCACAGTTATATCAGTAAACCTCCACGTTGTCTAATGCTGGCATCATGAAGGTTGATGTTCAACCCGAGTCAAGATAGCAACAGGTCGCAGGCCATTCACGTCTCCTTCAGTCTGTGGCCCGTTGGCCTCTTGCTGGACGGATAACCCACCAGGCCAACAGAAGTGACGTGCTTTACTGCTCTGCTCCGCGACTCCACCGTAGGTAGGTACAGCCAAGAAATGAAGTAAAAATAAGATACAGAAGAGGAAACCAAGTATTAGAACATTAATAATTGTCCAGATATTTCTGTTGTTTGAATCTCAAACAACAAAAAGACCAGACCTAATATTTTCTTAACAAAGCTTAACCAATTCTGTTTTGTGATGAATCTGTGAGGACAACAACATAATGAAAGTGACAGAAAAATATACTAAAACAAGTAACCTAGGCAACTAAAGAAAGGCATAAACTTAGTATTTGTATTTCAATGACTTTGCGACTTGAAATTTTAGAAATGAGGTATTTCTCTTGCTACTAGCATGCTACATATGTTTCTAGTTGTTTCATTCCACATTTTTCTAAGTCTCAGAATTGACTGATAGGGCCGGTGAGATAGCTCAGGGGCGTAAGTGCCAGCTTGGCAAGCGGGAGGTCCTGAGTTCGACTCCCAGAACCCACATAAAGGAAAAAAAGGGCCGGTGATATCGCTCAGCGGCACAAGTGCTTGCTGGCAAGAGCGAGGTCCTGAGGTCGACTCCCGGTACCCACGTAAAAAAAAAAAAAAAAAAAAAAAGAATTGACTGATATAGTACTTTTGTTCTGTTTGTATTCACTTATATATTGTATTTGAGTGATATCAGAAAAAAAGCATTTAAAATAACATGTGTTTGGGCCGCTGAGATGGCTCAGCGGCGTAAGTGCCTGCCTGGCAAGCGCGAGGTCCTGAGGTCGACTCCCGGTACCCACGTAAAAAAAAACAAAAAAAATGTGTTTATATTTGTCCCTTTGTTTACTATATCATGCATCCCCAACTAATCTAAGAAAATGGAAATTAAGTACTAACATGAAGATGCTTACTATGATCATCGAAGTAAACACCATATGGAAGAAAAGTAATGGAATGGAAGATAATCTTTACTAATACTCCTTCTAAAGTCCTTGTAGAACTGTAATATGCTACAAGTTTTACTTTCTATTATGCTATCCTTTTCAGAGTGAAATCATCAGTGGGAAATGGACATAATTTGAAATTTGGTTTTTGGAACGAATGACCTTCTAGTGAGCTAGCTGGCTGAAATCAGGGATGCAAGGCAGCCAGTGTTGCTGTGAGCCGGACACTTTAGAAGAAACAGTCACCGGAGGAAGTCTGTAGACACACTTCGGGGTTCACAGTCTAGCTTTCTCTGCGCTGGTGAATTTGAAAGCATTTGAAGATGTTAGTTATAGCTAGAACTATAGAATGAGCAAAACAATGCAAATTTACTAAATACCTATAAGGTGTGTGGAATGGGAAGAGATAAGAATTAGTGAAGGGGATGGAGGCATAGTTCGGTGGTAGAGCTCCTGCCTGGCATATGAGGCTTGGGTTAGACACTCAGTAGCACAAATAAATAAATAAATAGAAATTGGTGAAATAAGAAAATTTAATCAGGAGCCCTGCTTAACTCATTTACATATACTTCATTTGGAACTCACAGGTTTCCTAATTTTTCTCTGTGATTTTAATATATAAAAATTATAATATTTTGAAATATAATATATTTTGTTAAAGATCAGAGTTGTTTTTTAAAATATACATGCACTGGAGACATTCCACCACTGCGCTTTAGAAACCAGGAAGGACTTCCAGGAGCAGCCTCTGGAAGCAGACATGGCGGTTCAGATCGCGGAGGAACAACTGTGCTCCTTACTGGGGGCTCGTTCTGTCTAGGGACTTGTCATTGCTTCCTCTCGTTCCTGCCTCAGATGTTGCATGACTTCCTCTCCTTTCTGAGGTGTCCTAATCTAGCATCGACTTACGTGGTTCCTAGGAAGAGGTGCTGAAGCTTGTGCCCAAACCATGGCTTTGCTCTTGTTCCTCTTTTTTACATTGAAAAAAAAAAAAAAAAAAGCATTAACATCCCCACAATACCACTGAGTTCAAGCTATGTAGTCCATCAAAATATTCCCAGGGACCCTTCCATTATTTCCAAAATGTTGCATAACAGAAGAGTAAAACAGTGTGGCCAAGTGTATTGTGGGTAAACAAGCTCAATGACAGTGGATACCTCTTATTGATAGTTTTGAATTTTTAACTTAAAATTTAATGATTTTGTAAATATCTCAGCATTTGGAAGAAAGACATTCATTTTCAAAGGATGCTGACACCTAAAGACCCTGTGGTGACCCTGACCCGGCACTCAGAATTTGCAAACTTTGTTCTGTTTCTTTGAGACAGGATCTTGCTTTATAGTGCAGGCTGAGTGCTGGAATTACAGGTATGTGCCACCACACCTGGCTGGAATTTGCAAACTTAAATTAAGAGTTCTACCTTTTCTCCATCTACCTGTGTGGCCTGGGGCAAAATGTTATTCTTTCAACTTTAATCTGAATGTCTCGTGTCAAGTAGACATACCCCTGACATATGTCAAGAACAAAGGATATAGCTCATTTTTGACACTTGCCTGAAGTTTTATTCCAAGTCTCAGAGGGGTATTTACACGTTACCATCATGTGGAGAATTTCTAGAATGCTGTGGTGAAGTTTGATAGCTTCTGATAAATATGCTGGAAATACTGCCTTAAGTGTATTCCATTTTTCCATCCTTGCACCGACAGTCTTGTTATTCACCATTACCCACAAGCCATATTGCATTTTTCTAAACATCATTAAAGCTTGGAAGATGGAAGTGGTTCCAGTTTTTTCAAAATTATTTTTCCTTCGGTAATAGCGACATCTCGTGGGAGCCTGTTTTCCATATAGAAGTCGGTATGGGTTTTAAGTGAGCCTGCTGCTCCCATGCAAATGGGAGTCATTCACCATCGTGCTATGCGTGTGCTGCGCTGGGCGGACTGAACAGTCGTGTGGCTCAAGTTTGACTTCTAAGCCATGTGTGCACATAAATATTCCGTAAATACTCCGTGCATGTATTTATGTACACGTATGTACATAAATGCTCCGTACATAAATACTTCACCACTCTGTAAAGCTACACCATGCGGTACGTGACCCCCTCTTTATACATGTATATGTGTGCATGTGAAATCCAATATCCAGCTGCAGTGCTCTTAAAAAGAAGATACACCTTTCGTTTCTGTGCTGACTCAATGTTCTTGGTAGCAAGGGCACTGCGAGTCTACTTGTTCCATAAAAAAGATGAAAATCGTGTCTCAGACCAATGAGTGTCTTAACGTTTCAGATACCAAAGGTCATCGGGGAACTCAGCGGCTTGCCACACACGCCTGGCATCCAGTGACATCTTTTGATTACTTTTCCCCTGGCAAAAAAGAGGTTCTTATTCTTTCATATAAAAATCTCTCTCTTTCCCTCCCTCTTTCCTTCCCTACTCCCTTATTCCTTCCCCTCCTTCTTTCCTTGCTACCTGCCTCACTACTTTTATTCTCATGACTACAGTTTCTAGTACTTCAAGGTATCAATTCAGTGATAAGAAATGAAATTGTCATTGGTAATGATGTCATGTAATAGAACAACTGTCACTTAGCAAGTAGTTAGGGGAAAATACTACCCATCTAATGAAATAAAAGTCAGTAGAATGAATCACCAAAATGTAATGCAATTAAAAAAATACATGTAACTCTACTATATTACTTGATATTTAGCTTAGCAGTACCAATATATTCCACAAATGGAATTTCCCATTTGTCAAAAAAGACAATAGTCAACCCAGGAAAGTTTTCCATATATTTATGAAACAAATATTGTTCTCTTGGTTTTCAACTCACTTGCAAAGGTAACTGTCCTAATAATGTAGTTCATCATCCAATACGTAGTGGGTACCTACTGCAAGGAAACCGGGACAAGATAATAAAAACAAAGAAGCCCTCTCTGACTTTATTCTGCCCAAATTAACATGTGCACAACGTACAGCATGCTCGTGTGTGTCCTGGGAAAATCACAACGCAGCGGATGGATGGGAGAAATCTGCATCTCAGGCGATGGTTGCCTTGCTTTGTAAAGAGGCTGTTGCCTGTTCAGAACCTGCTAACCGCAGACAACAGCCTTCCTTCATCGAGTCCCGTGGAAACATCTTGCGAAAGGGTCACACACTTGTAATAATACATGCCAGGCACTGAGGTCATTCTCTTGGAATATGGGTAAATAGAAAGACAAAGAAAACATCCTATGGGGATTGCAGTTTACTCCAGTATGTGCTGAATCGTTGGAGAGAAAAGAGTCCCTCCCTGTCTATTGGTACCATCCTTTTCTCGCCTACATTACAGTTTTGTATTTACACTAATCCTGCATTGTTTCTCCTAACTTTGAAAATTATCTTTTGGGGCTAACCTCCACATAACCCAATGGCTTTTGTTTCCCATCTTTAACTTGCCATTTTCTCTAAACAAAAGCTAAATCATGAGCAAGTGGAAAATGCCAATCCCCTTATATAGGAAAAGAACTTTAATCAGTCTCAAAAGATATGAAGAGAAAGCAAAAAGCTGTTTTTGTAAGAGTGCTATATTCCGTCATCCTGCCCAGTGTTTAGAAAGGGTAGCTGCCTGTCATAGCACTCAGAGGGGTTGGCATGCTGGCCCTTTCTCCATGTGCCATTTTCACTGAGAACAGAAATGTCTGCAGCACGAACAGATGGAGTAGGAGGGGTGTTATGGGGACGCATGGCGGTGTGGCTCTTTTTTCCAGCAGAGACAGGTGGAGGGTCTAACAAATGTCTTCCTGGCCACTTGCCTAAAGCCGCCCAGACAGTCCTCCCCCACACTCACCCTTCGTCCTGCCTGCTTCTCTGCTGCCCCACTGAAACTATGATCACCTCTGGTGAGGCTGTGGAAACTCTCATTCCCACGCGTGTTTCCGGGCAGCGATTCTTTTGAGGCAGTTATTGTGTCCACCTGAAGCTGTTCACCTCTCCCGTGTCTGTCCCCAGAAAAGCTCCGTATTTCCACAAATTAAAATGCAATAGCTAATATGTCTATGCATGTGCACATGTAACTCTATTTGTATTTGTCGGGGAAAAAAAGTTTTCAAAAAAAAGGAACAAAAACTGGAGATTTTTGCATTTTTTTTTGTATTTGCGCAGACCATTTTAGGATTTTCAGTCTCAACAAAACACTATTAAAACAAGAATCTAGTAAAATATTTGTGCATGTACTGCTAAACAATTCTAGCAATTTTATTAAGCAATACCTTTATTATTTTTTGAATATTCTTAACAGACTGGAACAAAACATTTTTTTATTCAAAACAAAATATGCATACTGTACGCATGTTGCAGGGTTAAGTTTGATGCAGGGGATAAAGTCTGTTTGAACAAAAACAAATGCCTGGGGGAATTTCATAGCTATAAAGTTAATAACTGAATTTTGTTCACTAAGAGGACCTTTTCCACGGATTTCCTTTGTCCCTCAGCCACACAGCCGACTTTTCCAAAGTGCACTTCCCAGTGTCAATAGAGAACTGGAAGGAATGTAAAATGTTTTTTTTTTTTTTTTTTAATTATTTGTTTTGTTTGTTTGTTTTTTAAAAACAGCCCTTATTAACTCTTCCTTCCACGGATTCTACTGTAAACTCATAAAAGCCTTTTTATAGAAAGTAAATTCATATACACTCAGCAGGTGAAATGTTCTCACAAAGAAAAAAAAAAAATTACAAACAGAGTGATCAGACTTCCTTTTGCCCCGACTCCCTAAAGCGTTAGTGATAAAGATTTTGCGCAGTAATAAAAATGGCTGATCTATTTTTTTCTTCTTTTTTTTTTACAAAAAGAAGTTTATCCTCTGTGATGACGCAGCATTGCATACACTCTAGACCTGGGGTAATTTAAAACCCTATGTTGGGAAAAACTGGGAAAACTGTATCTATTCTTTATGCTGCCGATGTTTGAGCAGTTCTAGAACCTCTTCTACCATGGTACAGGAGTAGCCAAAGTCTGGATTTGTGTCCTCGGTCTCTTTGTTCCCATCGCAATGGCCAAAATGTGCTTGTAGGTGACCACAACAGAATCGGGCTCAGGGTGAGCACAGCCTCACCTTCATCTTGGGGGACCGCTCACCTGTTCCCACCTGCGCAGGCTGGGGGACTGATCCTGTCCAGCCGGCCAGCAGGAAAGGCCTCGGCCGCATGGGAATGGAGACTGGAGCAACTCAGTGCGTGATAGCTTTTGAAAACATGTTCCTTCTTCATTGGCTTTCAAGATGAAAATGTGTGAATGGTCTGATGCCGTTATCCAGGGTATACTATCTGCTCAGCTGCAAGGCCCCCTGCCAGTCCCCCTGGCTGCACTCTGTTCGGGTAGCGTGCACACCCGTCACCGTGGCTACACAGACACAAGCAAGCAGATGTCTGTTTAGGGGCAAGAAGGAGACCAGGGAAGGATGGGCCAGGGAGGGTGTGGGGTCTAGGGAGAGACTGAGGGAATTTTTTATTTTTATTTTTTGTTGGTTTTTTTTGTCTTTTTTTTTCCATTTTTATTCTTTTTTTTTGTTGTTGTTGTTGTTGTTTTTTGCTATGCCATGAGGTCATAGCAGTCATTCCTCTAATAGAAACTGACAGGACAGAAAGACAGAACTATCGGATGAACACACAATGACTAGAAATAGCGATGGAGACAGTGAAAGACTTGGTTTACCTCTGAGAAACCATCCCCCAAAATAAATCCTGTGTTAACAAGTGCAGAGAAAAAGGAAACAAACGAAGAAACCCAGACCGGAACAAAAGCAAAGAAAACTTCCAAACATTAAAACACAGTGTATAAAATGGTGTGAGAAATTGAAAGTCACTTGGCAGCCTTTCAGTCAATAGAAAGCTGCAGTGTGAGTGTGTCCTTGTTTGGAATCAGGCCCATCTTTTTGAAATTTTACCCTAAAGACCTTGCAAGAAATAACTGGAGGGTAAAAGCACCCAGCTTCTGTTCCGCGGGACAGCAGTTGCGTTTCCCTGTGCGCCGGGGCCAGCTGCTGCTCTGGGTCACTCTTCGTTGGTGGAGCTGTCGTCCAGTGTGGCGATGCCACCCACGCTCAGGCAGTAAGTGTTCTGCGTGGCCGAGGCTGTGAGCACGGTGTGCAGCAGGATCAGTACAAGGACACACAGCCTGAGTCTCCCATTGCACAGTCTCGTGGCGGAGGACACTGTGAGCGATGTCCTGTGACAGCTGTCACTTTTCTCTACCGTCCCTTTGGGCGGGCGGGTGGATTGCTCTTCTCTCCTGATGTCACAGCATTCTGGTTCATCATTGGTTAGGAAGGTTTCATAGAGCCCTGTGGGGGAGAAACAGACGTTTCAAAGGAAGGAAGATGCAGGCGGGGGAGCCCAGGAGAGCCAAGCTTTAAATTAACATCCTCACCCAGAAATCATGACAATTAAACTCAATGTCAAGGACAAGCAAGTCAATACACTCTGGATAAATTGTCAACCGTGATCTCAAGCCAGTGAAGTTATTTTCTTGAATGTGCTCCTTTACATTCCTGTCAGCCGCACCATCAACGGTCTGGGTGGTTGTGCATGCAGAATCAAAGATTTCACTAGGTCAAAATTAGAACTCATGGTCCTGAGCCAACGTGGAGATCAATAATATTCATCCATCCATTTTCTTTAACAAGAGTGTGATTGATTAATGCAATACATAAACTAACACTAACTAGCAATGCTAAGTGAAATAACCAACCAATCATAATGACATAACTAGAGGGACAACGTTTATAAATTACACTTCATCTTGTTTTGTATCCCCAGTCTTGGACAGAGAACCTTTCTTTTAATTTTGTGAGGATTTCTTCTGTTCTTCCACTTGTCATGCTATGAATGACTGCGCAGATTTGAGTCTTTCTGAGCTTGTGTCTGGGACGTTTCAGGACTCTTTCCACTCACAAGCTCTCCTTCCAATCCACCTCAAATTTGCTTTTCAATGATCATCTTTCTTTCATTCATTCTCTTGTTCTCTTGCTCTTTTTCTCCTAACTATACCTCCTTTTCCCTCCTTTCTCCCTTCTTTCTTTGACAATACACGCTGTCCTTATTTTGAAATTGAAAAGTGCATATTTTGAAATGTTCAAAGTGACAAAAAGCATAAAACAACTGCTTATCTCCACTCTTTCCGGTCTTACACCTTGCTACATTGCATATATCCCTTTTAAGTAGCTGTGTAAGCCATTTGTGTCTTATTTTTCTTATCCTATTGAAACATTTTGTCATGGGTGCTAAAATGAATTTTCTCCACAAATTTTGTAATTATAGTCTCATGCTTGAGAAACAAAAATAAGGATAGGTGTAAGGATTTAATGAAATTTTTCTAGCAGGTAGAAACAACCTGAAAAAATATGGCTATTGTTGATAATAATAGTTATCAAGGGCACTTCATTGCCTCCATCCATATCATAAAATCTGAAGACCTTTCCTCTCTCTGGACCCTGCTCAACATCCCCATCTTGCAAGAGCACCCAAGTGTGTATCGCAGCCCAGGCACTTTTCTTTCCTCCAATCTCCACCCTCACCATCTACCTAAAACTAAATTCTCCTTCACTGAAGCTCAAATAAGCCTTCCCGGGACAGGCCTACACTGGAGTCTGCTAATACGATTAGCCTGACTATTCAATACAGCAGTTACTATTGCTTTTTTTTCATTGGAAATTTCATGTCAATTTCCTTACTTGTCCATCAAGGTAAAAGCATGAGCTATACATTTTCGCATTCCCTTCCCAATATGGAGCAAGATGCCTGAACAAAACAGATACATAATGAGCACTGAGTACATGAATTAACTATGCACATCTACTTATTTAATAAAAAAGAATCTTTTCAATAATGCACTCTTCAATCTTCCGTTTCTTTTAAAGAAATGACCAAGATACCCTTATAATGATGCTTACAATATTCATTTCTTCTTAGGCATTCAAAGGTAAACTTCACCTTCGCCTAGGAAGAATATGGAAAGAAAAACTGAATTAATGAGGTCTCCAGCGCCGACATTTCTACTGTATGATATTTTCTTTTTGTCTTTAAGATACCTCACTAGTAGACTAGTCATTTACTGAAGTCTATCTTTTCCAATACTATATTCTGCAATGAAACGAATTTACACTAAGATTATAAAAATAGGAATCTAAAGGTCACTTAGATCAACATTTTACAAGGTTAACAGACAGAATATCTCGAACAACGTCTAAGTAAGATGTTCTTCCAAAGTTTTTCAGAAGCCGGCTTGTTAATTTATAGTCATTTCAAAAAGAACGAGGTAAATACTGCCCAATAAATGAATCCTTCTTTTTGACTAGCACAGTTGATATTTCTTTCTTTTCTTTTCCCCTTCTCCATCTTTTTAACAAAAATTTTTATTCAGAGTTTTACACGCACATATATTAAAGTTTAGATAAGTTCACAACTTGTTTTTTACAAAACAAGAAAAAAAATTCCTCTCCCTTCCCCATTTCAAAGGCTTTCTTCTGGAAGACGAGTATTTTCCTCCCTTTCGGTCCTGGTTCTGAAAGCAGCAAGTTTTGTATATTTAGCTAGATATTTTTTTTTGCTTTTAAGCATCATCTATAAACCTCCCTCTAGGCAAGGTGTAGATAAAACATCCTCTCCCCTGCAGCCGATGTTCTTCTCTCCAGACACCTCCCACCCCTTCGCACAGAGCAAGTTCAAGACCAGGCTCCGGGTGTTAGCAGGGCAGAAACCAGGTTTTCCGTCCCGTGTGCCGTCAACCCATTCTCGGCTCTTTGCTGAGCTCTTACTAGTTCAGCCCCACGGTGCGGGCGGCTGCCGGTTCACCCTCCCGGGGCAGTCGGTGCCCGTGGCGTCCCAGCCTCCCCACCCTGCCCTCCACGAGGGCTGCCTCGTGTCTGCCACGCAGCCACCCCAGGGAACTGTTCCACACCTTCCTCAGGGGACTTTTAAAATTAATGTTTAAGCATGCATAAAATCAAAACATGTACAGATTTTGTGGTCCCAGGTGATGTTTCAATACATGTATGCATTGTATTATTTTAAAACCTGCTTGAATACTTATACGTTCTCAAACACTTATCATTTGCTTATGGCAAAAAAAAAAATTCTGAATCTTTAAATGTCCAGCGCATTATTGTTATGTCCAGATTCCATTTATGAGTGAAACTGTGGCAACTGTCTTTCTGTGCTTGGCTCATTTCTCTAAACATAATCAACTCCAGTTCCACCCGCATCATCAGGATTTGTTTTCTTCTTCATGGTTAAGTAATATTCCATCATGTCTAGGAACCAAGTTTCTAGGAACTGTGTTTTCTTTATTCATCCATCAGTGGACACTTTGGTTGTTTCCATTTCCCAGCTATTGTGAATGGTACATCAAGGACCACAGGAGTTCGGCTGTCCCTCCACATACCAATTTTGTTTCCTTTGGATACATACCCAGTAGTGGGATTGCTGGGTCATATATTTCTGCTTTCGATTCTTTTTTATGGCTGTGCCAATCTACATGCCCCTAACAGTGTACAAAGGTACATTTTCTGCTTATTGTCACATGTACTATGTATCTTCATGACAGTAGCCATTCTAACCAGAGAGAACTGATAGCTCATGGTAGCTTTGTTCTGCATTTCCTTTTTTAATCAATTATGCATTTTTGTTAGCCCATGTTTGCAGTACACAATGATTACAGTTGTTGTGGGGTCAGTACAGGTGCACAACACATTTTAATTTTTTTTTGTCCCTTGCCCCCTCCTCTTTCCCTGCTCCCTCCAACTTTTTGTCCCTTTTCCATTCGAAGAAGCACATTTTTTAAAGCCTCAATTCTAACTGTCCTATTTTCTAGGCTTTATTGCTTCTATGAATGTATCCCATTTTATAGTTTCCACTTCAATAGGATTTAGAGACAAATAGGAAGTCAAGTTTTGGCTTCAGCCTGCTGGATTGAAGCAGAAGTCACATCTGTGCTTAAGTGGGATGACTTGCTCATTGCCAAAAGTATATTTTATTGCCATCATGTAAATCTTAATGTTACAGAAAGTTATTTTGGAAATTGATATTATTATATTTTATTTTATATTTGCAGTAATAGTGGTTTCACATGAATATAATTGAGGACTTACTTAAAAATACCTCACCAAATTTTTAAAAAAGCAACTACAACAATACTCAAATTGTGTTCATTTCCCCCACCCCAAATTAAAAAAAATAGTAAAGTCATCTGTGGGAAACTGACTGACTTTTGAAGATTATTTTACAAATGGACAGATAAAACTATAAAATGAGAGTTCTAAGTAATACAGAAAAAAACTCAAATTGTAGTGATCATCTGGCAAAAGTGGCAGACTTTTGAGTATTTACATGCTTATCATTTTTATCTAATCTTTTTAGCTGAGGGCCAATTTTAGTAATCAAGTTCAACATTTGAGGCTTGGTAGTTTTTTAGGCGAATAAGGGCAAGTGTATCAGATCTTTAATGATGGACAAGGCTTGTGCGGTCACGGATACTTAATATCAACAGAATTATGGTATTTTTCTCCTCATTGGCATTGTTGTGAGTGAAGTTTCCTCTTCTACTTTACACTTCTATTCTGAATACCTGGTAGATTTGTCTACAACAGAAAAATAAGTATTTTTGTAATGAGAAAAGGAAGCAAGGAGTGATGCTTTTTGTTAGCAGGGCAGGAGGCGACGAGTGAAGGTTTAGACCACACAGCAGGTCCACGCCGCCCGAGAGTGAATGCCACACAGACGTGGTTGGCCCGGGAACCTGCAGTTTCACATCCTGGATCCAACCAACCACGGACTGAAAATATTTGAAGAAAACGTGTCAGTACTGGAAATGTACAGACTTTTCTCTCATCGTTATTCCCTAATCGACACGGTATGGCAGCCATTTGCACAGCACTATTTCCCTCATGCACAGTGTCACCAGCAGGCTGAGATGTCTTAACGTGTGTGGAAGGATGTGAGCACAATGCATGCAAATACCATGACAATATGTATAGCAGACTTGAGCACCCGCAGATTCTACCATGTCCGGGCTCCTGGCCCCAACCCCCACATTTACTGAGGGGTGACAAACATGTGTCAGGTAGAAAAGTGGCCCAGACTCCTCAGGAAGGCCATGAGGACGTGATTATGCAAGGGCCACTCAGGGCGGACCTGATAGGATGCGGACTGTGGGATATAAACTGGAAACTGATCCTAAATGAGATTCAAATCAAAAGCGCATGTGGAAATGGCAGAGAAAGTGCTATGCAAAGAATTTACTCATTCATTAAGACCACAAGCCACGTTTGGGGATACATGGGGCGCCTGGAGGGTCTTGAAGCTAAGCAGAGAATTTCCGGCCCTTTCCTGGGAACAGACCGTCTGCGTCTGGAGAGAGCACAGTGCAAACGGAAACAGCACAGGCCGGGAAGTACCACAGCTCACATTGTTCTTTTCCCCAAAATGGCTATGGCGATTTTTTTTTTTCATTATGAAAAATGCATTCTGAGAAAATGGACAGAAACACGTTAATGGACAAAGAGAATGTAGGCTTGCCGAATATATCATTTAATTTTCCACTTGTCCCCAAGGGATCTCCTGAGGTTCACTCTGATGATCAGGGGACTTTATGGGGCCATGGGCCAGGGAGCCCCATGGGTATGTAGGGAAGAGTCCAGCGTAGACTCCTGGCGTCTGCCCCAAACACCAGCTCAGGGCGGTGGGCCCTGTCAGCTTACGATGACTCCTGTCCCTCTCGTCTAGTTTAAGGGTACCAAGTACCAAGGACTCAGAGCAGAGACAGTAAGAGACTCCTAGGAAGGGTAGAAAAACTCCCAGTCCTTTCTCTCCCATCGCTAGGAGCCAAGCATTCTTGCAAAATACTTTTTCTTGCAAGGTGCATTGCTGTCATCAAGGGGAAAGCGGCTCAAGGAGTTTTGTGAAATATATCTGCGAGGTCAGCATAGCTTAAATGTTCCCCGGGAATCTATGCTGCAGGAGGATGTGGGATAATTGGATATTTGTGCACCCTCACCCGGAGTGCTAAGGGCCTCAGCCCCAGTGCAGGCATGTCATCGCCCAGAAAGCCCCATAAAGAAAACCATGTTCCTTGTTGGAATCGCCTATTGTGTTCTATTTCTCTTTTATTTTTGTTATTTTCATCCATGCAATAGCACTGTTGGGGAATCCCGTATTGTAAACCACCATCATTGTTTAGTATATTGCTCACAATCTTTTTAAAATTGGAAATCCCCAGTAACAAGGACTCTGCAAAGGAAACATTCTGGAAAACGGAAGCTGTGAGAATAATTCCGTGACTGCAGAATCTCAAGCCGGGAGCTGTAATGGAAGAGACAGTATTGCTAATGCTTTCATCCGCCAGTGTACGCAGAGCACAACATTTCCTGCTTTTCTTTTTAAAAGAAAACTAGACATTTTGTGCTAGTCACAGAATACATTAAAAAGAAAACAGCCCTTCCCAGTACCTGAGCACTCAGACTTACACCAACCCAGAGCAGTGAGTTCAGGACCTGCGGACACCTGGTAAATAGACTCCAGCTCCAGAACTGTGCCTTATTCTCAACGAATTAGGGGGAAATTATTTTCTGAATTTGATTCGCCAGTTTTGGCAATGTTAACTGTTACAGTTGTGATTTTAATCAAAATGCTCTTTCTTAAAACAAATGCTAAAGCTTCAGTATATCCTGACTCTAACATGTGCAGTGATCGTTTAAAGGTAATAGACTAAAACTCTTTCCAGACCAGATAAGAAAATTGGTTTTGATGTTTTAGAGACAATATTTGAGGCTGGACACATAGCTCTGTGTCACAGGGCTTGCCCAGCATGTGCAAGACCCAAGCTTTGATCCCTAGCACTTAAAAAAGTCAATGTTAAAGTTATCTAAAATTTGAATAGAATAGGTAGCCACCTTTACTGTTTAAATCTGGGTTGGGTTGACATCCAGTGGATGTAGCATTTGAAGCAGCATTCAAATATGGGAGAGACCTGTGCAAGGAGAGATCACGACACTTGGGAGGCGCGGACAGCAGGCAGGGAGGGAGGCCTTGAGGGATGGGGTGCGGTTTCGCAGGAGGGGAGGCAGCTCTTAGACTTGCACATTCTCCTTGAAGATGAAGCTGCTACCTCACAATCACACCCTTCCCATGGAGTGACAGGAGACAGTCACTGAGTCCAGATCCTGGCAGGTGGCTTCCAAACAGAAGGTGTCAGGCAGCATCTTAACTTTCACCCCCTGGTTACAGTGCTGCACGTAGAGATCAAGTTGCAGTGTGCTGCAGCCGAGAACATCTGGACTCATTTCTCAGTTTTGCCTCCCAATTGCTGCCCTCTGGATAATCAGTTTATCGAAACCACAAGGCTCTGTAAAGTCTCAACACATTACAGAGAAGTCTGCTAATGCTAACTAGGCAAAGACTAAACTGAAAATGGTAGAGGTGCAATACTAGGAAATTGTTTTTAAAAAACAGCAGAATTTAACATTCAGTTACAACCTTTAGTCAGAGACAGATATGCAGTATTCTTTAAAAATGACAAGGTCATTCTTATAATGGTTCAGATATCTGCCTTTTTGCAAATTACTTTTTTTTCAAAAAAAAGGAAAAAAATCTAGATGATTTGGAATATCTCTTAAAGTGAGGAAATAGAAAAATAGAAAGTTGATACTGAGTTGTATTTATGTCTCTCAGACTCAATACATCTTAAGCAAGTATGTTGGGAGGATGGGACCTTCGGGTTCTCTTCCATTGGTATTTATGGGGTTTGATACGTGAGCTGTTCCTATCCATTCCAGCGAGACTGCATTCTTCACAATTCTGCCCTCCCCTCAATGAACGGAGAGGTAGGAAAAGGGGAATGTGCTTGGATGCCAGGAGAGAGAGAGAGAGAGAGGAAAAGAGCCTTACATACTGAATGAAGAATTAGACATGAAGAAACCATGTAGAAAGAAATGAAAAGGACCATGTAAAAAGTTCAAAACTAGCATTTAAAGAACTGAAACAATAAAGATGTGGAAATGTTACCTAAGACAATAAAATCATAATTATAAGACCCTACGCCCATACAGGAATAAGAAAATGCGCAGTATAATATGCTGCTGGTGAGAACCCATGGAGTTATACAGCTTCTGAGATTTTGGCAACAAACATCAAAAAGCTTAAGCTTCTGCATGCCTTTTGACCTTTGTCCTCCAACAGAAGGAGTATATTTTAAGGAAATAAACAAGAAATGCACAGAAACAGTTATACACATATATTAATCATAGCAATTCTATGTAGCAAAATATGAAAATGAAAAATCTTACATTTAGTGAAACACATAATTTCCAATACGCTCATTGACTTAACTATTAGTAGGAATTAGAGTATGCTATGGGAGGGTATTGAATAATTTAGAACACTATTCATGGCATAATTACTTTTCCTCTTGATGCCCGATTACAGTTTTCCTTATCTTCTTTCTGCCTCTCTGTGCTTTCTAAACATGTTCAGATGGTCATGCATACATTGTCCAGTTCAAACTTAACAACAAAGATGACTTCACAGAAAGGACGCTGTGGCTTTTCAGTATCTATGACCAGTGTATACATGGTTAGATTTGCAGAGAGACCCATTTTCACCATCTCAAGTAGCCATCCAGGAACGGTTGGCAGGGTGTGCACTGAGGGGCTGGTTTGTATTTCATTACGATTAACAGCAAGAATGTGAGGCCGACGTGGGCTTCCTTCAACTCCCAGCTAGAGGAGGAGGCTTTCCTGGTCTCTTTAGTGACACACTTGTGTACTAAGCACCAGCTCCTCTTGCGGGAGAAGCACTGGGGTTCAGTTGTATGAACAGTCCCCCTGTTCAGGCTGCTGATCTACCCCGTCTCGTGCAGGAGCAGCCTGTCACTCAGGCCAGCAGGTCAGCACAGGGCCCCTGCTCGCCCTCGGGAGTGAGGCAGCCCTCCCAGCTGCAGTTGCTAGATGAGAGGTTAACACCTGTATCTGCTGCTGAAGTAAGCTAAAATGGGGAGAGGGAGTTATCTCCAAACTGGAGCTATGATGTGTGACCAAAAAATATGGTGACCACTTAAATTTTAAATTTTGAAAATTTATTACAATGAAGAAACATTGCCTCTCAAAACATCCTCCCATCCTCCTAACTTCGAGTGTACCTGTTGCATTGTCCTTGCCACTTTCTGCAGCAGCTCTGGAGTCCTCTTTCCTGAGTGTCTTTAATTGCACTGTCCTGGCTGCCTTGAAGTCCTGAATCCATACAAAGTATTTCCCTTTCATGGTCATCTTGACTGGGGAACAGCTGGAAGTCGCACGGTGCCAGATGTGGTGATCAGGTGGATGAGGACACAGTGTCACATCTTCATTTGACAAAAACTGGAAATGTAAACTATAAACTGCTTCAGAAAGTAGCAAGAATGATGGGATAAGTGTGTTCAAAAGGAGGGGGAGAGTTTTGAGGGGGATTTGTCGCAAGGCGTCTTTTACTTTATACATTTAAAAAATAATCATTCAGAGTGTACTTTGATCATATCTCATATCTATCTACCTATCATCTATTTCACGGTTTCATGGCCAATGTACTCTGATGTTTCACTCTGCACTGTTCACTTCCATGAACCAAGAAGTCTTCCTTTTCCTTCAGCTTCAGGAAGGTTTTGCCTCTTACAGGAGTCCTTGCCAATGTGCACACCTTTCTCAGAGACACCACCGGTGTAGACTGAGCTAGGCCACCTTCAATGCCACCTGCAAATGTGGCACATATGGAGCACTCCCCGTCAGCAGCCAGGAATACTGCATGTAAGAGTTACGATAGGAGTGGTGGTGCCTTTGCACCCAGGAGGGGAGCTAAGAATTAAGTATTCACCATGGAAATTATTCTTTGTTTGGAAAATGACCTGTTTAAACCCAAAGAAACTTAGTTTCTCCATACTTCTCTTTTCCATCTGTAAATCCGTGATAACGGCATCCCAGATCCATCCCCTTCCCTCTGCACCTTCTCAGCATGTTACATTGCAAAGCTCGAGGCTGGCACTGACTCAGCTGGCTCACTCCTGCAGCTGGACCCATGTCTTTCAAGTTAGGAGCTACGTCTATGAATTTTTTTGGTGTCTACAGCGTCCAGCACCATGTCAGGTACACAACAAATGGAGTTCGTAAGATCATGACCCCCACGCCAAAAAAAAAAAAAAGGCAAAAAGAGGTCCAAGTCCTAATCTCCAGAATGTGTGCATAACTTATGGTATGCAGCAAAAAAGGAGTTAAGAATGCAGAAGGAATTAAGTTTGCTTTCCGTCAGACCTCAAAATGAGGAGAATATTTGGGAACGTCCAAGTAGGACTAATCCAATCCTGTGACCTCTTAAAGCGGAAGCAGGTAGAAGTGTGGGTAAGAAGTGATGTACGAAGGACTTCTCTATCATTGCTGGCCTTGAAGGCAGAGGAGGTGACTCAGGAATGTGGCTGCTTCCAGAAGCTGAGAACTATTTTCAGCTGATAACCAGCATTAAAAACAAAACAAACAACAAACACAGGCACCTTAGCACTACAACAGTAAGAAACTGAATTCTGCTAATTCTCTTAAAGACTGAAAACTAGGTATTGTCCTCGAGCCTCCAGAATGCAGCCTGCCTAGAGATGCCTTCATTTCAACCAGGTGAGCTTGGTGTCAGGCTTCTGACCCACAGAACTGTGCAAAAATAGAGGTGGAAAAAAATGAAGGTGCTTTAAACCACTAAGACTAAGGCAGCAGTAGAAAAGTAACATAAAAGGTTTTAGCCAATTCTTGTCAACTGAGTAAAAATGCAAGACAAAATATTTAGGGAAGAATGCGGCAGAAAACACTTTAATTGGAAAAATATTGTGCAGAAGCAAGAAAATAAGCTCAGACTCACCATATTCTAATGACTTTCTCTAGCACAGCAAATATTTTCTAATAAAAGCAGGGAACTAGTTTATAAACCTCTGGAGAAAAGCTGGTAATGAGCAAGTCACACTGGAAAGAATTTCAGGTACTCTGATTACAAAATTAAGTTCTGGTGAAAAGAGCTATGCTAGACAGGAAGTCAGGTGAGCTGGCTTCTACTGGTAGCTTTTTAAGGAATGTGGTGAAGCAACTTAATTTTTCTAATCTTCAGTGTTCTTTTTTGGTAAGCTTATTTGTTGAAGTATCATGTTGGAGACATGAGTCCAAAGCTCCCCGACCTCTTCAACCCTCATGGAAGATGTGTCGTCCTCAATTCCACTGCAAGGAGCCAGTTTAGACCCTCACTGTTTACACACGGACCTTCTCTCACCCTGAGTTCACACTGCTGCTTTCTACCCTCATTGCGCAGCCCACGATTTTTAAAACATTTTAAGTCTTCACTAGTTGAAACTTCTCCATGCTTTTAAAAGCTATTTATCTCTCTGTGGAAAGCATGATCGGAATGAATGGAGGGAATCATTCTTTTCATAAGGATGAAGACTGGGGATTTAAAACTGTCGAGGAATCTGGAAAATTTTTATATAAAAGTATTAGTCTATATTTTCCTTCAATGAGACACCCATAAAATCGGGCTAGAAATGATAGAACAAACATATTTCCAAATGAAGAAAAATTTCCTAGGCATAGAAAGCTTATTTAGCTAATTTTTCTTTTTCTTTTTCTCTCTTTTTCCTCCTTATGATTTTCCTTTTACATAGACTTTATTGTTTACAGTAGTTGCAGGGTCTCAGCTATGCTAAGCAGAAAGTTCAGAAGGCAGCTTGATTTTTCACTTGCTGTGGTTTCCTCCTAGAGAAAGGATTTTTCAGCCTCAGGTCTCAAAATCTTCCAATTACTGAAACATGAAGAGTTGGATACAAACGTTCACATTCACCATGGCTCTAAATTCCTGCAAAAGGGTATTCACAGGATTCACAAAGCAATTTTATTTTATGGTTGTACATGATATGTCACATTAATGGCCTTTCTCTGTCATTATGACTCTGCACAGGATTATTGTCCCCTAAGCCCTCTGGGCTGGGCTATCTGGGCCCCTTTGTCCTTCCTTTTTATTGCTTCCTGTCCTCTATCTCCTAGAACTTTTGAAGTATAAGAATTTTGTCTTCATGTGAAAGTTAGAATTTATTCTGCTCTTGAAAATCAACATTGAATGTGTGTGTCTTATTCCAAAACTGCCATCTATTTCCTTCTCCAGGCGAGAGTCAGCCAGGGTGCGGGCAGCAAAGTCCCACAGACTTCGACCTGGAGGACAGATTCTCGCTGCAGCACAGCTCCTGAGCCAGAGGTCCGACGTCAGGGTGTTGGGGGGGTTCGGCCCCGGCAGCCTCCAGGGAAGAATCTTTGCAGACCTTCCATCGCGCCCCACAGGCCTCCCTCCTGTGGTCCTCACGTTGTTTCATGCCATGTCTGCCTGTGTGCAAATCCCCCCTTCGTACTGAAGGCTGCATAAGGTCTCCCCAAAACGTCTACGTTGAAGTCCTGATTCCTAACACTGCCAACCTGACTGTATTTGGAAATACTGGGGTTAAAGTGATGACTAAGTTAAAGTGAGGTGTTTGGAGTGGATGTAACCCAACACCACTTGTGTTCTAAGGAAAAGTGGAAATTTGAACCCCCAAAGATACCAGAATGCATGCACAGAGGAAATTGAGGAGCCCAGAGGCAGGAGGCGGCCAGCTACAGCCCAAGGCAAGAAAGCTTGGACCTTCAGCCTCCAGAACTGTGAGAAACATGTTCTGTGGTCTCATCCACTCCAGCTGTGGTTACCCAGTGCCAGTGACCATTGGGCTGACCACAAGTGGTGGGGACCCATCCTGAGGGCCTCATTTTAACTTGCTCCCCTCCATGAAGAACTCATGTCCATGCACCATCACATTCTGAGGTACAGGGTGCAGGGTATGGAAACGCGAATTTGGAGAGTCACTGGATGTGGTGGTGAGGGTGGAATTTCGACTTGATCTGTTTAGGGGATGGTGGGAGAACACTTCCGGGTGTGTCTGGGTGGGTCATGGGGGCAGGACCTCCTCTCTGCTGCTGCTCCCCTGCTCTGCTTCTTGGCCACCATGAGCTAAGCATCTCTGCTGCCCCATGGCCTTCCATCATGATGTTCCTACCTTGGAGCCACCTGACCATGAGCCGATTAAACCTTTCCTTTAAATTGTGGGTGTCGGGTATTGTGTCCCAGTGATGGGAAAGCTGCCAACTACAGGAAAGATTCAACCCTAACACTCACTGTGGGGAACCCACTGACATGTAAATCCCAGAAAGTCATAGTCTCCCATTTGTTAGGCTTTCCTTGGAAGTTCCAACATTCCAGGCTGTGCAGAGAGGCTGCACCTTGATGCCGAGGGTGTTTCTAAGGAGCCTTCTTTCCCTGTGTGACAGAGGATGGACTAGGAGAGGAGAAATGGCTTTACACTATTATGCTGATATGCTTCTTCTTGACCCCAAAGGAAGAACTTTTTCTTTCTGTTGTTGGTACTGAGAATTAAACCCAAGGCCCTGGCACTAAGCTACATCCCCAGGCTTTTTCTTATTTTTTTACTGTCAGATAAGAGCTCACTAGACTGATAAATTTTGCAAGCCAGACTTAAACTTGCAATCCTCCTGCCTCAGCCTCACAGTGCTGGGATTATAGTCATGCCATAGTGTGCCCAATTTATTTACCTCCTTGGGGGCAGTCTTTATCATACAGGAATTCCCAGGTGTGGTAAATGAGGCAGCAACAAACTACTCCTTGCAGAGCTGGGTAAAGTAAGAGAAGCTTCGAAATAGCTTAAATGGCTGTCAGTCAGGAATTGAGTAATAAATCACGACAACTGTCACCGATGTCCATGAGACTCCTTGGGAAAACAATTGCTTTAATTTCCAATTTTTTGTATATTTAGAATTTTGTGCCGTGTATGTGGAAGACCAGCTCAAAGCTAATTTATTTAAGGTTTTTGTTTTTGTTTGTTTCTGGTTTCTTGAGACAGGGTCTCGCTATGCAGTTCAGGCAGCTCTGCAGAAATCACAAATGTTCAAACAGTAAAAGGCCCATCAAATCTGCTGACAGACAGCACACTGCGAGAGAAAAGTCAGCTCCAGAGAGCTATTTTATCTTTGTACCCAGTGCTTGAAAATTGGCCTTTGCGACGGATATTTCCATACACCTATCACAGACGTCAGAGGAAACAGACGAGACAGAGGGGCTCGGCTGGGGCTCCTGCCAGCTTAGACTGCACTCTACTTCCTAAAAGGAGGTTCCGCTGCACGGGAAGGTACGGATCCAGTCCTGCAGGGCTATTTTCTGGGTGGTGGACTCGGGAGTTTCCCTGCCCACATTCACCAAGGAAGACTAAGTCATGGCGAGCATGCGAAGTGGATCCTAGCCAGGGCTCTTCCCCTCTGGTAGTGAAATGCTCCATGGGGGAGACGCTGGTGACCACGAGGACCCTGCACTGAGGAGGAGGAGAGTCGCTGGCACCTGGTACTCTCGGGCTCTCCACGCCTGATGTGATGGCTCTCAGCACATTCGATGTAATTTTATCTGGGGACCCACCGCAGCATAGACAATCAGGTAAAGCGATAAAATAACAAAGCTAAACTTTCCTTCTGAAATAGCATTCTGGAATTTTTATTTTCAACTGAGTGTCTTTTACGGAGCACACATTCATTCCATCGGGCCTCTTTACTTAAATTAGACTCCTGCCTTTCTGTTGACGGAGTTCACTTTCAAGCTAATTGTAAATTCAAGCCTGATTTTCAGTTTTCAACCCAAAGTATTTCCTCTTTGACTTATCTACATTACTTATGAAACTTAGATATTTTAATTGTATGTATAGGTATATTGTATATGTGAGTTTTATATACAAATTAATTATATAAACAGGTTGATATTATATTCAAATTGGATTAAGGTCATTTAGATTAGTAATAGTGTCGGGTAAATGTCTTAGAAGCTTGGCTCTGTCTTTTCCCACACGATGTGTGTGTGTGTGTTCGCAGCCTGAAGGTCTTGCTCACCCATTGATCTGACAAAGTTTGCCTTCTAAGCACAAAACTTATCAGAGAATGGTGAGCGAGACAGGCCTCCTCTCTCTACTTAGCCAGGAAAATGGTTGCACGCTACTTGTAGCCCTCGTTTTAATGCAGTGTGTCGTTCGGAGGGAGCAGGATGTACGGGCGAGCCGTTTCCATCTCCTCTGCAGAGACATCTGCTTGGCCCATTGACTTCCCAGCCTGACCTCGGGTTGGGCCGCCTGGCCGTCTCCTGGTCCCCTCCGACGCAGATGTTGGAGTAGGAGGCAGGCGCTGCCCGACTCTGCCGGTTCCGGGATAGCAGGTTGGCGGAAAAGCGCCCGCGGGCTGGGAGGCCTGGCACATCCAGGCGGTCCCACGTTCACTGAATCTGTAGTCTGTGCGAGAACAGCTCTGTTCAACACAGCTCAGTGTTCAGAGCAGCCACCGAGGACGCTGGGCTCTTCACGGAGACGTCTCCACTGCAAATAAACATATTCCTGAAGATTCCGCCTGCCCGGGGAAACCTCTCTTCGCCGAAATCATCCTTCCTCGGCTGAAACCCCGGACAAGAGCTCCCCTTTGGGCATCCCGCTTGGACTGCGCCTGCCTCGTGGATTCCCCTGCGTCCCGTCTCGTCTCGGGGGTCACTCAGCTTCCCGTCCGGGGCCCTCCGCGCGCTCGCCCTGCCGGCCCGGCCACCGCTCCACGCTCCGCCCGCCCCGGCGCTGCCCTCCCTTAGGCACAGCGCACCGTCGGGCTCCGCGGCGCTGGCTTCTGGTCCCCGGAGGTCAGAGAGACGCGGACGCAGCTGCCACCCGCAGGGCGGTCCACCGATGAAGGCCGAGGGGCCGCTGAGGACCGACGTCCCCGCGATCGTCCCCCAGTGGCCTCGAAAGCCGACGCCGTGTTCGCGCCCAGGCTCGCTGTCCCCGCGGCCCCAGGCCAGGGCGGCTGCCCGAGCCCCGACCGTCTCGGAGGAACTCGGCTCCGGCCCATGCGGACGCTGCCGCGGGCTCTGCTCGCGCCGGTCTCCCCGCGGGCTCCTCCTCCGCGAGCAGGCGAGGCACAGCGAGGCACAGCGAGGCAGCGCAGAAGGCAGCGGGAACCCCAGCAGGACCCCCCACGAGGCAGCGTGCGCACGCGCGCGTGACCTCTGCGGCCCCCCGCGGTGCAGCCAGGCTTGCTCGGCCCGCACCACCTGCAGACGCGCGAGCGTGACTTCGGAACGCGCCGCTCCCGCAAGGCCAGGCGTCCGGCCCCACCCAGCACCGCCTCCCTGCGTGGAGTCCCTGGAACGCGGCCCAGGAGCCCTTGGGAGTCACTTGGAAGTAGAAGTCCGGGAAAGCAACCTTAAGAGGGAAGGACCTGAACTCAGAGCAAAACACAAATGTTCCAGGAGGGAAGTATACCAACCCTAGGAAGTGGCTACATTTTGCACACTTTTTTTTTTTTTTTTTTTTTTTTTTGGTACCAGGAATCAAACTCAGGACCTTGCGCTTGCCAGGAAGGCGCTGTGCCGCTGAGCTATATCACCCGCCCTCATTTTACATACTTTTAATGACCTGTTTTCTCATAGCTGTATTTTATTCTGCTCACAACATCCCCTTTCACATTTCTCTTTTGGCCTAAACTTCGACAAATTTATTAAAAGATTTTGTATATTATCAAATAATGCTGTAACTCAAGCAGCATTTCATTTTTCTTTTAAGCTTTATTTTTAAATAATATTTGAACAAAAAGATAATATTTGAACATTGCTACACTGGGAGAGAGACATACATTGAAAAATAGCACTGGAGACGATCTTAAAAATTATATTTAAAATCAGTGGGAAACACTTTTTTGTACTAAAATACTGTAAAGAGAAAATCTTTTCTAGCTTTTTAAAATCGCAACTCATTGGACACGTCAGAAGGGGATTCGGGAAGAAGGCTTCTTCTTTCCCAGTTGTGAACTCTCTCGAGAGTGAAATATGGGAAGAAAAAATTCCTTTTTAAATTTTCTGCGCGTGCTCCACGCATGCCTGGGCGCGCTCCTCCGACGGCCGCTTTGACGCCTGCAGTTCCGAGGCGGCGCCGCGAGGGGGCGGCAACCCCCAGTCGGCGGGAGCAGCGGCCGCGCTCGCCGCGTCCCCGGGGCGCAACGTCCGACCTCGTGGCGGCTGAAAAAGGAGACGCGACGCAGAGTTCTCCTCGCCCTCACCGTACGTCCCGTCTCCGCGTCGGGATCCCCAGCGGGCCGACCTGCGCTTTTGATCAGGGCCCCGGGAAGAGCTGGGCGGGACCGCGGGTCCGGCCCGCCTGTCAGTCCCAGCCGGGGTGACGCGCATGGGTTTCCATGGCACCGCGGCCGCCGCGCGCTCCGCGCCCTGCTCGGGGCTCCCCTCTGCGGGAAGGGGTGCGGGGCGGAGCCGGCTGCAGCCGCGGGGCCCTGGGCCCGGACAGAGGCTGCGGCCGCCCCGCCCACGCCCACCCGAGCCCGGCTGCACCACGCCGCCGGCTCGCCCTGCTCTCCAGGGTGCCCCTTCCTCCCGCGACGGCACCGGGGCCTCCGGGCCGCGGTCAGAGCGCTTCGTCTGCACCTCGAGCCCAGTCCAGGGCCCGCGGCCCTCCCGGCCCGGCCCCCTCGGGCACTGCTTTCCTTCATCGTGGACCGGGCACGTACAAGAGCAGAGGATCAAAAACATGTTTTAAACTTTCACGTTTAGGACCTGCGCAAGGAATGTAAGCACCACCAGGAAAAGGGACACCGAATGCTGAATTTAACAACCCTACCAAAATTATAAATAACTCCTGATGATGAAAAGAAGCTTCATCTTGTCTGAGGCTTCCAAAAATTTACAAAACCCAAGAGGGATTCTGCTTTTTTGTGGATAAGAATCCTTTTTCTTTTTTTCCAGGACTGGGGATTGAACCCAGGGCCTTCGCTTTGTGCCACATCTTTAGCTCACTTTTTCAGGTTTTATTTGGAGGCAAGGTCACACTAAGTCACTAAGTTGCCCAGGCTGGGCTCGAAATTGTGATCCTCCTGCCTCAGCCTCCCGGGGCGCTGGGATGACAAGCACGTGTTACCACACGAAGCAGTGGGTAAAGAGAATCCTGAAAATCTTCGCGGCCATTTTTTCTGGCGTGAGATAGAGTCTCGGTGTTGTTTTAATTTGCGTTTCTCTAATAGCCAAGGATGTTGAGCGTTTTTCATGTGTTCCTTGGCCATCTGTACCTCTGCTGAGCAGCGTCTACTCATTTTGGTTGCCCATGGTTTTGAATGGGCCTTTTCACCCTAGGAGTCTAATTTTTTGGAATTCTTCATATATTCCTGATGTTAGTCCTCTGTATAAAGAACAGCTGGTAAAAAAAAAAGCTTCCCAGTCTGTAGGTTGCCTTTTCACTCTGTGTCCTTTGCTGTGCAGAGACTTTTTAATTTGATGTGATCTCGTTTTGCAAATGGGAAGGGGACCAAGATATGGAAGGAGCAGGGAGGAGAAGGGGTGAACAGAGAAGGAAAATGTGTTACGTCCACCATGAATGGAATCATTATGTACTACAAACATGTACCAATAAACACTAAAATAAAAAGCAATCCTAAGCATCAGTGCACATCTAATAAAATTATGAGAGGCAGGTTCAGCATCCTACAACCCCACATCCGTGAGGGATGGGCCCAGAGGAGAAGTGGCCGCTGTCCCCTCTCTGTCCCTAGGAGAAGCCCTGGGAACAAAATCGGTCCTCCGCGGGCAGCGCCTGACGATGAGCTCCGCGTAGCTTACGTATTTACCGAATTCTTCTGACACTGACAAAGCCAGGCCGCGAGGAGTCCCTAGGATCGTGCACGGAATCTGCGTCCCTCAGGATGCCCAAATCATAGAGGAAACCATGGTGGTTAAATGAGCTGAACTTGGAGGAACCAAGCCTTCGCTTCTTAGCGATAAACTCGTATGTCTTGCAGGATACAAATCGTAAGTAACTTCATTAACCAATTTTTGTCACAGGGAGGAGTTCCCAGTGGCAAAGATTAGGAGCAACATCCTAGATGAACCCCTCTTCCCGGGGTGGGCCCGGTGGGCCCCATGGTGTCTCGTTGCGCACCATGGCGGGGCGCCCGATGCGACAAGCCCGCATCCACGCGGCCCTCAGGCAAGGAGCCGGCGGGACAGGCCGAGCGGTGCTGTCCCCCTCGGGATGGAGTCTGCGCCCTTCTGAGAACAGACTGGGGACGGAGGTGAGGCGTGCCGGCTGCTCGGGCCGCGATTCAGAGCCGCTTCGTCCTCTGGGACCGGGCCGGGTGCTGGGGCGGAGGGACAGCCAGACCCGCCAGGCTCCGGGGCTGCCGCGCGCAGGGTCCGAGGGAGGCGGCCGCCTCCTCCCACGGGTGCCAGCCTGCGGTCCTCCGCTGCTTTCCTCGCTAACACAGTCGTGGTGATGAAGGGGCTTTTAGAAAGCTCTAGAGTAATTAAAATTGAAGTTGGTGTCACCCCGTCTTTGATCCCTAGTGGCCTTGACAGTGTCGGGAGAAAGGAGGGGAAGGCCCGTGGGCGCATTTCGGAGCCGCAGGCTCCAGGCCGCAGGAGGAGGGGAGCGCGGAGTGCGGACCGCAGCCCCCCAGCCTCTGCCCCGCAGCCCCCGGCCTCTGCCCCGCATTCAGATCCTGGAGAAGCTGGCGCGGGGTTCAGGCTGGGAGCTCGGGCAGGAGGATGGGGAGTCCGGGAGCAGTTGGCGGCTTACTGCCTCAGCGAGACCCTATTTCCAAATTTAAGAAGAGGGTCTGGGATGCGGCTCCGTGTGAAGGCCCTGGGTCCCATCCCCGGTTTGAGCACACAGGACGCGCCTGTGCTCGGGCTCCTCAGCTCCTGCAAGGGCTGACCTCAGATTCCGACAGACTGACCCTCAGTCAGAAAGGAAGGCCTTCGGCTCCGAGGGTCACCCGCGGAATGCTCTTCGTGACCGTCAGACAAGCGAATACCTTGCAGCTTGTATCTGGTGAGTTTGTTCTCAGAGCTCCAGAAGATACGAATAACCTCCCTTCCATCTTCTTTCTCTCTCCTCCTTTCCCCCTTTTCTCTCCCCAGCAGAGAGATGCTGTGTGAACATTCCAGCTTCAAACCTGAAATGACTGCGGAATCACTTTACACTTCCCGGACCAGACAGTTGTCCCCCTGTGACAGCCTTGCCCAGGCCTTGAGCATCTCGCTGACCTGGAACCCTCAGGGGACAGCACCTAGCTGCGTCCCTGCGCTCTCTTTTTAATTTTTATTTTAATTTTGAGACACTGTCTTGCTAAGTTGCTGAGTTTCCCAGGCTGCCTCGACCTCCCAGAGCACTGGGGTGACAGGCATGCACCACCGTGTCCTGCTAGGGCGTCTCTTGATTGATTTACTGCTTGGAACAGTGAGGTGGATGGAGAAGCCATCCAGAAATAACTTGATGGATTTTCACATTGAATACCCAAACGCGTCACTCCGGTTTAGAGGAGTTCGGTGAAGTCTCCTACAGCGGAAGAGTTTTCATGGTTCTCCACACTTGCCGTAGTGTTTGAGCCTTACAAGTTGAAAACTGTGCTGTGATCGCAGCCGCAGGGTTACAGGTTGTAGTATATTTCGGTCTTCGGTGGGAATATAGAGAGGCCTGTGAGCGCCATGCCACTGTGGGAGGGATCCTGTTCTTCCTCTCATTTACCTTCAAAAACTGACTACTCTTCTCCTTGACATCTTTCCCTGCATCTAACTCAGGCCACCCTTAGAAATACACAGAAAGTGAGCACTGTTGCTAGTGCTTGGCCCAATCCAGTCCTTTGCGGAAGGAAAGAAGGAAACATTGTTAATGGGAGATCAAGGGTCAGATTGTATCTGAACTCGCTGTACCTCCCCCCACCACACACTCAGTAACTCGGGTGAATGTTCCTCGGTGATCTTGACGTTTATTAAAGACAACACAGCATTCTCAGAACGGATATGGGGATACAGACTTGTCCCTAATTTGAAGAAGCACAACCTTGCCGGCCTGATCACATCCTCTCTGCTACACAGCAGACAGAAGAGCAGGACAAGCAGGCAGGGTGCACCGACTCCACGTCCAGCGCGACTCTATGAACGATTGCTACCACTTTGCCCACAAAATGCTCCTCTTACAAAGCTCAGACTGCGGGTTCAGTCGTAGTTCTGATAGTGTGGCATGGAGCTATGTTCGAATCGGTTTGGGGTTTTTGCTGCTTCTACTTGGGCGTGCGTGGAAAATCACCAGCTGAATCTTCAGGGATGCATGAGTGGGGGGAAAGCGACAAAGCAAGAACAGGGCACCTCAGAGAGGGACCCTGGGGTGCTGGCCTGGCCGGCCGCCCCATTACCTGTGCAGATGAAGCTGGAGAGGCCTCCGTAGATAACCTCATCGTTGTCGGGCAGTATGAACGGACACCTCGTCTGCACCTCCAAACAGTATTGCTTGCAAGGAATTGTCTTTCTGCAGTTAAACTGTGTGACTTCAAAATACTGGGAACAGAGCCAGGCTTTGTAGACAATCTGAAATTTAAAACACAAGAGAGAAAGAGAGGAATCAAAAATATGGAGAGATGACAATGGTTCTGCCTTGGATAAAGGACATGCTGCGCTGGGAGAAGCATGCTGAGGTTTCAAGTGGGTCGGAAGCAAACCCCGGTTCAGAGAGGGCATATTTACACCCCAGCAGCTGCGAGTGACAGAGACGCAGCAACGCCTGTCTGCGATGAGAGCCCACACGTATTTGACTGTGCCCTTAGCAGAATGCCAGAGATATTCTGGCGTTTAATTTGATGGAGCTCATAGGGAAAAATAGCACACTTAAGCAAGACCGGAAGTTCTCCAAACCCAGCGATACAGAAAGTAAAAGTCGTCATGATCCTGTTGACACATTTATGGCAGTGAGAAGGTGCGCCTGCCTGAGTTTCCAGTCCCAAAGCTGTAGTGACGCTACTTGACCACTAGATGTCGCCAGGTCCTTTAGAACGGGGCCCAAGTCGACCTCTCCAGAGAGAGAAACAAGAAATGGGCTTTCACTTTTATGACACATCAAATGCCTTAGAAATCTCACCCAAAACCCGGGGACACTCGGCATCGATCGGACGAAGCATGCTGTGCTGTGCTGTGGTGTGCAGCAGGAGGAGACCTGCATGCAGAGCCACAACCTCCACCGTGGAGAGGCTGTGGGACCCACGTTCACGTTTGCTCAGGGCTTACATAACTGAAGGCAAAGCGAAAGGAGGATCCCTGGTTTGGGTGATATTCAGGGAAGTCAACGTTGAGATTGTAAGATAAAGAAACGAGCTGTACCTACATTCAAAAATGACAAAAGTCTGCAGTATGGAGGGCTGGGATTCAGCTATTTCTCAGGTCCTTATCGCTAACACTTAGGCTTCTGGGGCCAATACTATCCAGGTAGCATTTGTCCATCGTGCCCACCTCCAATGTGGCTTATGTCAAATAGTCTCTAAGAGACCATAAGCACTGGCAGGTCATCACCAGAGTCACACCTGGTATTATCAGACTTCGGTTCCTTTCTAAGCAAGTTACAAGCATTTTTCCCAGGCAGTTCTCGACGTATGCTTAGAGCTCAACGACTAGTAACACTGTGCTCGGGAATAATATGTACTGGAAATTAGTGGAAATTCCAGAATTTAAACCCATGATCTGTAGAATTACAAAGCCCATGTTCTTAACAGTTCTTGGGTGTCTAGTTTAAAACTTTTTCAAAGAATTTATGAAATTGCAAAAAGGTTCTGGATGGACCTGAAGATCATGTGGAATTGTATACTTTGATCAAAGTCCATCAATACACAGAGGATCGTATGGAATTTTTATTAAGTTCTTGTTGGTTTCATCAAAATGAAGGTTTATTCTTTGATCAAGATGCCTCCACTGAGGTAAAATGGTATGAATGTGAAATTCAGATGTAATTTTAGATAGCCAATATGATTATTTATCGCTGAGTCATCAATGGCCCATAACCACCCATACCTGTTCTTATAGGTCTTTTGGGTTGTCTTCACATAAAAGTGCACGCTGAGAAATTGCATCAGAATAAAAAGGCTACAGTAGGCAAGGAGACCACTAACAATTCCTATATTTGACCTGGGAAAGAGGTGACTTGTTGGTGTGCAGTGTGGAGCCACATGTAGCTGTGAAAGTGGCCCTGCCCTGCCCTCAGAAAGAGGCTGGAAGCCACAGGTAGAAGGAAAAGGAGAGGGTCTCCTAACCACGCCTTAGCCAAACACTGTGTTGAAGATGTTTTCAGAAATACTAACAGATGGGTGTGCAATATAAAATGAAGTACAACTTTTATGGTCTAAACTGAGCTTTGCTCCAAGATTGGTCTGCATATCCTTTGAGATGCCCGGTTTGAGTTACCTTTATTAGGTACTAGAGGCCCTCAGGGATGTTTAAGTAGATGAGCCTAACAGTAAAATTCCATTATAGGAAAAGACCATGTCTCTGGGGTTCTCCACCTAGTGTTACCTGTTTTCCTCTCCAGAAAATCCTTAGGTAATTCTAGGAAATTGTACACTCTGTCCTCACTCCCGCTACTCATTGGCATTTGTGCAATTATCCAAGTTAAAATAGTTTGTGGACACCAAGTCACATCCTGTACCATGAACACATCTTCAGAAACTCTTTCCCCCCTCACACAATGGGCCGTTACATACTGAAGTCTTGGGGACACACACATCCCCTTTTCCATCTTTCCACATTGCATGGTGCTATCGGGACAGGTCTATTTTTACTCTAGCTCAGCTATTGTTATGGTTTAGGTCTGCACTGTCTCCCACAGTATGGTTTGTATGGAAGGTGATTGGATCACGAGGCCCTGTCCTCATCGGTGGATTCAACCCTGGATGAGTTCAGGGCTGAATGTGCTGTTAGGAGGCGAGTCCTGGTTGGAAGAGTGGTCACCAGGGTCCTGGCCTGGAAGGCTGTGTTCTTGTCCTCAGCTCCTCCCTTCCCTCTCTGCCTCCTGGCTGGCATAGGGTGAGCACCTTTCTACCACCAGGCCCTTCCGCAATGCTGTTTCTGTCTTGGAGTCAGTCGACTATGGACTGAATCCTCTGAAACGTGAGCCAAAAGAAACACCTCCTCCTTAGGTTATGGGTGTTAGATATTTTGTTCCAATGATGGGAAAGTGACTAATACAGTTGTATTTCTTTTTTATTTTTATGTGGGTACCGGGGGTCGACCTCAGGACTTGGCGCTTGCCAGGAGGCACTTGTGCCGCTGAGCGATATCATCGGCCCTTTTTTTCCTTTTTATGTGGATTCCGGGAGTTGAACTCAGGACCTCACACTTGCCAGGCAGGCGCTTATGCCGCTGAGCTATCTCACCGGCCCTACAGTTGTATTTCTTGTGCAGAATTTTACTAAAACCTAGCAAATGATGAAATCTGTTTCCCTAAACACTAGGTAGAAGTCCTGGAGAAAAGCAGCTATTTCTTGTTTAGTTGCCAGTGGAATCACCCCGATCTTGCACTGGGTTGCAGTGACTTCCCAGGCACCATCCCTGCCCTTCACCTCTGTGATCGACCCCCTGGACTTTTGAATACCCAATCAAAAGCTCTCATTCGAGGATTACATCATCTAAATTTTTTTTAAATTTTTGTTCTGGGCATAAGACGTAGGAGGAAACTGTCCGAACCAAAACAAAATACAAAGTACAGATGAGAAATGTTTTACTGTTACTTAAGAGATTAAGGCTGAGAAACAAATTTTATATAATGGAGGATTTATCATTTATCTACATAGGCATATTTGTGATAAGAGAGGCAAAAGCTTCAGAGAGCATACTGGCTGAACTATTCCAGAGTTCACCGGAAAAGATTTGCCTGGGAAGTAAGAAGATTCACTAATCTTAAGAAGATTACGTAAAAAGTAAAATTCCAGCTTCACAGAGATCCTGAAGCTGTTGTGTGGAGAGAGAAATAGCTGACGAGAAACCGTAACTGGGAGATGGGAGGGTGCGGTACCTTCGCTATCTCAGGCCACTGCCGTGAGTTGAGGACAAGGTAAAGATAAGATGAAGACGAGACTGAACCCAGACTGGCAAATGTTGGCATATATAACCAAGAGCTTTCTTGCCAGGAGAGGTGTGCTGAAATAAATCAGGCTGTCTTCAGAAGCACTGAGTTCTGCATAACTGGCAAAATTCAAAGAGATTTAGATATTTCTTGTGAAAATACCGGCTGCTTTGGAAGCTGGGAGGAATAAATGGCTCTAAGATCCTTCCCATCATGTTTCTAGAAGTTTCTGCCAAAGGAATGTTGGTAAAGTTAGATGGTTTGTGGTTGCACAGAGCTACGAGAAAAACAAAAAGATTGATTTTTAAAAAAATACCATGGGATTTTTCAAACAAAAGCACATAATGAAAAACAAATATACTTGTTTTATGTCATAAGAATTAACATAGGGAAGGTCGGAGATCTTTTTTAGCAATAGTTTTGTCTTTTATACAGAAAAATGTTGAGTAAATCACTTCTCTATGTATGGCTGAATACGACAGATAATTCTATGACACTAATAATAATTGAAGCAGAGAACAGGCATGGGCGTGAATTTCCTGGTGACAGTAACGCACCTTGCTGAAGACTTCCTTGCACAAATCAGGGAGCCGAGGTCCGGAGACCTCATGGAAATGGTGGCGATGGTGAGGAGTGGAGGTCACCTTTCTGGACAGCTGGGCCAAGACTGTTTTCGTCTTGAGCCCGGGGCCCAGGACTCTGCCAAGAGTGCTTGGGAAAGGAGGACACCTGAGTCAGGCTGGGCCTCAGAGCCACCATGCTGGGCCACTCTGCAGCTGACCGACTTGGAGAAAACCTCGTGGAGCCTCTGGGGTCTCAGGTGGGACTCGGGGTTGGGAGAACCAGAGAGGATGGGGGTGGAATTGAGAGCCTGGGGCCAGGCGGCCCCACCATGGGTCCTGGTTAGAGGACGCAAGGTGTTATCTGAAGTCATCACTTATTGGTTACTCCTACCCTATCATGGGTGATCAGAAATATGGTGAATGTTTAAATTTAAGTAATTAAAGATACCTTGCCTTTAATTCCCTTCAAAACACTCCCTTTTGCTTCTAAAACATGTGTCTCACTGTCCTTGTCACTTTTTGCAGCAGCTGTGGAGTTCTCGTTCCTGACTGTCTTTTAGTGGCCCTGTCTTGGCTGCCTCAGTGTCCTCAATGGATTTGAAATGTTTCCCTTGCGTGGTCATTCTGACTTTGAGGAAGAGCCTGAAGCTGCATGGTGCCAGACCTGGTGAATAAGATGGGTAAGGACACAGCACAGTACTTTTAGGAGCCTGCCATTCCATTGGGTGGCACTCACAGAGCATTTTTCTCAAGATACGCAGAGTGAGGCCACATTCACCATATTTTTGATCAAACCTTTTAAAGACTTTCACAAAAGATGACTTCCAGAGCTACTTCGGAAAGTGGCATGAATGAGGGGATAAATGTGCTGAAAGCCAGGGGGATTTTGTGGTGGATTGAGGGTAGTGTGCCCTTCACTGTACTACATTTATGTAAACATGCACTGTATGTCTCGATCACCCCTCATCTTCTACTGTGTTCCCGCACATCGTTTCCCTTCCGAAGTGCCAGGCACTTGCTGTCGGCAGGTGCTGCTCCGACCCCCGTATCCCAAGTCAGTGCACGCTGAGCCCTTGGTCTTCTTTTCACTTCTGTCCCTCGGTGGGTACATTTTGCCAGGTCCATGCCCCTCAGCGACAATGCTGTGTGGTCTGAGACTGCAGGACTGGGGAGACATAATTGGCCCTGTCTGCAACAGCAGCTGCCTCGGGCCACTGCCTGCTCGTGTGGGCGGTTTCAGTTTGGAGTGGACATGGGGCTCGAAGTAAACGCTCACATCCCTATCCAGCTGTAGGTGTCTGCCAAAGCTCACTGCACCCGAAACTGAGAGATTGAAAATTCTGGGGGAGAAATGAGGAAGAACAGCATTGCTCACAGCTAAGCTGCCTCTGCTGAAGGGAGCCAGGGGACAGCACAGGTCTCCTCCAGGGCTCTGTGGAATCAGTGCCAGGCGCCCTGTCCCCATGTCCCTCTTCTGAGTGCCGTGTTTCTGTGGCTGCCCTACACTTCCAAGGCCGCTCAGACCATGCACACTGCCACCTGCCATGTCTGAGACCCACAGCCAATGCACACAGGGGACAGAATCATCCGAGGACTACGGGCCACCCCTTGCCCACTCTGCTAACCAGGCATCACCATGGGGAGGTGACAGGCACAGGACTGGCCAACGAACCAGTCTTCGTGGCCTCCTGAACAGAGACTGCCCTGTCTGCAGGTGGCCTGCATGCACAGGGGACGAGGAAGCTGGGCGTGATCTGCTAGTGCGTGTCTTGCACCATGGGAGAGATGATGCTCTGATCGTAGCAGAAGGCCACTGTCACCTTCCTGTCCTCATCAGGGACCTCTGGTCACCATGCCTATGACCTTCCTGCCACTGTGGTGAGACCCAACCTCCAGCCCTGCCACTCTCACTGCCACTGGGCACGGTGGACACGCTGGCTTATACTCCTTTCCTTCCCAAGACGATGGCACCCCCGACGTTGTGACTTGATCTCTCCAACTTCCCTGACCTCCTGCGCCCACACCCTGTCCGCCTTCCTTTGTCTGCTGCTGTTCCAGTTAGAACAGAGCCAGAGCCCGTGATCGGGAAGCAGACAGAAGACATCTTCCTCAGGGCCTGGCCTCGCAGGTAGCATTCAAACTGCCTGTGAATCCTGCAAATTTCATTGAGAGCGAGCTGCAGGCCTGATGGTAAATACAAACTCTTCGGAGCAGGGCTGGAGTACAGGTTAAAGGTTTCATTGTAAGACAGTTTCCTTGGCATCAAAAACAGTAAGGCCAACTTGAAGGAGGCAGGTGAGGCGGGGCAGGCCGAGTGTCACTCGGGTGAGCTCAGGGCAGAAAGGAGAAACAGGGGTAAGCAGGACTCTGCAGGTGTATGGGGAAGACAAGGGATGTCCCACAGGAGGGAAAGACTTGGCCATGACAAGGATGATGACAGAGGTCAGTGTAACTACCAGGCACGTCAAAATGTGCTTTTGTGTACATGACAGTCAGGCATGAACAATGATTGACTCGGGATACTTTAAGTGCTGATGTTTGTGCATTACAAGAAATATCTTTTCCAGGGTGGGTGGAGCCTTGGGTCTCCAAAGCCGTTCATGCTTCCCACGTAGCTCAGTAAGAGGCCTCCGCAACCAATATGTACACGATTCTCTGTACTGAAAGATCCTAAACAATGTCTGGGATCTTATTAACACTGCTTGAAATCCTATGAATTGTTTATGAAAAAGAAGTCAAAACTTTACCTGTAGAAAGAATTGCCTATCACCAGAACTCTGATCAAAATTCTATTTTTCTGGTCCTAATTCTTAAACACTACGACTAAACACTGTTAGTAGTCACTCTCTCCATTGGAAATTCTCAGCATGTTTCTTTACATAAATTAGATGTCTATACTTATAAAGCACACAAATCAGCTACTATATAGTGTGTACATTGTGAAACCAACTCAAAAACATGAGGTCGTAAGTGGCAGAGTCCATCGTAACCGTGATGGGCAGGCACTGGTGTGTGCATCTCGCTTCTAAGAAACCTGGTTCAGTTAACCAGCAATCTTAAACTTCTTACGCAGTGAAATAAATCATGTAAGTTGTCAAATCATGCTGCACAAGCATTTAAAATTGAGCGCTTGCCTGAAATATGTAAGCCGATTTTAATGAACTTTATCTAACTGACTAGATAAAAATAAAAATCAAGAAGGCAAGAATTTGGTCTGTCTTTTCTCAGCCACAGATACTCCACCCTGGCATCCTGGCTGGGGGCAGGGCCCAGCCATGGTTTCGTGAATGAATGAATGAATGAGTGAGTGAGTGAGTGAGTGAAAGGCATCCAGACACTGGCTGTGGCTGAAGCTGAATGCCCACGGCTCATCTGGGCTATGCCAGTGCCTACTGTTCTAGTAGAATCAATTTGCTGAGTAATCTTCGGTCAGTCCCCTTTCGTTATTATTTTAATGTGAAAACTAAGAGTATCCATTTCCCCTGTAACACTTTTTTTTTAAGGCAATCGATAAAAATGGGGCTGCACAATTTTGGATAAACTGCCATTATGCTGACTCTGAATAGCAACAGTACTGGTGAAATTTGTTATTTTGATGTTGTTGTTAGTATGACTTGGAAGTTTCTAGAGCCCAAATAAGATTTAAATATGTAACTGCCAGTAATTCATTTTATGTATTATTAAACATTTCACCAACTTTTAGGGACATCATAAAATGGAGACAGGGGCCGGGGATTTAGCTGAGTGGCGCAGCGCCTGCCTGGCAAGCGTGAGGTCTTGAGTTCAATTCCCGGTACCCCCCAAAGAAATAAAAAATAAAAAAGGAAACATGTTTCTGTATTTTCTCACTAAACACTGAGATTAAAGAAAGTATGTTTTTGACATTTTAAGATAATGTAACTGCCCAAGAAATCAGAAAGCATGTACCCTCTCTTCCAATAATAAAATAGATTTCACTCCTGCAAATTAAGGCCAGTGGTAAAGTTGAAAAGCAGGACTTTCAAATCCCTCCCTGCACCTTTGTTTGGGGAAGGGGCATCCTGGGGACCAAACTGAGGGTCTTCACACTGAGCTAGACCCACACCTTTTTCTATCTTTCCTTTTTGAGACAGGGTCTCACTGAATCACTAAGTTGCCCAGGATGGGCTTGAAATTGTGATTCTCTTGCCTCTGCTTCCTAAAATGCTGAGAATGCAGGTGTGTATGACCACGTGTGGCTCTCCCTAAAACATTTCTGAAGACAGTTTTTAAATTAACCGAGTGTTCACTGTGTTCCATTCACTTTCTGTGCCCTTAATCCTTGGAAAATCAGTAAAACACAATGCCTTTCCTTTCCCCTAAGTGTGTGGTGCATTGTAGGAGAAAATGGGTGTCAGGCTTTTTACGGAGTTAACTCTAGAAAGCAACTTACGCTCCATGGCCCTTTGACCCATTATCCAAATGTCCTGAGAAGCACAACTCCAGGAAAGAAGACAATTTTTGTTTCGCTTGTGCAGAAATGGAAAATATGTCACTCTTAGCCCATCTGTTTCACCCTGAGCTTAGCAACCATCAGAAATACATTCTAATATAAAATAACACATTAATATAATACCATAATCACCGTTATTCCAAACTATATTTAATAGAATTCATAATCATTAATAATAAAATTAATGGCAACTCCAGAGGGCAGCTTCGGAACATACAGCTGACCGGTGCACTGTTTGGAATGACTAGGCATTAAGCAGCTTTATGTTCAGAGGGAAGCTAGAAAAATCATGTAGAGGTCCTAAAATATGCCTACGTTAGATCAGGAAAGCACTTCTACAATGATGTAAAGCTGGCATCATAAAATCTGGACATTTAATTTCAAGAATTTTCTGTTTTGAGAATGCATGTTTATATTCAATCAATAAAATATGTCATTGCATATATCAATACTTCCATTTTTGAATATTAGATTACCATGAGCAATCCAAAGCAATGCTACTTGGCAAAAAAAGCCAATAAATTTGTACCCATGTCATGTCTTAAAATTTAAAAGTAAAAATTTGCCTCCATACTGAATGGAGGAAGCACTTTAAAATGTTTTTATTCAACTGCAAATAATATCAAGGTAAAAAATCTTTGCAAATCAGTAACAGTGATGAGGATTTGTGGCTGAGAACTGGTAATGATAAAATTATTTTTTAATATAAAGATCTGAAATTAATCTTGGGCTAAAAACCAGACATAAAATTAGCAATTAAAATATTACCCCTCTGTAAACAAGATGGTATTCATAACTAATAAATTGATTTTATGATTCCTTGCTGGAAAAACAATAACCAAGAGAGATCAAATAGAAATAAGACAAAGTAAACATCAACTTCATATCAAAATGAGAAGATTTTGACAATATTTAAATATTGATCAACTGTTGGGGGAGGGACAATTAAGTATGTAAATGAAGTAGGTTTTAAAATATCAACTCTAAAACCAAATAACAAGGAGAACTAATTCAACCTTCGCATCACTGGAGATACTGAAAACTCAATTCAAAGAACTATTATTTCCCTTAAATTTGCACACAAACACACGCACACATGCACACACACATTGACACACACGCACGCACCCCCACACACACATTCTTTGCATTTGTCCAGATTTGATTTCCATTATCACATTTCACAAAGCTTTCTCCGTTTCCCTTTCATTGTCACTGAAAAATGAGCCTTTCTTTACCTGTGGAAATAAATGCATGGGCATAACCTACGGCTTGCCACACGCAGCGACGTTCCTAATATTTTTTCCCCTGGGTTGTTCTATGACCACTTCATAAAGGTCGTTTTTTTGAGTCATTGAGTTTTAAGCAAAACACTTGACCGCAGTGACTTCTTGGAATCTAAACAGAACCGAAGAGTGCCACCAGGCATCAGGGAGCGGGAGACAGTGGACAGGGGCTGCGGGGAGAAGGGGCAGAAACGGAGGAGGCTGTGTGTTACAGGGAAAAAGTCAGGAAGCAGTGGCAAAGAGTTTGAATTTATTCATCAGTATCGAAGCAACTCTCTAATATTTAAAAGCATATGGAGCCAGGAAATATCTTTTACATTTTCTCACATAAGAATAAAAATGTTAATTGTGCATTTACTTGAATGTATAAGTACTTTGATAGAAATTCTTTTATAATGGAAAATTACCCAATAACTCATTTCCTTCACATAGTACAAGTGTAATAAAAATCATTCAGAACAAATTCTTATTCAGTGCAGAATAAAGTGGGGAGATACTAAAACATAAGTTTTTTTTTTTTTTTTTTTTTTTTTTTAATGTGGGTACCGGGAGTTGACCTCAGGACCTCACGCTTGCCAGCAGGCGCTGAGCTATCTTACCGGCCCAAAACATAAGATTTTGAAGGTTGAATTGTACAGATCTGAAGCCTACAAAAGACCAGCTTGTATTTCCTGACTTTTCCTAACCACTGGCCAAATGAAACAATAGAAATGATGCTTGGGAAAATACATGATGTCAAATCTTACAAGTGCAACATGTTAAGCAAAAGCAGAGGACCAAAAGGAGCTATTGAAAAAGTATGACATTAACTCAATTCTTTAAACAAATCTGGATGGTAGATGCTAATATATCTCCTTTTCTTACAACAGGGGAGAAATGAAGTTAGGAAAGTTTAAGTCCTTGACTCAAGGGCTCAAGCAAAGCCATAGAGCCAGAATTCAAAACGCAGGCTCTCTCTGAAGCCCAGGAACCAGATTCTTAGCTATGTGACACCTGTGACCACTAGATCTGTTGCATACACAAAAGTTGAGATGTAGTCACATAATGCACAAAAATATCACATCCGTCGGTCACTATGTATGTTGGTTGTGCACATTCTTGTGCTAGACTACTTTAGAGGACTTTTTTTGGGCAGAAACAATTAAACTTTCTTTGAGGCTGGGGGTAACCCTTGCCTACAGTTCTCTTCCTGTTTAAGTCCAAGTTCAGATCCTTCTCTGCCATTTTATACAACATAAATATAATGTATACCTCTCCTTCCCTTGTCCCCGTGTGTCAACTTTCTCAGTATTTTTTTGTAGAAAGGATAGTGTGACCATTCTCAGTTATCCCCAGGGTGAGCCCCACTGCTAGCTCTGAGTCCTGTGGCACTCTGCTTGCCGAGTTGGGACCATCTCAGGACCTGCATTTGATTCCTTGGTTTTCTCCTTGACAGTGACAATTTTTCACCTAAGGGACTTGGTCAGAGCAGCACATTTATGCCCCTGCAAAGCCCTCCAAGTGCTGCCCTGTGCCTTGATCTATGTCAAGTTCTCAGTGGGTTTGAATATTACAAAGGATGTTTAGGACACACTATAGGTATCAACCGTAAAGAAAATATCTGGTAAGCACCATGTTCGTAGAAGGGTTTTCCTTGCATCCAAGTAGTGATGATGAGTGAATCCAGAGCTTTTGATGATATCTTCTTGATAATTTCATCAAGTTAAAATTTTGGCAAGGTTTTTCTGAAGCATCTTCTCCATTATGCAACTCAAGACGGTGTCGCACTGCTGATTTTTCTGTCTCGATGTACCAGATGAGAAACTAGGCACAGAAATTCAACCCACACTCCCCCCAGCAGGCCAGTTTTTCCTGATGAAATTGACAAGGAAATGAAAAGGAATTCACAAGGAAGGGATAAAGCCCTTCAAGTGGAAAGCCTCCAGCATTTATGAGTTGTGCTATGTGGTCAGGGTGCATTTATTTGCATTTAGCTTATTTATCGAGTTTGTGTTAGTAATACCAACCTCACAGGATTTTAGGGAGGACAAAATAACCACACACGTGAGGGAAAATAAAATGTAATTAAGTTTAACAAGACTTTGCAAATGATAGCATATTTCAAAATGTGAGCCTTCATGTATAACACACAGGAGTAAAACTAATGAAACCACCTCTTATCCAACTTATTCATTCCACCAACATCTACCAAGTATCTACCACATGAAAAGCATAGCCAGACACGTTGGCCAAGGAACAGTGTCATTATGGATCAGTTTGCATTTATTGTTCAACTTAGGTAAACAGTAATATCAACATAGATTAATCTGCAAGAGGGATAATGGCAGCCACAATCTATTGTAGCCTATTTTGAAAAAATATGCAAAGAAAGTAATCAGGCAGCATGGGATTATGAATACAGCTCGTATGGGTCTACCTTGCTGGTCTCTTTATTGGTAAATAGTGTCATTCAGTGATGTCAGCCTACCTACATTCAGAAAAGTAGCCGGGTCGCAAGTACTCAACTTTAGGAAAGTAGGAAGTTAGAGAAATCAGGCGAGACAAGGCCAGCTCATTATCACAGAGAAAAGAGGCCTAGAAGTTAAATACCTATCTTTTCCTGGATGATGCACCTGATGTAGACCATTTAGTATGTTCTGTATTTCAAATATATGCCAAAAAATAATCCGGTCCTTTTGAGTTGTTTCTGTCGCTGCTTGGAACAACATGAAACACTTGTGTAAATCGAAGGGTTTGAGTGACTTTCAGTTGATGATGCTTTCACTTGTCTGCATGCCAAGCCCTGCATTTCAAATATTAAAGAATCTGCTGGAAATTGATTATCTTCAATGGTTTAAGACCAGCAGCTTTATAGAAGGTATGCCACTGGGATGTTTTATAGAATTTTGTAATACTGCTTTGCTCTTAGCTCTCAGTATAATACTATTCCAACCAGAGATATTTTAGGTAAAATACAAACCATAGTTCAGGCACATGCACTTAAATACTTTGAAGCAATAACACACCCAGGTGAGCATATTCATTTTGGATTTTAATGTGGAGATACATCACGGGCGATGCATACTAATTTAAGACCAACACCAGTCGCGATGATGGTAACGGTGTCCTGCTGGGCACAGGCTCTCGGGGTGAACACTGTCTACTTAAGTACAGGGAAATCTTCCCTCTGTCACACCTGCGGTAGAGCGTTGGGGACCATTTCTCATGCTGGGGACTTCCAACACCTGCAGTCTAATTAGGCACTCGAAATTGGTGTGTATTTTAAAAGTGCTTTCTATAACTGTTATTATGCATCACGGGCTGCCCCGGGCTCAGCTGCTAACCTTTCCACCGCACAGTTCAACAGCGTGGGCGAGGCATCCACGGGAGAGGCAGAGTGGATGAGAAATTTGAAGGAAATCTTCTAGCCATAGGAAAGCAGCACACCATAGCCAGGAACATTTATATTTTTATCCCTGGAGTTAAATCAATTCCCTTCTCCACACTCGGACTCAGGGAGCAGAGATCATTAAGAAGATTTAAGTGCTTAATTGGGTTTTGAAGGAGGTTTCTCCATTAACATTAATTAAAGTCTCCCTGGGCTCGAGAAAGCTCATCTGCAGGCTAGAGGGTTTCCAAGTTCGAGTTCACTTCTCATTTCATTGTTAGTTCAGCAAAACTGGTTTGTTTTTTGTGGTGGGTGTGGATTCCAAAGGAAGCTTTAGCACCTTCTAGAAAAAACGATAAAGTAAAGAAACCCCATTGCACACTGGGGTAGCAGATTTGGCAATTTACAGAAACATCCTTTCTCCCATGGTCTTGCCCTTGAGAAGAACAATATTGAAAATCACGGTAAAACAATATGTTAGTGGCTGCAAACTGCCCACAGTTATCTTTTCATGGAGATACAGTCTTTTATCTTTGGGGATAGAAACACATTTGAATAAAAATTATTATTATATTATGACTATATTCTATTAGGGTGAACAATAGGACATTCCTGATATTCAACTATTTTTTATCTATAGAAATGGCAATTTTATACTCAGAGAGGCTGAGGCAGGTGGACTATAAGTTCAAGCCCAACCTGGGCAACTTAGTGACTTATTGAGACCCTGTCTCAAACGAAAAAAGAAAAAAAGGCTGAGGAAGTAGCTCAGTGTGAAGGCCCTGGGTTCAAACCCCAGTACAAGAGAAAGACAAAGCAGCAATTTCACATAGTTTAATCTAATGAGCTCTTAAAGTTCTAGATTTTAAACAGGAAATAAAAATATATTTAGCAGAAAATAGGGAGTCTTAATTTTTCTCTCCTTCACCTCTGCACTCCCTTGAATTTGAAAAGCATTTCTCTACCTGTGCATACGAGCTAGAGGCACAGAACAAGGTCAACACCTTTATCCGCAATGCTTGTTGAAGTGAAAACATCTTTTTGTGTGTGTGAATATATTGGCATTATATTTACACCATACATCCTCATCTTTTTTCCCTGCCCTTCAAGTTGTACAGAACATTATCATTATGTAAGAAAGTTACAAACTTCAAGGTAATGAATATTTATTGCTTGTCTCGTAGAAATTGTGAGGAACAGAAAAGAGATGTGACTGTAAAAACAATGGAAGAGAGCCAGGAAAAAAGGGAGAGAAGGAATGAGAAAGAAAAAAGACAGCTGGTGAGACGGGAACTGCACTTCTAGGAAGTGAATTAAAATTATTATTATATTCTGACTATATTATTATTATTAATTATTATTATATTATGATTATATTAACCTTGCAGGTTCGAGACTCAAGAGCTTGCAGTTTACCAACAGAACCCTAAATGGCCTTGCTTTAGAAATGGAAAATCGGCAAATATTGTTTTTGTAAACAATTTTACACAGGGTGGGGTCAAGAGGGGTAGGAGAAAGAATGTGTGATTGAAAACTCCTTGGCTAACACAAAGAACTTTACATAAAAATTTCACATACCTTGGTGATTTGCAAACTTTTGTCTGTGTTATTGCAAGTGTTTTTGATGGTATAAATGATTTGAAATAGTATCTGGGTAAAACATATTGGAGAGTAAAGGTTGTAAGATCACCATGCTGCTCTTAAGGGTTTATACAAGTCATGTTTGTTTTTTCCATGCTGGTATAGTTGGGAATCCTTGAAGTTGTACTATCCTCACACTGGAAGAAAACACGCCGTAACGTGGCAGAGTTTCCCACAACAAATCCATCTTCTATAATGCCTACCTTCTGTGTTTCAGCATTTCTATCAACCAAGTACTTTTTGGTTTTATTGTGAGTTCTTCAAGGCTTTCTGACTAGAATATACAAAAAAACAATTTTGAGCTATGGAAACAATCATCTTTTCCCTTGAGAGAGAGAGAGCTATTAATTGTGAGTATGTACGCTTTTCAGTATCAGCACTAGTTTTGTGCATTTGATGCTCCAGTGCAGAAAAAGTGACACACAGCCTAAAGTCGGGTGATGGAGCACAGAAAGTTCTTGGTGCCCTTGAGAAGTCTTCTAAGCATGATGGATGATGGCACACAGTATCCCTCGAAGACACGAAGTTTTGATGTTTCGTCTTGGGAAAGCAGTCTAGCATTTTAAGTACTTCTAAATTTTCATTTTCTAATAATAGACTTCAAAATGGCTGCATGTCAAAGAGATGTGTTAGAACTACTATGAAAGTTAGGGTACTTATAATAAATAAGCCTTGATCAAGCCCTTGGGTCTAAATTTAAATACTTACAAATAAGATCTGAGAGGAACAGAGTGATGAGACATGCGTCAGTCCTGCAAATCATAGCAATTTCCTCCTTTGCAGTCACTATTACGTAAGCCCTTGGAAGGAAAGTGAAGGTAATAAAGGGCATGCCTGAGTGTTCCTGCCCTGGCGTTCACATCTACATTAGAGCTGTGCCAGTGGGCAGTTGAAAGCCAGGGAACAATGGAGCTAATCAGTAAGACCATCAGATAATGGGAAGCCTGTTCCGGGGTGCAGAGTCCCTGTCACCAGATACCATCTCAGGTTGGAGAAAGTATGAAAGATTTCAAAAAAGGAGCAGAGGGAAATAATGATGTGATAGGACAGACTCCCTCTATGCTGATCACCTAGAACAGTAACAGAGCTGGAAATCAACTGAATCCATAGTCCTAATCACAAGACATTCTACTCAGTCTTTCACAGCTTGCCTAAGATCACAAAGGTAGTGTCCAAGCAAGAGTGAGTCCAGACTGGCCCCAGAGAGCATGATTGTCTCTGCTTTGTGACTTTCCTTCTCTTTGGGACTCACTTACCTTACAAGGGAAGCAATAGATCTTTTGCAAAAAGGAAGGAGAGCCAAGAGGCAGAGGGAGGAAGAGGAAGGGTATGAACAAAGGATTAAGATGTGTTACGTACATGCATTGACTCTCTAGGATGAATGCAATTATTATGTGCTGCAAACATGGGCTAATAAAATAAAAATTGAAAAAGGGAAGCTTTTTCAGTTCTGTGAAATTAAGAACTGGCATCAAACTAAAATAGTAAGATAGAAAAGGGTTCTGCTTTTATTCTCAATTTTGAAGAAGCTTGTATGTAAAAGCAGAGAAATCTCCGAGGTTCTAAATTGAATAATCACCTCAGGAATATTGCATAGACCAGCAAGAAATCTGGAAACAGCAGTACCGAGGAAGGCGAGACACAATGCCAAAGCTGGAACCCAACCAAGAGACCATGGCAAGATGGGGTACATGGTCATCACGAACCAGAGGCAGCAGATTCTTCAAGTGAGCAAAGATTATAAGTTAGAACAAGAAATTTTTGCAGTTTGCGTTACAGGAAAATACAAACTGACCACTTTTCAAAAGGTATAAAAGGTGTCAGGGGCCACAGTGTGGGTCCAATGATTCTCCATCCATTTTTAGCTTCATAAAGTCTTGAGTTAAAGATGTCTTTGAGTATTGAAATAGATATCCCACGGGGAGCACCCCAACAGATAATTACAGCCAAGATTTGGGGGAACAAAGAGGACAAAAATACATGCAAGTGGTTTGCTTACAGAGTTCCAAAGGCTTATTTCTGCCTGGCTCAGCTGCTGTTACATAAGCAGATCTCAGACAGGAAGAGCAGAAAAGCAATCGATATAGCTAAATTGAAATCAGTGCTCGAACAACTACATTTAACCCTGAAAGCCACCGAGAGAGAGGAAAAGCTTAAAATAACACATGGACACAATGTGCTGAACCCTCCACACTGAAGCCAGCAGTGAATGAAGTCAGCAATTATTTTATTTCCTTGTATTAAAAATATAACTTATTATTGAAATGGAATTACAGAATCATAGTCTTCACTTTAGAAACAACTGTTGCACCCAAGTCTCCACCCAATGAAAAAAATTATTTCTTTTGCATCTTATTTCTTGAAAGTCTTTGTCTAATATTTGTCATTTATGGATGGACCTTGAGACCATGATGTTTAGTAAAATAAATCAGACACGCAACCTTAACTATCACATGGTTTCTTTTCTGTGAGAAACCCAAAGTATAAAGAAAGATCAAAATAAAAGATAGCTAATAGCAAGTAGGAAGAAAGATCTTTCTAAATGGGAAGGGGACCAAGAGATGGAGGGAGAGGTCAGGAGGGGAGAGAAAAAGGATGAAAAATGGAATTAAGATGTGTTTTGTACACACACCAACTCCACACAAGAATTTAGACATTATGTGCTGCAAACATGTACTAATGAAAAAGAAAGAATGCATACTTTTTTTAAAGTTAAAGGAAATTGCTTATATATTTTTAAAACCACATTGAGCTAAATTATCATAACTATGAAAAGTATGATATGAAATATATGTATCACTTGAATAACTTAAATCACTTTGAAAAGCTACTATTCATCCTCAAACCAAATGAAAAATTAATATTATGACTACTATCCAGTCTATGAAAAACAGCAGTTAAAATTGATGTAATATTGCCCATTATAGAACACGAACTTACTGTAATATAGGACTATTTTTGTTACTTGTTATTTGTACATTAGTATTGCATTACTATACAAATTATAGAAAAAACAACATAGCAATAGAAGGCAAGTACACCAATGAAAAATCTTTAAACTTCCAGGAGTTCTTACTAACTATGGTTTCCAGTATTCAGAGTTTCATAGGAGAAATTAAAACATTAGGGCCACCAATGTAGGATTTTAAATGGAGCTAACACAATTAAATAGAGCGTTCCGCTCTTCCACAACCTCTGTCTGTCACTTCCTGCTTTACAAAGAGGCAAATGCTGGTCTTATCACAACCAATCCAGAGCCAGAAAGGACTCCCCCTCCCAGGAAACCCAAGTGACCACCTGTGGTCACAGCCTCAGACAGCAACCTGCACAGATGAGCCAGTGACAAACGGTGACCTGATTATCCTTTCACATGTCCTTGTGGTGGCAGGATTTTGTATTCTCTGTTTTAATGAGGATGCCATTTTTATAAAAATCAAAGTCAAGCTGGACAGCTAGCCCTGCAGGCCGTGGATTCTGCCGGCCCTGTCCATCAGCTGGTCCTGTGCTAGGGGCTTTCTGCATCTTGGGGACCGAGAGGGCAGTTCCCCTGAGATCAGACCCTCTCCTGCACCGAGGATGACCAGGCTGTGCTGGTCCACAGGCTGACCACAGTGAGTGGCCTCCCCCAAGCCCCTTCTACTGTATCCAGCACAAGCTGGCCAGAAAAGAAAGAAAAAATGAAGTTCTTCCACCCCCCGAGCTGGTTATTCCTGAGAACTGGTCCTTGACATCTCTATTTTTGGTAATTACAGTTTGACTGATTGACACACAGAATCCCTTCCCTAGATTTCAGACAGACTTGATGACATGAAAATCCTAATGCTCTCTTTTCTTGAATGCTAACAAGCCTCTTACAGCCTCATCTCCTCCTTCCGCTCCGCACCCTTCATTCTGATGATTGATTCCCACCGCAAATTAATCCCACTTAGCCTTCTGAGCAGCGTCCATCACGCTCAGCCCTGGGTCTCCTCAGTCTTTTCTGTATAATTCCGTTTTCAGCTCCTCTAATCGTCTGATGTACCGTGATACCATCACACATTTTATAGCATTATACATCTCCGCAGAGATCAATAAAATAAGTAATGGTCATTATCAGAATGCACCAAGTCCCTATTTTTCAAATATCTCCATGTGCCACTAATTATTATATATTTGCTAACAATTTCCTCCTGTTGAAATTTTCTGCTGCTTAAACAGCAAGAAAAATAATCTAAGTTTGCAAACACCAACTTTTTTAGAGCCAGTGCATCCAGTGAAATGTAATTTGTTTGCTTTTATGATAAAAATGTTTTTCGAGAGTACAATCAGTCAAATGTTTGTATGAGAAACATGAGAAAATCATATGCAATCACGCACGGTAGAGACTGATTCGATTCTATTCAGTGCAACAGTATTTGGGGCAGGTCCAGGACACGCGAGGCACTCTGTTCCTATTATGATTTTCCTTGTTTTGCAGACATGCTGAGTCCCTGCCTTTGTAAATACTACCGTGCAGAACGAAGTCATTTTACACAGAGCAAACCCCCGAGGAGCAGCACACTCTTCCGCAGGCTCCCTCACCGCTCCCTGCCTCCTGAAAGTGCTGGAGCCATTCGCACGGGTGTCCACCTCTGCTGCCGCCACCTGCCCTGACTTCTGTCCCTCTCCACCTGCTGGAGGTGGCGGCGAGGCTGTCACTGGGAAGGACCGACGTCCCTGCTCCTTGCTGCTGTCGGTTGCTCTCTGGTTCGTGCCGCAGTTCGCAGGTCACAGCCTTCCGTCTCGCCTTGGACAAGCTGTCCACACTCAGGACACAAAGGAGAGCTCACGATGGGGAGAAGGAGCCAGCGACGCCTCAGAGCCGCAGGCTTGAACAGCAGGGTCTCCCGCTGCCCCTGAGGAGTGAGTTTAGAATCTTCCGGGGTAGCTGCCTCCGCCCGGAAGTCCGTCTTTCCAATATGGTGCGAGGGTGTTTCTAAGATGAAGAAGTGTGCTTCCTTTCCCGCATAGCCTAGAGACAGCGGGTGACACCATCCCGAGTCGGAAGAGTCCCCAGAACCCACAGGAGGCTCAACGTAAAAATCAGAGCGCTGAGCAGGAGGGATGTGATTTTTAGCTTCACACATCAGATTAGTGAGCAGAAACCTCACCTCTCTCTCCAGTAGTTTAATTACATTTGACGATAAAATTGTTCAACTATATTCTTGTGTATATATATATACAATATAGAGGCATACATATCATATACCATGAATATACATATATATACATATATTTATATACCGTGAATATATATAGCATATGTATAACATACATATACATATATGTGTATATTTCTTATGTTATTTTTATCTCCTATTATTATTTTTTTTGTGTGTGTGGGTACTGGAGGGTCAAACTCAGGACCTCGCGCTTGCCAGGCAGGTGCTGATGCCACTGAGCTATCTCACTGGCCCCTGTCCTATTATTTTTATTGGGCATTATTACAACACATAAAATGCAGAATTTCTGAATTATAAGTAATATCAATTAGCAACTTAATTATTTTGAAATTACAGAGCCAGAAATATTTAATTAGGATGGCTGGAGATTTAACTCTGTGGCACACAGTTAGAATGTCAGTATATAGAACATTAAAGAAATAAGCATGAAGAAAAATATAAACATTCTTACAAATACTCAGTATTTTAGCTTCTCCACTCTGTTTAAATTATCTCAACCGTGCCCTGAAGCACTCAAATGAAGACTAAATGCACAGTGACTGTGATTTATACGTATGTCAACTCGGACGAAGAGAGCAGACAGACTTCTGGCTCTCAGAAATCTATGTTGGTGTTGAACATTTAAACCCAAGAGCCATCAATGTACACATGAGAGAAGAAGGTAGATAGGTAGGAGGAGTACATATATTAGGGTAAAATCTTCAACAGAAGACAGACACGTAAACCACGATGAACATAGGTACAAGGTGTGATCAAAACATACGGTGAATGTTTAAATCTGAAAAATTATTACAGTGAAAGACACTTCATTGTCATTAGCCCCCTCAAAACCTTCCCCCTCATTTCAAATACACTTATCCCAACGTTATCACCACTTTCCGAAGCAGTTCTGGAAGGCCTCTTTCAGTAGTGTCTCTTTAGTTGCTCTGTTGTGGTTGCCTCAATGTCCAGAATCAATTCAAAGTATTTACCTTTCATGGTCATTTTGACTTTCCAAAACAGCCAGAGATGCGTGGCGCCAGATCCAGTGAATAAGGTGGATGAGAACACACCTCATGCTTTCATGAGCTGCCTTTCCGTTGGATGGCAGATGGCAGCAGAATTCAGGATACCTTTGATCATACCCCATAAAGACACTCACAGAAGAGGATTTCCAGAACTGCTTTAGAAAGTGGCAAGAATAGTGGCATATGTTGGAAGTGAGGCAGTATTTTTGAGGAGGATTAATAGCAATATGTCTTTTTTACTGTAATAAATATTTTTATAAATTTAAAAATTCACCATGTATTTTGAGCACCCTTTCTATTATGTCTAGCCCAGAAGAACACAAAGTATAAAAGCTGATAGTACATAAAGTTCATTTTCCAGAGTGGAGCTGGGCTCTATGCAAGAGGGGCTCTACCTACTAGCCTGAGGTCACTTGTTGCCAATGTCAAAGTCATGGAGCAGTGCAACCCATCTAGAGCATGGAGTCACCAGGCGACAGCTCCAACATCCTAGACGGTCCCTCACCCCCTGAGACCCCGTCTCCCTCTCCACATGAGATGAAGGGAGCTTCCACCAGCGTCCAGGAAGTGAACGCTGTGTACAAGACAGAAAGGACCATCGTGCCGTGGCTTCTTTCTAGGATGGAGGCTGCTATATTTGTCAGATGAGGCTGCCACATTTGTCATATTTGTCATTAGGTCAGGGAAGCCCAGTTTGGGGAGTAGGCCACACAGTTGAGGACACCTTACACCAGGGGGTTCTCGGTCTCCTGAGGATGGAGAGCAGGGCCACAGCCCCTTCAAGGTAGGACTCGGAGCAGGGCGGGTTGCAGGGGCCTGGTGAGGAAGGGCAGGGAATCAGGAGCTGTCGTCCAGGATGAGGAGGGAGGGGTTTTCAGGGCACGGTGCAGGAACAGAACAGAAAGGTCCCACAGCACTGTGCTTTTAGGCAGGCGAGAGTGTCAAGCCACTTTCTGCTCTTGTTCAGGACAGGGCAGGTGGTCGGTTTGAGGAAGCCTGACCGTTGAGTCCTGGAAACAGGGCCTTACAGTTCGTTCCCAGAAATGTGGACTTTCCCTTGCATTTCAAAAGGAGTTGCACAATAACACAGGATTTTAGGAAAGGGGAATCCAATTCCGAGATATTTTAATTAGATCACTCGAACAGCTGTGTGGGGGATGGATTTTAATGGTGCATGATTATAGAAAGAGAGAAACAAAATGCCGTGTTCAAAAGAGAAACGATGAATCTAGAGCAGGGTGATGAGGACGGGAATTTACAGGAAGTTAAACAAGCACAGGGAAAGGTGACTGACTGGATGTGGCAGATAAAAGAAAGAAGGAATATTAGATTTTTGGGTCAGTTTTCTAGGACTGCTGCTGTATTTAAATTCTAGGAACGGGGTGGCTGGAAACAGCAGGAGCTGACCCTCAAAGTTCTGGAAGCCAGGGGTCCGAACCTGCGCTGTGGACAGGGACCTGGCTGCTGCAGGCTGTAGGGCAGACCGAGTTCGGAGCCTTTCTCCTCCCATCTGCTGTTGCTGGCAGCCTCAGCACTCCTTGGCTTGCAGCTGTGTATCCCGGCTCTGCCTCTGTTGTCCCCTGGCTGCCTCCTACACGTCTGTGTCCTCACATAGCACATTCCTTTCCTTCTAAGGACACCAGGCATCTGCACTGGGCCCACCCTCATGGCTGCATTTTAACTTAATTACTGCTTAACCCTTGACCTAGTTCCAGATAGGGTGCCGTTCACAAGCCTGGGGATGAGGACTTCGGCATATAATTTTGGGAGAGCATAATTCAGCTCATCACAAGCATCAAACTTCTGCTTTGGAAAAGGTAGTGCTCTTGGGCCGGTGAGACGGCTCAGTGGCTTAAGCGCCTGCCCGGCAAACGCGAGGGCCCGAATTCGACTCCCGGAACCCACATATGAAAAAGGGGCCGGTGATATCGCTCAGCAGCACGGGCGCCTGCTGGCGCGCGAGGTCCTGAGGTCGACCCCCTGGTACCCACAAAAAAAAAAAAAAAAAGGTAATGCTCCTGGTTATAAGAAAGTGTTTAGACATGATTTGGGGAGGAATCCAGTGAACTTAGGAAGTCCTAACGATGGAAAGAACTCATTGACGGATCAACACAGGGACGGATGCAGAGCTCAGGAGAGGACTTGCGTGCGTTTCCCCAGCAGGTGTAAAGGGGCTGGCTGGAGAACAGTGGTGTGGACCACTGAGACCAAGTGCACGTGAAGCAGGGCTAAAAGATCTTGCTGGAAAGCACACCGCAGAAGACAACCCCAGAGCGGCTTCCTGGAAGACCAAGAGCCCTGGAGATTTCTAAGTGTCTATATACGGCAACTCTAGTATGCCTATTAAGGCAAACCTAGGATGCAAGTGTTAATTTCAGTTGCTAGAAATGTAACTTGGGAGTCATTGTAAGTAAAAATGAGAGGTGAATGTAATAATGGTATTATGGGGTCACTTCTGTCCCTGCATCATTCAAATGCAGAAGCCTTAACCCCTGCACCTCAGGTGGGACTGTGTTCGGGGATGGAGGCTTCAGGCAGGGATGATGTTAAAATTCTCTAGATGAGAATGCACTGGGGAGATGGTCTTTGGTATCCGGGATGCCGGGCTCACCAGTTACCAAGTTTACCAGTGCTGAAAACAAGCACTTCTGGTTTTCCAAAACTGGTAGGAACAAGTCTCAGTTGGTTATAAGTCACCCAGCTTATGACAAATGTTTATAGCAGCCCGGACAGACCAAGACAGACACATTATCTCTACCTGGGTTTCCTACCCTACAACACAAGGAAAGCAGCAACAGTTATGAGATTGTCATTAGAGGTAAAGGAGCTCAGAGTTTAAAGTTCTTATTTAGTCAGTGCTAATCGATCGTCACTTGCACGACCAGTGGTGAAGCTGGGATATGGAAAGATGAGAGCACTTCATTCAGACCACACATCGATGCTTCCCAATTGCACAGCCTTTAGAAAACACAGAGAACTGTCCTCATCCCCGTTAGGGCTCTGCAGCCTGTTATGAAGAATTTGGTGAGAATACAAATCAGATTCTTCTGAGTGTGGTTTCAAATTTTAAAGTGTTTACATTGCATTCAGAGAGGAAATGCTTTGTGAAAGCAATGGCATCCTTTGCTTCACCTATGTTTTTAAACTAAATTTAAGTAGAGTGGGTGAATGTCGGAGGCAATGGCATTTTAACTGTAGGAACCGTGTTGTAGAATGGCTAATAGAACCTCTGCCTCTCCCAAATCTTTGTCAGCTTGTGAAGCTGCCAGGAGACTCTCTATTCCAATTAGAAACATTTCTGTGGGCTCTGTGGGTTCCTCTTCTAACCCTCTTTCCTTTTCTACCTGCCCCCTATGGCTTGGTTCACCATCTCCTTACCTACCCATGAGTTTAACTCAATACCCAAATTGGTCATGGGTGGTCCTTTATTTTACAAGCAATTAAAGCTGTCTGTCTCAATTTATGCAATTAGGACGACCAGATGATCTATTATGAATTAAGTGGGGAACTACAGATTATAATCATCTAAATTAGGGATATAATCATCTCATGTATACACATCTGAATATTTGTTTATGAATGATGGTAGCATTTTTAGGGATCCTTTCAAAAAAGACCCAAATCTCACACACCCAAAATATTTGTGATGGCAAGCAAAAGGGTAGCCAGTATGCCTTTACCAAAAATAAGCATAAGTGATAGCTGAGACCAATTTCAGTGTAGTTTTATGCGGCTAGCCTGATTCCCTCAGCTTCATTAGATTCCGGTGCTGCTTTAGTGCCATTCCTCCTCTGTAGGACTTCAGTCCTTGGTAGTTGACTGAGTGGTTCTGATTTCGTTGCTGGTTTTCCCCTATGCAGAGATGGAGATGCAGGTGTATGGAGCTGGGAGGGGCATGGCCTTGGAGAAGAGCAGAGTCGGACACATGGCTTCCATCCTGAGCTGGTGGTCACTGACACCCTCCACGCGAGACTGAACACACTGCCAAAGCCATGGGGACTTTGTGCCTGCATGGGACACAGAGCCACCGGGTCCTCGGAGACCTCGAGAGTGGCCCAACTCTGAGGCTCAATGTTTCTCTGAAATACTCTCAGCTTAGCCAAACCAGTAGTGATAAACATGGCAATTCTCAACATTTTTGGTTAGAGTGAAGACCTCCCGAAATGAGGGGTGCCACTGTGTCCTCCTTCACAGAGAATCACCACACGGTCACATCATCCCCATGGATGGGGGAGGCGGCGTCCTTGATGTTGGCTCTAAGTCATCCTTTGCAATTTTAATCAAGTCAGTGAAGCCCTCGATTAGAACATGTGTTCTCTTCAGCTGGTGACCACCGGCACCTGCATAGCAGTTTCTTTCCGCACATAAAAACGGGCCAGGCTTGGTACTGAGCTCACTGAGTATCACGAAGACCTCATGGCTAATGCAAGTGAAGTCCTTCCGCAGGTGGCAGGCACACTTTAGGTCTCCACGCCATCGTTTTGGGTTCTACTCACCGTGTCGTCACTCTGGAATCATTTCATTCCGACTCAGTTTCTTTGCCTGCGAAGTGAGGGCACCTGTGTCACAGGCAGATGGGGACCTGTTTTGTGAAACATGCTTGTGAGTGAGGTGGCACTGTGGCCAGCAGAGTGGGCAGGACGGCTTCCTCTCCCCCAGGGGACCCTCGCCACGTGGGACTCAGCCCGGCCATGGCAGCAGTGGGATGGGCTGGAGTCAAAGCAGCTTGGCCAGGCTACCTGGGAGGCCTGCTGGATCTGGAGACACAGAGAAAATTTATTTTCCAGTTAGCACTGTCCTGCTACTGGGGAAACACAACCTTGAACTCTGAGATGAACAGAACAGATTTTGCTCACCCCTTCTTCTGAACTAGTTCCAATACGCATGAGAGCCCGGTTCCTAGCTCGCGTTCCCAGCCCCGGACAGGATGCAAGCATGTCCTCAGTGAACGTCTTCTACCATCAGCGGGGGACCTTTGATCAAAAGCGGTGGCTTTGAGCACGGGTGAGTGCCTCGATTTCTGGGTTTCCTTGCGGTCCTGTGAGCCCCTGGGGACCTTGCTGGGAGTCCCCTCCCTGCCGCTTCATGCCCGGCTCCAGGTGAGTGCCCTACAGCGCTGGACAGCCAGGGTCAGTGGTAGGGACAGGTGCAGGTACAGCGAGACGCATCTGGTACAGGGGTTTTATTTATTTTACAAGATAAAGTAACATTTCTTTTTTCCAGTGGGAAATTACTTTTCATTTCTTTCTTTCTTTCTTTTTTTTTTTTTTGTGGGTACCGGGGGGTCGACCTTAGGACCTCACGCGCCAGCAGGCGCCCGTGCCGCTGAGCGATATCACCGGCCCCTTTTTCGTATGTGGGTTCTGGGAGTCGAACTCGGGCCCTCGCGCTTGCTGGGCAGGCGCTTACACCGCTGAGCCATCTCACCGGCCCCCGTTTTTTTTTTTTTTTAATGTTGGTACCGGGAGTCAAACTCAGGACCTTGCGCTTGCCAGGCAGGCGCTTATGCTGCTGAGCTATTTCACTGGCCCTCGTTTCTTTTCTTTTCTTTTCTTTTCTCTTCTCTTCTCTTCTCTTCTCTTCTCTTCTCTTCTCTTCTCTTCTCTTTTCTTTCTTTCTTTCTTTCTTTCTTTCTTTCTTTCTTTCTTTCTTTCTTTCTTTTTTTATTTTTGAGATAGAGTCTCACTATGTACTTCAGATGGGCTTTAGCCTCGCTATGTAGCTCTGGCTGGCCTTGACTTCGCAGCGATCCTCCTGCCTCAGCCTCCCAAGTCCTGGGATTACAGGTGTGCACCACCACGCCCCGCCTTAAATTTCTTTTCTTATATAATATTTGAGCAAGTTATGAATGGTATGTTTCAATTAATTGACATGGATTTTAATTGGTTAAGTAATGTTAACATAAAAATCATAAATCACGCAAAATGATAGCTGTGTGTGCTTTATTTGTGTCTGTCTATGGGTGTAAATCCGCATCTTGCAGTGCGGCACGGTAGCCAGGAAGGAAAACGTGGTAAGAGGACTCGGCTTACCCAGTCTGTGGGGCTCTCACCCCAGCGGGTTACACAAGCAATGCGGGTCTTTTCTTAAACACAGGAGTCTCTCAACTTCCTTCTGACCCTAGCTCTTGAGGAATCCTCTTACCCGTCGCTCATACCCAAAGGACACTGGGCTCTTCTCAACTGTGTTGCCTGCCACACAGCCAATCCCATCACATCCATCACAGCGACGCGTGCTGGCCCCTGTCACAGGCCCTGTGGCCCCCTCGCTGACTCTCCCAGCGTCACCCTTTGTGTCTCCTCACTGTCCGCCCATCCCAACCCTAGGCCTACAAGACCCAGGTCCTGGTCCAGGCTGCATCCGTGTCGTCTGTCTTCTGGCACAGAGCACAGGCCCCAGGAGGTGGCCGGTGCTCAGCAAACACAGCTCAAGGAAGTGAGCCGGGAAGGACTTGCAGATGTTCTCTGCCACCACCTCTCCCAGTCCCTTCGTTAAAGCTTCATTTTCACTCTTTTTATGTAGAATATTAGAGGAGCACGCAGTCTGTGCAGTAAGAGGTGCTGATGATCCTGTCCCAAACTGAAGGGTGCTCCCCGTGGTGGCCACAGGTTACAGAAGTGATGTCCCCACAGGATTCCCAAGCTGCGCATCTGAGCCTTCCAATTTTGCCAGAGAAATGCCGTGCGGCTGGAGGGCAGCTCCCGCTTTTCCCCTCCCTCCCTCCCTCCCCTAAATCCAGAGGAAAAATCCTGGATAGAGCAGCGTCAAAACTTCAAAGTCACAAAATCCAGAATAGCCTTGTGGACTGCATGAAAATTGTCTATTTATTAAACTCATCAATTAAAAGATACATCAAACCAGGCATGGTGGTGCATGTCTATAATCCCAGAACTCTGGGAGGCTGAGGCAGGAGGATTGCAAGTATAAGCCCAGAATGAGCAGGTTTAGTGATACCCATTCTCAAAATTGAGGAAAAAAAAAAAATGGTTGGGGATGTAGCTCAGTGCAAAGGCACTGGTACTCAACCCCCAGGACTCAAAACAAAGCAAAACAAAACAAAACAAGTGTCTCAAGACCTTTGCCACATTTTTGTGTCAAAATTAGCTGTGTGGTTCTCCCACAAATGGAAGTCATTTCAAATTCTGCAATTAATTATTCTACTGTTTCCAGTGACTGTGACAACACAGCCAAAACCTGGTCCAGAAGAGAGTTAGGAGGTTTATAAAATAATATTAATTGCTGTGGTAATTCCGCTGGGGAAAGGGTGGTTTATATTTTGTAATTTTCTGATGTTCGAAGAAGCCCACCACTGACACGGAATCACTTTTAAGAGCCACGTGTTGTATTAGTGCCAGATCTGTTTCCTTCTCTCAAAGTCCATGTGGGTTCATCTTAGGGTCCAAGCATGTGATGGCTGCAGGCTCATTCTTCTGAAGGACAGGAAAAGACGGACATGGGTTTGAGTCTTAGAATGACATCATTTCCTGCCCAACAGATACATTCACTTCTTGAGGAGGATGCTCCAAGCCCGGGGTCAGTCACAGCCAGGCCTTGTGGAATTTCCACAGTTTGGTTCCTTGCACTTCTTTTTAGTTCTATTTCTCATTTCCCCCTTTCCTTCGGCCTGAGTAGTTCTAATTCCGTAGTTGATCCAAAGCCCTTATGAGGAAAATAATCTCTCCACCTTCCCAAATATGAGCTATTGCTATAAAGTCAAAAGAAAGACATATTGAATATTTGCCTCCTTTTGTGGTTAGGTTCAGTATCTGCAATGTTACCTCTGATCCTAATAATTAGCAGATAGTCAACAAGGAAGTATGTTTCTCCTTCTAAATAAAGATCTAATAAAGATCTAAATAAATAATTAGATCTAAATAAAGATCTAATCTCATAAAGAATCGTCCATATTTTCTGTGTAAAAATCTTGTCACTTTCAAATTTAATGCCAATTTTAATGCATAAAGCACCTATTGCAGTAGCTAGGGATATATTATTTACTTTTCAGTTACCAGAATTGAAGAGATAGATCCAAGATTCGAGTGTGGGATAATTTCGTTTCTCTCTATGGCTTCCTAACATTAAGAGTCTATTTCTAAAATTGGAAATGTATTCGCAAAGCATCTGTTAAATAAAAAATAAATACTTTTTCACCTGAGTTGTTTATATCGAGCAAAACATGGCTTTCATGTGGGTCAGTGACAAGTGAGATATTTGTCAAAATTTTTAAAATTGTTTTTCATTATGTTTCTGGTCTAGAGTAAAATTTAGATTAAAATTCTATTTTATTATGTTTTATGAAATTTATGTACAAGAAACACCTGTATTATGGATCATAGTTTTTGTCTGGGTTTAGATAATTTTTCTCAGGCTCATATCTTACAGAGGAATAACTCTGGTTTCCAAGTCAATACATTCTAATAACAGTTTTGTCTGATCATATGTCCTTTCTGTAAAATAAATCCTAAGAAGATCATTTTATGCACTCATGCCTTATATACTCCTTTTGCTGGTTTTCTCCTTTGCAGCTTGCTTTTTCTAGAAACATTAGTTGGAGGAGACTGAATATCATAGTAAATAACAAAAAGAAAACCAAAAGAAAACCCCCTAAAGAAACCTGTCTGCTCATCACCCAGGCAGGAGGAAGTCATCTTTTCAATATTTTTTCTAAAGCAATTATCTCACCGAGTTTTAAGTAGAGGATTTTTTTCTTGGACATTCACCCAAATTCACCCCCTCCAGCATTCTGGGGGCTAGGGGTGGATGGTCCCCATGTTCCAATCACATTTCCACATCATCTGTCTAGTTTTGCTTTTCTTTTGAGGTCTGGCCCTCAGGGGGATAGGATGAGCCAGCGCCCCTCAAAGCCGAACTCAGCACATCTAAGACAGAACCAACCACTGTCCTTACAAACCAGCTGTCCTCGCCCGAATTCTTCTTCTCCTGCCTGCACCCACCGGCCCGATCTCCCCATGCACAGAGGGTGACCTACTTCTCCAAGCTCCGGAGCATTCTGAACGTGGTCCTCTGGGTGTTCTTTTTTACTTCTTTTGACACCTTGAGCCATTCAGGAGCAATATAAAATACTTCTCGAAAATTTTTCAGGTGAAAGTATGCCTTACAACAATATTCTTCGTCCTTTAAGGCCTAGCTCTTTGCTCTCTTCAGTGCATGCTGTAAAAGGTGCTTTTCTGTATTATACTTGAATAGCCATGAAGTCATGATTTTATTATGCTGAAGAATTTTCCTTTGGAGAGCAAAGCAGGCAGCATTAGGATCCTGCTAGAATTTCATATGCTTAAAGCTAAACCTTATTAAGGAATGTAGGTTATTTTTATTCTTTCGTCTCCTTTACTCACTCCTTCAAAGAAGAGCAAGTTGGTTTTTAAAAAAACCTCGTTTTTCAGAGTAGAGTGAGAGGTCACCCAGGATTGTCCTGGGGAAAGTGTTCTGCCTTTCTTTCTTTTTTTTTTTTTTTTTTTTTTGTGGGTACCGAGGGGTCGACCTCAGGGCCTCGCGCGCCAGCAGGCGCCCGTGCCGCTGAGCGATATCACCGGCCCCTTTTATGTATGTGGGTTACGGGAGTCGAACTCGGGCCCTCGCGCTTGCAAGGCAGGCGCTTAAACCGCTGAGCCATCTCACCGGCCCTGTTCTGCCTTTCAAAGACACAGTTCGATGGTGTTTATGTACTTGTGCTTTGCAGGCGAATCAGCTGAAGAGTATGATTATCTGATCCAAAAACATTTCTCCACTTCGACCGGTTAGGCCAGAGCCTTTTGCCACTGATAATTTAAAAACTGAAGAAGACTATTAAAGAGAAGAAAATTTTGCTTTATATTTACTCTCAGACGTTCGCTACACTGAGGATTGACCCTTGTGATAGATTACCAAACTTCATACTTATGTTTGGATGCAGAAAAGAGGAATGAGAAAAGCTCCATTTTCCAGTGATACTTTCCAGAATTATAACAAGCTAATTAAGCGGTAACCTTCTAGATTAAGAGTATTATTCCTATCACAGCTGTTCCACGAATTTACAAAATTTCCATTCTGGTACTTTGTTTAAGAAATTTCAGTGTTCCAATGGTAAAGACTATTTGTAAGAATTTATTTCTCATCTGCAATAATTTACTCAGAGTTGCAATTGAACATGTCCTAGCCAGGGAAAAAGATCTTCTTACCTAATTTAATTTTTAGCTAGGCTGGCCTTTTTTGTCTGCTTGAATTAACATGAAGTAGAAAAAGGAAAGAGTTGGAGATGCTGCGGGAAAAATAATCTACTGGTTGAGATACATAATGACAAATATGATATGAGTAACCTCAAGCATGCGGTTCTTTTCCCTTCTTTGATATTAACAGGAAAATTGTAAGTTAAGAATGAAAATTCATTTCTCTTAAAATATACTTGGTATCATTCATTAATATAAAATTCCTGGGAAGATGGTATCAGGAAAAAATCTGTTCACATTACCTTGATGGATATGGATAATCAATAGTCTTAAAGCTATACCTCAAAAAGAGCTGTATATGTAATGAAAGCAAATAAGAAAAAAGAACAATACAGTTTACTTAGTTTTTAGAAATTCTGGTGTAAGGACTGGGTTATAGCTTGGTGGTGGAGCACCTGGTCACCAGGGACAAGGCTCTAGGTCTGAACCCCAGCACTTAGAAAAGCAAGAAATTCTAATATAAAAGCAATTTTAAAAAGAATCCCTCATGGATAGATGTTTAATGGGAGGAAAATGAAAGAGCTGCTTCATATAATAGGAAAAAAGAATATTACACACGAAGGTCATGAGTTAAATGCACGGTTGAATCACAGAGACTTGAAAGAGTTCTCTGCTTCTCAAAAGACGCTTGGGAGTATCTGTTATTTTGATTGAAGGGGAATTTAATTAATTCAATGTAGAAAACAAAAGTAATGATGATGGAATGAGATTAGAATAGCAGAAGAGAAAGTGCGGATATTAAGAAATGACTTTGGGGTTTTGAATTCACAGGAGCAGAAACAAACAACAACAGAAACCAGCATTGGCTCAATCTGTCTGATTTCTGCACCGTGAATGAGCTGAATGTCAATGAGGTGCTCTGTGCCACCCGTGTTGGCAGGGGTCACGGCTGGGGCACTGTGTGCGGAGAGGCACAAGGCAGGGACTCAGCGAAGAGGGAAAGGACAGGAATGGGTCACCGAGGATCATCGAGCTCCTGGGGTGAGCTGTAAGCATCCCAGAAGGGGAGACAGCCTGGCAAGTGCACCATCACTGCTGCAAATGCTACCAGTACAAAGGATGGCAGAGGACAATTATATTAAAAGACAGAGATGGAAAGAAGGCACAAAGACAGTGGAATCGCGCTCTTCAAAGGGATGTGGAGACTCTCACAAAACAAAGAAAGCAAAAAAGACCTAAGTATTCAGTGAAATTTGGAAGAGACTCTTATGCCAGCGCTTTCACTGTACAATATCCAGGTGCTCCGTGGCAAGAATACCCACGTAGAAAGCAAGCAAGAGCCTCTCATTTCCTGCTGAGGCGTTGCTAGTTTAGTTATACAACTGATTATAGCTTGCGCTTAGGCAAGGTCCATAGCTACTGAGAGTCACCTGTTCCACGGCTTACACTCCTGCAAAGATTCAGCAAGCCAAGACTTCCCAAATTCCCGGTGGCTAAAGAAATGTTAACACACCAAGTTAATAAAATGTCTGTCTTTTCTAAGTATTCCCCCCACCCCAGAGCTGCATTATTTTGTATGGTAGACACCAATGACATGTAGCTCTTAAAATATAAACTTGGATGAATTAAAATTTAAAATCCAGTTCCTCAGTGGTACCTGCCACATTGCAAGTCCCTGATAGCTGTGTGTGTTCATGTTGGGCGACACGAAGAGCAGCCCCATCTTGCCGGAAGTCGTGGTGGACTTCTCCAGAGTTCAAGGGGACGTTTTGATAAAATGGGAACCTGAGTATGCCAATTAATGTATAATCTTTTATTGTCATAATAAAAATAATAAAAAGTGGAGAAATAGGCAATTTCTAAATGAATGAAGTTTATACTGAGTATGGATAAAGGTATTACAATACAGAATATTTTAATTTTATGGGAGACTAAGATGATGAACATAAATAAATAAATAAATATATATATATATATATATATATATATATAGTTTTAAAAATATAATAAAAATTTTGGAAGCTGAAACGTCAGAACATTTTGTGACTCAAATTCTCCCCTTTAATCTTCAGCTTGCTCGGAGTGTGATTTGCACTCTACTTAATATCACCTGTACGAAGTTGCAGAAAACTATTCAGGCCACTATCAAAGCAAAAATTTTCCTTTGTGATTTTAATAAAAATGATATAATAAGAAAGCAATTTTACTTTGTCACAAGTTTATAGTAGATGCTGTGATGATTCATGGGAAGGAAATTTAGATTAAATACAGTTTATTGAAAATTTTCTTTTTTCATTAAGGGATGAATGAAGAATGAAAAGAAGTATGATTAGAAATCATGTCCCATGGGCCGGTGAGATGGCTCAGCGGCGTAAGCGCCTGCCTGGCAAGCCTGAGGGCCCGAGTTCGACTCCCGGAACCCACATACGAAAAAAGGGCCGGTGATATCGCTCAGTGGCACAGGCACCTGCTGGCTCGTGAGCTCCTGAGGTCGACCCCTGGTACCCACAAAAAAAAACAAAAAAAAAAGAAATCATGTCCCAATGTCTCTAAATTCAGACAAATAAAACTGCACAAAGAATATTAAAGAATATTCTTTTTTTTTTTTTTGTGGGTACCGGGGGGTCGACCTCAGGACCTCGCGCGCCAACAGGCACCCTTGCCTCTGAGCGATATCACCGGCCCCTTTTTCGTATGTGGGTTCCGGGAGTCGAACTTGGGCCCTCGCGCTTGCAAGGCAGGCGCTTACGCCGCTGAGCCATCTCACCTGCCCAAAGAATATTCTTATTCTAATTAAAATATCAACTTTTGAGAGAGAAGTGATATGTAGGGACTGACTGTAGGCTGGGTAGCTTTGTCTAAAATGTATCAAAATACATCGTGAAGTGTAGGGAACAATGTCAATTGTGAGATCAGTTGTATGGGGATAGCCAAACTTTCAGTTTTCTTATGCCATAGACACAATAGACATTCTCTGTATATTCTAACTCCCTTCTCCCTTTTTCCTTCCAGCATCTACCATTTACAAAATGCATCCTTAATAAATCATGGTTAATTTTAACTTTAAACATCACCGTAATGTTTCTATTCTAAAAAAAGCTTCTAAAATGATATTTATCAATTGATCGTAACACTTTTGATTTTCATGTGACTCTCAGTTAATCACTTTGCAAGCATGCACCTGGTTTTACAAGCCAGTTGGTTGGTTAATATATATCACTGATTCTGAACTCTAGGCACTTGTTAGCATCACTTGGTGAGTTTTAACATAAAATGATGCCACATCTTATAATCATAATTGAAAAGATTCACGAAAGGCTGAGCCAAGACTTGGACATCTGTCAATGTTCCAAGTTAAAGTGATTGCGTCGCCACAGTTAAAAGTATAGGTTTGAATTGTTCTTCACCACTACTGGGCCCCACATTAGAATTCCATACAATGCTGGTTATACATAAGGCTTCAGTGGAAGTCTGGAGGACTTAGCGGACTTATATAATGCAAATATTACCCAGCTATTTTCATTTTCACTAATTTGTGCTCTAATTTGCAGAGAGGTTAGGAAAATGCAAAATGTCATTTTCATACTTTGGGTACATTGGCTCCACCAAGTTTCTTCTCCAATGAAGACCATGGAATTAGTCTCTCTCATAAGGATCCCTAGTACACTAACACTGGGTACCCACATACCACAGTCACTACATTGCAGACTGTGTAGTGACATTATTCAAAAGCAAACAAACCCCAGACTACTGTATATTTCACTACGTAGGTGAAAGAAAAAGAGAGAAGCAAAGTCTTTTGAAAGCAGTCTTTGAGAACAAACACCTCCATTTAAACCTCATAACGTGGAGGGTGTAAGATCAGAAAGCAGCAAACCGAGGAAGTGCAATACATCACAATATCTGGCAGATTGGAAAAGAAGAGAATTAGAAGAACAATACAAACAAAATTCTCTGTTTTGTCTTGGTTTTAAAAGACACAGACTTGATGAAGCTGACCAGAAGATCTTGCCTTTGTGGACCACTGAGATGGCGCACAGCGAAAACCTCTGTGTTCTCATTACCGGCCCCTTTCAGACTCACACTACAGTGCCCAGTGCAGAACCGTGTTCCCAGCAGCACCATTCATAATAGCTAAGTCTTGGAAGTGGCCCATATGTCCATCAACAGGAGAGTGGATGAGGAAAATGTGGTAGTTATACACAATGATGCACTGCTTTGCCATGAAGAAGGATAAACTTGAGTCATTTGTAGGAAAATGATGTACCTTAAGGCCGTAATATTAAGTAAAATTAATCAGACACACATGCTTAAATATCACATGGTTTCTCTTATGTGAGAAACCCAAGGTATAAATAAATTGAGGAGCAAAATAAATGATTGATAATAGGAAACAGGGAAATAGATCTTTTGGAAATGGGAAGAGGACCAAGAGATGGAGGGATGGAAGAGGGAAGGGAAGGAAAGGGGATGTAAAAAGAATTAAGATGTGTTATGTACACGTATCAACTCCTCACACTGAATGTGATTATTTTGTACTGTAAACATGTACCAATAAAAATAAAAATTAAAAAGAAAAAGACTCCTGCCTGCAAATACATTCAGAAGCAGTGACTCAGGATGTGCCCTGGCATAAGAAGTCATGTTTTTTGATGTGGCTACAAAGACAGCTGTCAGCTGAAGTTAGGAGTGCACCAGGATTTTATTCTGCAGGGTCGGAGAAGGGGGCAATGGATGCACACAAGGTAACCGGTGTCCAGGTGTGTGGGGAGGTACCTCTGTTGTGTCAACCACACAGCAGGAGTTTTTCTAGCATGTTAAAGGGGAGTGAGCTATGTAGCTGGATTTTGAAGATGAGGAGAGAATGTACATGCCGATTCAAGAGAGGAACTTGCATTGTGCAGATTCTGATTTCCTGAAAATCCTCATTATTTTGTTGCACATTTTCCAAAATCAGTAGATGTGAAAGGGCTGAAGCCATGGGCAATGGAGAAAGGAAGACATGGGAGCCTGGGACAGAGAGCCCCATGTCCCTGGCCCTGGTTCCCACAACAAAAGATGCCTGGACAGAGCACCGGGACACTCCCTGGAGCTGCGGTGGGAAGAAAGGGATGGAAGGAAGGAGGGAGGCTCCACCCACCCCTGGTACCAGAGGCTGAGGGAGGTGGGAGCTGGAGGGCTTTCCTTGGAGAAGAAGCCTTCCAAGCTCAGTCACTTGGTGAGGTTGTTGGAAGGTGTCATTCTGTCACATGTTGCTGGAACTATTGGTAAAGGGCATCAGGTTCTGGCTGTGGCACATAGAGTCTCACTGGGGCACTCGGCATATGGCAGCTTGGTCATCCTGCTGATAGTGATGGGAGGGAGAGAGGGAGGGAAAGAGAGGAAGAGAAGGAAAGAAAGAGAGGGAAAGAGGAAGATGAGAAGGAGAGGGAGGGAAATAGGAGAGGAGAAGAGAGGAGAGAAGGAGGAAGAGGAAGAGGACAGGAGGGGTACTAGATGGCCACACAGTGGTCAGCTAACCTGTTAAGTGGCACTGCATGACTTCAGTTGTGTTCCAGTCTTTGAAAAGTGATCCACGAGGCCGGTCCACACCCAAGGGGAGGAGATGAGACAGTCACGAAAGCCGGGGGGGCTGCAGTTAGGAGTCACTGCTGCTACTCTGAGGTGCTCACCCCATCGTTAACAATAATCTTGTCTGAAGGAAACTCAGGTTCACCGTAGACGTCTGTTTGCAGCCGCAGTGTGTAACAGCCACATGCGGCAGGTAGTAAGAAAGACAGCCAGGGTGTGAACTCTTTGAGCAGTAACATTTTAATATCATTGTTTATAATGGCCATACATGGACAATTTCATATTTCATTCATTGTCCTTTTTGAACTCAATAGGTCAGCCTACACTTTTTTTCTTTTTAAATTTGTATTGTTTGCCCTTGTATTTAGGAGCAGGAGTATAACTGAGATATTAGTGATGAAATTCAAATTAAAACAATGCTTAACTTTTCTAAGAAGGCAGATCTAAAACATCTCATATTAATAAAGAACTTCAAAATAAGGGGTGTTTTGTTCTTTTTCTTGCACCTCTTACTTCTTTCCTTACTTGACTTTCCCTTCTTCTACACTTAGAGAACTACTTCCTGCTTTGACTTACCTCATGGTTACCAAGACGCATCAAACTTAGCAACAAGCGAGAAACCCAGCACCCATAAATCAAAGTGACAGTGGGTGACCAATGCTCCTTTTCTCCCTGCAGGTGACAGTGGGGTTTGCTAGATGTCCCTGCCTCCTCACTTTGTCACCAGCACTGTCAAAAGCACCTCACTCCCTGTGGATGAGGAAGCCCCTACATCCACACAGAAGCAGGGCCAGTGCCTTGTCTGAATGTTTCATTCTAACCGATAGTTTTTAACTTTGTGCAGTACTGGGATTGAACCCAGGGCCTTTGCACTGAGCTACATCCCCAACCCTTTTTATTTTTTAGTTTGAGATAAGGCCTTGCTAAATCTCCAAGTTACCGAGCTTGAGTTCAAACTGATAATCCTCCTGCCTCAGCCTCCCAGAGTGCTGGGATGCCAGACATGTGTGCCAACATCTGGGCTACACTTAAGTATTGTGCTCTCAGCATTGCTGGTGCTTGTCACGTGATATAACTGTGTCATTCCATTGCAAAGCCCGAGGACCCCCAGGGGGCCTGTGAATGGCTGCTCAGATGCTCCCTGTCCAGTCTCAGTCCCCCTGCTCCCTGTTGGGGCTACTCCTCCCCAAGAGCATCGCTGCGGTGCCGTGCTCGTGCCTGCCTCCGGTCTGTGCATGCAACTCCCTCCACCCCTCTCTTCCCTCCCAAGATCCTCCTAAGTCTGTCATGCCTGTTAATGAGCTTTGCTTTCCTCTCTGTGCCCACATGGTCACCCAGGCCTCTGTAGCTGAAACTGCTCTCCCTCACCAGTCCTGCTTCTGGGCCCCTCTCCCCCGGCCTCCTCTGGTGCCTGATCAGCAGGATGGGCAGGGCCACGTCACTACCAGGCTGCTGGAACCCTGGGAGTCCCATCGTGGGACAGCACTTGAGCTTCCGAGTCCTAAATGTGTTGGTGGGACTTGCAAGCCCGCAAGGAGCCATGAGACCAGAAAGCGGGGTAACAGTCATCCATCCCCGCCAGGCAGAGGAAAGGTCTCGGTGCTTTCTGTGTGCCGACCCACATGATCCTCACACGGTGTGGCGAGTGCAGGCTTGCTGTCCCCTCCATTCTTATGGGATCAGAGGTGTTAACTGGTCCAGGACTGCAGTTAGGAGGAGCAGAGTCAGAATCAGGACTTGGTGGGCTGGATTGAAGTAGACATGTTCAGCCTTGCACGACACCGAAATGCACCGTGTCTGAAACAAGACCTAAATGGGTGTTGGGTGCACCTGGGGAGAGAGCGCACAGGCAGAGTGGCGGGGGGAGATTTTCCCACACTGTAGACAGGGCCGAGCTGAAGGGAATGCAGGAAAGAGAGGAAAAGACATGGTGCGGATTTCTCATGTGATACTCCGAAATTATTACTGGACAGAGGAGTCGTGATTTCTCCTGCCACTGCCACTGCCACTGTCAAGGTCGCAGTTGCTTTAGAGATGTCCTCAGCTCCCATTTGTAAGGCTCGTCCTCAGATGACAAGGCCCGTAAGGGGTGTGACACAGCTCATGCTCCATCAGGAGACTTTCCTGGAGATTCTGGCCATCATGGACAGGATGTCTTTATTATTACTGATTACATCCCCTCCAATGCATCTCAAACTGTGCAAATGCTATTTCAGTCTTATATAATAAAATCAGCAAATACTGTAATTATAGTTGTGATTAGCCTGTTGGCATATAGCCCTAGGATACCCAGTCAAATCATACTAACTCAAGGAGAATGCACAATTGCAGTTTATAAACATCATTGGACATACCGAGGGCCATATTTACTTAATCTTTCTCTTTCCAAATAAATTTATTTCTCAATCAGTGTAAGACTGTTAAACTTAGGGTGTAGTCAGCATATCTCAATTTTCTCATTCACAGGCATTTTACAAATATGCTTTCTAATCTACCCCGCAGGGGAGGGGTTTGTACATGGTACACAGGAAATACATGGTCATTTCATTCTTGGACCTTAAAAGTCATTTCTATTTTAACGCAAGGCAAATAGACAAATCTCCCCAAAACTGTGGATCCTGTGCTTGACTGGTGCTGTGCTTATAGAAAACATAATCAGCTCTTCCATCCTGGCCCATGTCTTTGCTCTTTTATGGGCGGAAGTTTTTGTCTTTCTTCCTTTGCCACAAGAGAGTTCTCGTTCCCTGGCCACCCCTTTATGTTTTGGTATCTGCTACTGGTGAATTAGCCCCTTTGAAATTAGAGTGTGGGTCAGGACCTCCTTCTCTGCAGTGGGTGTTGTGCAGAATAAATGCCCAGTCCGTTGTTAGGTCCTCACTCTCTGAGTGACAGAAAAATGGTCAAATCTTATTGGGTCATTGGCTGATTTACTCACCAGCTTTATTAGTAGCAAGGCTGATTAATCTGGGTTATAAACATAACAATTCAATTGCTGTATAAACATGTGGAGAAGACTAATAAAAAATTTACAAAAATTAACACTTATCAAATTCTTAATGTGAGGCAAACCAAAATTGTGCGGCAAACCAAATGTGTGGCTTTATGTACAGTATTTCATTTAATACTAACAACAACCTTTAATGTCATTGTTTAGACACTGAAGACATCTGGGATACCTCCTCAGTTCTGCTTACCTAGTAAGTGGCAAAGTCAAGATTTGAGCTCACTTTTGTCTGTCTTTGAAAACGTCACTGTGAAGTTACAGGAGTGAAGCCCAAGCTTGCACTGGAGGCCCCAGGGAGATGGAGATGCCAGGAATGTGGAGCATTTGCCAAGGGAGCTGTAGGCAGTGAGCTCAGCTAGTCTAGCATAGAGGCTATGTGGACTATACTAAGCAAGGTCACTGTGGACGAGGGTTGCCCACGCCCTCTGGAACTCGCATCTTACCACTAAGTGCCCCAGGTGTCAGACATGGAGATACAGGACTCAGTGTTTGTCCCGCTGAGTTTCAGTCTTGGTTTGGTCTGATTCCTTTCTGACCCTCTACTCCCGCCTTTTGGAATAGGAATGTTTACCCCATGCCATTGTATCTTAGGTCTGTTGTAACATGTTCTTTGAATTTTGCAGGAGCTCACAGCTAAGAGTTTGCCTTGAATCTCAGAGGAGACTTTGGGCTTGGACTTATGAGCAGTCCTGGAACTGTTGAGACTTTGGAGAAGGGATTAGTGTTTTTGGTTGTATGCAGGATAGTTACATCATGTTAGGTGGAATTATGACCTTACTAGTATTTCTGTTTAGAGATTAAGTATGACTTAAGGACATGTGCTTCAGTGTTAAGTTGGCAAGGGGTAGACTTCAGATGGTTAATCTTGCTTGTTATCTTGCTTGGCTTGAGAGATGCCTATCAGAGTAGAAAAGCACAATTGTTGATAAGTCTGGGTGGACTATGAGGGTGTGACCCTGGGAACTCTGGTTCTTAACCACCTCCTCTATGGCTTTTGCAAACCTACTCTGCTTCCCAGCTGCCATAACATGAGCAGATTTCCTCTGCCTTGACCCTCTGCCGTGATATTTCTGTCTTAGAGCCAATTGACCATAGACTAAAACTTTAAAGCCACAAGCCAAAGTAAACCTCTCTTCCTTTAAATTGCAGGTATCTGAGATTTTGTCCTAGCAGTGTGAAGTTGATTAATACACAACCTTTATAATCACTTCACTGCCTTCATATGATGGCGAAGTGTAACCTTATCATTTGATTCATACATTCATTGGTCAATCTAATATAGACAGAAGTATCAGTATGGTAAGAGCTTGGAGAAATCTAATTTGGCACTGGCAATGATAACTAACATTATTTGACAGAATAGGTTCAGTGCAAAATCATATTTATTAGACAACATGGATATGAGTGGTAGGTGGAGCCAGTTAATACTGACTCACGAAACCCCACAGTTAAATGTTGAGGAATTTCCCAAACCAGTCTAAAACAGACATTACTAATATTAAATTATATAGATTTACAATTGGTGGCCCACACCTGTAATCCAGGCACTCTGGGAGGCTGAGGCAAGAGGATCATGCATTCAATAAAAAATAAAAATTAAATGTCTGGGGATGTAGTTCAGTGTTAGAGCCCTGGGTTCAATACCAAGTACTGTAATAGTAATAATAATAATAATAATAAATTATATTTAGAAAGATAAAAAGATTAACAACCAAAACACATTGCTTCTTAATTATTCTACTCTGTTCTGCTGGGATCTGGACATTATTTGCCTCAAGCACATCCATATGGGGGACTATTCTATGACCATGTGCTGCTGTGTCTCCCTGACAACTCTGTGTGATGTCCCATCAGTAACTGGGAATTCGCCTTGATGGGGGTATTTACACCACAGAAGTCAGCAAACAATATAAATCAGGGCTTGACTTATGGTTCTGTTGATTGTCTAATCTTAAGGAAGCAATGGAGAAAATGTTCCTAATTCAGACTAAGCTAACAGTGGTTCATGTGTATAACTGCTACAGCAGGAGTAGCGAACAGTAAGGAAATCATTCAGGATTCAAAATACAGCATCTAGCTCTGCACAGAAGTGGCTCATATGACTGTCCCAACAGATGAGTAATGTTTCAGTACATACCTTCACTGTATCATCTCCTTCTCCCTTGCTAATGTACCCATAAATGTCAATCAACCTTCATGCTGCAATTACACTCATTTGTTGGTTGCAGTTGTAGTTTGACTGTAGGTACAAGAGTTTGTAAAAATCAGCAAAAGTATCTGTGAGAATCACCTGGCTATGTGGCTATATTTCTTTTTTCTTTTATGAAGTATGTACTATACAGCTGTATTAGTCCATTTGCTGTTGCTATTACAAAATAACTGAGGCTGGGTGACGTAGAAAGAAAAAAGGGTTTACTTAGCTCACAGTTATGGGGCCTGAAAATCCAAGGTAGAAGCTTTGTCTGTTTGGCCTGTCATGAGGTTTGGTGGTGGGTATGTCCTGGTGAGAACCCACGTGAAAGGGTCACATAGTGAGACAGGAACACTGAGGTCTAAGGGGTCAGGCTCACTATTTTAGAACAACTCACTCTGGAAAATAAACTAAACCACACCTGAAGACCAGCACCATTCCCTTCCAAGGACAGCCCCCCAGTGACCCAATCAACCCCGTCCCCAGACCTCAGCTCATAAAGGTCCTGCAACCCCAACACCACAGCCACGCTGAGAACCAACCCTCAACATACGAACCCTAGGGGAAAACCCACCATCAAAGCAGAGCAACGGTGTTTGCATTAGTGAAGTGCATGGTAAACTTAGTGCACACACATACACACACACACACACACACACACACACACACGCTCATTCCTGCTGAGTCTTTGCTAGCCATTTTGCAGTAAACCACAGGGTTTGGTGGTGAATAAGACCATCATGACAGTCATGGAACGCAGAACCATTCATCTAATAATGGGAAACTTAAGCTATTTGATGCATCTAACTTGCACTTAACATTTGGAGAAAATATTGGTGTATAAAACAGCGATAATGAGCACCAACGAGACTTCAGAATCATTCTTCCCACGTTTTCCCTGCTTTGCGTTGTGTCTCAGCGAGGCTCCAGGGGCACCCATTGGGATCATTATTAGGAGGCTCAGAGAGTCACGAAGATGGTTGTCTCTTTGATTTTTGGCAAGCTGCACTAGGGAGCTTTCTCAGCTCCGCGGAGGCCGGTGACCCACTTCCCACCATGGATGCCTGGGCTGCCCCCTGCCTCTGTCTCCACAGAACCCCATGCCAGGGAGGCCTGGCTCCAAGCTCTGGGGCCTGGGGAGGCGGGTAGGGAAGGAATACTATGGGAAGCTTCAGAGCCTCTGGTGGCTTCCAGAGTTCTTCTTCCAGGGCTGGAAATAAAGGAAGGAAGAATTCACTTTCATCAATGTACACTCTGCCTGGATCATGCAGCCCATGACAAGCTCCTTTCCTGCAGAGACAGCTTCTGCAGCATGTCAGAAATAGGGAGGGGTCCAGTATACACAAGTGGGAAGTAGCTATGTGGCTCTAGTCCAGGGGGAAGCCAGAGGAGGCTGGGGTAGCTCTTGAGGGAGAACATTAGCTCTACCTGAGAACATACTTTTGTGAAACTAGTTAGCTCGATATCTGGGAAAAGCAAAAGACTGCAAAGGAAATTTGTTTCTGATCTCAGACAGGTAAAAAAAACAGAAATGAGCTATTTTAGTAACCTCTAAATAATTAAATATGAACATTTTTGATTATTTATTTATTTTTATTTTTTACTTTTTTATGTGGGTATCGGGAGTCGACCTCAGGACCTCGCGCTTGCCAGGCAGGCACTTATGCCGCTGAGCTATCTCACCGGCCCTGAATTTTTGATAATTTAGGTTTTAATTTTTTTAAATTTCGGTTGAAAAGTGTATATTTCAAGCAGAATGAACACCGTCTTTTGTTGGCTTTTGTTTTTTGTTGCCTCTGACACAAGTGAATGTCAAGGTAAAACAAAATGTTTTACATAGTTGTGCCTCCCTCCCCTACCTAAAGACGGAGCTAATAGATAGCTGCCAAGTAGGTCATAATTAGCTAGAAACTTATAATGGTGAAATTTAATCAACTTTCCCAAGCTGAAAACCTACTGAGTCAGCAAATGAGGTATTCTTCATCCACAGCTAACTACATAGGTTTGAAATGACCCATCAGGATGACTGAAAAGCCAATACACCAGTATGATCTTAGCGCTCTTGGGAGGCAGGACATTTCTAGCACAAGCGAGTGTGGTCCAGACATGGATTTCTTCAACTACAGTGCAGCTTTCTTGCAGCACTTTCTCTGACACTCATGAATTTGAGTCATCGTGAGATTTCTCACTCTAGGTTGCCAGTCGCGTTTCTTACACTCCCTGGTTTGAGAACAATAGTCAGTGCTGATATATAGGCAGACTGACCCCCGTCGGCTCAGATAGCCTGGCCCCAGGATAGCTTCCAGGTCAGGCTACTGTGAATCTTCTCTTCATTGCTATCATGTGTGTCAGTCCAGACTCTGAATTGTGACGAAACACGGCCATGCTAGGGCCGACCGCAGTGCTTTGCTTACTCTCCTCTCCTTTCTGCCTGGGTGCTCCCCCACCACATTTCCCAGCAGCCTTTGTTGCTAAACTGATCTGAGAGCCTGAGTTCTGGCCAATGGAGTGTAAAAGAAACGGATGTATTTCCTTTTCACGTTGGGCCATTATCACCTCCTACTGAGAGCCTCTCCTCTTTTGCCCTCCATTGCAGTTTGAAGATGGTTGCCTCTCCAAGATGAATGGAACCTGGGTCCCATGTCCTTTCTCGGAAAGAGGTCAGTTAAACTAAACTGGAAGGTCATGTGAATGGGGGAGAAACCGTCCTGGCTTAAGCCATTGAAATTCTGGATTTGTTTTCTAGAGTAGGTGGCCTATCCTATCCAATCCTATTGGTAAATGGTAGGTAAAATTTGAAAAATAAATATAAATTTATCCAAATTATAGGCTTATTGTCTGGGGCTCCTAGAGATGGGTGGGATCAAGTGGCAGCCCCTGTCTCCTTCCACTCTCTATACACGGGCACCATCTGATCTCTCACTCCTTCCTTGGATTCTACTATACCACCCGGTTCCCTCAGTGGGCACTGCAGGCTGCCCGTCCATTCCTCTCTTTCCCCTCCTGTCAGCCCTGACTTTAATATCTGTGTGCACCCTAACTCACGTATTGTGGGTGAAGCCTTGCCAAAACCCAACCTGGTTGCAGTCAGGGTCAAGAGTAGTCAGAGGACCTAAGCAACCCATCAGGTAAACCTCAGAATTATTGCTAGCAAGCCTGGAACATAGGGCTTTTCTCCATTTTTTTCCCTAGATATGACAGTGTGTAGGACCTGTTGTGGGTGACTTAGTACCTGGAAATAAGTAGCCTATAAATGCATATGTGTGTCACAGACAACCAAATGACAGAAAATGCAGAGAACAACTAAATTAACCTGACCCGAGCCAGAGGCTTCCAGTTATTTAAGCACATAAATATCTTAGTTGTTTAACAAAACAATTAATAAGTCAGAGGAAATATCTGGACTATTGCAATGTCAATAGATAAAATGTCAAAGCACAGTTCTATAGCCATAAGAACTAACTTTCCAGGTTTTTCCCCTCCTGCATCTCAACTAAGCATCCATTCATGGAAATATATCTAGGCTGCATGGGTCTTCCCACTTCTTGGATCATTTGTTGACAGCCAGATCATCGACTTCTGAAACCTCGATTAATGCTGCCCGGATTTCCTACTTAATTCCTTTTAATCTCACAGGGTAAGATCTAGCATTGCATTGAGTAAACTTATTCTCAAACAAAACAGTAAACAATAATTGTATGTTTCAATGCAATGGTAATGTGACTTGACAGCTAATGACATTTGTTAATTAGTTATTTTCTTATTTCTTTTCATGCTTAGGACTCACGTTAAGAGACAAATAAACAAAGTTCCATATACCGTAGTACCAAGGAAAGCGAGCTATCACAAAGAGCTATTTCTTTCAGACGACGCCTATGCTGTGCACACTGCATGTCGAATGAAAAAATCTCTTCCGCGTGTCTCGTCCCTTGAACAGTTCATTCACTTCCACAAGACATTCGATGCAGGCACAGAAAATGACCAAGTCTCCCAGCAAACATAATTTCTTTACATGTACGATCGTTAGCAATAGGAGAAGACAAAGCGCTATTTATAAACAGACACACACTCGTTTGCTTAGGTTCCTTGATGGGGTGGTTGTTTCATTCTCACGTTTTCCAAGTATTACCGGGCTGAAAGGATGCACCACGGAACTCTATTAAGCTGCATATCCCATGGTCTCTTCCTCATTCTTGGGCAAGATCACGTCATTGTATATGGGTGAGGTCAATATATCACAAAAATCAAAGTGATAATTCATTTTACACTATCTTTCGTAAGTGTAATGTATGCATGTGGTGCCTGATGTGGTGTTCATTTGGTAAAGGAAGAGAATTTCAGATTTGATGCTAAAGACTCACCACTGAAGGATAATGTTGAGAGCAGTGACCTACATGGGCTGCAGAGGTGAGGAAAAGCCAGGGAAGGCCGGGTGACGTTCTGGTTTGTCAGGGACGTTCTAGAGACATCAGGAAATTCTCACGTCCCTAGAAATCCTTTAGTCTGTGGCAGACTGTGATACTCACCCTGTGAGGATTCTCCTTAACCCGGCAGCTAAGCGCTACCCTTTGTGTGTAAACATTCAGGCTCGCAATTCCTCACAAAATAGTCATCCCCCCCTATACCCCATGGACCCACCATCTTGATTCACTGGTGTTCCCAAGCATGCAGGCCACCACATATTTTAGGGCTATTTGGCCATTTGTTTTGTAACGATCCATAGACTTCAACCTATTATTTCTCTCTACAGTGAAAATTATTCAAGTCCCTTTCCATAGATTAGAGAAGTGCTTAAATTTCCCCTTCTGCCTAACTCATACTCACAGCTGTATCCTAGCAACAGCTGATGTGACTCCTTTAAACACGCTAAGAACATGACTGAGTGTTCCTGGTGCCACTGTGGCCAGTTTTAGTTTGATTAACCCCAAAAGTACATTTGCAAGAGCCAGGTACCAAATAGAGTCAAGCAAATGTGTCTTTAAATTGTTTTCTCTATTTCTGATATTCCTCTCTAATATCAGAAGCATGCCTTTGTATCTCTTATTTATAGGATTTAGTATCTTCTCATGTATTTCTGACCAAATATTTCTTTCCATGAACTGCCTGCACTTGTTTTTCCTTTTCTTATTGAGGAGCTTATCTTTTCCACACTGATTTATTATACTTTCTTCTATATTATTGTCCATCCAGGCACATTACCAAATTTGGTTATTATAAATACTAACATACCACTGATTCTCTTTATTTTGCTATAGTTTTAAGACATTGATTTAACTGATACATTTCAAAATAATCGTCAATCAATAATTTCAAGGTACGCCATAGACTACATTTTCTAAAGTAAAACATATTTAGAGAAATGGTGACAATTACTTTGGTCTATGAGTATAAGATAATTTTCCCTATGTGATTAATATCTCGAAAGTCTTGTAATTTTTCACAGTGAAATGATATAAACATAGATAACATCATCTGAGTATTTCTAAAACATGTATTAAGAATGAAATCAGCAGTGTCACATCAGAGTAGGGAATTGGGCAGCCGTAGGAAGGACTGGTTCGGGTTTTCTCTCCCTGGGAGAGATCACCATTTCGGACACTCTCACTTGTCCTTCTGAGCTACAGGCAGCAGCATCAAGTGTTGTAATCTCTGTTCCTAAGATCAGCAAATAAGACACAGAAAAGATAAAAGCTCCTGCAAAGCAGTCAAGTGAAAGGGAGAGGTTCAGGGACTGTGTGATGTAACAAACCGATCGTTAATGCTTGCTGAGGGTAGGACAAACCTCCTCTTGTTCAGCGTGGTTGCTGCTGACACTGGCCACCAGGCCAGTCTGAAGTTTATGTTAGCATAGTACAAAATGCTCATGTACGTTCTATGTTTTTAAGTGAAACTCTGTCCTTATTAATTTATCCTCCTAAGACAAAAGACATGACACTTTTCTTATGAAAAAAGATGAAAGATTGATCATCCTTTGCCTAAGTCCTTCTGGCAAATAGGTAGTACCTATATTGCTGATAAGATGTCAAATTTTCTCATTCATTTTCTTTGTTGGGCTTGATACCTTCCTAGTCATGTTGTTTTCCTGCTACTCTGAGCTTCCCACCCCCTTTACTGGGGCTTCTTCTTAAAGAATTCGATGCCTATAAATATACACGTGTGTGCATGTATATAATTATACATTTAAACCATAAACATGAAGAGAAATGTCACCGGAAAAGCACATCACAGGGGTGGTCAAAGTCGGAGCATCTCACAGTGCAAATTCCAACTAGCAAAAATTAAATAATTAATTAATTAATTAATAAAACAAGAACTGGCAAAAAATATTCCCTGCAAAGTATTAACAGAGACCCCTCCCACTGCACAATGACACTGCAGTTTTCTCCTTCAGCTTAGCCTGACTCTGACCCTTGTCTCCAGAGGCGCAGATAGCTGATCCCCTCCTTGGCAGCTCTACTTCTGATGTGACCCGCACGGTGCTACCTGTCTGGCAGTGACCCTAGAACTCAGACCACCCAAGCTTTTAAGCCAGCATGCTACTGTATGTCATTTCACACCTGGGTTAATTAGGGTCCACGAGTCAAGTGTTGTACAGAGGGGCCAAGCCCAGAACTCAGGTTTCCCTAGAATCCCTTCGCTCCTGTTCAAGCCTCTCCCTACCACCCTTTGTCTGTTTTGTTTTCCCTTAAAATCTATCACGGAACCAATAAATGGTTATTGATCATCTACTTTATGTCTGGCCACGTGAAGCAAGCTGGAAACATCTTCGTCAACAAAGAACTTAGAGTCTAACTGGGATTTTGCCTACCAAACAAAAATTGAAAAATGGAACAGACCCAAGCAAAGTGATGTTAAGAGTGTAAATTGAAGAAAGAGGGCATTGAATGGGGATTGGAGAATGGATAAGCATTTGTTAGCAACTAAAGGAATGAGATGAAGGTGGAATGAATGGCTAAAAAAAGCAACATGAGGAATTCTTGCGGTAAGAAGCTATGTTTTGTCTGTGGTGGTATATACATATAAATATGTATGTGGTAACACTGTGCAAAACTGAAGACACACACACACATGAGTAGAAGCAAGCCAGGGGAGTCACGAAGGGGATTGACGGGTTCAGTCATTGTCAATATCTTGGTGATCATACTGGAGTTTTGCAAGATAATACTACTGGAGAAAACTGTATAATGGAACCATGGGATCCCTCTGCGTTACACTTGATGTGCATCTACAATTATCTCAATAAAAAGTTCAATCAAGAATGAGAGAAGATGTAGACTGGTGAGTTAGAGAGCATTTTTGAAGAAATCATACATAAACTATCCTATGGATTAAAAGTTATGATGATTAGGTGAGGAGGGGAAAGGAAAGTGGTAATCCAGACAGAGCACTGGGCTCAAAGGCCATGGGACAGGTGAACCCAGCTGGTTGGGGACACCAAGGAAAGTCCAGTCTGCCTTGAATAGAAAGAGCCTGGGGAAGTGTCCAAGGAAATACACTTTTCAGGCCCCTGAAACCACAATATGTGTTTTGTTTTATTTTTCTCCAAGGCTAATTTATTTTAAGGAGAGAAGTGATATGATTAGGTGAGTGTTTTCTTATTATCTTTCCAGCTGTACAGTGGAAATTGGATTAGAAATCAGAATTGTGGGTGGGAGGAGAGTACTTCAGGAGCTGTCTCAGTAGTTTAAAAGAGTCCACGATATCTAAGCAAAATGACATCCAGGTAGATGGAGAAAAGCAGATGGGTCTAGGAGGTACTCAGGAAGCAAAAGGAGTGGATTGGTAATGATCAGAGAAATGTTTTTCTTAATTCCTGGACAGTGATATTTACAAAACCAGAAACACCTGGAAAAATATTTACAAAACCAGAAACACCTGGAAAAAAAGCAGGGGTTAAGAGATGCAATAGTATGCTGGATTTTGAAAAGGTCTGGATATCTGTTCATAGTATTTTAAATAAGTCTTTGGATAAAAGTTTGAGGTTGTTTTTATTTCAATAGGTGAGCTTCCAGCAGGCAGAACATCCCTGGAGTCTTAGAGTCCTGTTTTGAAACAGAGTAGCTAAGAGTGTCTCTCTTTTTCTCTTCTACCCCATCGACACAGCATGACACAGCTGGTGACATCAGATCACCCTGTAAGGAAAGAGCAAGCATTCTGTGGGTCCAGAATAGGAAGGGACAGAACTCTGCAGAGTGAGCAGGGTGGGCCGGGACTTGTGATGTTACTAGAAATCCTACTTTGCAATATGAGGAAGAACTATGTCTCTGATGTCACTTTTAATTGTGAATGATGTATGGGTATTTTAAATTGACCAGATGTATGAAGCCATAAGAATTTTAAAGTTCCTATTTCGGGAATAATCAAACTTCTTGCAGAATACTGAAAATTTAATTTCTTTCTGTCTCAAACTTTTGGTCATTTCTTCCATTGAATTATGAATGGTTTCCAAGAACAATTTCTCAAGGGCCAATTTTATTGCAATTTTATTTCTTGAGGCAATGAATGTACTATATCCCATGTTAATGTTTTAAATGAGACTCAAAAATAGAAAAAAATATAAATTTTAATGCTCACATGAAATATTACACATATTTTGATAAATGTTCATCCAAAGTTATCAGCTCTCTTTTTATGAGCTTTTAAATAATTAGAGAGAAGACATTATTAATCACTACAGTACATATGCAACCACTTGTACTTTATGATTTATATACCAGCTGCAGAAGGACAAGTGATGATTTCTTATGATCAGAAAGAGCCACTGCCATGGCTGCCAGCTGTTTCCTCTGTCCCTTGCCATCTCAGCCTTGCTGGACACTCTCAGGCACCTGACCTTCTTCCAGCTCCTTAACTGCCCTTTCATGGCCAGGTTCTCCAAGTCCTTGAGATCTCCGGTCACATGACTTCCCTCTCTGAAAACAGATCCTCAGCCAATGACCTTGGCACATCCAGCTCATTTCTCTTTATGCTCTTACCGCACTATCAGCCTATCTCCTCCTCTGTCTACATTTACATCACATCCTTCTACCAGTCATCTACCCACCTGCTACTCTATTTACTCACCTTCTTTTACTCTGTGAAAGCAGAAAAACTGTCTTCCTTATTATTATGGCACTCTGTGAACTGGGTATATTTCTGAGATGTAGAAGTTGATCAAAAATTTTGAATTGAAGTGTCTTTTTTTTTCCCTGTAGCCTCCCCAGTAATATTGGTGGGGGTACAAACTAGTACAACCACTAAGGAAGTCAGTGTGGGGATTCCTCACAAAACTAAAAATAAAAATAGAAATTCCATTCCACCCAGCTATGCACCTTCTAGGTATCTTCCTGAAAGAGTTAAAGACATCCTATTACACTGATACATAGATACCCATATTTGTAGCAGCACAACTCATAGTAGCTAAATCTTGGAAGTAGCCTATATGTCCAACAGCAGATGAATGGATAAAGAAAACATTGTATTTATACACAATGGAGTACTATTCTACCATAAAAAAGGATAAAGTTATTTTTAGGAAAATGGATGCACCATGAAACTATGTTAACTGAAATAAATTAGACACATGAGCTTAAGTATCACATGATTTCTCTCACATGAGAAGCCCAAAATAAAAATAAAGAGTTAATTAGAAGATAAGTAATAGAAATAGAAATAATCCAATAGATTTTTTTTAGCAAAAAGGGAAGAGGACTAAGAGATAGAGGGGGCGGGGGAAGGGGAAGGGACCAAGAGAGGAAGGCGGTTGGGGGAGGGGGAGGGGATGAAAAAAATTAAGATGTGTTATGTACATCTACCAACTCCCCCCTGAGAAATGTAAACACTATGTACTACCAACATAATTTTACACTATTTTATGCTAATATTTTATATTATTTTATAATATTTTATATATTTTTTACAAATAAATATTGAAGTTAAAGAATTTGTACTGAAATGAATGAGAAAATGAATACCGTAAACACTAGGTACCTCAAAAATTTGATAGGACTTTGAGTTTAAATGAAGAATTTTACATTTTAGCGTAAGTTTAAATTAAAAAATAACTTTTTGATGAAATGAGTTTTGTGTGAGGTTTTAGTTAAGGGAGAAAATAAAGGAGACTGGACATTTTCAGCAGTGATGTGCCTTTAAGAGCTTTAAAGGCAATAGCAGCTGTGCCAGTTTGCAGTTGTAGGCTCTGAAGGACAGCAAGAAACATAGCTAAGTTCGGTGTCCTGATGTATAAAACAACGCCACTGTGTCCTGCGGTGGTTCCTCGTAGGCAGACCTCTGAGGTGGTCCCGGGACCCTCGCCGCGGGGTTGCTCCTGAGAAGGTCAGGTCACGTGACAGAGGTTTTGCAGCTGCAATGCAGGTGACTAATCCCAGCCTTTCACGCAGGGGGCTCTCCAAGGGGGCCTTGGGCGGTGCCGGCCACTGGGAGCTGCAGCCCTGACTGGCTGGTCGCAGAGCAGGGAGTCGGGAGGAGTCGGGGCAGGGGTGAGCTCTCGTGTGGGGGAATTCTGGGTGCGGATGGTGGAGCACTGCACACACACAGTCCCAGCCCAGCCGACACCTGCCAGAGGTTGTGAGACACTCAGTTGAGAACCCGGCCAGGCTCAGGGTAAGTACTGTTCTGAGCAGCTAAGTTTGTGATCGTTGTCTAGGCAGCAATTGAAAATGAGTATCTACTTTTAAAGATCATCTGATAGAGCAAAAGGCGAAGCCCCCGCACAGACGCGTGCTTAGGAAGTATGGCTCCTTCCCCCCTTCTGCTGCTGGGCCACAATTTTCTTGTTTCATGAACCACATACACGCCATGATCTGATGTCATGCTTAGATCCATGGCGGTTACACGCTGTCAGTGAACATCCTGAGACGACTATGAATGAACAACTCTCTCTACTCATGAGGTCTCCAGGACACACATTTAGGGAGGTCCCTACCTTCTAACTTCATTAGACTATCTAACCCTTCAAAATTCCTTAAGAACATTTTCAGGCAGGGAAATAAATGGTATACATGCTTTGAGGTGCCCACGCATCGGCGCGGCTGTCACAGCTTAGGAACACCCAAATTACAGACGCCTAAGAGGAAGAAATGCTATGACAGCCAATAAGTAAAGATTTTCACCCATTTAGAGATGGAAATTAACATTGCTGAAGGAAGGGGAAAGAAAAAAAAAAGAGAAAAGAAGTATAAAATGGAAACAAAGCTTTGTAAATAAGTAGGGGAAGAGGGGTGGAGGGGTGGGGAGGGGAATGGGAGAAAAGAAAAGAGGAACTAAGACATTCCATGTACAGGTACAAGTTCCCTTCGATGAGTGTGATCATTATGCATGTCCACATTGTACCCATAAACCTAATAAAAAAGATACAAGCTATAATATAGAAATAGAATATTCATGCATCTGCACAAACTACAACACACAAAAAAGAATAAGGACGGCACTATCAAAGAGAACACGGGGCTCAGAACACGGTTCCCATGATATGACATCATGCAATTACAGGAAACAGCAGTAGCAGGGAGGGCTCCCCTCTTCCCCCACCATCACCCCCTGAAGCAGGCTAGAAGACCTAGGAGGATAACCTAAGCCTCCCCTCCAACAGATCATGAGCCCTTCACGGGAGAGATGCTCTCTCCGTACTGGAAGCAATGCACTGAGGTCACAGAAATGACAAGGAACATCAGAACCATCAGGCCATGCTGTCACCCCCACTCCGTTTTCACCATTAGATCACACAATTCTGCAATTCTCCCATACCTTCCACATTGCTCCAAGACTGTCCACTCTTCCTCAAAGTCAGCGTAAAAATATCCAGGTTTATCTATTTTCATGGATCCGCATGAAGACTCTTGTGCCATATAAAAATTAAATAATTTGCTCACTTCTCTTCTGTTACCCTGTCTTTTGTTAATTTTTGTTTTTACTGGCACATGTCTGCAGTACACAATGATCACATTCATGGGTGAAGCTGTTACATGTACAGAACACGCCTTGATTCTTTTTTCATCCCTTTCCCCTCCTTTCTTTCCTCCCTCCCTTTATCACGTGGCCCCCTTCCCACTTGCAAAAGATTTATAGGTGCCTCAGCTGTGTGGCTAGGGTGGATAAGGGAAGATAGTTTTCATTTTCTATGCTTTCATGCTGCAGGTAAAATTATGAGTTCGTGGCATCTTGTGTTTTCTTTTAAAGGAGCTTTGCAATATCTACCATGTGTTATTTCCATATTATCAATGCTACTCTCGAATTGAACTTTCCTTTAAACAATGGCCAAAGATTATCAGTAACTGCTCACAGAATCCAGCCATCACAAGAGCCCGTGCTAGAAGAGGTGCTCAGAACATGTTGTTCTTGTTCCTGACGATTGAATAACCATTTTAATAGACTCTTCTATAATGCAGATATCAAGAGAAGACTGAGGAGAGAAACATGATGTACCAGACACTCCACAGACCATAGAAGGAGCTGCCTGGATATTAGGAAAAGGAATGTTGTGTGCGTAGGTAAAATAAGTTTCACTCATCTAAATATGAGATATAGCTAGAGAGACATGACGCAGCTGCAAAGAATGTACAAGAACAAGTTGGCATGCAGTAATCAGAAGTAGAAAGCTGCCTTTGAGAGGGACATCGTACCACTGATAAGTGGGGAGAAATGAAAGTTGCAGCAATCTCTGTTCATTACACTTATAATCATGAAGCAAAGAAATACGAATAAATTTCTACAACAAAGCTCACCAGAGTTATCCTGACCAGTAGCAACTCCTTTAGAAAGGAGTGCATTTTAGACAGTATTAGAAAATCAGTATTTATGTGCCTCAAATTTGTATGCTGGAGTCTTAATTCCTAACAAGATGGTAGTAGGAGGAAGGGTCTTTGGGGTCTCCAATATCACAAAGCGATCCAAGAAGTCCTCTTTGATCGTGTCTACTCTAAGTAACTAAGAGAAGATGAAACCTTTTGTTGGCATGGTCCTTCTGTTCAGAACTTCGTTTCATCCAGCCAGTCCCCATTCCAATTAATAGATCAGCACCTGCTAACTAAGGCACCAGAGAACAAGTGCCTGGGAAGAAAACAAGTAATGCATGGAAATGACTTTGCATCAAGCAGAATATTCTGTTTTCTGAAGTCCTAATATCTCTTTTCATCAGGCAAAGGATTAACCAGAGGGTTTCTTTTTAACTACTGGACAGATAAATCAGTCTTAAAAGCATTACACAAACGTAAAAGTTAGCTCTGGATGCAGTAGGGCACACCTGTAATCCAAGCAGTTTGGGGAGGTCAAGGTGGGGGGATTGCATATTCTAACCCAACCTGGCAACACAGCCAGCTCACGGCCAGACTGGACTACATGGCAAGATCCTGTGTCAGAAAATCAAAATAAGCAGATAAATAAATAAATAAATAAATAAATACTGAAAATAAACATTAGATTGGGCAGAATTGCGCTTTATTTTCACTCATAAGATGAGAAGAGAAGTCACTGGTGCATGTACCTTCTTGTGTAAAAAGCGTTTATTTCCATATCATACAAAATAAAAATCTATGCCTTTCATCTGCATAACTGACAGTGTCATGAAGATAGATATCCATCTTGGTTACAAATGAAAGCTTCAGATACAGACTCGTGATACCTAAGGTGTTTACTGTTTCTTGGGGTGCAAAGTGACAGGGCTCAGGAAAAAGCAAAGTGACATAAGGGAAATAAACAAGAATTATGAATATTGAGTCATGGCAGGGGACTTTCTTAGCGAAAAATAATTTCGATTTATCAGGATCCACGGAACAGAACACAGCCGGCCTTGTGAGAGAGCTCAGGGCGATTTGCAAGCGGAGGAGCTGAGTCAGGCTCTCCCGAGCTCCCAGGGTCAGAGTGGGGTGTGCAGCGCTCCGAGAACGCCCTCGGATATGTATGTGTCTGCGATTGAAACCCCTGTATTTTGCTGGGAAGAGGAATCGCCCTGCTCATTTAATCCTCAACAGAATCCATGTCACAAAAAATCAGAAGCCACCACCGCAGAGAGGTCTCAGAAAACTTCACACTGCAGGTGTCCGTGAACTGTTCGGATTTGTTTTCCCTCGATTTTAATCAGCATTTCCCAGTTATTCTTAACTTTGTGCTGGTGAATTTGTGTTTTCAAATAGGCCCACACAGAGCCTGTACTGGCCCTTGTAACTGCACATAATAAATATCCAAATGCAAGAGAATAAGCTGCGTCTCACCCACCCTGGGAGATCTTCGATGGACCATCTGAGCAGCTGAGGTACCAGCGATGGCTTCCGGTGATGCTGGTACCACAGGAAAGGACAATATGGCAAAGCAAAACAAACAAACAAAAGGTTTACCAGGAGCTGTTACTTATACCCCATGTATTTTCCTTCCCTTTCTCTGAGTTATGGAAAGGAACTAACCCTTTTAGAGCTGGGTGGTGTTATGGCAGCTGTAATATTTTAGAAAGATGGAAGCTCATTTTGTACAGGAGTCCTGGGAGTGGAAGCAAACAGCAGCAGAGAGATCAGCCAGCACTGTGGTTGTGGAACAGGCAGAACTGATCTCAGTCTCCCCTGTGAGATGAGAAAAGGAGGGCAGGATTTGGGAGCTGTTTCCAAGAATGTCAGGATGGAATTTAGTGATTGGTTAGACACAAAAGGAGAGAAAAAAAAAAAAAAAGATTCAAAAACCCTACCTCTTTCTTGGATCTGTGTAACCCATACATCCCTATAAGGTTTCTAAAACTTAATTTTTAGATTGCAACAAGGAATGTAGCTTCAAAGATTCAAAAACTTTTTTTTGCTTCAAAATATCTTGTGCCAGCACATTTTAAACAGCATTGTATTAATTTTCTTCATCAGAGCTTTTTTAAAAGGTGAGTTATTTTTACAGAGTAAAATTTCCAGGGTAACTATATTTTTTCCCCTAAACATCTCTCCAGTGGGACTATGAATCTCCCAAGTCATGTTTCAATTAACAATGTTTAAATGTAAATTATGTATCCCTTTTATGTCTAAATTAACAAGCCAAGCTCTAACCTAGTGAGACAGGTAATGTAAAATCGTAATCATTCACTCTGCACTTGAGAGACAAATTAAAACACATGCCAATTAATTGCATCAACTGTAAGCACTGTATGGGCCTTCGTCTAGTTATTAAGCAATGTATTCATTATCTATTGCTGCATAAAAAAATCACTCTGAAACTTCCCCATTTAAAACGGTGACTTATTTTTTCTCACACTTTTTGTTGGTCAGAAATCTGAGTATAGCAGAGCCAGATCTCCAATTCAACTATCTCTTCAATAGGGGACCACTCCAAGGTGATAGTCACTGGTTGTTTACATCCTAATCTCTCCAGTGACACAATATCCTGTCTGTTATATTCTATTCATTAGAAATGAGTTAATAAGTCCAGTAAATACTCAGAGTCAATAAGTCCAGTAAATACTCAGTCCAGTAAATACACAAGGATAGGAATACGAGGGGGTGAAAGCAAGCAGGGACTTCTTAGAAGCTGCCAACCAATATGCATTCCCCATAATTAAATTCTCTGAGAAGCATGTTTGGAACAGCTGTTAAATTTATATTCTATCTTTCCTGATGTTGTTCTTTTCTCCCCAAAGAACATACCCGAATCATCAAGTTGCTTAATACATCACAGCCGACCTAGCTTGTACATCAGTAATTATATCTTATGCAATCATTGGCGAAGAATAGCAAAAGCTTGGTTGACAATGGAACTTATGCACATGAATTCCTAGTTTAATACTGAGAAATATTTTATGTGTCTGCTTTCTTGATGATTATAAAATACATCCACATAGCCCATTTTATCTTTATATAAATTATAATGGAAAATTAAACTTTCCAAAGTACATCAATGGATACACACATCATTTTTGAAGCAAAGAGTAAAAAAACTACACATTTGTGTTCAAAATTAAGAACATTCCATAATCTGAAAGCCATAATTTTGACTTAGTAAAAGAATGTTAACTCCACCTATTCTATGTGTTGATACCTGCTTTACTGACCCAACAAGTACATTATATTAGAAAAAAAAAAACTATGAAGTAAGTGAAGCATATTTATTAATTTGCAGTGCTGGGGACTAAATTCAGGGTCTCACGTGTGCTAGGCAAACTCTCTACCACTGAGCTGTGCCCCAGAAAGTGAAAAATATAAATCTCCTAAGAAATATTCCCAAATGAATAAAATTCTTTTTTTTTTCTGAATGAGTCATATTTTCCTGCACATTGTAGTTTTTCATTGGGTTTTAGAAATTATTTGAGTTTTCTGGTAGTTAACTTTTTAAATTGTGATTTAGATATATGTGTATATATATATATCAGCCAAATTTTAATTTATTACTTTAAAATTGCTACATTATTTTCCCTTTCATGTCTGAGAATCGTTTTCAGCACTATAGTTAAAAACACTGGTACTTGTGCAAGTATACATCTTTACATGAAAAAATGCTTATTACTAATACAGCTAAGATTTTAGCTAGCAAACACTACAAACTCTAAGTTAGATAATAGGTTATTATTCTTAGCTTTGCCTCAATCTTCTTTTAGGAAACAAAACATATTCTTTTCTACTTCAGGCAATTTCCTCTAAAATCTCATCTCTCCATGAGGAAAGCTTTCTGTTCCTTCCCTCATGGGAATTTAAGATATCTAGAGTCCAGAAAGGGCCTTTTGCACTGTCTAAATTTGGATCCCTGCTGTCAGGTTCTCATTAGCATTGTTTCAGAAAAGAGCTACTTGCAGTCACTTATCCTACTAATGAAACTGGCTTATAAAGCCAGTGCCCAAAAGATACAACAACTTACTCTATTTCAGGCTCTTTCCTTCACCATATTTCTAACTTTGGTCCCCACCCACACCCTACCAACCAGCTCCTGGCACTTCTTTAATTCACCTGATATTCCTCAGAGCATCAGCAAGAATTTATGGGCATGATTCTGAACTATAAGCAACTAATCAGAATGATTTTAAAAAGTAAGCAAGCTGGTGAGAATTTAATAAACGACACAGATGTGTGGGCATTGGGTAAATGGTTTACATACACAGGCATCATTCAGTCTTCCTAGAAGTCCTTTCAGTAAATGTTTCTTATCCTATTTATTATTAGCTCTGTATCTTTGATCTTGCTGATTTGATGACTGAGGAAAAATTGGTCAAAAGTAAGCATGTGTTTCCATTTTATACGATGATTTCTGAATAGGAATAGTTTTCACAGGATGTTGACAAATGTGACATAGCTGTCATGTTGTTTTTTACAGGTCACATTGGTCACTTCCTGCATCAGTCACTTCTGTGGCTTCTATGACATTTCGTAGAAATAGAAGGAAGAGTCAGTCACTGGCTAAATTGTTCTTTAGGGTTTTTTTTTGAGGGGTTCAGAATGGAAGTTAATTTTCACCTTTCCTAAAGTCATGGTTTAACATCTGTTTATCATCTGCCTGAGTAGATCATTAAACTAATCAGAATAAATTTTAATAAGCCCATGTTATTTGACCTTTGTGCAGAAAGAAAAGATATAAAGAAGCCCATGTGAGATAGTAGACTGCAAATTCCTTGGACTTTGGATGGAGTGGTGCGGACCTCTTCCCCGCCTTTGTCTCCTACTCTGCCATCTTCCTGGATACTCACCAGCGCCACCCCTGTGATAAGGGAATGAATGAGCTCACGGGTAAGGAATCTGTCATATTTTCATCATCTACGAGCCCAGAAGAAAAAGAATGCTGCATTTTCTTAACATATTCACTAATGTTTGATGCTCAGTGAGGTAGCTTTCTTGTATAAAACAAGCTAATTAAGAGACATGAGGTGCTTGTGTTTTAAAAATCGAAAAATCATGGTGTTTTTGCCTGATCCTCTTAAACTAAAAATTTGTGAAAAGACAGCTGTGATGGATAAGAGTTTAAGAAACATGCTAGAAAATGACCATTAGTTTTTTTATATATAATTTAAATAATATTTTCACGGTACTTTGGACTTCATTCCCTGCTTTAAATATTCAGCTAAACTTCCCCTCCTATACAAAGCACCTCCCCCAATCCACCTTGCACCAAGGTTACCAGAGAAAGCCAGGAAATGGTGCTGACTGGATTCAAGGAGAGTTACCTCTCATCAAATTGTCACCTATCTATTTGTTTACTCAGGACATTTAAAAATTACTTGTAACCTCTGACTCCCAATGTCTACATCATCTCCAGCTGCACTTAGGTCAAGAGTCTCTTGAGCTCTTTCAATTTTCCTCTTCTTTTTCTCAAAACATTCATTTACACCTCGCTTCCTGCAGACACTGAGGAAGAAAGGGCTCCACACTTTCAGATGGAAAATCTTCCAGAGATCTCGTTGACCCCTCCTCCTTGGAGGCTTGCACCGCAGCCGCCCCCGCACTCTCTCCATCTCTAGGTACACAAGTCTGCCTGCAAATGTTTCCTTGTTCTAAAAACATCGCACTCTCAATCTTGATTCTTTGAAGGATGCACTTTCATCTCTTCACCTGTTCCCACCATCCATCCCCAAATCTCCACTGTCTGCCTCTGTTTCTTCTCCTCCACCCCACTAGTGACTTGCAGCTGACTTCCACGAGTTAATAAAAATCGCTCCTCGCAAGGTCTCCAGCTATCTTCTAAATGCCAATTTGAATGGCATTTTCACAATTCTAATTCCGCTGCCTCGTGCATTACCTGTGGTATCTCCACTCTCCAGAAGCCCTGACTTGTGACACAATCAGTGCCACACCTCCTGCCTCTGAATCTTCCAGTTCTCCATTGCGAGCTTCCAGCTCTTAAGGCCCAGGTCTAATGCTCTCTATTCAGTGAAAGTGATCTCACTACTCTGAAATTTAAAGGCTCACGGTTTTATCTCTCTTTAAGAATTTAATTATGTTATGTGTTACTTGAGTAAATACTGTCTCCCCTTTACTTATATAGTGAACTGCTGGAGGGTTGTTAAGCTTTATTTATCTTTTTATCTTTTGCACACTAGTGTGATAATTGGGGTCCTATCAAATGCTCAGAAACTGCCCCATGTTCAACCACTGTGTAGCTGTTGAATGACTACAAACATTTACAGATTGGTTAACTTCTGAAGCCTAATCACAGAAAGTACATTCAAAATTAACCTACTCATAATGCCTTTATATTAAGGTGAAAAAGTGCTCTCAGCATAAAATGTGTTGGAACTAGCTTGTTTGCCTTCATTTTGATGTAAACTGCAGAACTCTAAGAGTTCCTACACTCTGAATTGCTACCTTGATACAATTTGTGATGAGTCAACTGAAACTAAGGGGCAAGGACACGTGAAGACAAAGATCAGGCTGTGCCTGGCTTCTTGTGCTGCTTGTCTATGAATCCAGGAGAGCATGAACTTTTATGCCACACTTGAAAGTCTCACAACTAAAGACACATCCTTAGTTTGTGTCTAAAGATGTGTCTAAAGATGTCGTTCAGAGGAAGGCCACTGTGTATCATGGAGAGGCCCTGGGTTCAATCCCCAGTACTGGCAAAATAAATAAATAAATAAAAATAAAAAATAAAAGCAGAAGGCCCTTAAGGGAGAGTATTGTAGCCCTTTGGACTGACAGTTTGGCATAACAGAGCCTTATCTATGCTTAATTAATCTGATATTTTCTATTATTTATTTTCTTATTCTATTCCCTGACACATGTTAATGTTTTTTATATAAAGATGTAGAAGATATATAAGATATAAAGATCTGTCTATGCAGGGGCTGTGTCCCTGTACACATTCACTGGTGGACATTTGAAAGTAGCCCAGCATTATCTATTGACTACCCGATGCATGCAAGGTAATGCTATGGATATAAAGATGAATGAGGCAAAATCCCCACTATAAGGGACCAGCAATATAATGGGAAATATAAGAAATATACCCAAATAACTCCAGTACAAGGGTTACAGTGGTTACTCCCATAGGAGCATTATAGATAGAAATAAAATGCCATGGGAGGTTTGGAAATAATGAGGCACTTTTTGCAGCAGGAGCAAGCAAGAAAAGCCTCCCAGGAAGTGTGGAACTGGGGCTGATCCTGTAGTAATTGGTACCATCTGAGCAGGAGGGGGAAACAGTTCAACTAGAGAAAACTGATGAAAAGAGGCAGAGGAAATTTCAGAGGGCATAGGATCCTGTTACTTCCTCTCCAGGTGGAAACAGAACCCCGGCACAGGGTTGCTGAAAGTGAGGGCAATTAAATGCTTGAGTTTTTGCAGGGAGTGAGCCCATGTCTTGCTTTCCTTGTCACTCTGCTGACTGTGCTGACTCCTGTGCTAGTGCACCCAGAGAGGAGAAGAGGGGAGGAGGCAGGAAGCTCTCTGTCCTGGGCTTCTAAGGCTTCCCTGGTGAAGGGCAGGACATGGCAACCCTGCTGATGTCCAGGTTTTTATCATCGATGCCTATGTTCCATCCCAGACTAGCCTTCGAGGCCAGGCTTACCTCTCACAGCGACCAGAACAGTGACTAACGAAAGCAATTACTGAGGACTTGCTGTCCCCATTATCCAGTTCTGTGCTCTGTGCTTTAGTAATGCACGTAATCATTTTACTTAATGAGGCCAGTCCTAAGCTTAGAAAGCAAAAATGGAGTGGAGGCAATGCATGGAAGAATAGAAACAGTAGACTCTGTTGGCCAATGAGATACACAGCTTCCAGTCCTGCCCACTGTAATTCCAAAACTCCTGACACAAACGTCCTTACCTGGATTCCTCCACTCAATTAGGGTCAATGTGTTTAACCTGTATGACAAAGTGTGATGAGAAGAGGCAAAGAGGAAACAGCCCTCCTATAGGCCTTTCCCTGTGAAGAGAAACAGAGCCCCCAGGCACAGGGCTGCTGAAAGTGATGGTAATTAGATGGTTGAGAAGTGAGATAGCAAACTTTCATTGTTTGCATCATTTAGTTGGGTAACTTGCTATGCACCAATAGCTAGCTAATTCTCTTCTGAAGGAAAGATGCTACAAATTAAAAATATACTACTGATCCAATAATAGATTGTAATGGTAAAATATTGTTGAATATTAACTGGAATCACAGCTTCAATATTTTTTTAGATTTTCCATGTGCAATGAGAGGATTTCCAAGGAGTTATTCACAATCACTTGGTCCGGTGACAAACTTGCTCAAATCACATTTGTCGCACTGGGATTGTGATTGTGGTATTAAAGGTAAATTGCCCATCTAGGAGAATGGGCCAGCTAATAGAACTGGGCTGTATTCCTTGGGGGAAGGAGAGGATTGAAAGTTGCTGGTGACATATATGTGCATAAACAAAACCACTTTACAGTAACAAACATACACAAAATGACATCTCCAAAATGGCAGAGAAAGCAGCTGAAGACTGCTTTCCAAAGAAACTTCCAGAATAAGCTTTGTCATAATTGTGAAAAATAGTCAAAAATTTACAGCAAACATATTTATGAAGAAAGAAACAAATAAAGAAGAAAGAAAGAAATAAAGAATGAAAGAAAGAAAGAAAGAAAGAAAGAAAGAAAGAAAGAAAGAAAGAAAGAAAAGAAAAGAAAAGAAAGAGGAAAGGGGCCACAGAAAGGTAGAATAAGTTTGTGGCATTTCCACTTCCTCTTGCCTCACCTCTTCCCTGAAAGTAGCCATGTCCATGTTTGCAACCCTGGTGCATAATTCTGGATGGTTGGAACACAGCCATCTTGATTCACATGTTTAAACTGACTGGGAGCTATCTAGAGGATGATAAAAGAGACTGGTCTTATTTTGTTTAATAGTATTTATGCAGGAAGGTAACAAAGTGCTCATTGCTTGAAAAGCTCATAAGGCAAATGAAAAGCCTATGGCCACGGGGGACAGGGATTATAGATGGAATACAATTACAGTCTAAAGGCTTAGAGAAAAGCTAGGAAGAGTGGTTCTTTGGAAAGCAGGCATTCAAAAGCACCCACCTATACATGCAGGGTAACTTAGAAAGCCCAGGGAAGAACACACATTCAGAAAATACCCAACAGTTCCTAAACGTTCACCTCTGGTTGATCTGCAAACTCAATGCAAGCAGGAAGTGAGTGCTAAGGCAGAGTTGTGAAAGATCTGGCTAAGTGCTGAAGGAGTGTTCTAGTACAAAGCCGAAAGGTAAAGACTGGGAAAAGGGTTTATTTCCTTAAAAAAAACCCAGCTCATAGCTTTTCAATATATCTCTTTCAGAATATTAGTTGTCCACAAACTGAGTAGAGATCTCAATGACTACACACAACAAAGAATCCAGCCTTTTCAGAAGTGGTTTGGAAGAGTAAACTTGAGACTTTTATAGGTAAATTGATGTAACTAGAGACAATACCCATAAGTGAAATAAATAAGACTCACATGTGTAAGCATCTTTTTGTCTCCCTGGTGTGAGAAACTGAAAGAGTAAGTAAGGTCCAAAATGTACAATAGATATTGTGGAATAGGAAGAAATTGTTCGAAAGGAAAAAGGTGCTAGGGGGTGAGAAAAAGGAAAGAGAGGAAGGGAAAAGGGGGAAAAATTATAAGATAGTTATGCTACCAGTTTAGTTCATTCAAAAGAAAGTTTCGTGCTAATATTGTTTGGAAAATTTTCATGCCCATATCTTGTACTCTGAGTAAATACTTTAAAGGTAAAAATACACAATGTATTAACTATTTTTATTCTCCTACTATTCTGATATGAAATATCAGTATATTTGTTTTACTTTTTTTCCATAGAATAAAAAAAAAGTGGTTTGGAATATTGTTAAATGAAAGCATGAATGCAACAGCCTTTGACAATCAAGAACAACAAACGCTTTGGAAGGTGAGGCTCTGAAGTCCAGTTAGTATATTTAATATTCAAATGTCCAGTTTTCAGCAACAATAACAAAATCAAGGCATAAAATAAATAGAAAATATGGTCCATTCAAAGAAAAAAATTGACAGATGTCATTCCTGAGGGAGCAGAGACGTTATACTTACTCAAAAAAATTAAAACTGGCTTAAATACGCTCAAAGTGGAGCTGGGCATTGTGGATCTTCTGACAGTCCCAGCTACTCAGGGTGACGGCGAGGCAGGAGGAACACTTGAGCCCAGGGGTTCGAGACCAGCTGGGGTAACATAGCAAGACCCCCCTCAAAAATATGTAAGTAAATAAAAGAATAAACTCAAAGAAGTGAAGGAAACTATGGACAAAGAACATAAAGGAACCAGAAACATAATGTATGGACAAAATGGAAAAATCAGTAAAGAAACAGAAATTATAAAACATAACTGCTATGGGTTGGATTTTTTTCCCCAAAAAATTCATCTGTTGGATCCCAGATGCCCAATCTGGTAGCATTTGGAGATAAAGGCTTGGAAGGTAGTGAGGGGTAGGTGAGGTCATGAAGGTGAGGCCCTCATTCTGGGATTAGTGTTTGTTTTCCAAGGGCTTCTGACATCCTCTTAACATGTACAAAACAGGGTCAGTGATTTTGATTCCTTCCAGAACTGGGTACGTTTGAAGTCAGGATTCTCACCCTTCATAAGATTCTAATCACACAATATAAGATATAACAGTTGAATCCTCCTCCAAGTGATCTTCTGAAATTCATTCAGATTTTGCCAGATCATTCATAATAAATTTAAGTGGCTCCTGATTCTGGTTCTGTGTTTCCATGGTGATACACAGGGACTTCAAAACACTCCATCCTTACCTTCTAGGTCCTGCTTCAAAATATTGGATAATTAAATGTCAAATATAAAATTTTATTACTAACTCTCTACCTTTATCATAAAATATTCTGGCCTAATCAAAATTCATGGCTGTTACTTAAAATATTTGAAGTGCTACTTCAATTGACCAGAATAAATCATACTCAGTAGAACACTAGTCCTTTTCCTTGGCTGGAAGTACATACGATCTGAAAACATTTCTTAAGCACAAATAAAAGGCAGTGCTCTTATTATTGCTGGTACGTGTTCTTTGCGAGCTATACTTTGCAGTTAAAATAATGATAAGCTCACCAGGTAAACCAGGAGTCAGGGTGAAAACACTCAAAAGCATTTAAAGACCACGTGAAAGGTAATCACTTGTTCTCCTTCATCAGGCCTTACTTCCTGTTGGTGAATAAATTCGGATTCTATCCTCTCTCAGCCGGCTGCCACTGAAATTGGCACCTCTCATGCCCTTTGCTTCAGAGGTTTTCCTGTGCCCTGCATCTTTACTCTGGCCACTGCTCACGGTTTCCCAACACCTCATCTAAGAAGCCCACACAAGCGTTACAGTCCCTCTACATGGAAAACTGATCACTGGCACTACGTTACGTATTTGTATGCATTATTTATCTACCCATTAAAATGCATACTACACGAAACATCAAATATAGTCCTGTTCGCTGCCATACCTTCATGATTTATATCAGTACCTGGCAGAGAATAAGTGTTCAATCAGTGCTCAGTGAAAGAGTAAATAAAGGATGTCTCCTAAATATTCTAATTTGCACACTTTATTTTATAATACAAGCAATGCATTATAGAAGCATAACATATATACACATATATGTTACAGTATGATACATACTAAGTAGGTATGCACATATGTACAGGCACACACACATACACTGGGGCACTAGGAGCTTTACTGGTGGTTTAGAGACTTGTTAGCTAGAGAATGATCAAATCCAAATTTGACGGACTGGACATCTGAATATGTCCATAGAATCCACTAGTCCCCATCTGCAGCCACCCAGCTGAGAGCCATTTGGGGATAAAATGAGTTATTTCCTGGATGAATTCGTCACCAGCACTCTACTAGAATATCTTGGAATAGAGATGTTTCAGTGACTAAAGGAACATTAAAAATACGGTCATTCACATGAGTCATGAAGTGTAAATGAGCAGACTGTGAAAAAGTGAATTGCAAAGGCAAGCCATTTCCTGGACCTGGCAGTTGCAGCAAGGACCCAGGTGCCTGGAGAAGGAACATTTGGGACCACAAGGTGGCAGGTAACAGGATGTGGACACTTCCACATTCTGATAAAATAATGGCAAAATTATACCTATTCACTGGGTGCTTGGGCTTCGTAGACTCTTGGTAGAACCACATTGTTAAGCTTTTGAATTTCCTAAGTTTCCTTTTCTCAGCAATTCCCCACCCCATCCTCCAAAAGGAAGGCTAGGAAACAGTTATATTTTGTCATAATATAGATTTTGCCATATATTTTGCTATAAATTTGGCTCAATGAGTTGGATGATTTTGTATTACAAAAATTCTTTTTTTTTTTTTTTTTTTTTGTGGGTACCGGGGGGACGACCTCAGGACCTCGCGCGCCAACAGGCACCCGTGCCGCTGAGCGATATCACCGGCCCCTTTTTCGTATGTGGGATCCGGGAGTCGAACTCGGGCCTTCGCGCTTGCAAGGCAGGCGCTTAAGCCGCTGAGCCGTCTCACCGGCCCAAAAATTCTTTTAATAATTTTAGTAACCCAGGTAATTTCCTCATCCAGTACAAAATAGGACAAAAAGAGATGTGTGTCAGTGTTCATCAATATTTCACTCTGAAGCGAACTTACTGAAATTTAATAAACAATGTGATCATGAGGCGTGCCATTATGGGCTACCTATATGTATTTACGGAGATATCATACACAGTGTGTAGTAGGCTGCTGTAGATTTCCGAATTTATGTCACATTTGCATGTCACTGAATGAAGGGAAAGATAGTGCCACCCTTAGCTGAAACATTTGGAAAACAGTTATTAATTGAAGGTTTAGAGTATCCTGGAGTCGTCACATAAAACTGTGAAGCAAATTTCAGAGACAAAGGCTGTTGATGGTTCTTCTCTGGGTAAAGCTTACTCTTAATTAACCACATTGTACCTCTATCATTTGTCTCTCCTTGGGCAGATTATCTAGTTTGCCATATTTTGTAGTTTGATTATGCTTAATAAAGGCTTCAAATATACAATCAAATATGCAAAATTCTCTTCCCAAATGTATTTCTTTATTCTGGGAGCCAATTCTTTTCCCATTAGCTATATTGAGATAAACAACAAATGGCAAATTACTTTCTGATTTAATATATTTCTGGTTCACGTGTCTCAGTACTTGGTGATGATATGAAATAAACTCCTCCCTTCTATGGTTCATGTTGATAAAGCATGACCTCAGTGTAGACCCAAAGCCAGGGATTTAAAATTACTCCTTCTTGAGGTTTCTAAAAATTACTTTTAATGAAAAGTAAGGACCGTGTTTTCCAAATGAGATGTTTTATTTATCTCAAATAAGATCAGAAATTTCCTTTGGCAGCTAGTATGCATTCTAAATTGTTTTTTCCAAAGAAATTATAATTATGAAACATTTTAACTCTGTACATAATTCAGTATGAACACTGAAATTAATACATGAAATATATAATCTCACCATAGGTATCCTGTTGTCACTGCAGTAGTGTGACTCTTTGAGAAGTGTTCACTTATTTTCTTATTTGTTAAGCTTTTCTGCTGAAAATAGAAAATATTACGTTACTCCACTATAAGCCAAAGGTGTAGGGAACTTTCATGGGAGGCTCCACACCCAAGCCTTTATTTCACCAGGATTTGACTGATATCCACAGAAGTGGAGAAAACCCTCAGCTGTAGGCATCCTCGTGGTAATTAATACTGACTTGTCCTCATTTGGGCCGGAGGTTTACAGCAAGTGTTAGTGTGGTATCACTAGAAATTTAGAATTCTCTTAGACCGCTGCAAACACTGGTCCTCAGAATAGGGGTGTGGTGGTGCAGGCCTCTTATCCTAGTACTCCAGGAGGCTGAGACAGGAGGATCACAAGTTGCAAGTTCAAGCTCAGCCTGGGCAACTTAGTGACTCAAGTGAAAGCCTGCCTCAAAATGAAAAATAGAAGAGGGCTGGGGATGTAGCTCAGTGTGAGAGCCAGGGGTTCAAACCCCGCTACTAAGAAAAAAGTTCTCAGAATGGAGCCCAGAAATGCACATTTCTAGGAAGCACTGAGGCTGTTTTGAGCCACAAGAATTTAGGACCCACCGGAACCAAATCACGTCCATAGTTTCTATATAAAGCATCTTGTAGGAAAGGCAACTTTGTTTCAAAAGCCTCCTTATTTTATACTGCAACAAACATAGATATTTTGTGGCGCTGGCAGTGAGTTTAGCATACAGTCTAGAGAAAGCAAGGGAGGGTTTAGGCTAATTTTAGAGCCTGCTAACCCGCTCCTAGATGTCAGAGCACTGTCAGGCTTCCTGTGACTGCTCCTGTGACTGCCAGAAGAGCGCAGAGCCATGCGATCTGCTCTGCCTGTGCCTGACAGGGCTGAGCAGCTCACACGCAAACTCCTAATTTCACCCAGGCATGGCGCAGGCAGCATCTGTCCTGTGGGGCTCCGATAAAGAAGGGAAGGGAGGGACAAAAAAGAAAAGTCACACCGTGACACGAGCTGCTGAGAATGAGTCGAACCCCGCCACTGTTGCGCACCCTTGATGTTCATTACCTTATGTCATCTTTATAAACATTTTAGGATAGCATGTTTTCCCCCATTAGTGTATTTCGGCCAGACTGAACCCTCCAGGAGATGAGTTCTCTGCGGTTGCGTAATGGCTAAATGTCGGACGCACAGTCCAGGCTCACATCTTTGTCATGCACCAGATGCAGAACACTGGAGACACCGTTTAGTAATAAGAAGAATAACTGCAGCAATAAAACGAGTAGCTAAGCTGTACTGAGAAGTTCTTTCAATTCACAAATGATTGCTGAGTGTCTAGCATTACAGGGAACTCTTTTATTTTCCAAATTCTAATTCTTTTTTTTTCCCCCTGTGGAATTTATTTGTTCAGTTGTTTTAAGTGTTATTGGCACATGTTTGCAGAACACAGTGATTGCATTCCTCCCGGGGTGTCGACACACGTCTACACAGCACTTCTCAGGTCTTCCCCCACCCTCCCTCCCTAGTCTTCCATCTCTTGGTCTCCTTTCCTTTTGCAAAAGATTTATTTCTCTGTTTCTCTGTTTCTTTTATTTTGCTCTTTATCATCTCAATAATATCACAAAGTCATGCTTGTATCACCTCCATCTTTAAGATGTGGAAACTGAGGCTGGGATATTCCAAGACCGTTGTCTAAATCTGGAAAGCTGGTCCTGAGAGTGTGAGAATGCAGACCTCGCCCACGGACCTCTCTGAAATGCCCAACCTGCCCACCCTTTCTTTCTGCTGCTCTTGGGAGACCTGATTCCCAGGGTGAGGGCAGAGTCCAGTTGTGAGGGGTACAAGGAGCCAAGTCCGGTGTTCAGTCCTGCCGGGGAACAGCACCCTTCAGGGCAGGATCAAGGCTGGACTCCTCTTAGGTTGCCCCGTGGTGCCCCTGCATCCTCTGCTGGGCATGGCACTCAAGGGCCTGGGCGTTACGGCCTGCTCAGGGGCCTCTGTGCACCGCTGCTGCCCTCCTCGCCCTGTGACAGGTGAGTGAAGCAGTGCCCGTGCTGCCCCGACTTCAGGAGCTCACTGCCCAAGGCTTCTCCCAGATCCCTCAGGTAGAAGGAGGAGGAGGCGCAGGACGCAGAGGCGGGTAGGAGGGCGAGGAGGAGGAGGACAGTGCAGGGCCAAGTACTTGCAGATGAGTGGAAGTAGAGGAGCAGATAAAGAAAATGTGGCGGTTGTACCCAGTAGAGTACTACTTGGCTATAAAGAACAATAAACCGGAGTCTTGTGTGTGAAAATGGACACACCTTGAGACTGTAATGTTATGTGAAATGAATCAGACACACAAGCTTACATATGTCATGCTTTCTCTTATATGTGAAACCCAACATATAAGGAAAATACAGATAGGGAAATAAAGATATGGAAAATAAAATAAAATAAAAGATAGATAATAAGAAACAAGAGAGAGAGAGCATTGGAAACAGGAAGGGAAACAAGAGATGGAGGGAAGTGGGCAGGAGGGGAAGAGGAGGAAAAAGAAATAAGATGTGTGATGTGCACACACCAGCTCTTCACCAGGAAGGGAATCATTAGGTACTGCAAACAAGTACTAATGAAAATTAACAAAATAATAAATAAAAGGAAAAGAAAGAGGTAAATAGTCACTGCTTGGCTTCACAATGCAAGCACCAAATTGCTTTTGAACTAAATTACTAACTTTTAAAATCACATCTTATTATTTTTTGAAAACCTTTTGGGCATGAAATACACACTCATCTGTCAAAATCTGACTTTTTAAAGAACTACTGTCTTCACAGTTTCTCCAGCGCCTAGAAAATACCAGTTAAGTGTTCTCCTGCAAGGTGGACTCGCGAGACGGCGGTGGAGATTCTGAAACACACTATGGATTCCTCTAAAATGCAAGCGCACAAAGGACTGAAGGAAAATGTTTGCCAAAGTACATTCTGAGAATTGTTAAGCGAGATACAGGGAAAATTCAAAGCGTTTTTCCCCCAAACCAAACATTGCCAATTTGACTCTATTTCCCATTGGGTACATTACCTTTTCTAATTTAACAAGAATTAATAAAAGAAACAAAAATGCATATTATCAAGTTAATAACCACCATGCAAACTGTATTTTCTCTGTCAAAAAAAAAAAAAGTCAAGAGTGTTTGTAATGCAGCCAACATCATTTTCAGATTTAATCCATTTCAGCGCTATTTTAAGGTGTTTTCAGTGTATCCAAGGAATAGCTAGGAGGTACACTAACGCAGAGGCATTAAAAGATAGTTACATTTAAATCTGTTCATAGCTTGTTTTTGTGGGACTAAGTCTTTAAAAAGCAGCTAGTGAATATTCACCCCAGAAGCCACCACTGATAAAGGGTGGGAGCCCCCTGGATGGCTGGGTTCAAGCAGGTTTCCACTGCTAACTTGGGAATCAGCATTGCCTGAGGAAAAAACCTGCATTGCTGAAGCCACCTTCCTGGTCATAGAAGTCCTGGTCATAGGACTTCAAATGTGAGTCTTTACTTAGGACAGCAGAAATTATTAGGCTAAGTGAAATGAATAAAATGTAGTTTCAGAGTGGAAGGTCCTGATGAGACACTAATGTGATGGAAAATGTTTGCAGATTGGATGCTAACATCAGGCTGTGGTGGGGGCTGTGGGAGCCAGGTGGGACTGCCCCCACGGTGACTGGGACAGGGTCACTTCAAGTCACTCTCAGACAGACCCGGAACAGCGTTCGAGCTAATGCAACATTATTTGTCATCACTCAGAGTTAGTCGTTTTGTCCCCCCCCCCCATGATTAATAGAGCTGTAACAGACAACACAAATGCCAGCTCTCAGTAGTTTCTTCCCAAGATCTTACGGTGACCTTCTGGGCTCCGCCACCGCAGCTGATTCCCTCCACCTCTCACCGAAGCGGAGACGGTAGGAAGAGCAACCCAGCCACATCTCTTCCAGATGTTCTCCTCCAGCGCTAACAGACAGGACAGGCACAAAACCACCGTTTGCTGAATGTTTAAGTGACAACTTTCAGGGTGAAGACACAACATCTTTTTTCTCAATTTACCAGAAAAATCACCGGGATCTAGACAATTCATTTACATGCATCTTATTTTTCTGTCTAGAATAAGATAAATACCTGAAGTTACTTCTTTCTTTAAAATTAAAGGAGAGACTGGCCTCAGAACATCAAAAGAAAGAGGGCAGAACGTTCTCTTTCTTTTTCACTCAAGAGGGTAGTAAGTAAGCAATTCCCAAAAGGCTTAATTTTAAAAAATGTAGTTCACAGGAAGCAAGATAAACAAGTGAAAATCTCAGAACTTGCGCAGACAGACAAGAGTGACTTTGTCAGAATAGAAAAGCCAGGCTAGCTCTGCAGATGTAACTCAAACTTGGGTTAAATTCACTTACTGCAGAGTTTCCTACATCAATAATCAGGCTTATCTTTACGTTTTAATAATGACTCCTGAAGATATTTAACAGGTGGCAACATGGAGCAGACTCAGTGAACTACTGTTGAATAATTATAGGCCTATTGATGTTCACTAAGCATTTATTATGGGTAAAAGGAGAAACAGGACACAGTTACAAGTGTCCATGGATCCACCAAAGTCAAAAAGTGTCATCTTACCCCACACAGAATTCTTGACCAACTCATGGGAACACACACTACAGTAAAGCCCACCTGTTATCCACCAAAACATGTTCCAAGCTGTGATAAAATGCCTTGCTCTATTTATGCGCTGAAGGTTGGGCAAGTTTAATGCACCAGTCTGTGCTTGTAATGAATCAAGAAAAATACATGCATACGTGTTATTTTATTTTTTCTTTTGACATACTTTTAAACTCACAGAAATTTTTTCTAAAAAACAGCACAGAGATTTCCCATAGACTAGTCATCCAGCTCTCTTTAATGGTAACAACTTACATGACTGTAGTAAAATCCTCCAAACCAGGCAATGAGCACTGGTTGCAATTCTCTTAAGTACACAGTGTTTATTCATATTTCACTCGTTATTCCCCTAAGTTCCTTTCTGTGCTGTAGGACCCAATCCAGGAGCTAGTTACCATGGCTTATGATCATTCAACCTGAGACAATTTTCATTCTTCTTTAACTTCCATACTCTGGCCACATCTGATGAGTACTGGTCAGACACTTGCTAGAATGTCTCATTCTGGGGTCACTTGATAATTTTTTCCTGCTCAGATTGGCACTTGGCAGGAATAGCACACAGTTATGCTATGTTTTTCCCAGGGTTCCCACTGGGGACACCCGCGGATGGCGGCATCGTATTCCTGGTGACGTCAGTCTGGAGCATGAGCTAGTGTGTGTGCTGGGATTCTCCACAGCCAAGTGATGGTTTTCCTTGTGTAACTGTTGACTATCTTGGGGAGATATTCCGATCTTATGCTAGGAGCCTATTTTCCCTCAAACTTTTACCAACTGATTTTAGAATTCATAACAGAGTCTTCCCTGTGGTAAATATCATTGTGTTACTGATGAGCGGCAGTTTTAGATTTTACTCATTTTTTTACATATTTCATTGGAACACTTCTGCAAGGAAGAGCTGTCCTTCCTTGTTTATCTCTTTATTTACTCAGTTATTTCTTTGTATCTTGATGTTGCCATGGATTTTTGTTGTTGTTCTGTGAGTTATAACCCTAAGTGCTATTTTTTTATTGCCCAAATTTTTCTCCTCTTGCCTGTGGAAATTTTATTCAATTAACTCCTATATTCTTTTGAAAGTTTCCTTATCCTTTTTGAAGACTTCCTGATGGTCTGGAGGCACAAGAACTTTTGGAGTCATGTTTTTTCCTCTGCCCTAATCCTCCAATAAGTCATTCTCCAGAAGCCCTGCTTCCTGTTTTTGACAAAGAGTACTTTAAAAAAAGAACTTCATTTTAAGAATTGGAGACATAAAGATTAACATTTTAAAAAGCAACCTATTTATCGAAACCCTATAAAACAACATTTCTCTCAAATTACGCACGGAATGTACTCTCAGTTAATATCATATTAAATAGTAATGAATATGTTATTTGCTTATATTTGAGAGTCAAGAGATTTTACATGCAGATATTATGAGATGCAAGTCTCAGGTTGAGCCTAAAAGATTTAATCATCATGGGCAAGTTGGAAAAACTAATGTGAACATTACACTAAAATCTGATTTCCCTGGGACCAAAAAGTTTCAGGGAAAATTATGTACAGTGCACTACTGGACCATTGTGTGTAGGCGTGCATGTGTATTTGGGTGTCTGTGAAGTAAACCAAGGGGAAACCAAGCTTCCATGAAAGACTCAGCCAAACCAAGAGTCAGGCCAAGCAGTCTTCTTTGCCTGACTGTAAAATGCTTCCTTGACTGGGGGTAGCTTCTAGCTCCAGAGTGAGAGCCATAATTTGAATGTGTTGCTGGTAAGTTCCCTGTGAAGGCAATAAGGCTTTGATCTTTGCAAAGGTGTCTTTAAATTCTGGCCAGTGTAGAGCAGTTCTAGATATGCCCAAGGGCTCATGTGAGCACAGCCAGGCCGGGAAGACTCAGGCCCACCCAGGGAAAGGGCTATTTCTTAGGGTGCATGGGGTCCCTGAAACTCCTCTGACAGGTGTGCAGGGACTAGAGTCTAACTAGGACAGTGAGGGGCTGAATTCCCCAAAACTGGTCATACCCACCAAGGCATGAGTGCATTCCTACCCCAGGCCTGGCAAGGCTTAACAGCCCTGGTTATGGTTAAAAATACAATACCCAGAGCTTTTGTTCTCATAAGCATTCCTGCTACAGCCCTGTCTCCTGTCTCCACCCAAAGAGAGAGAGAACTAGGTTTAAAATTGATGTAGACAATCTCAAACCCAGGATCAAGACACAATATAAATATATTCCCTATGTTTGCAACCTCAGGCCCAAATTTTAATCAAATGTGCTTGCAGTTTTTATTAAGCAAGGTGAGTTACATTCACACTGTTGCTTTAATTAAGCTCATTGGGAAAATTAGAATGATTCACAGTAATATTTGCATTGTTTCTAGGTGACAGGGAATGACCATACTTCCAAGCATCCTTGCTTTGATTAGTACAAGTTCCTAAGAATCCATACTTGGACGCTTGTGATAAATGATACAAAAGGATCTCTTTCATCTTAACTTCAATTTCATTCTATTTGAAATTTTTAAACATTGCCATTTCCTTGTTGAGGGATCATGCTATGACAAATTTAAAGTACTGCATCTAAATGACAACGAAAAACTGCAATTTGCTTAATGAATAGCTTGTTGAAATGTCTGATATTCATGACAGTTTACTTTTGCTGGCAGTTTTAAAATGTATTATCTGAAATATGGTCTGAACAAGAGGAAAAGATTAACCTTTCAAATGTTAATTTATTTCAATAAATCCCCTAAAGCTAGAAGAATAAATATCTAGAGCAATCAACTTTCCCCTGCATGTTAAATACGTCAAAGGCACATTATGTAACAAATCTAACTATTCTTAAATCTAGCACCTTAAAATGTCGTAAAATGGATGTTAGAATTCACTTTGTAACTCTGACAGAACCGAAAACTCCTGTAGTATTGACTTTTCTCCTGTACTTGCCTGCTTTTTTGTTGAGGTCATGTTGAGCTTTTCCCGTGTGTGTAGATTATCTCATAACATTTAGCCTCTACTGCTGGCACTAAGTTTTCCAGCATCATCCCTAAACTTTCTTTTGTGGACATTCTCTGGCTGCCCTCTTTCAGGGAAAATCTTCTCACCATTCAGCTAGGGATATGGTCATATTTATTTACTAATTCATAGAATAAAATCAAACACCACTGAATGCTCTGATGTGAAGAATGAAAGAGTGAAAATTGAAAGAGCTGTAAGGCAATAGCTTTCAATTTAATAGGATACAAAGCAGATGTTAAAATTAACAAAATACAATCAATATTGTAAAGCATTGCCCTCCAAAATATATACAACAAAAAAGTGCTGTAAAGAAAAAGATCTTTGCTCTGGATTTGCCTCTGATATTGCATACTATGTGAATTTGAAAGGGGGTCTGATTGTTTTGCCTGAATTTTAACTAATTCGAAAATAAAAATTCTATCTGGAGTTTTGTTTCATGACCTCATATTTTTATATATGTATTCTATTATGTAATTACTTATTAGAATGTAGTTCTTTCCTACAAGTTGTTTTATAGGATTTTATTCTATAGCTTACTCTTGAATTAACATGTTTCGGCCACTGTTTTATAATCTATATAATCTATCTATCTATATCTATATCTATATCTATCTATCTATCTATCTATATATATATATATATATATATATATATTTTTTTTTTTTTTTTTTTTTGGTACTGGGAATTGAACTCAGGACCTCGCACTTGCCAGGCAGGCTCTGTGCTGCTAAGCTATATCTCCGGCCCTATAATTCCTGGCCCTATATTTGACATGAGTTATCTGTGCATATTTTTGCCCTGTGAAAATAAACAAGCAAATAAATGACAACAAAAGGAAAAGCCTAGCATAAAACTTCTTTTCCTCTCATGAACTTCTAAGGATAAATCAGCCCTCCAGCTAAGAAGCCGAACAACCAGGTGGACACCTACTTCCATGCCCAGAGCCTTGGCAGAGATATGAAGGTCTCAGGACACAAATCTTAGAAACTTCACAGGTCGCAGGTGAGGCTTCTATTAAGAATAGCTATTTTTGGGGGGGTGTTCATTTTTGTCTCTAAGAACTTGCAAATTATAAGCAACGACCCAGCAGTAGATACAATGAGCAGTCATTGATGAGAAAGTACGGTTTTAAGAAATCCAACAGAATAGTTACAAAAAAATCAGTTTAGAGTGCAGCAAGGAGAACGAGACCTGGTGAATACATCAACACACCAAAAGCAGGGCAAAATAAAATAATAAAAATTACCCGAAACCCACATTCAAAGCAATTTAAACTGCCTTGGATTAAGGTCGTCTCTCATGAGCAATTCGCCTGCCAAAGCAAAATTAAGGATCAAAAAATAAATATTTTAGGTGTTAGGATCATGTGTGGATTCTGACACACACACATGCACACACATGCACACACACACCCACTCACAGGCCTGAAACATGTAAAATACATTAGTAGCTTTAAGATTCTACAGAAACAAGCAGGAGAGCCTCTGTAATCACGCCTTTTTCCTCCTCCTTCTCTTCCTCCTCTCTTCCTCTTTCTTTCCATAACTCGCTACGCATTCTGGTTGACACTTGCAATGTTCCTGTTTGTTTATGTCACTTGTCTTTATTTTAGTATCCTGGTAGGTGTGAAGGTACTCACTATGTTTGCATTTCCTTTTCCCTGATAACTGATCACGTTAAGCTTTTTTTCAAGTTTACTGCTCATGTCTGTATTTTCCTTGAAGAAATAGATATTTAAATCTTTTGGCCATTTTTGTTGGTATTTTTGATGTTGAGTGATGGGTGGTCTTTATATTTTGGATATGAAATCCTTATCAAAAGTAAAAAATAAAATTAAGTGGCAAGATCAAATAACCAAAAACCAAGAGAAAAAACTCATTGAGCTACATACGCGTGAATTTTTGTGCACTTTTCTATAGGCATATTGTACTTTAATTGAAGATTTACAGTGTAATAAAAGTAAAAATATGAGAATATTTGTGCCGAAAGTGGAATTATTTTTATTTTTATATTATATAAATATATATTTAATTTTAAATTAACTTTATTGCATCTTCCTCTTTGAGATGTTTTTATTATAGTTATTGAGTGAAAATTATCTGAATTGTTTAATAGATTTCTCAAGTTCTGAAAAGCAATGATCCCCTCAGACTCGGTACTATTCCCTGGGTTCATGTTTGTGAACTCCAAGGCAATGAGCTTCTTTTGCCAAGGCCCTCATTTTCGCTACACAATTATGTATTCCATTATGATCCTAATCCTCCCTTAGGGGACAAGAGTCATGAAGGGTTAGCTGTTCTCGTCAACAAGTTTTTCTTCCTTTTTGAACAATAGATTTTGAGAAAAAGGCAAAGCAACCTGCAGTAGATGCTCTCTTTTAACAGGCTGAGATTTGTTCCGAGGGGTTAACTCAGTGAAGTAATCTAAACTCTATTGTATTTTTAGTAGCTAAGTCTTACATTAATGCCTTATTTTATTTCTCACTGTCAGAGTCTTTTAAACTTTGTGGAAAGATAACGTGCTTCCCTGGATTTACTTCGCCTTCAAGATACATAGATAATTAACGATGCAGTCAGAGTTTCTTCTCACCACATTATTTTTAAACAATATGATTTATTGCCTATGGTACAAGAGAGATAGAAACAGGTATGGTAATTGTAAAAATCCCATTTGGTTGCATTATTAGCCTTAGGCACCCGGTTCACATCTGACCACCTCTATAATGCTGCAACTGTCACAGCTGGTTTCTTGCAATTGAATTTGAGGTATTAATGAATGTAGAAGTGCAAATTTTAGAAATAAAAACTGGCATTTAGATCAAAAATAAAAATAATTTTGAATTTGGGTGGCATCAACCTGTAGGTGAGAAACGGAGCTGTGTGAATAGAGGGTCCACCAAAATCCTACTGAGTATGCAGTAATACAGTGCCTCAGTTTGCAGGGTACGTTAAAGGGCTTTTGGCATCAGGGCCCTGAACACATGCTCTCTCGATGATGGTGACAGCTATCCACAGAAGCAACAAGGAAACTATGAAGATGCTTGTTTCACAGCTAAGGACAAAGCTTGCGAAGCACGTTGACATTCACTCTAAATGTTTAAAATGCGGGTCCAAGACTAGAATTCTTATTTTCTCATTCCTAGTCCACTGCCCCTTGAGAAACTTGAATAATAATTTCACTTAAGAGCAGGAGCAAAATCCAATTAAAGGAGACAGAGTTAAGCGAGAGCAGATCTACAAGGCTCTAGGAAGCCCCAGAAGCAGTGTCAAGAAGATGCAGTGACAAGAACGCCCTGCGCTGGAAGGAGGTCAGGGCCTTGTCAACGTTGCAGCCCTATGCAGATGTTATCCACTGTTTACCACCCTGGTTATTATTCCATGAGTGCACTAAGACCATTAGGTAATTACGAGCACAGGCTAACTCCTGAAAGTAAATGCGAAAGTCTCCGAAGGTCCTCCTGGACTCCTTTCCTGAATGTAAAGTGCTCAAAACCCAAATGAGGTGGTTGAGTATGCACAGAGATACAGAGCCATTAAAACGAAGGTGACCCATAGCTTTCCCAATAACATGCATTTTAGCTAAATCAACATTTCTGCTCCGCCTTCACCCTACTCCTCCAGGTTATTAGCTCATCGCCGGTCAGCAAGTCACGTCCCCTCTTCCTGTCCAGGCGGAGACAATTACTCTGCCTTCTATGAGCCCAGTACTTTGTTTTAGGTACCAAGAAGGCCAGAAGAAAATGTTCATCCTCACTATCTTTAGCCTAATTGAATTAAAGACAATATAATAACTTAGAAAACTTGACACCAATCAGTCTATTAAGAAAAGAACTTCATGTAAGAGAAACCATGCAATACTTAAGCTAGTGTGTCTACCTTACTTCACTTAACATCATAGTCTCAAGTTGCATCCATTTGCCTGCAAATGCCTCAAGCTTGTCCTTCTTTAGGGCAGAGTAGTACTTCATTGTGTATAAATACCACCTTTTTTTATTCATTCACCTGTTGGTGGACATATGTGCCGTTTCCAAGATTTAGCTATTATAAGTCGTGCTGCTATAAACATAGGTATGCATTTAAGCCTGTAATATGATGCCTTCAACGCTTTGGGGAAGATACCTAGAAGAGGGATAGCTGCTTCAAGTGGAATTTCTATTTTTATTTTTTTTAAGGACTCTCCACACTGATTCCCATTGTGTTTGTCATAGTTTACACTCCCACCAAGTGTTCCATTTTCCTCACATCCTTGCCAGCATTTTTTGCTATTTGAGTTTTTGATGATGGCCATTCTTTCTGGGAGAGGGAGGGACTAGAAGATAAATAAGAAGTAGGGAGAAATTCAAGTAATTCCCCAAATTATATCCCACTGTTTCAAAGTATTTTAAGGTAGATGCTGATTTGTTTCATTTATACTATTAGTTTCTTTTCTGTCATTGAAAAGAAAATTTTATCCTTTTATTTGTTTGTTTCTTCTTTGTAAGGACTTCCATTGTCTATGACTTGAACTCTTAGTAACATTTTGGGCATTCATTTAAGATCATGATACACAGTGGATTAGCCATTGCTATTCTCAAATTATTTTAGGAAATTTTGTTTTATTTTTTTCATACAATCAAAGAGTATTTTATGTATTTTCTTTATTAATATCTTATTGTACTACTTTAAAATACAAAAAACCTTCAGAGTATCAATTGATTATAAAATATTTAATAGTGCTGCTTGCCTATACATGAGTGGGTTTTCTAAAAGGAGTAGCGTAACATAAATTGTGGTGTCAACTTGAATACGAAGTGCCCAGTGGATTAGCTGAGCACAGCTCTGGGCATGTCTGGATGCCGGACTCGCTGAAGACTGAAGCCCCACCCGGGATATGGGTGGCACCAACCAGTGGGCTTGTAACCAGGATGGAATAAAAAGGGGAAGAAGGAAGTCTCGCTTCTGCTTTTTCAGAGAAGCTCAGGTCTTCGCCATCACCTTTGTCCAATGGTCTTCAGGCTCCCGGAGCAGACTGTTCAGCCCTCTGAGCCAGACTTTCTCCCTTGGACTCTGGAGTGAGCTCCAAGCTTTCCACTTCTGGCTGGGATCCTCGGTTCTCCAGCGTGCAGACGGCCTCTTTGCATTCTTCCACTCTGACTCTGCAGGCAGACACTGTATATATACAATTAAGTCTGTTCCTCTCATGCACACTAACGGATGCAAATGACATCATTATATCCACATCCTTCTTTTATTTATCAAAGTGCTAATTTTTAAATTCACATCAAGTTAAAATTTGTTTTTCAAACCTAGCCCTCTTCTCTTATTTTGTTATTGTCAGGAGGCAGAATGAAACCATAACCATAAATGAAACCATTTATGAAACCATAACTTTGACGCTGTGTGGTTGACAGAGAAGAGCTGAGCCCTTTAGAATTGGCTGGAGCTGCCAAACCCAGCCACATGTTGTCACTGCTACTACACAGCGATACTCAGAAATGAGGGCTGGGGGTGTAGCTCAGTGCTGCAAGCCTTGCCTAGCATGTGTGAGGATCTGGCATCTATTCTCAGCAAGTCCAAGCACAACTGCTAGGGCAACCATAAAAGAAATTTTATTTCCAGTCGGTAACTCATTGGAGAAAAACCATTCCCTGATAATCTCACCACCAGAAGAGCAAATTTATTTTTGAAATGCCATGATTTTGCCATGTCAACTCTTACTCAAAAGCCTAATGTGGCATTCTTAGCACAGGGTGATGTTTTTGTATTTATAAGTGTATTTACTTCTAAAGTGTAAGTCCAAGCCAGGCTACATCCGTGGCATGGAATGACCATCACCGAGAGAGCATGCCCAGCTGCAGACCAGGTTGTTCATGGCCTTTATTGCTTCTAGAGTCACCTGAAAATCCCTATTACTTAAATCAGAACCGCTGGGTGGGACTAGGTATCAGCAGGTTTTGAAGCTCTCCGGACAATCTCAACACACTGGCAAGTTGGAGGACCGCTGACTTCAGGGTTCTGATGGCGCCGTGTGCTCCCTTTCCCCTTCCTAACCAGGAAGACCACTCCACTTCCCGTGTGACTTACCTGACAGCGCTACTGCCTGCATTAAAACGATGCACATGACCTGGAGTGAGGGTGGAAGGACAGAGTGGAAGAAGGACATGGTGCTTTAACCGACTCAGTTTTGGCTCCACCAAATTTAATTGTATATATACAGTGTCTGCCTGCAGCTCTTGATCTGGGTAGAAAAAATAACTGGAAAGGAAGATCATATTTCCTGATTCCTTTGACTTTTTGAGTCATATTTTTATGACTGCATTTTTTATTTAGAAAACCAAAGCTTTTGGTGTTATAGTGGAAATGGAATTAGCCTCAGAGCCCTGCGTTTTTCTCTTCATTCTATGAAGCACTATGTAGCTCAGCTCTGTAAATACGGCTGATTCACTCTTGAACAACAGAGGGAATTCTTCATCACAAACTGAAGGCTTTATGATTAAGTGCTAAAGAGTGTTTAGGATGACTTCAGAAAAGAAAAATCTTCACACACTATACAAATATTTTAAGTGGATGGGTAAACTTACTGTGACTGATGATCCTGGGCAGTTAATTACTTAGAAGTGATAGATTGCTACTGTAACATAATTTGTAACTGTCATTAATGATGTTATGCTTGCCTTCTAAAGAAACGTTAATATTATTTATTATGTCAAGTGACACCCTTAGTATAACACCATTCATTGTATGAGGAGATGGGTAAGTAAGGGCAAATTCAGGGTTGTGTTGCTAATGCTATTGTGTTTCTATTCATTTGTTATGCATAAAAATCGCTGGAAATCTCAGTACTACCGTACCAGTTCCCTATATTTTGTGTCGGTGAACTTGCCCATTATTTTCATTCCTAAATTTATTTGATTTCTAGTTCAAGTAAGACATTGAGAATACAAACCAAGTAATATCTATCCTTTACAATAACTCTGTACCTATATGATCATGTAACTTCTCTTAACTAACCAAGGAACTTGCTAGTCCTGATCACATAATCTCATTCATTTTTATTTCCATATCAAGCTTTTCAGGCCCTCAGCAAATGTTGATGAATTTGTAAGCAACGCAGCAAATGAGCCAAAGGGGCGACTGTCTCTGCTTGGTGGATGCTTTGCTGCTGACAGAGGACAGCAGGAGCCACAGACTTCACCGAAGTCCGGAAGGAGGTCACTGCGGCCTTCCAGCGTTCGTCTCGCATTCATTTCATGCAGATTTCCCGACCCTTTCGATTGTTACCAGAAGCATTCCTGCTTCTAAATGCCAAAGAGTACGATCACTATCATTTCGTTTTTCTCAAAAAAATTTAAAGCAAATACAACTCGCACGTTGAGAAGAGAAGACGGAGTTTATTACTCAGCTTGGGAAAACATGAGCCGACGTTTAGTAAGCCTGATGAGAGGTCAACAGAAAGGTTCAGAGTGAGAATGGGCTCGAGACCGACCACCCGCACCTGGAGAATGTAGTCGCGCGGGACGCAGGGTTGCTTCCGATCACGGAGGCCGGTGCTTGGTCCACGGAATCACCCCGTTTTTGTGAGATTCCCTAGGCTGAGTCTCAGTTCGTGCAGGGCTCATCAGAGCAAGGCCTGTACTATAGATGAGCACAGAGCCAGCTGCCCTTTAGAAGCGGACTGATTATGTAATGCCTTTGCTTAGCACGTGGCTCACATTTCAGCCTCCTGTTTACTGCGCTCGGAGTGTTTTCCTTTGCACTTGCATTCATCCTCTGAGTTTTACAGCCGCGAGGGTTCCTCTTATGCAATCATTTATAGCCATTTTATTTTTTCATTTTAATGGCACAGTGTTCTGGCGGATTATCTCAAGGATCCCAGGTGTCAGATCCGCATGCTGCTTTGACTCTGGGGCCACCAGCAAGAGGGAGTGCAGACTCGGGGTTGCGGATTTTGCTTTTTGTTTTGCGCTTTGAAGGTTTTCATATTTCAGGTATGAAGACATGGTTTCCCCTAGCACATTGATAAAAGAAGTGAATTTAATTTAATTTTATTTCTTCACCAGTGATGTTTCTACATCAAACTAGCACTGTGAATTTCATTTTGTCAAATATAAAGTAAAAAGGAGATTCAACTGATACGAAAAGGCTGAAAAAACAATCCCTGATCGTCTTTTATGTTGAATTACATAAATCAGCATACTGTAAACAGTAAATCATCTGTGATTATTGAAGATCTCCTGAGTGAAAAACTCTAGTGAGAAATTAGAAAACTAACAAGCTAAGGATACAAACAAGCAAACAAGGTATTGATCTGATGAGGAAACAAGTCCGAGCTGGCCAAATATCCTGGATGACTTTTTTTCCCTCGAGAAATGAGACAGTTCCTCCGCTGCCGGTCGCCACCATCAGGACTCTGTGTTATTTCTGCTTCGAGGGTTTCATCTTCGTCTACGTGAAAAAGGAATGATAAGGAATGCCTAGGACAGAAAGGTAATTTCCCTTCCCACGCGGCATGGTTCTGTAAAAACAAACATGTTCACCATGCAGCTTTAAACAATTAAAACCATATGTCAATTTCTGACCCGCCTAAAGAGTAAGAGGGTTGATGTTGCTTCTTTAATCTGAAAACTGTCAGATCTTAAGACATTCATCTGAGAATTTATGAACTTTCATATTAATAAAACATCTTTTTACTTGGTATTTGTAGGCTTACTGGCCTAGATGTAAAGACTGTAGTTCATTAGACAAAACAGTTTTCTTATGACTAAATTATATTTAATGGTTTATTAAATTATGTAATACTCTAAGCAAAATCAACTCAATTCAGTTTCCCAAAAATAAAACCAAGGAGAGTCAGTAGAAATACAGCCTACATCTGTTATGAAACTCACAGACCCTAAAATCCAGAATCACAGCACGTAAAGGAACAAAAGCAAGCAGTAAAGTGGTAATGAACCCTGCAGAGGAGGCAAGTTTAATCCAAGCTAGTTTCCACCATGGTGAACTTGAACCGAGAACTCTGAAAAGACACCAAAATCCACATCTACCATTGAGAGCTCATCCAATGAGCCTTTTAGTGTCTCATTTCTCATTCAAAAATAATTAAGCATTGTGAGATATTTGAGGAAACGCTCCACTTAAAAAGAGTGAAACCAAAACAAACCAACAAAGGAAAACTTGGAGAAATTTTCCAGTTCAGTGATGAGAGGTAAGTGCCAATACCACAAAATAGGTATTCTCAACAAATCAAAGAACTGCATTTCTAACATAAGGACAGACAAGCATGAATAGAAACTGGAAAAAACTCTTGAAAATTTAAAATATAATAACTAACACACAATAGAATATGAGAAACAGGAAATAAGGACATATACAGGAAGTAACAAAGATAAAGACAAAAGAAAGGAGACAAGGAAAAAAAAAAAAAGATTGAGAGGAGGATCAAAAACAGGAGACAAAGAACCTACTAATGAAACTCCCAGACATACAGAACAGAAAATAACCGAAGGGAGATGAAACACGGGACTTGGTGTGTTTGTGTGTTTTCCAGGATTCAAGGCACAAGGTACCAAATGGAAAAGATTCCAAACAAGCACAGTTTAAACTAACTTTAAAACACAACTAAAACAATGAAAGCAAAGAGTAAAATAGCACGTCAGAGAGTACTCACAATTTATCAAAATTGACCACTTTCTAAATAACAAAAAAATTACTCCTCTTTCTTGAGCTAACAACCAGCATTACCCAATAGACTGCCATTGCTCCTATCCTACATCACCAGTATCTAAGACCTCTCTCTCTCTCTCTCTCTCTCTCTCTCTCTCTCTCTCTTCCCTTTCTTTTTCTTTCCTTTCCTTTTCTTTTCATGGCAGTAGGAATTGAGCCCAGACCCTTTGCACTTAGCTACATGACCAGCTCTTTTTATTCTTTATTTTGAAACAGGATCTCATTAAATTACAAAGTTGCCCAGGTTGGACTTGAACTTGTGATCCTCCTGCCAAGATGCTATGATTAGGATTGCTTTCTAGTTAGGATTCTGCCCTACAGCTGGCTTCCTAGAATGTGCCTGATGCTCCAAATAATCTAAAAATTCAAGTCCTTTCATGTCCTGATGGTTCCAGGATAATGTACTAATTCTTTAATGACATTCTGCTTGATGCACCTCTACTTAGCACTTTTCAGTTCGGTTTGGTGTCATTACCTAACTCCCCGTCTTTCCCTCTGGCTGCATCCTCAGCTTGATTTTGAGGTTGGACTTACGTTACCATCCCACATGGAACAGTGCTCTCCAGGCGGCTCCCACTGCTTCGCACAGGATCTTCCCTGTGAGTAGAACACACAGCCACCACGCCCCCCAGGCTTCAGCCTACTTCTCAGCAGCGATATAATTTGCTCTTGCAAACCTCATCCCACTGCCTTCCTCGTTAGTGTCCCCTGTCTGTGGCTTTGAACTCATTCCACAGAGTTTCTCTTCTGTGACTTGTTCATGGTCCCCATTAGATTCTCCATCCCCGGAAGATCTGTACGTGTTTCGTGTAAACATCACCAACGCAAAACGCTCAGAAGTCACCCAAAAATATGGAATTAAAAAAAGGGTCAGTGAATCAAACTTCACGCGATCCAAATAATGGGATAAACGCAGCACGCTTTCCAAGAGATGGAATGAGCTGCCTAATCTGAAAGCATGCCCCTGAGCTCCACTTTCCCATGGTGACAGTGACCCACACCCCTGACGGAGTGTGCTGAGGGTGGCCACGGCCGCCCCCCACTCTGCACTGGACACTGCCATGAAACCCCTGCCCTCACCTTAAATTCAACTGAAACAAAAGGAAAATGAGGATCTTTGCCTCAGGTTAGCTTCTTTCTCAAAGCCCCCTCCGCTTTTCATCAAAATAAAATAATGTGGACAAATTAGATACTTCTGTCTCTGCTTTTACACACTCAGTAATTCTGAACATTCTCCACGTTGCTTAGGAGTAAGTGTCTTCCATATTTGCCCGCTTTCCCTCCCAGCCAGGCCCCCAGCGATGCTTACGACCTCTGGTTCCCTGCCAGGCCCCCACGGGAGGGAGCTGCCAAATTCACTGTGTTAAAACTCTTTTTTCCACGAAGCATATTGATGATATCGTCATGGCTTCTGTCACTTCTGTCTGAGTGGAAACATCTTCCACAAGCTCACATAAATGCAGTTTCCAATGTGCTTTGCTGGTCTTTCTCTTCCTCCCTCCCTCCCTTCCTTCCTTCCTTCTTTCCTTCCTTCCTGTCTCCCTCTTTTTTATTTACTTCTAAATACTTTTAAAGTTTTCTATTTGAGAAACTGAAATCAGTCCCACCAACCTCATCAAAACTAACTCTGAATATTTCTGCAGCTCTTTCCTATGTTTGGCTGGTGTCTCTAATTTTACTTAGTGTGTTTTAATAAGTATTTAGTATCTTTTCTTGCTTAAAATTACTTTTGTTCCTGGGTTCTCAAAGTATCAGAAATGAGTATATTCTTTTTCAAAAAAGAATAATAAATTAAATTCAAGCCAAAATATCTTAAAAGTCTTAGGACTTAAAGCTGTACTTTTTTATTTTTAAGAATTAATTCTCTTTGCGTGTTGCTGATTATTGTATCTGACCGCCTCCTTTCCCACTCTCTGCTTCCAAGGAATAGCGCCTGAACCTTTGTCCAGCAACAGATGAATGGATAAAGAAGATGTGGTATTTACACACAATGGAGCGCTACTCTTTTATAAAAATGGATAAGCTTGATTCATTTGTAGGAAAATGGATGCACCTTGAGACCATAATGTTAAGTGAAATAAGTCAGACACACTTGAGTATCACATGGTTTCTCTTATATGAGAAACCCAAAGTATAAACAAAGAGCAAAATAAAAAGATAAGACAATACAAATAGGAACATAGATTTTTCTCAAATGGGAAGGGGATCAAGAGATGGAGGGAGGTGGAGGGGAGGGGAAGGAAAGGGGCTGAGAAAAGGAATTGAGGTGAGTTATGTACATGCACCAACTCCCCATAAGGAATGTAAACATTACTTACTGCAGACATGTGCTAACAAAAAAGAAATTTTACAAAAATGCAAACATCCAGAGGGGGAAAATCTTTCAGTTAAGCCCTCACTACCAAGATCACAAGTGGCAGAAAAGCCGAAGCATTTATAAAAGTAAACAGCTGTTTTTCTTTTTAACTTTCAGAAATGGAAATCATATTTTTTAAAAGTGAGAGAAAAGGTTGCTGCTTTGTAGATATGGAATATGTCTGACAAGTTAGAAATAACCAAGAGTGTAATACTGATTTTGCAAGTACTTGAATAAAATTTAGTTTTGCATTTAATTTTTTTATCATCTATGATAAAACTTAGTAAAAGAGAAGATTACCTGGAAGTAGATTATGATTCTTAGACCTAGCATGGGGGGAAGGGAGAAGGGGCCGACATAAAAAGATTTACAATGCATCAGGCACATGTACCAACTACAGACAATGAATGCAGCCATCATGTGTTGCAAACATGAGCTAAAAGAAATAACAATAATAATGAACATAGGAAAAGAGGATCTAGAGACAGGGGGATGGTTGGGGAAAGGAGAGGGGAGTAAAAATGATCAAGATATGTGAAGTACGTGTGCCTAATTCCTATGATGAATGTCAACAACACGAACTGCAAACATGTACTAATCAAATAAATTTTGAAAATTAGAAATACTTTTAAAAGATAACTATTTTGAGAGTTGTCTATGCATAAAATCATTCATCAAGAAATGAATTCTTATTGAAGTATATATTTTAATGCAAGCCTAATAAAATACCATTAAAGTGTTTGTGTCCTTGGGTATCTCAGATCTTTAACACAGTAATTCTGAGTTTCCATTGAGAGACAAAATTTTACGCATTTTGTTTATGGTAGTGATAAGAATGTCATATACCTGAGATTTATACAAATCAACAGCTTTTAAAAATGTAGAGGGGCCGGTGAGATGGCTCAGCGGCTTAAGTGCCTGCCCGGCAAGTGCGAGGGCCCGAGTTCGACTCCCGGAACCCACATACGAAAAAGGGGCCGGTGATATCGCTCAGCGGCACGGGCGCCTGCTGGCGCGCGAGGTCCTGAGGTCGACCCCCGGTACCCACAAAAAAAAAATGTAGAGTTCTTGGGAATCATCCTTAGCCTCAAGTTTTAAAATGAATCTATTTCCTAGAGTACATTATTAAAAATTCAGTTTAATTTTAATTTGGGAGTGGTAAGAAACAACACGTACAAAATAGATGACATTTCTAGTTTGACTTAAATATTTAAATCTTAATTCCTCATTGTCTTCAGACTGTTGTAAGAAACTGTAGCAGATAACATATGCATATTTATAATATGTAAGAAATAACTTCTTGAAAAATAGGAAATAATTACATAAAATTACAAATGCCCATACCATAAAGATGGGATCACTAGGGTAGCTCAGCGTTCTCTAGGGCAACTGAAACAAGGCGCAGATAAAACAAGATAAAGCATTAAAATAAGAAATGTGGAATTATCCGAAAATAAAGAGGTACTGAAGTTCTTCAAGGTCTAAACAGTAAAGAAGCAAAGATTAGCAAATAGGTTGAGCAGAGCATGAAGTAGATAATTTTTGTAATGAAAAGTGTGTACAAAGCTTGCAAAACCCAGGAGCATTAACTAGCAGCACAGGCCCAGGAACACAGCTGAGGAGTCTCGTCCTTTCCTGTCACCGCCAGTGATAAGAGGTGTGCACATATCCCGAGGCCAGACTGTGCTCTGTAACTCTGCCAGAAAAAAGTCAGGCAGGCGAGGAATCTATTTTCCATCAACCATCCTTTCATTTTGTTAGCAAATACTTACATCCTGAGGCATCCTTTATGAATGACAGTTTTCTGATAAGATACGAAAGTCAAATCAATGTAATTCAAATCATCATAACCAAACTTCTTGGAGTTTTCACATTGTTGCTATCAGCTGCAAAAGTCCTGCTTTAAAAAAGGATAAGCTGGGGCTCACACTTGTATCTACCTTTCTGCAGAGCTTGTCTCTGCCCAGACAAGGTTGCTTCAGTTGCTGGGCTGTGGGATGCATGCACATTGCAGATATAGTTAATTCATGGTATGGTGAGCCATGGTTTGGGTACCAGTTTTTCAAACCTTAAAAATATCTGAAGAAAAAGGCAGCATTTTAAAAGTCTGACTGTCACCTGAGAATTCAGATTTATGCAGACTACCTTAAAATGTCTAAGCACTTTTACAGGCAGGAGAGGAATAAAGGGGGCTCTCTTGCACAGTGGTCCAATTAAAAACTGAGACTACGTCTCGGTTGCTCTAACAATTCTATATGTAGTAGTTTTTCCAGCTAATTTTCTTGCACATGTAAGGAAGGACTATGCCCAAGTGTACTACTAGCTGCATTGTTTATAGGCCAAAAACACAGAGGCAGACTAAATGTTTGTTAATGGAATATGGCTCAAAGAAAAGTCATAAAGCAATGATTAATAAAGATTCAATGTGCATGTACCACCTAGCAAGCAATACCCACTAGTGCTATTAAATTGCAAAGGCAAGCTGAAGCCAAATGATTATATAATTGCTCCTGTTTGTACACATAAAGTAAAAGAATGCATGTTTCCAAGATATGTATTTATATATGTGTACCTATGTAGGCTTGTCTTTGTTAAGATGAAATTGAGTTCAGGGAGTTTAATTTGCTAAACCAGCGCTGCACTAACATCTTCATAAGGAATGGTTTGATTGAAAGATATAAAGAAGAAAGTACTAAAAGATAAGTCTGGACCAATGGGCAGCCTGGCCATCATGAATGGCTCATGCTAAACACTAGGGCATCAGATGATAAGACGATGATTTATGAAGACTGTTGAACTGGTAAGAGTACGACAGAAGCTCTGATTAGATACTTGTGTTGAAAGAACACTTTGCCAGCAGCATTAATGATGGATCCAGGGCAAGACGGAAGGTGGGGAGATCACTATAATGCCAATTTCAGCTTTCATGGAGAGGTTACAGGGACCTGAATTCAAGCAAAGACAGTCAGGAACTCCTCTGGTTACACGTGATGGAATGGATAAAGAATTGTAAGACACACACTGATTAAGGATTCATGATTCGATAAAAGGGAGGAAAAGACACATATGGTATGTTCTGCTTTGGTCCTAAAGGGCTGTCAATATAAAACACAAAATAGTAGTTACCATTTCATGAAATCCTCCTGACAGCTGTGTAAGGTGGGTTCTAACGCTGTCATCCTCAGGTACAGAGAAGCAGACAGCAGCAGTGTTCATTTTAAAGTCGTGCAGTCAATACGTGGTGGGCTCAGGCTTACCAACCAAGGCAGTGTAATCCCACCGGCTGTGGGAGGCACCACCTTGCCCCGCTCTTCCCCTGCCTCTCTAACATGTAGAGCTGGTGAGCAGGGTCAGGTCCCACCTGCTGACGGGCTGGAAAAAACCATGACCAATTTAATGGGGAAGAAGACCCAGGATCCAGACCATAGGGTGTAAATTTGAAGCACTGGGTTACCAGAGTTGAGACATCTGGTAGGGCACCAGATGGAAACGTCAAACCTCATGGTGGACACATGGTGTATGAAGACGCAGGCAGAGGAATGATTTTCTAGGAAAGGGGATCCCAGCAGTTCGGTGTATTAATGTCATGTTATGCATTCACTTCTCTAGTATGAGTCTTTTGCATATGTGTATATAAAACACTGATTCACAGTAGGAAATTATAGCCATTTTAATCCCTAAAGATAAATCAGAAAATTCTAGAATTAAGGAGGAAACACAACATCAGTAGCTTTTCCTCTGGAATCCTTTTCCTTTTCCTTTGGTGGAGACCTTCCTTCTACTACTAAAGATAAAACCACAAACACAGCCAAACAAACAAACAAAATCAATTTTTCCTGACCTACTCTATTGTTTGTATCTTCAAATAGAGTTCTTCCAAACTTTTGAGGCATTTCTTCACCTCCACACAACTGCTCCCACTTATAGAGAATGAGGTCAAGAGATCTGGAAAAAGTTCACCAAAAAGAACCTGTACAGATAATTAAGAATCATGAGGACAAAAGAAATCTTGGGGTAACCAGGAATTATTTCTACCACCCTATTATGGATATTGCAAGAATCCTAGTTTCTTTGAGCCAAGAACCAAGGTTTAATAAACATTTACTAAGTGCTATACCCTGGGGTGCTGATCTGTGAGTGGACAAGCTTACTAATTGATAAAAACTTTTCATCTTTATAGGCTGCATGATCTCTAATGTTCTTCATGTCTGTGAAGCTCTATGAATTTTTATTAATAACATCGTCTTCTTAGTGAGCTATTATCTCTAAGCATATCATCTCCTATCAATGGTTGTTAAAAAGAACTAGAAATAGGCTTGGAGAAATTTATAGTATGATTCCACACTGGCTTTTAAGATGCACAGAAAAAGTTAAAGCAGATGAAGCAGAGAACCTACATGATATTATCAGAAAGGTTAATATTTTTATTTGTGTTGGGAAAGTATTCATCTTACTTCTGCTATCAGTTTTAGAAATACCAATTATGGACCTTTAAATTTGAAAAGTGGAGTTTCTGAGATAAATTAATGAGTTGAAGGGAGCAGCGTGGCTGAAAGAACAGAACAGGCAATTCTATTTTCCTGCATATTGATATAAAAATATGGGAACATTGCAAGTGATTGATAATGAGTATTAATCATTCGCCCTGTAGTTTGTGTAGTTTGCCCTGCTACAGGAACATCTCAAACTCCATGAAAACATTAAATTGGCTTTGTGCACTGAAGAGAAAGCTACATTTAGCAAGTTTGTATCAAGTGCTTCAGTACTGATTTCCAGAATGATCAGCAAGATGACTTTCTGAGGATCAGGACATCTGGGGAGCTGTCTCTGTGAAGAAACAGCCCCTCCTGTCCTCACATGGCTCTCAAGGTGTGAAGGGTGCAGTACCAATCCCAGAACCTTGGCTCCCACCAACTGTGGTGCACTCCGGTCTCCCCATCTACATCTCGGCAGACCCTGCCATGATTCCTCCATGACACACATTTTGGGTGTTGAAAGAGCTCAAGTCCTCCCTAAATGTCACCTTCTTTGTGATACATACCTTTCATGTGCTGCTTTGTGGCTTCATTTTCACACTTTGTGCAGCTCACACTTCTGAAATATGCTGTTATCAGTAACCCTGCTTAAAATGAGACTTCCAGAACTTTATCCAATGCACTGTTCCTTTCCACCTGTATTGGTCAGCTTTCCTGTCACTGGGATATGATGCTCACAACCACAACATAAAGGAGGAGAAGTTTAATTTGGCTCATGTTTTTTGGTGATTCAGTCCATGGTAAGCTGCCTCCAAGGTGGGAACGTCATGGTGGAAGGGTGTGGCAGGACAAAGATGCTTAATTCGTGGCAGCAAGGAAGTAGAGCAGGGGAATGGTGCCAGAGAAGAAGGGGCAGCGACCAAATGTCGATCCCAAGGCCACATTTCCATGACCCACCCAGACACAACCAGAAATCTGCTTCAAACCTCTGGGCAACTCCCAAGCCAATCAACTTGATGCAATTAAACTTAACCACAATCTGCCACATCTGAGCACATCAGGAAGAATGGTATTTTTACCTCCTTTTCCTCTCTAATGTAGCCTAATGCCTTAGTTTGTTTATTTGTTTATTTATTTTTGTAACTATACCATACTCTATTGACTTCTAGAATGGACAGAAATGTTTTGCTAAACTAGGTCTCTTTGGCTGGTGTTTGCTAAGCTTGTATTTGAACCTTGGCGCGATCTCTGTTTTACTTCTAGACTATCATTATTTCCATTAGTCACTCATATGGGTCCAACTTTCTTTTCCTCTGCCCTGGAGTTCCTTACTTTATTCAGATTGGTATTTTTCCCTCTTAATGCTATCCAGGAGAAACGTCAAACAACTATAATCTCTCCTATGTGTACTATGAATAAACCCCAGTCTCTGTATCTTATCCAATGGGCTGCCCTAAGACATTTGGTAAATGCTTCACTAAAAACACTAAAGAAGACCTTAGACATAGGGAAAACATATAAAAGATCAGACTGAACGCACAAATTACTTTTTCACAACGATTTGTGTCTTAACTCTCCACAAACCAACCTCCAATACAAGAAATCAACTATGGATGATCGCTTAGCTGCCTGTTCTCTAACTCTTTATGTTCTCCCATTTAAATTTACAAAAATACTCTACCTGTAAATGTCTGGTCCCTCCCACTAGTCCCTGGTTTCTGAATGAATACCAAAGATCGAGGGGAACAAAACTGAGAAGAGAGTCCCCCAGCTGCCTCACGGGGTGCCCCCGAGAGCTTCAGCTGACCTCAGGTGTTCACTCCTCCCTCTGCACCAAGCTACGGTTTCAAAGCAGGAACCTGCTCTCTCTACGCTTCCACGGCAGGTAGTTCTATCGCAATGGAAGAGAGGCCAAATGGAGGTTGAGTTGGTCTACTTTCCCATAAATTAGCTCCGTGGAAGATGATCCTCTGCAGGATGTAATTTGTGCCCTAAGGGTAGCATTTTCTTTACCAGGTACCACAAAAAGTCAATATGTCATGTGTCTGCATGGCCCTGAATGTCACATTCCACTCTTCGATGGATATACCCAAAGCTTTTGTCTGCCGAGATCCCCCAAGGACTTTACTTTCTCTAATATTTTTTCTCTAATATCCTTTTTTAAATATGTTTGTTTGCAGGGCCATTGTCTTAAAGAAGAACATTTTTATCTCTTTGTTAATACGGACTGTGAATCCTGACAAGCAAAGTCTTGCTAAGGGACAGTTGTGGGGTCGTGGCCATCACCGTCCAGCCTTCTGGGTGGAATTCAGTGTAGATCTCAACACAGGTGCGAGCATCTCTGTCCCACTTCCGCTTGGCTTTGAATTAGCTCCACCGAAGATCCCCACATGTGCAAATCCACAGCCTCTACTGCGCGTTTGCAAAACTCCACCCTGGTTTCAGGACGTTTAAGAAATCTTGCTTATTTTTATGCTTTAATATTCAAATCCTTATTGTAAAATGTCTGGAGAAAATCCCCCTGCATCACTTCCACATTCTCAGCCTTGTGTCGGTGTTGCTTGTTGGTGGAGATGGGATGGGTGATTTTATCAGTTTCTCGGTTAGGTTCTCATTTTTCTTTCTCCAACTTTTCTCCTCTACTCTTTCCTCAGAGAGATCTTCGTAAAATGCGAGTCTGACTATTAATTCTGCTTCGGAAAATTTCTAGTAGCTCTGAGCGACTTGCTTTCCTCCCACATCAGACCATGAGATGAAGGCCTGCCTGTCTTCCTAGCCTACAGCAGGCTGCACCTGGCAGCAGAAAATATTTATTGAACAAAACTGCGTAATAAACGATCATGAAAACACAGCATTATGTTTTTCTTGGTCTTTTACTTATCTTTGCTTTTTTCTTTTTCTTTTAAATTGTAGTTTATCACAAAAAAGTTAGGCTTTATCTGTCCTTTATTTCCTAGAGGAATTTTTTTATGAGTAGGAAAGAAAAAAGTGACTTTTGGGAATTGTCATTTTTATTACCGTCCTAATGCTTTGACAACATTTTCTAGCAGTTTTTATTATTTTTCTAAATCATAATATGTTGTGTCTGTTAGAAAAGATTATTTCAAAAGACTTATCATTTTAAAATATTTCACTTTTTATCCACAAAATGCTCTTTAAAACACATTTGTGTTTTCCTCTCTCTTGGTGAAATATGCTTAACTAAACTCACCAGAGACAACTTCAAATTTACATTTCTGAGTTCTCTTTTAAAGCACATGACTCTATAGTTAACTGTTTGGGTAGAAGATTCAAGTGTGTTTCTGAAAAAATAAAGTGAAATAAAAAGTATTCTCTGCTCTGTACAATACACAGCACATCTGTGCTTAACCCCAGGCTGGTCTAGACAAAGGTCCTCAATTCCCAGAAGTCTCCAACACCACTGCCCGATATTCTAAGAGGGGCACTAAAGCTTCCTGTTTCTTACCACAAACCCACACACGGAACTATGTGTGTGCACGCACAGGCGTGTGCAATCACCAAATTTTCCTGAAATATTTTCCACTTTTCAATAGTCTCTATTACTTCTAAAGACGTAGATGTTCATTATGGAAAAGTTATTCATTACTCAGAGTCTGACAATTCATTATAGAAGAATAAGCTTATTGACACAGGAAAGTTCTGCCAAACTCAAGGGATATTGCTTAACACAGCATGGAGCGTTTCTATGCCATAACATTAACAAAACCTGGACACGGTATCTGTTCACTTTGTCCAGATGATTTCTGTCCATTTCCACAGAACTGATCTGACGAAGCAGCTGAAGTCTTGGTCATGATGACAACTGCAATACACTTCACTCTGAGAAAAGCCTGCTCAGTCGCCCACCATGCTGAAATTATCACTGACTTCCTTAAAAATACAAAAGTACCCTATTACATGAGTTATTTTTTGGGTTCAAAGTGTTTTTCAGGGAACACAATATTTGTTTTCAAAAAGCATAGTGTGCCTATTATGATACAATGCAGCACTACACAATATAATAATCAAATATTAAAATAATATAAATAATAATAATACCATATAATGACCTATTAATATGATGCATAATGATAAGTTGCCATTTTCAGGTGTTTACCATTTTCAAGTTCCTTCATATCTGTTTAAAAATAATCTTCAAGATAATTCTGGGAGATATACTTTGTAATTCTGACTTAATTAAAAATGAAGAATTCATGAAATATTGTGGAGGGGTAAAAATCAGTTTCAGAGCTAAGGCACACAAACAAGATAGAAGATTTGATTTCTTTGGTTTCCAATATTTTATTCTATAGTCTTCATTGTTTATTTATTTGGGTTTTTTGTTTGTTTTGTTTTGGGCTAAGAATTGAACACAGGGCATTGCACACCCTAAGCATGTGTCCTAACTCTGAGTTTCACTGTTATTTTTTAAGAATATGATACTATTTCTCATTAGATCATTTCACCAATATCGAGTCATCGGACAAGGACAACTCACAGATTTTCTGTTGAAGTATCTGTGGGCGCAGGGGAAGACTGAAGGCTGAAGTTGAGAGAAGCTGAAGCAGGCAGTCTGGAGTCAGTTCCACCTGTGTGGTGTAGAATAGGGGAAAATTGGCCCGGGTCACATCTTAGCAGTGCACCTGAGGCAAAGTTTAAGAGTGACAGAACCTGCTACCACAACAAAACACTGTCTTCCCCTCCCTTCAGCTGGAGGGGACTGCGGGGCACAGCTGGTCTGAGCAAGGCGGCCCACACATACCTGCCCCGGGAAAGCATGGCCCACGACAGGTGTATCAGTCAGCTTCCCCGGCCCTGGGGCACAATACCTGACACCCATAACTTCAAGGAGGAGAGGCTTCCTTTCCTCATGGATTCAGTCCATGGTCAGCTGGATCCAAGGCAGGAACATCATGGCGGAAGTGCCTGCTGGCCCAAAGCTGCTCAGTTCATGGCAGCCGGGAAGCAGAGCAGGAGAACAGAGCCAGGGACCAGACACAGACCCAAGTCACATCTTCAGGACTGACTCAGACACACGTGGAAGGGCGCTCTGCCAATCCCCAGGCAGCTCACAAAGCCAGGCAGGTTGACCCTCCACCCTGATCACCATGACAAGCTTCAGAGCCTTTTAATGTGAATGACCGCCTTTGTTAATGATTAAGCTTTCCCACCCACAAGCCATCGTGTCAAACAATTTGTATGCATTATTTCAATTGATCCTCAAACAAGTCTCTGTTCTCTATTGGTTATAGAAACCAATATCTCTTCTCAGCGGGTAGGAAAGTCCAGATGTCGACTGCGGTTCTTTATGTGAGCCCACATCAAAGAATGGAGTAATATGAGTGTCGTCATGAGTTCCCGTTAACACAGGTGCTGGACATTTGTCATTTGGCCAGAGAACGCCACATGGGGCTTCGGACTCTGCAGGAGCAGCACAAGGGGCTGACAAGCACAAAGCATGTGCTGCTTAGCTTGGTGCCCCAGGCTGGCTCCATCACATCCTAGAGGTGGCCTTAGTCAATGCATTCACTCACGTGACACAACCTGGCTTGGTGCGTCCTGCCCTAGAATACCAACCCACACCGAGCTCTGATGGAAGGTACTTGTCACCGGTGAGGGGCAGACCAGAGAGCTGGGTCTTCACTGAACTTTCAGAAGAGGTGGCATGGCTCACTTCATGTTATGTTACTAATAAGAGAGAAAATTGATTCCATCATAACACACTCCCTGAGAGCAAAGTTGCTGGCAAGGGGACAACAGCTTTTTCCAGCTACTAATGTCTATCAAATGGTTGTCTAGCAACAGATTTGGCTCCTTCTGCTGTAGTCGGGCTGGCCACAGGTCCATGCTCCACAGCGTGGCCTGCAGCTGACTTCTAAAAGGGAAGCATTGGATGCTGTGTTCCTCTACCTTGCAGCTCTGTTGAACCATCCGGAACCATACCGGAAAAGGTCGTCTCACAAAGCCAATGAAGTATGAATGAGAACCTTGTGCCCACCCCTTCTATAACAGGCATTTTTCTAATGGGTTGGCATTCACGTATCTTAATACATCCTTTCTATTATCAGGCCTTGGTATAATTGCCACTTAATCAAATGTCACAGTGTCCTAGATATGGCAATATATCAGGCTCGTGAATCATGTCGGATAGAAGATGATGACAGCAATCATCTTAAATTTTTGCTGATTTGAAACTCAGAACTTCAAGTCCATCTTACTGAGGTGACCACTGCATTTTCTCCTCTTTTGGTGTCCTTGGGATTGTGACACAAGCGTGCAAAAGGCTGCTGGCTTCCTCTGCTGTACTGAATACAGTGGTGCCTCAGTTCACGAATTTAATTCTGGGGAAGACGGCCACAGCTGTCACCCAGTGCAGTTTGCGAACGGAAACAAAATGTTGCCGAAAGGCACTATTTGAAAACAGAAGCATTTGTGAACCGAGGCATTGCTATAATTAACCTAAACAGCCACAGGTACTAAGAACATTGCTCACTGTGTGAGGGTGATGGTCCTTGTCACTCCTTCTTGATCTAGCAGTGCCTTTCCACCAGATCCTAGCCATCCTTCACATCTTTGATCTTTTTTTCCTAAACACTCTTCTCCTTCTCCTCCTCCAGCACACATACATATATGCACACATGCACACATATATGCACACATGCACACACGCATGCCTATTTTGTTTGACTCTTGCTGCTACAGTCTTTCTCAGCAACCTGCAATTCTCCTTCCTACATGTATCATGATTTCCCCTCAGTGCCTGGCTTGCTGTGGGTGCTAGAGACACACTTTTCTGTGGTGTGTTAAATTTTTAAAATTCATGTCTACAGTATCTCAAACTCAAAAATTCAGCCTAGAGTCAGAAGCCCTGGCTTAAAATGTTTTTCTTTGTCAAATGCCATCAGGACACAGGAGGAAGGCTCATGCCCCAGTGTTTCCGCTGTCCTCTCCCTTTTCCACAGGTGCACTGGGTTTGGAAGAACAGAAAGAACTGCTTAGTAAACAGTACAATGGCACGGAAACCTTCTCACCCAGGTTCTGGGAGAACAATTTTCTAATCTCACTTTTCTAAAGGAAGAAAGGAGAGATAACCTGGCCATCCAGCCTCGGCCTCCACATTCTCGGCTGGAAGTAAGCGTGTCCCAGCTCAGGCACATGGGGGTTGCCTAGAGTAGCAAAAATTTATCTATGTTGAGAATCTTAAGCAGTCACAATTCTGATGCAAATCAAAGAGTTTCAGAGAGGACGTGTTCAGCCAAATATATCCGACAAAATTATCATTTTAAATTACAGCTGTGGAATGGTTTTCCAGCACAGTATTGTAACGTATCAGGTTATCAGGCTAGGGGGATGTGCAGGATTCAAGAACAAAAGTGTACCATCCACTTAAAATTACTCACTGCCCTTAAAATATTGCTTAAAATATAAAGTTAGTTAAGAACTGAAAATGAAAGCTTAAGCAACACTAAAGTTGATTTGGTAAAAGAGATTGACATTTCACTGCAAAGAAATCTGAAATATTTTTCCTAGAAATCCATGCAATGATTTGATAACCAAATGGCACAGAAAAGGTATTTTACAGAAGCAAGGACCATCCAATGTCCGGTGTCCAAGAAACAGCGCGTCCTGACACAGGTGAGTTTTACAACAAGCCTAATTTCCTTCTATCCAGTAGCTTTGCTCCTGGGAGACCTGGCTTGACTTTAATTCATTTTACAAGAGAAAGAAATTGTTCTCACAGCTTTTATTACCTAACTTTTCACGTTATACAACTTTAGACCCTTTCTTTCTTTACTCTCTTTCATTTTAGGTCCAAGGACTTGGGAAATTGGAGTCTGAGGACAAGACATATTTTTGGCACTGGAGACTCCTGAATAATCCCAGGAGGAAATCTTCAGGAAGAGCATTCAGGTGCCCAGCATGGACTCCGGGGTCAGCCTCACAGCAGAAGTGGCAGTGCTTGCTGGCACTGACCAACATCCCAGGGAGGCGTTTCAGTGTGGAGTTCTTGTAAAAAGTCAGCTCAAGTGACAGAGTACTTGTCCTGTGCAAGAGGAGCTCATCACTCCTTATGGCCTCCTGGTGCGGAATCTGAGGTTTTGGCTACCTGACGCTGAGAGGGGAAAGAGGAGAAATAGTGGACACATTGTCTGTGTGATGCCTGATATTCAGTGTTGATAAATGTCAGTATTACTGAATGTTTAAATATTTACATATATATTAAATATAATGATGAATAAAACCATGATTCCAACTAATTCTTACTAGATTCTCAATTAGGGTGAAAAACACATCCAGGTAATTATGAGAGGAGTAGTTTATATTATGGCAGATTTATAAAATGTCAAATAAAAGGTACCATATATTTTCATGTTTAAGTAATGCCCTATTTCCATCCCCTTCGTTAAACTGATCTAATGCAGATTTTCTTGTGAGGCTTTACTCACAGAAACTGGTCTGGTGCATTCTTCTAAAGCCATGGGCTGTGTCACCATAGTTACAGAGGGATGCTGGGATAAATGTGCTTCCAGCAGTAATTGTTTCATATTTGTGTACAAACAGCTGAACTAAATTTTTCTATTTCAAATACGATCTGTCTAAATTCAAGCTCTGTTGTGGAGAACATCATAGAATGCTCAAACAAGGATAGAAATGAAGATTTATACTAACAAAATTCTTTCCAAAGCATGGAAATATTTCCAGTATTGTATCCTTTTGTGCTATGTCCTTATTCTGCTTCTATATCAATATTTTGTCTACTTAGTAATACATCTTTTCAATGGTTGATTATTACCTATCTTGTGAATGACACAGACATAAGGTGGCCCAGAATTTGCATAGAATATATAATGATTTCAATGCATACAAATGAGAATAATATATTTGTACTTTAAGTATTCACATTTTTGACACTGTTTCAAATAAAGTTTATAGAACAACAGTAAATACTTCTTGAACAATGTTAATTTTATCATAGTGAATGAAAATATCTGTATATTGATTTTATATTGGATAGAGAAATTTCAAACCTAACTTTTTTTCCCCCTGGTACCATAGTGAGTAATGAAATATTTCAAAGACTATTTGTGAAGACTGAAGAAATTTGTTCACAAATAATAGAAGTGATTTAAGATATAAGCGCATGCATGAGATTAATGTTTACTATGTTCAGATGACCAGTTTTACCAGATAGTATCAACCACATAGGAAACCCTGTCTCATACCTCATCTCCCTGAAGCCCAGAAAAATTAAGTAACATAGGTCCTATCATTCACCAGTAACAGAGCCAGTACCAAAATGTTCTTTTCCTAATACTCTTCTCTTCTTTCCTCTATTTCCACTTCATACAACAATAATTTTTAGATAATTATTCATTAGAACAGGAAGCAATTTAAACATAATAGAAACAATTTTCATTCAGCTACTAATAATTGGAGACTGTTATGCATATTTTAAAGCTTCAGAAGGGCTCAGACACTTAGAAATGAGAATCAAAATATTTATTCAGGTTTTCATAGACATTACAATTTCTTATATCTCGGAATATTAACTCCTAGGCCTGGAAGAACACACGCTCCAAAGAACATCAAAACAGTGAGTGGGAAAACAAAGTGAAGCTCCTTCAACAACCTATGCTTACTGTGTACATTTTGAAAAAGAATTACTCATAAAAATATTTCCCTTAAAAAGAAAATTGCCAGTAAGTTTAAATTAAATTTCAATAAAAGAACTGTTCCCAGATATGGACATTAATGCTTAGTTCCTGGAAATAGGCTTTGGCAAATAACCATGATCCAGTACATAAAACAATTATCTTTGAATACACAGATTTTGTTAAAGCAGCAATAAAAAACTGACTTCGAAAAACATTCACTTATCGGTTCTGCAGTGACTCTACAATGATCCTTCCTACATGGCTCAACACAAACACATTTATGTTTAACCACAGTGCCACCTGGCACACGCCGAGAATTTAATCAGGGAAGTGAGTTAAACTGAAAGAAATAGGAATTCTGCAGAGGGGCAGCAGGAGTAGAAAAACAGGAGAAGGCACTGTACGCCTGGGTGACAGGAGACCTCCTCAGAGCCTAGCACCAGGCACGAGCTCCGCTAAGGCAGGGCCATGGCTGGGCCACCTGGGCACAAACGCAGAGTGGCCCCGTCCACTCAGGGAATCTACCACTAAGCTGGACGCCTATCAGCACTTCAAAAGCCTTTTAAATCCAGCCAATATCACTGGGATTGTACTGCTGGTAAAAGCTTTAAACAAACAAACAAAGATGGGAAACAAAAATAAAGTATCAGTTGCTTCTCTGATTGGTGCAAGTTACATTCTTTAAAGGCTGGGAACTTGGAAGTCCCTAATATGGACTGGTCACCCTCGGGGAAGCGAGGAGCTAAGTTCCCACAGTGCTGGGCACATCGGCACCCACGGGCCAGCACTTAACCCTGCTCCCGCCTGCTCCTGTGTGCAGATCCCGTGTATAACACGGGCCTCACAGCCAGCAGCCCCGAGACTCATGCCCCCAGGGATGGATGCCTGCCACTCACACATCCTGTCTCTCTCACACTCGCTCCAGAAGGTCATCACAGCCTCCCAGTGCATCGGATCACTGGCTGGTGCTCCAGCACTGTGCTCGGGGGCCACATAAACAGTGAAGTCACCAACCAAATGCACAACAATTGTGAACAACAATCCACTGAACAGCTACAGAAGGACAGTAGTTTACAACTGGAGCACCAACGTGTTAAGGCAGAGCGTCATTTTGGGTAATCCTGGCCAACTGTGTAGACAAGGACAGACCCAAACTTTTCATTGCTCTGGGCATGCACAGAAATAACTCCGTAAAGGCTCTGGACAATGATTTGGGAGGTTACAGATATATTTGAGAAAGGAGGTGGATTTACAGCACAGCACAGGGTGAGGAGAGGCTCTGTCCGGGGAATGTACCAGGCCTGGTCCAAGAATACCAACTGTGTTTAAATACAGATATTATTACAGTAAAAGACACACTGTTATTAATACCCCTCAGCGTTGAATGCACTCCCTTCTGCTTTGAATGCACTCATCCCATCATCATTGCCTCTTTCTGAAGCAGTTCTGGAAGTACCCTTTCTTGAGTGTCTTTAGGAGATGTGATCAAAGATATGGTGAACGCTGCTGCTGTGTGCCATCCAGTGAAATTCAGGCTTGTAAAAACACCACAGTGTGTCCTCATCTATCTTATTCACCAGATCTGCACCTACCATGTGACTTCTCACTCTTCCCAAAGTCAAAATGACCAAGAAAGGTAAACATTGCAGGACATGCAGACAAACCACAAGAGAGAAACTAAAGATATTCACAAAAGAGGACTCCCGGAACTGCTTCAGAAAGAGGCAAGAATGATGAGCTAAGTGTGGCCAAAGCCAAGGGGAGTATTTTGACGGGGATTCAGGGCAATGTGTCTTTTGGTGTAGTAAATATTTTTAAAAATTTAAGCAACCACTTTGCTTATCAATCATGCCGCATATATCAAGTATTCATGCATGGGAGGTAATTTCAAGGGCTTGGTCCTTAAAAACGCTTATTACACACCAGAAAGCTAAGCAAATGAAAGGCAAAATGGACCCCAGGAGCAGCTGCTCCTCCTGCCCTGTTCCGCATGAGTGCTGTGGATGTGGAGGTGGGACCACTGCTTCTGTTCATCCGAGTAGTGCTTCCCTTGCTATTCAAGAACTTACTGTGATCACAAGTTTCAGAATTCCTCCCTGATGAATAATTCAGAGGAAGGATGTATCTTTATTTTTGTATGTTTATTTTCTTTCCAGTTCCCTTAAAGAAAGGGAATGTGTTATGTTCATTCATGCCACTGTTTCATTCATGAAGTTATGTTTAGAAGCAATGTCTCAGCAAATTTAGAAACACACATCTTAAAGAAAATTAAATGTCAATTAAATATTCTTGTTATATTTTAATTAAAGTGAAGGCAGATCAAATTTAAGGAATTTCAGTCAGTTTCAATAAGTCTTTATTGAATACAACAGCACTACTGCAAGATTGACACAGAGGGATATGATTATAACCTGGGAGAATCTTGCTGCTGTAGAAACCCTAAGATGCCCATATTATAGAAGAGGCTGTATTGCTGAATCTAATCTTCGGATGTGATCTTTTAGTTGAGAACCCCAAGCCCAGCTCCTTGCCTCCCCTCTCTCTTTTGCATTTGGAGTCTTACACACCCCCTCCCTCTCTGCCAAATGAGCTCTGGTTCTCTAAATCTTCCTTCTGGTCTCTTTGGACTTACACAGTCCTGTATTCAGTTCTGTCACCCTCTGAGTGCCTTTCAGAGTGCACATGTGGTCAGCCTGTTTTTCAACTTTTAACGGCAAAAATGGAGTGGGGGGACCATCGTGTTTAAAATGTGTAACCAGAATTTTCTAACCAGAATGGGAGCCTTTGTTTACATTTAGGGAAATACATAAGTCATACATTTCTTTGAGGGTTCTTTGCATATACTGAAAGCATTACCCTGTTTCCAGTTTGGAGGGGAAAGAAGGGAGCTGCCTAAGCACATGGCTGGAGGACAAATGCTAGTTTAGTTGCTTATGCTACGTGGTTTTGGTTTTGCTGAGTAAAATGAGGAACAGTATTCCTAAGGTTAGACAGGATTTGAGATGGATGCGTAAGCTATTGCTTCTCTTTGGTAGTGAGGTTTTTGGGGGTTGCTGCTGGGATTTTGAAAGGCCCTGTCGAGGTGGACAAGGTAGGGACATCTAAAGATGTCTTGATCCTTTGTGAATCTCCACACCACTGAGTCAGGTTGAAATCTACAGGAAGTTTGAGGAAATGCTATTCGCCCATCTTCCCCAAACTCAGCATAAGTGTGCTGAACTGCTAGAGAAGCTGGAGAGACCAACCTCACTGCTGAAGAGGGAGTAAAAAGGGACTAGACAGTGCTTTCCGTGAACTCTTGGAAATCCCCTGGAAGTTACCATCACTGGCATTGGCTGCATGAGAATATTGCATTCCTCAGGCTCTGTATGAAGTGACACTTGACCACATCTACTGGGCACTGTCACGAAAATGGCCACACTTGAATATCTCCTGTTATAGGGCCTGCAACTAAAACTGATGGAGTGTTTTGAAGCTGTAACTAATCTCCAGTCTTCAGAGGGGCAGGAGAAAGTGTATTCAGGGTCTATTAAATCTCACAAAACAATGACCTCTTCAGTTCTTTCATCCAAAATGGAGCATTTCCTTTTAATTCTCTTCCACTTTAAAAGCAATTTAAAAATCCCAATCATGAGGCATCTTCCTTCCTGGCTGTCTCTAAATCCTTGGCTACTTAGAAATATAATTGGTTGCATTTCTTTTCCTCTCTTGCTAAATCCTCTAATCAATGACAGTGGACTGTTTGGATTGTCTGGGCTGAGTGGGTACCAGTCATGACACGGAACAGCCAGAAAAGAAGGATATGGGTCTCACCTGAATCTCTGCCTCACCCTTGTCATTCTACTCCATGATCAGTATTTTACCCAGGTGATCCAAGGGATACGATTACTTTATTATAAGAGGCCCAATTTTCAAATGTTAACTTGTTTCCCTTTTCAGTTTTATAAATTGCATCTTCCCAAATTTTAGCAAATTCATTTTTTTTCAGTTTTAGAATCTGCAATATTCAATTTAATCAGAATGCCAGGAGCATAGAGGACAGTGAGTGCTGAAGAAATCCTTGTCAATTTCCTTGGTCCAGCAGGATTGCCATCTTATATTATTTTAAAAATCTAATGATAAGTTTATGAGTGGGAAAAGTATACACCAGGAGCTTCACAATACAAATTTTAAGACTATTTATTTATTTAGTCCTGGAGATTGAACCCAGGGCCTTTGCAGGGAGCTACATGCCCAACACTTTTACTGATTTTTTGTTTTCAGACAGGGTCTTGCTAAGTTACTAAGTTGCCCAGATGGGTCACGAACTTGTGACTCTCCCGTCTCCGCCTCCCAGTGTACTGGGATCACAACTGCGCACCTCCAGGCCCAGCTTGAATTTTACTCCGTATGTTATTTGTTGGGCACTCCCAGAGCATTACAGGAGCTGTTTCCCAGCTTACTTTCCTAAGGAGAAGTTGGGAGAAGTTCTTCCTTACTGACCACATGTCCTCCTTTGTATTATGGCCCCTGAACATTCATTTCATGTAGCCTAAATTGTGAGCAAACCCATTACCTGTAGTAGTTTTTTGTTTCTTATTATGAAGCAACCCTGAAGACACAGTGCTGCTGACCAGGGTACACTTTTTCCAACAATATAGTTCAAGCAAGACTTTTCTGAAGGAGGGAAGAAAATTTCTTACAAATGATCTGGATCTGAAGTGTCCCTAAGTCACTGTGTTCCTCTCACTATTTTATAGTGACAACAGGCTCAAGACAGATAGTCAGGGACACCTTCTGCTGGTGTGGTTTCTATTCAGTATTAATCCATTCATGCAGGATGTTCAACTAAAAGAGAAGAGACTCCTCATCAGGCAGAAAATCTCACTCTTTTGCTTTTATTTCATATAATAAGTCTTCCTGAAAGTGAAGTATTTCATTTCATTAACCAAGAAAACATATTAGATGAAGAAAGGTTGTGCTGGCAGGATGCCCATGACCTTGTGGCCTGCACCGTGGAAAATGTCCATGCGTGGGTGGCCGTGTTTCTCCTGGGAGCTCAGGAAGCCTTGGAAATGCCAGGCCTGATGCACCTGACCACCTGGTCAGCCCTGACCACCACGTGGATGCGTGTAACTCTGCTGTGTCTTTACATACAACGATGGGTTGTCCGGCAGTGGAGCGAAATTTCCTGCATTGTTATGCAAGGATCGAAACCCAGTGACACATCTGCACTGCTTTTGTATGGACCTCTTTCTCTTACTTTTAGATTAACCTCCACCTTTCAAGTGTACCGTGTACCTTTGTGATGTTTGAGGAGTTGAGATGTTTCTGGGGCGTCCTTCGATGGCTGAGGTTGGTTTGAGCACAGCGAATGCAGATAAACAAGAAGAAGGTGAACACTTGGCGCCTCCCATTGCACACTTGACCACTCAGCCCTTGTGTTCCTTTACCCATGATCCTGGGAAAGCCAGGTGTGGCCATTATGATAGTTATTTTCTGTATAAAAAAAATCAACACCTGAGAGCCTACCAATTTGCACAGAGCTAAGACAGGTACCAGGGACTTGGTAGAAGCTAGCCCAGCTCAGGCAAGGACTCTGGGGTCAGAGGAACTGGGCATCTGTCCTGACTGCACCTCTTAATGGTTTGAGTTTGAATAAGTGGCTTAACTTTTGAAGCCTCAGTTGCCTCCTCTGTGCAATGAAATAATAATAATAATAATGCCTCTGCAGATGCTTGTGAAAAGGAAATGTAAATATATATACCTCCCACTCGGTCATGCACATAACAGCAACTTTTGCAAAAATGTGGTAGTTATGGTTTGCCAGGAAAATCTGACATTCAGATTGAAAACCTATTAAGTTTAGAGTGCCATATTTCACCCATTATATGGTGCATGTATTTGCATATTTTAACATCTCCTAAGTTGAGATGTTTCTTAGTGAAAAGAGCTCCTTAAATTCAATGGCACATAGTATAATAATCTGTTTTCCTTCATTTAATATAATAAGGAAAAATCTTTGCTGAATTTGAGCTCTTACTAAGCGCTAAGCACTGGATATTTTGCATGGATCATTTGACCTAATTCTCATAAAAACTGGGTGGTAGAATCCTTTTCTTTAAGAAGCTGAGTACATTTTACATGGGTAGGACTTTGGGAAGGAGCTAGCATAGAAGTCCAAGTGCAAGTTAGGCTGAAATAGAACTGGGTTGCTACTTAGCAACTGTGTAATCTTAGAAAAGCAGTTAACCTTTCTCCTTTCCACTAGCTGAATGACATAAATATATTTAAAATAAAATTGCTGTATTTTTGGTTAATACATGACTTCTGGAAGTTGGCTGCTTGCCTTTGAATGCTGGCTTGTACTCTTACTTGATACCTTGGGACCTTGGCCATTGACCTAAACCCTCAGAGTCTTGATATTCACACTTGTGGGATGAAAATAACGATTGAACTGCATCTATGTGCATGTTCCGAGGATTTGGTATGCTGAAATTTGCAAAGCTCATCCCCAGCCCCTCCTAAACAGTATTTGAGATTAGCTACTATTATTACTATCTAATATAGTTGCAAAGTTGAAAGGAGAATTTATATAAAATATATCTGATGGGGATATAACTTAGTGGTAGAATTTTCAAAACTAAAGCCTCGATTTAATCCCCAGCAAAATAACAAAACAAAACAAAGGTATCTAATACTATATAAGGTAGGACCTATTTTTCCAGTGCCTTCCCTGAAGATGTATGTGCAAAATGTCAACTGACATGTTAACTTCACAATACATCTTGTAGCCAGAATGAAATGATTTGCAGATTTTTCACATTTTTAACTTCTTCAATTTTTGTTGGGTTAGAAACTTGTGTATTTGGTTTATTTTTAAATATGACTAACTCCCACTAGTCACTGAGGGAGCAACTGGAAAATTTAGTGACATTGAGCAAATTATGTCACTTACTTTCTCAAAATGTGAGTTTATACTTTACTTCCCAGTGACGACAGGGCATTTCCCAGCTAGGATAATCACCAGTTTTAAAGAACGATTTGCTTTTTCCCTCCCCTCCAACTAGACTCGCACTCTTATCAGAAGATATCATCCTGTCCTTTACAGATCATGGGACCAGTGGAGACATCACTCTGGGTATGGCATGCAGTTACACGTACACACGCACACGTGAGCATGTAAACACGTCCTGTATTCCACTATAAGTCTTATCTTAATTTTTTAAGTTCCTCAATTCTTCATCAGGTTTTCTATTCTTAGGTAATCTCTGGTTGCCTTGTGCGACCAGACAACATAAAAACACAGCTCCCAATTTCCCGAATGTAAAACTTGACACGAAGCCGTTACCTGATGTGTCTGTTTTAGAGACGCTGGGAATCTCTCAGAGACAGGAGTCTTTCAGCGCCATTGTTACCACACTCCAACTGTTCCTCCCTCTTGCTTCTGCCTCCTGTGATACGCATTCCTTTAAATGCCTTACTTACAATTTCTCCTTTTATTTTATTAAGCTGGAAAATAAAGTACACGGAGAAGGAAGCATCCATGGAAGAGCGGAAGTCCCTGGAAGTGTGCTCTGGGGATGGTGGAAGACAGGACACCATCGCCCTGACTGGACACGACCCACTTGCCTCCTTGCCCTTTCTACTGTAGCCACTGAAAGTCTTCATTTTGTCCACTTTCACCTTTAGTGTTTTAATATTTTCTTTATAACTCTGAACTAATTTCCTCATGAATTCAATTTGAATACAGTGTGTCATCTTTAACAAATCTCTGTGTCCCACGGACTTCAATGGGACAGAGCAAAAGCCCGGGGCTGTGCGGTTCTGAAGAGTTGCCCTTCCGGGTCCTGCAGGGTGGAGGAGGCTGCAGGCTGCAGAGCTCCAGCTATGGATCCATGGAAGTCAGCTGGAAAGATCCAGGAAAGTCACTGTTGCTGCCCAATTTGGTCTTCTAATGTCACCTGTCCTGTAGTGCCCACACGTACACGCTGGGTAAAGGCAGTGATTTCTAACAGACACTTAGTGCTAAGGATTGGAAAAGGAGACGCTTTCAACTGAGAATCACGGGAGACGGCTTTTGGCCTCATAGTGGTTTTTCACCTGAGCCTGCTTTGGTACAAACCCTTGGGTAAATGAACAAGGCTCCTACCTGGTGGATTAACTTTCACCTTTTATTCTTGATGACCTACGGCACCTGCAGTGGCTCCACCTACGGTTAGCTTATGTAGCGAGATCTAAACGTGCTTGATGTGCGTGCATGTGCGTGTGTCTAGGAGGCACATGTAACCGTTTCCTGGGTTGTGCTGCTGCTCAGGCCGGGAGGTCTACAGGAAGTTACTGGGGTTAGGACCTTAGGCTGTGTGACCTTGGGCAGCTTACTCAGCTTCTCTGTGTCATGGCTTACTCATCTACAAAATGGCAGAAATAGAAAAACCATGGATGCAGTAGAGATTTAAAAACATAAAAGAAGATCAAGAGATGGATAAAGTGGGGGAGGGAGGGAAGGGAAGGAGTATTAAAAAAAAAGAAATTAAGGTGTGTTATGTACATGTAGCAACTCTCCACAGGGAATGTAAACATTATGTACTGCAGACAGGAACTAATGTAAAAGCATATGCACATACATGCTCCTTAAAATTATATATAATATACATATGCAATTACAAACATAAAGCTGTGTCTATATTGACCTATGTATGTATGGTCTCTAAATGTATGCATAATGCACACATTGGACATAGTCTGTACCATCATTTCTTGGCTCCGCGAGGGATTGGTTTTTTGGTCCACCCCCCCACATACAAAGGCAGCAGAATCCGTAGATGCTCAAGTCCTTTCTAGAAAATGCAGCATTTGCTTATAATCTAGGCAAATCTTCCTTTATACTGAGTCACCTCTAAATCTTGCTGTTATGCAATGTAAATGCTGTATCATTGGTTGCTGTGTGTATTTCTTAGGGAATAACGGCAAGTCGAAATACCTGCACTCAGTACAAATGCAAGTTTTTCAAATATTTATCTGAAGTTGCCGACTACATGGGTGCAGAGCCATCAGATATGGAGGGGCTGACTGTTTCTATGCACACGTATATGCAATATTAGTGCCTTTATTCTTACCACAACCCATAGGTGATATTATTTCACTCCCCCCACACAGATAGCTTGCAGTTTTTCAGACAGAGTAAGTGCTCAGTAAGTGTTAGATAGCTAAAAGTCCTAGCGGCATCACCTATCCTGAGGGATACCTCTCATCACCAAAACAATGACACGTGGACATAAACAGCCAAGCAGTAATCCACCCCCATGAAGACTTTTGCCAAGACCTTTCAGTCCTTATCTACATAAAATCCAAACCACGAGCAGAAAGATGAATACAACAAACAAATCATGCGTTTCTTTCAATGAGATTTTTTTAAAAATTGAATATAGCACACTATTGGAGGCAATTTGAATAGACCTCATTTTATAAATAGATTAATTCCGTACTGTTGAGTAAATGTGCTTTAGGCAAGGAAAAAAAAAAAAAAAAAGAAATTGACAAAAGGACCCAATAGTAATAAATGTGCTGTTAAGTATATTTTAATTGGACGTTTTGTGGTAAAATATAATAAAACGTTTTTAAAACACCTTCAGGACAAAATAGTGGAAGAGGCCGTCCTAGTCCCTGTCCACACGGTAATATATGGACCAGCACCGCTATGGAGGAGCCCGGAGCTGGAGAAGGCAGGCAAGTGCCCAGATGTGAACAGCCTTCTTAGGCACCAGCTTTAAAGATGCCATTTGTGGCCACAGCAACTTGAAGTGAGAATTGGGAGATGTTGAAAGTAGACTTCTAACAATTGACGTTATTATCAGCTTACAATAGGTTCTTATCACTGTAAGATATTTTTCCTAACCTCCATGTCAACAATAAAGAGAATGCCTATAGAAGATGAAACACGGTGAACAGGTACAAGAGCACGTCACGACAAAATTCAGTGAAGTACAAAACAAAGCAGAAAGGGAGGAGAACATAGATAAAACAGCTAAAAGACAGAAAAATTAACAAATAACAGTATGTCCTTCACTATTGATAATTAATTTATGTGTAAATAAATTCACCAATCCTAAGAAATAGTGGCCAAAAGGGGGAAAAGCAGGCACAACTTTATACTGTGTAGAAACTCATGTTAGATACAATTGCACACAGGCCGAAGGGGAAGGCAAGGAAAGAGGCCCCACACAGGGGTAAGCAAAAGAGGCCAAGGGTGGCCAAGCTTCTGTCAGGCAAAGCTCAAAGGCCATCACCATGTCAAAGAAGAGCATTGCGTAGAGATAAGCAGATCAACGCAACAGAAAACACAACATCTGTAATGTATGTGAACCTAACAGAGCACCCAAATACTGAAGCAAACATCGAGAGAATTGAAGAAAGAAGCAGCAACACAAAAAATACGACATTTCAATGCTCCCTGTCAATAATGGATAGCAAAGCCAAAGACATCGCACAGAAAACAGAGGCCTAGAACACTAGAGCCAAGGAGATCTAACAGATTCGTACAGAAGGCCTGCAAAACACATTTCCCTCCAGGGAACACTGACCTTCCCCTAAGACAGATCATGTAAGACCACAAAACAAGTCCCAACAAATTCAAGAATATTCAAGTCATCTATCTTTGCCAAACACAATGGGATGAAAATAAAAATCAATGGTCAGAAAATTAGAAAATTGACAAATATGTAGAAATTAAGCAATGCACGCTTGAATAACCCAGGAGTTAGAGAGAGAAATGAAGAAGAGAATTATGAAATATCTTGAAGCAAGTGAAAAGGAAATATAACATACCAAAATTTATGGGGTACAGGAAAACAGCATTCAATGTGCAAACAAAACACCCATATTTAAAAAAAAAAAAGGTCTCCATTGAATAATGCAAAGTTTTTGTGTTTTGGAGCAGGAAGTAACAAAGTAGAGAATATAAAAACAAGAGGAAAAAAATGAATGAGAAACAAAAAGGTCACAGAGACAAAGAGTGAGAGAGAGAGAGAGAGAGAGAGAGAGAGGATTCAAGAAATCAGAGACGTATGAGAAATTACAAATTAATACCACAGAACTAAGAGACTACTATGAATAGTTATGTGACAACAAGTTAGAAACATAAAGAAATATATAACATCCTAAAAATATAAGGTACCAGGAGTAAATTCAGCACTAGTAGAAAATTTGCACCAATTAGTAACTAGTAAGGAGAATGAATCAGTAATAACAATAACATAAAATTCCCAACAAATAAAAATCTGCAGGGTCCAATATCGTCACTGAAGGATTCTATGAAATGTTAAGAAAATCGTCAATACTTGTCAAACCCTTCAAAAATTGAAGAGGAGGGAACAGTTTCAAACTCATTTGGGAGGCCAACACTATTCCAGTTCAAAAGCCAGACAAAGATCTTACAAGAAAAGAAAATTATAGGCCAATGTCATTGATGAATATTGATGCAAATATTCTTAACAAAATAGCAGCAAACCAAATTCAAACGCACATTAAAAAGATTAGACACGGTGACCAAGTGAGATTTATTCCTCATATGCATGGATGGTTCAACATACAAAATTCAATAAATGTAATACACCACATTAGCAGAGCAAAGGACAAAAGCTACATTATCATCACAACCAATGCAGAAAAAGCATTTGACAAAATTCAACACCCTTTCATGATTAAAACACCCAAGAATAGAAGAGAATTGTCACGATGTAATAATGGTCATACTGTATATAAAAATCCCACAGATAATATTATGTACAATAGTGACAAACCAAATGCTTTTCTTCTAAGATTTGGAACCAGACTATGATGCTCACTTTCACCAGTTCTACTTTACATAGTACTAGAAGACAAACCAGAAAAAAAGAAATAAGGTGAGAAAAAGTGAGAAAGAGAAATAAGTCATCCAAAATGGAAAGGAAGAAGTAAACTGATCTCTGATGACAGATGAGATGCTCTCATATGTTAAATGCCTAAAGATCACACACACTCACACACACACACAAATGTTAGTACCAATGAATGAATTCAGCAAAGCTAAAAGATTAAGAAAATCAACTTTCTTTTTCTTTTCTTTTTTTTTTTAATGTGGGTACCGGGAGTCGACGTCAGGACCTAGTGCTTGCCAGCAGGCGCTTGTGCCGCTGAGTGATATCACCGGCCCTTTTTTTCCTTTATGTGGGTACCGGGGGTCGAACTCAGGACCTCGTGCTTGCCAGGCAGGTGCTTATGCTGCTGAACTGTCTCACTGGCCCAGAAAATCGACTTTCAACAATAACGTCATTATCGGTCTATTTTCTATACACCGATAATGAACAATCTGAGAAGAAAATGAAGAGAACAATTCTATTTACAACAGTATCAAATACATGCACCTCCCCCCTCCCAACACACACTTAGGGATATACTTAACCAAAGAGGTGAAATACTTGTACAGTGAAAACCTTAAAACATTGCAGAAAGACATTAAAGAAGATATCAGTAAATGGAAAGATGTTTCTTGTTCATGGACTAGAAAATCTATATTATTAAAAAATTTATATTAGCTAAAGGATTTTAGCAATGCAATGCCTGTCAAAACTCTGGAAAAAAAAACTCAATGATATTTTTATAGACATAAAAGAAAATCCTAAAACTCATATGTAATCTCCAAGGACCCTATATACCCAAAAGAATCTTCAAAAAAGTAACAAAGTTAGAAGTCTCAAACTTCATTTATTTTAAAATGTGCCAGAAAGCTGCAGCAATCAAAACAGTGTGGTGGTGGATAAAGATAGATACACAGGGCAGTGGGACAGAAGAGAGAAGCCATAAGTAAACCCTGGCGTGTATAGGATCAAATGATTTTTGACCCAATGCCAAGCCTTCGTCCAGGGAAAGAAGAGGCTCTTCGACAGTGCGTTGGTAAAACTGTATATCCACCAGTGATAGGATGGCTGTGGGCCTTTATCTTACACTGCAGATGGAAATTAAGTACATGGAATAAAGAGCTACGTATAATGCCTGGGACTACAAAGCCCATAGCAGACATCAGAGGGGACAGCTTTGCAACATCTGCGTGGGCAATGGCTTCTTGGGTATGACCCCTAACACATAGGTGATAACACTAAAAATAGACAAACAGAATGACAGCAATTTAAAGATTTCTCTGCTGAAATGCAAAAAAGTCAACAGAGTGAAAAGGCAATCTATAGAATGGGAGGAAATATTTGCAAACTTCCTAGGGAATAAGAGTTGCGATTTCTACTACATTAAAAAAAAACCCTACAAATCAATGACAATAACGAAATAAACCCAATTAGAAAAAGGGCAATTCGAATGGATATTTATCTGAAGAAGACTTACAAATGGCCAGCGGGTACATGAAAAGATACTCTCCATCGCTAAACATTAGAGCAGTGCAAATCAAAGCCACCAGGAGGTTAGCAGTCGCTGCCCATTGGGATGCACATTATAAAACAAGTTGGGGCAAACAAACAAGGAAAACAAAAATCCCTGCTGTTGGCAAGGATCGGGGTGGTTTTGCCCTGTTGGTGAGATTGGAGTTGGTAGCACCATTACAGAAAATAGTGCAGAAGTTCCTAAAAAATAAAAATAGAGCTGCCGGATGATCCAGCAATTCCACTTCCAGATATAAACCAAAATAACAGAAAATAGAATCCTGAGGAGATTTTCGTTCTCCCGTGTTTGCTACATCATTATTCACAACAGCTGAGAGATGGAAGCAGCTTCCACGTCCACAGATAGATGAGTGGATAAAGAAAACGCGGTTTATACACACAATGGAATGTTATTCGACCTCAAAAAGCAGGAACCCTTGTCATGCTCTACAACATGGATGATGCAAACCACTTACTATAAAAAGGACAAATACTGCACACCCACTGTACATGCCAGATGGTTACGAGGTCATCCAATTAATAGAAACAGAAAATAGAGTGAGGATCGCTAGGGGCTGCAGAGCGGTTCGGGGCTTGCTGTGTTTGGGCATAGGGTTTCAGTCATGCGGGAGGAAAGCTGTGGATTTCTGTAGAGATCTGTTGTACAGTAATGTACATATAATTAAAATACTGTACTATGCTCTTAGAAATTGCTAAGACAGTAAATTTATATTGTTTGTTTTTACCACAAAGAATAAAAAAGAGGAGAGGAGAGGAGGGATTGAAACATGAAGGTATAGACTTCTAAGCATTTCTCTTAATACAGGCTTGTCTGCAGAAGGCCTTCAGCCAGACCTTAATAAGAAAAAAAAAACTTTACTTGAAAAATGACTAAATCCCTGATCTTCGGTGAAAAGTACCTCACTGTGTGTCACTGATTTAGGCCACAAAGGAGGGTGGTTACAAGGAGCCTTTGCATCCCCACTGCTACCCACCCAGCTGATCCAGGCAGGCCCTTGCCCTGTCGAAGGCTTGATGTTCTCATCTGCAGAAGGGGACAGCGGCAGCACCAGCCTCCATGTGGGTTTGCTTCCCAAGGCTGCCAGGGCAAAGTGTGACAGGGGCTTCAGGCAGCACAGAGTCACCCTGTCACGGCTCAGGGCCAAAAGCTTGAAACCCAAGTGCATTCTTTCTTGGGCTGGGAGGGAGACCGTGCTCCAGCCTCCCTGCTGGCCTTGGGGGGCACCGGCCAACCCTGGTTAAGGGCACTGCTGCGGTCCCTGCTGGCATGCTCCTTCCTGTCCTTCCATGTGTCTGCATCTGTCTCTCCTTTTCTTAAAAGGAGACCAGTCACCTTAGACTTGGGGCTGCCCTACTGGGGAGAGCACTCCCCTGAAACTCATTATGTCTCTTGGACTCTCCAGAAAAGTCCACATTCCCAGGGGCCGGGGGTGAGGACATCAACGTAACTTTTTGGGGGGTGCAACTGAAGCCCTAGAGCAGACAATGGAGATGAAATGACAGTGATGTTTGCGGAAGACTCAAGCAGGCACGCACGCCACCATCCTGCGCGTAGGATGTGGTTACTGAGTACAAATGTCAGGTAGCACAGAGGGACGCTGGCTTGACAGTGAAATGGAAATTGACAGTGCTATTCCTATTTCTATAATGACCTTTAAATGCTTGGGAAAATGTAAAACAGACAAAACCAGGTTGTCATAAAGTTGCTGTATTAAGACATAGTTAATAGACTACATTGATGGTTGCTCTTCAATATTGTAAATTTTGAGCAACAACTGACTTTTTTTTTTTTTTTTTTTTTTTGGTGGGTACCGGGGGTCGACCTCAGGACCTCGCGCGCCAGCAGGCGCCCGTGCCGCTGAGCGATATCACCGGCCCCTTTTTTGTATGTGGGATCCGGGAGTCGAACTCGGGCCCTCGCGCTTGCCGGGCAGGCGCTTAAGCCGCTGAGCCATCTCACCGGCCCAACAACTGACTTTTTACATTGCCACAGATTAAGGATTACAACATTTAAAATACAGTTCAGCCACCTTTATTTATCTTAGATTGTATCACTTTAGATAACTACCTTCTTTTTTTCTCCTCTCTGGAGACCTGAGGAGGAGCTAACCATTTTACCAACAGTCTTGCAATGATAGCTGGTAAAATGGACTAGGTGAATCATCTCGCAGCCTTCATGAGTAGGGGCTCCGTGTTCTCTTAATCAGAAAAAAGATGTAGTCTTGCCCGAGCATACTCTATTTCCGCCACACAGCCCTGACTAGTTTTCTTGTTGTCTTGTAGGTGAACGACCCACAGTAGCCCCAGTGTGTCCCTGGCACTAGCCCCTGGTCATCGGTTTTGCCACACTATTCTCTGAGGAAATTCAGCAGCAGCCCAGCGACTTCTCTGATTTTGGGGGGCAGCTGAGGATTCACCCCACCACTCTTACCGGACAGCAGGGGCTGCCCACCTGGCTAGGGGGACACCAGGCCCCTGAGGTCATTTCCTTCATGTGGCTCACAGGGCCTGCCCGACCAACCATTCTTTGGCCGCTGACGCTGACAATTCAAGTGGCTGACTCAACTCCGCGTCTCCTGCGAGCAAACACACGCAGCCATGCTTTGAGTTAGGCAACAAGGTGTGCAGAGTAGCAGGTGTAACCATCACAGGCCTGGAACCAGCTCTTTCCCCCGCTGCAACCCAGTATCTTTTAAAATTTCATCGTCCCTTATTCACGGGCAGTCTACAGTCACTTCAAAGAACAAGGTTCACCAACTGCCCAGTGGGGAGTGGATGGGCTTGTCCTTATTTCTGGGCCCTTGTTTAATAATACACAGCACAGATAAAAAGTCTGCGTCGACTGGAATGCAAAGGGAAGGATTTTCTAATTGCTACCTACGCCTCTGAAGTGGCTGCAAATATTGTATGTAAGCTAATAACAATGTATACACGTAAACCTTCAACCGTGTCCACAGAGCCCGTTCTGAGAGGAGTTAATTATTGGTTGTCCAAGAACTGTTCCAAGCTTCTGAGATGCACCGTGTTTCTGACGCAAACCCACAGCAGGAACACTCCCCTAAGCGATAGCAGAGCTGCTCCAGGCTGGATCCAAGCCTCATTTGTCACACCTCAGAGCACACAGCTAAGCAGAACCACCCAGAGCCCAAGCAGCCCGAGCACCCCTGTGATCTCACTGAGAATCCACCCACAGCACGCCTGCTCCGTTATGGACCACACACCATCATCCCCACGTGTTCGCAGTTCTCCCCACACTGCCTGGAACTAATCTTCATCCTTGTTTACTTCATTTTTGTAGGAAAAAAGTACAAGATCTTTGAATTGGGAGTGGCTGGTTGAATAGTCAGGGGTATTTTCAGTAGAAAGTTAAAATAGGATCTCCAATTATTTTTAAAAACATAGGATGAATATGATAAACTTTTTTTCTTTATTGTTTATGAAGAGTATTTCCTTATTTTATTGACATGTCGTATATTTTTAGAAGTAGGCTATTAATGTTTAAATTTCTTTTATTCCAGTTTCACCTTGAACACAATACATTGCCAGTCTGGCTTCAAACTCATGGGGTTCCTCCTGCCTCAGCCTCTCCAGTGCTGAGGTTACAGGCATGCACTACCATGCCCAGAATATTTAATAATTTAATGATAATTTTTGTAAACATGGGTGGGTCATTTTAGATCATTTAATTAAGATAAGAATCAATAAAAGCTGCTCCAATACTCTTTAACGTCTTCCTCTCCACCTTTCGCTTCATAAGGAACCTGTCTTCCCTTCTGATGCTAACTTTGTGTGTAAGATGTGACAGCAAAGCTGTCCAAATCCCGAGACCCTGCTCATTTGTCAAGAGGGATTTTCCTGTGCTTTGATAAATGAGAAGGCAAGCTGTGCGTTGTAAATGCCATGGTCCTTCCAAGACTACATACAGAGCACCATGGACAGTAGCCAGATAAGGCACATTTGGCCCTTTGGGACATCTGTGGAGGGCAACTGTGAGAGAGGGTTTCCCTGGGATGGCTGATCCTGTTTTCATCGCCCAACCTAGGCATTTTCAGATATTTCTAAACAGAAGCACTGCTTTGCCTTCAGGTCCCTCGCTCCTGCCCCACCTGCTTCCCTTGGCTGAAATAATAAGAAGTGTACGGAATGCGCTCCCCACCTCCAACCCCTGGCTGGGGTCCTGGGCCTGTGGCCTATCTCGCTGGATCTCAATAAAGGACACTTCTGCCTGTTGATGTGAGGTGTCCTCAGCTCCTGTGTGTCCCCTTGGGGAGAAAAACTTCAAGACTAAGGAAGGAAATAGGAAATTAAGGCAGCCGACTTCTCTTCTCACAAGGCAGCCTGCAGAGATCCCCAGCATTTCCAAGTCTCAGGTATCCGCGCACCGTTTGCTTTTGTTTTCTATTGCATGAGGAAATAATCTCAAAATCAAGACAAATCTAGTTGTGTTCTGTTTTTTAAAAAAGAAAAGTGCATATATGAAAACTACTGAACTTCATGGGGAAAAGACATAGCCGGCATGAAATGCTTCCCATGGAAGTGATGTCCTTTAGAGTTAGAAACAGCCCCTCACAGCTCACCCGTGTGGGAGCCTCCTTCAGTCACACCAGAGCGGCACAGCAGGTGCCGCCGCGTGGGGCCGGGCCCTAGCCTCTGCTGGGACAGAGGGAGAGCGCACCTGCAGACCTTCAGCTTTGATCTCTCGTGCCCTGGCACAGAGGAAAGAGTGTGTCCATTGGATTCTGCATGAGTGCGTATTTAGATGCTTTGCCTTTGTTGCCATTTCTTTGTGGTGGAATAATTCTAGCACCTGTGTGTCCATTTTTTCTCATGGATGTAGGGTTCCATGGGGGGCTTTATTTCAAGTCACTGGATGACACTGCAGCCACCCTGAGGCTGGGTAATACACAGATGGCTGGTGCCGCCTCATACTTGCTGACTGCCTGGTTCCAGCCCCGGGGCTCAGCAAAGGCATTTCCCATGAGATCCCAAGTGACACTGATGTGGTGGTCCCAGGATTGTGTGTGAGACCACTGCCACCATCACCACCCTCGGCCCATTTTCCGTCTGTAAAATGATCCTATGCTACATGGGGACACACTTGCGTTCTGAGGGGATAGTAACTATCAAGCTGCCTTTGCTGCTGAAGCAGCTGGCCTTTAGCAGTGAACTCCCCTCGCTGTGCTCATTTGAAGAGGCTCTGGGGCGGGATCGCCGGGGCGGTGGCAGGGTACAAAGTTTCAGTTACACCAGATGAATCAGCTCTACAGATCTGCTACGCAACATCGTGTCTAGAGTTAGCAACACTGTATTGTACACTGAAGAACTTGTCAAGTGGGTAGATCTCATGTTAACTCTGCTTTGCACACACACACACACACACACACACACACACACACACAGAGTGGAAAAGGTTGCAGCAATGTTGTCTTTGTAATTTCAGGCCACTTAAACAAATTGCCTGGGCTCCATAGCTTAAATAGTACTCATTTATTCCTCACAGCCTGGAGCCTGAAGGTTGAAGGTCAGGATGCCACGTGGTGGGGTTCATGCAAAGCTCCTCTTCTAGTTCAGATTGCTGACTCCCTGTCGTGTCCCCAACAGGTGCAAACAGCAAGACAGCTGTCTTCTCTCTTCTTGTAAGGTCACTACTTCCACTCACAAGGGCTCCACCTCATGACCTGGTCACCTCTCAGAAGTGCTACCACATATGACGGGCACCAGGGACTAGGGTTTTGCCATGTGGATTGGAGAAGGACACTACAATGTCCAATGCAGATAGACATCGTCCTTTCGGGCATCACTGACCAGCGGCATCGTGGTTCCTCACTTATGAGCCACTTCACCATCTTCATCTTAGAGTCTGGCAAAGTGCTCCAGTTGAAAGCTGCCTTTTTATCCAGTGAAAAGATTCTCCAACGCCTTTCTGAAAATAAAAGTGCAATTCCCCTGTTCAGAGGAACGTGGAAATGGTCAGAAGGGGAGAAAGATCCACTTGTTGTAAAGCTGAGCCCAGGAGGGCTTTTGACCTCCAGAACTGTGGGGTAATAAGTTTGTATTGCTTCAGATCACAATTGCATGAGGATTCATTTTGACAGCAACAGGGAATGAATGAACTTGTTAGAGCCCCTGCCTTAGAGCCCCCATGCGGCTACACCTGGGTGAGCTCATCTATGTTCCAGCAGTGGTGAGCTCACATACTGCTAACGTGATGTTTATAGTTATGCTAAACAAACGACAGGACATCTCTTCATGGCCAAAATGAGAAACTGAGTCCCTCGTTCAAAATGTGTTCAACTAAAAAATAATAGAAGGATTTAGAACTATGAAATAATATAAAGAGAGTTAGCTATGTATAAGGATGTTGTGAGATCAAAAACACAGTGAATGCTTAAAAATTAAAAAAAAGTATTATGGTAAAAGGTAGTTGCCTTCAAAATACTCCCTCTGCATTAGACACACTCATCTCATCGTCCTTGCCACTTTCGGTAGCTGCTCAGGGGTCCTCCTTCCTGAGTGTCTTTAGTTGTGCTGTCCCAGCTGCTTCCATGTCCTGAATCGATTCAAAACACTGACCTGGGCTGGTGAGATGGCTCAGCAGCACAAGCGCCTGCTGGCAAGCGCGAGGTCCTGAGTTCGACTCCAGGAAACCACGTTAAAAAAAAAAATTGACCTCTCATGATAATTTTGACTTTGATTTTTAAAATTTCATTTTATCTTGATTAGTGTGTTTTTACGGCACAGGATGATTACATTCCTTGTGTAAAGTTGGTACTCGTGTATAACAGATCTTAACTCTGTTTGTTATCTTCTTCTGTCTCTGGATCACTTTCCCCATTATCTATCTTTTATTTTGCTCTTTATTTATAATTTGTGTTTTTTCATATAAAAGAAGCCATGTGATATTTAAGTTTGTGTGTCTGATTAACTTTACTTAATATTATGGCCTCAAGGTCCACTCATTTTCCTACAGAGGACTCAAGTTTATCCTTCTTTATGGCACAGTAGTACTCCACTGTGTATAAACACCACATTTTCTGTATCCATTTGTCTCCTGATGGACACACAGGCTGTTTCCAAGATTTAGCTTTTATGGTTGTGGTGCTATAAACATGGGAGCGCATGGATCACTCTGATATGATGTCTTTAGGACTTTTGGGAAGATACCTAGAAGGGGACTACCTGGGTCAAATGGAATTTCTACTTTTAGTTTTTTTGAGGATGTCCATACTGATTTCCATAATGGCTGTATGAGCTTACATTCTCACCAAAAACATAGAAGGAATTTCTCCCCACAGCCTCTCCAGCACTTGTTATTATTTGATTTCTTGATGATGGCCAGTCTTTCTGGGGTAAGATGGAATTTCAGTATTGTTTTAATTTGCATTTCTCTAATGACCAGTGATTCTGAACAGCTTTTCATCAGGTATTTATTGACTATTTATACTTCTCTGAAGTGTTTATTCATTTTGATTGCCCAGTTTTTTTTTTATTGCATCTTTTATTCTGGGGGATCTAATGTTTTGAGTCTATTCTAGACATTAGTCCTTTGTGGAATAGCTGGAAAAAATTTTTCCTATTCTGTAGGTTGTCTTTTTCACTCTGATGGTTTCTTCTTTTACTGTGCAGGATGCTTTTAATTTATATGATTCTATCTTTTGATTCTCAGTACTATTTCCTTTGCAACCAGGGTTCTGTTCAGAAAGTCCTTGCCTATACCTATGCCTTCAAGAGCTTTACCTATTCCATCTTCCAGCAGGTTAAGTGTTTCATTTTAACATTTGGATCTTTGACCAATTTTGACTTTGGAGCACTTGACTTTGGAAGAGTCAGAAGCCACCCCTGGTGTAGCACAGAGAGTGGCAGTGCTAAAGGAAAGGCATTTTCAGGCGTTATGGACTTCGGCAGGATTGGGGGGAGAGGTGAAGAGAACATCTTGCTCTGCCCCAGCGAGGGAGGAAGAGGCGGAGAGTAGAAATACAAGTGTTTGTGGTAGTGGGATTTTGCCTGTGTCAAAGCCAGTGAAAGAGTTGGGCTTTGTATACACATAGGCAAGGGGCCCCATAGCAATTCTGCCGAAGAAAGAAGGTTCCAAAAGACAGAGGACACCGAAGACAATCGCCCGCCCAGCTCAGATCCCTGACCCCAGGATTTCACGTACAGTGTGGAGAATCGTCGGGACTTCTGTGGACTTCAAGCCCATCAGTTTCTGGTTGTACCTATCAGCAGAAAGCACATATGGATCCCATGTCCTTGTCCAGCTGGGGGCAATTTACAGCAAGGTGACAAGTCCCACAGCAGACTGTACCTGTTTGCCTGGGTTTATAAGCTCAAGCTAACAAAATGTCATTTTAGGGAATAAAGAGAAAAAAGGCTTTGGAAGCAGAAGGAGAAAAGAGTGGAGGACGGTCTAAATTAAGCTACCAGGTGTGCCAAGTAAGGGAACAATCTAAAGTTTGAGGGATCCATTTGCTTCAGCAAAATGATGACAGGTTCCAGAAAGTATTCTAAAACTTTCTACAGAACATGGGCATGCATTAATATTTTGACTAAAATTAAGAAAAGAAAAACATTAACAGTTTTAACACTGTAGGGCATCCATTTCTCAAGCAAGGTATGTTAGTACACTGAGTCATTGCTAAAGTTCCTACCCCTAAAGAAGTCCATGGGAATCTAGGGTGCTGGCCACCAGGCTTCTGTGGAAAGGCACCTGGATGTGTCCAGCTGATGCCCTTCTGAAGACTGAGGGCTGGAGTACTGGGTACCCCACCTCAGCAGCACTCAGGGTGCACAGGAGTTTTCTGAGAAACTCTGTAGACATAACTTCCCCTCTGAAAATAACTATATTTTATTGTGATTGATGTTTACAATTTGGTTTTCAAAGAAAATGATCAACATTAATATGTAAGGTTATTTCAGAATTCACTTATAACACTGTAATGATGTTCAATTAATTAAAATTTTGAAATATTAACCATATACAAGGGCTGATAATAATGCAGTATTTAAATAAAAAATTATTACCCTAAAAGACACATTCCATTAATACTGTTCAAAATACTCCAGCTTGCATCAAACGCACTTACCTCATTCTTCTTGCCACTTTCTGAAGCAGTTCTGGAAGTCCTCTTTCCTGAGTGTCTTTTCAAGATTTGATCAAAAAATATGGCAAGTTCAGCTGCCATGTCATCCAATGAAAAGACAGCTCATAAAAATATGACACTGTGTCCTCATCCACCTTATTAACAAGATCTTGCACTGTGCAATTTCTGGTTCTTCCCCAAAGTCAAAATGACCATGGAAGGTCAATGTCTGGAAAGGTCTATTCAGGACATGGAGGCAGCCAGGACAGCACAACTAAAGACACTTAGGAAAGAGGATTTCTAGAGCTGTCTCAGAAAGTAGCCACGATGATGGGATGACTGCGTTCAAAGCAAGCAAAAGGGTTTTTGAGGGGGATTCATGACACTGTGTCTTTTACTGTAATAAGTTCTTTATTGGAACATTCACCATATTTGTCAATCACACCTCCAGCAACAAAACAGAAATTTAAATCTATAGTGAGCTTGTAACAAAGTGGTTTATATACACTTAGATTCATTTAGATTACTCTAAACCTACCTAGGAACTTTCAATTACTTGGAAGCCAAAGTTACAATTTGGGTCATCTTACTAGTTGCTAATTACCACCTTCTGTCTGCAGTGTTTTAAGTGTTTGTGGCTTTGCCTGGCCTCTCTTCCTATTCACCCCAATCCCTCCTTGCTTAGAACTCATGACTAAGAAAAGTGACCTTAAATACATAGGCCATGCACTTTACTCCACCAGGACAAAGCTTTAGAAATTAAATGATTTCCAGAAAAGAAAAACAAAATTAAAAAAGAAATTAAATAGCTTCCAAAAGTAAATAGCATCAGTGGTTTTTAGTTTATGGTTCAACCAAAAGCAAAAGCAGATAAAACTCAAACAAGTAAGTTCTCCTTCACAAGAGTGAACAGGACATGTTGAGTGGTCAAATCAGTGAGGACCAGCACATTTCAATCAAGTTGTCTGCTCACCATGAGAAATTCGGTTGGCTTTGGACAACAACTTGAATAGCAAACACAGCCACACAAAACTCGCTGACTCTCCTTTACTGGGGCCTTTGCTGTGTGTAATCCCAGTAGAGAAACAAACATCGAATGAACGCCATGGCATGCACCTCATAGCGTGCACATGAAGGGTAGATGAATCAGACTTAAGGTGATCTGAGCTCTAGTTTAGAACACAAAAGATAAAATTCAATAAGGAAAGCAATAGATGCCCTACCAGGCATATTGGATTTTAAAATTACTTTAATTTATTCTAAAAAAAAAAAATCCTAGCAACCAAACATGAGTTTAGGTTGGCATTTTCTGCAACAGTACAGACTCCAAAATAATTGACTAATATTTTCTTACAGAATATAATTTAAACTATTGTTGGCATTTCAATAAAGTCCTTTTTTTTTTTTTTGTGGGTACCGGGGGTCGACCTCAGGACCTCGCGCGCCAGCAGGCGCCCATGCCGCTGAGCTATATCACCGGCCCTTTTTTCGTATGTGGGATCTGGGAGTCGAACTCGGGCCCTCGCGCTTGCCAGGCAGGCGCTTATGCCGCTGAGCCATCTCACTGGTCCCTCAATAAAGTCCTAAAGAAAGGATTAAAAGAAATATTTGGTAGACCAAATCCAAAACAGAATTTATAATTCTCATTTATGGCACGAAAGGACATTGTCTTCTATTTAAAGGACCTTGACCATAGCCAGTGATGAAACATACTTCAAAAACAGGAGCTTTAATATTACTTAAAAATGGTCTGATATTTGTTGATAATGGTAAATATTTTAATCCAGTGTGCTCAAAAAGTGCAGCTGTCTGCTTTTTCTTGAAATGAATAAAACCAACACCACTGTTTATATACTTAAAAGATGTTCAATGTATTAAGTAAGCATGTTACATCTTTTCATGGATAAATCATGTGCTGCAGGGAGAGCAAGATGATGACTTTCTGCTAAGTTATATTTTTAGAAGTTATGGAAAGTTGAGAGAGACAGAGACAGAGAGACAGAGACAGGGACAGGGACAGAGAGAGACAGGGACAGGGACAGAGAGAGTCAGAATGGCTTACTTCTAGTTGAGCGACCAGGAAGTAGCTTTGTAGTACTGGATCAGATAAATGGAGAGGAAGGGTATTTCCAGTGGAGAATCCCTTTCTGCCACTACACTACGTTCAGTCCTACAAAAAACTAAATGTTACTCCCCGTGAGCTGAGGGCTGATCTGGAGACCGTACGCCAAATCATCCGCTGTGTTTCTTGCAGGGAGCAGTACAGTCCCAGGTGGGCATATATTAGAGCACTGTGACGGACGGGTCATTTTTTGAGGAGTTTTCCAATAAATATCTCGGCATGGCTCACTGGTCCTTCCAAGGTCACTGCAAGGCTCTGGAAGCCCATGATTTGCATAGATGGCACCACAGTTTGGTAGATAAAGATTTCAGGCTGCCATTTGGCATAGACACCAAAATGTGAATTTGGAATAAGTAAATAAAAGAACAAGTGAGTGACTATTCATAGTGAATATATGTACATACATACACACATATGCATATTTTACACACACATATGTAGATACGTATGTACACACATACACATGTGCATCTTTGAATTTACCTACTTCTTTTATATACTCAGAATATACCTTCATGGACATATGGGCAAACTGTAGCAGCTACAAGTGGAGATTGGAGCGGACAACTTAGTGTGGATTCCTGGTTTCCTCACTTGCTTACTACATTACCTTTATTTTTTTGTCCTCATTTTTTATTGGCACCCTGTAGATATACAAAATGATACCACTTATCTTAGGGAAGCTGTGCCTGTACATGGTATATCTTGCTTCTCTTTTATTTCCCATTTCCCTCCCCTCCCTTCAACACCTCTTCCCCTCCTTATTTACAAAAGCTTTGTTTCCCATTTTTTCTTGTAATTTTTTTCTTGTCCCTTCCTTCCTTTCCCCCTCCCTTGTTCCCCTTCTCATTTGAATATTTCCTTCCCATTTCCCAATGTCTATTATACATTTTGGTCCTTATTTACACTTATTTACACCAGTGAAACAGTGCGATATTTGAACATGTGTGTCCAATTTATTTCACTTAAGAGTATGGTTTTAAGGTGCATCCATTTACCAAGAAATGTCTCAAGCTTATCCTTTCTGTGGCTGAGTAGTACTCCTTGTAGATGTTAAAAAACCCCATATCTTCTTTATGCATCAGTTTATGTCATTCTTTATGTCATCAGCTGATGGACATTTGGGCTGTTTCCAAGATTTAGCTGTAGATATGAATCTCCATATATTGCTGTGGTATGATGCTTTTAATTATTTTAGGAAGATACTAAGAATGGGAATAGTGGGGTCAAATGGAACCTCTAGTCCTAGTTTTTTGAGGAACCTTCACACTGATTTCCACAGTGGTTGCACCAGTCTACACTCCCACCAACAGTGGAGAAGGGTTCCTTTTTCCCCACAGCCCCACTAGCATTTGTAATTGGTTGACCTCTTGATAATAGCCATTTTTTCTGGGTTGAGATCGAATCTCGGCATTGTTTTAATTTGCATGTCTGGAATAACCAGTGATGTTGAACATTTTCTCATATATTTATTTGCCATTTGTACTTCTTCATCTGAGAAGTGTGTATAATTTCAGATGCACATTTTTGGATTAGGTCTTTAAATTTAGGGGGTCTGATTCTTTTCAACTCTTTATATGTTCTAGATATTAGTCCTTTGTCTGAGGAGCAGGTGGCAAAAATTTTTCCCACACCATAGGTTCTCTCTTCACTCTGTTGGGGGTTTCTTTTGCTGTGCAAAAGCTTTTTAATAAGATGAAATCCAGTTGTTGATTCTTTGTGATATTTCCTGTGCAATGAGGGTTTTGTTCATAAAGTCTTTGCCTACGCCAATGTCTTCAAGAGTTCTACCTATTCTGTCTTCCAGAAGATTCAGTGTTTCTGTTTTAATATTTAGATATTTGATCCATTTCAATTTTAGTTTAGTGTATGGTGATAGACATGGGTCTAGTTTTAGTCTTCAGCATGTGGAAAGCCAGTTTTTCCAGCACCACTTATTAAAGAGGCTGTCTTTCTTCCAGTGAATGTGTTTGGCACCTTTGTCAAAGATAAGGCAGCTGAGTGTGTTTGGAGTTATTTCTGCATCTTCTAATCTGTTCCATTGATCCTCGGGTCTGTTTTTCTACTGGTGCCATGCTGTTTTAATCACAATAGCTCTGTAGTATAATTTCAAGTCAGGGATTGTGATGCCCCCTGCCATGCCTTTGTTGCCCAGAATTGCCTTTGCTATTCTAGGCTCTTCTGGTTCCAAATGAATTTTAGGGTTGTTTTTCTAATTCTGTGAGATATGCTATTGGTATTTTGATCAGGACTGCATTAAATCTGTATAATAATTTTGGGAGTATGGTCATTTTCATTACGCTGATTCTTCCTACCCAAGGGCAAGAGATATCTTTCCATTTTCTGATATCCTCTTCAATTTCCTTTTTCAGAGTACTGTAGTTTTCAATGTAGAGGTCTTTTACTTCCTTTGTTAGATTGGTATTCCTAGGTATTTTGTTGTTTTGGATGCGACTGTGAAGGGTATGGTTTCCCTAATTTCTCTCTCAGTGAGTTTGTTATTTGTGTACAGGAATGCTATGGATTTCTGAATACTTTGTATCCAGCTATGCAATTGAATTTGGTTATCAAATCTAGAAGTCTTTCGATGGAGTATTTCGGGTCTTCTGTGTAGAGTATCATGCCATCTGCAAATAATGATAATTTAACATTACCTTTAGAAAATTACCTAATCTTTCTGAGCCTTGGGGTTCCCAGTTGCCAGAAGAAGAGAATAATGGAAACTGTCACATGAAGTATTTCAGCTTCAATGAGATGACAAAAAGGCAAGACAAAAATTCAAAAGTTGCTTTGCTGAGTGTACAGGTAGTAAATGCTGAGGAGCTGTCCTCCTGAACATGTTTAACCTCATTTGCTGGCTATGCACTCATGCCTCAGTGATGTGCAAGGCTAACCCAACTGTTTGAAATCCGAGCCTCATTGTTTAAGGAAGCCCAAGGAAGAAACTCCCAGAAGTATGTCTTCTGAAAATATCCAAAGAAACAGAGCCAGCAGTTAAAAACCTGAGGTCTTCCTCTGTCAGGAGGGGACCGGCTGTATGGTGGCTGCTGTCCCAGGCTGACAAATGGTGCTGGTGTCCCCATGTAGGGCAGATGTTAATGGACAAGGTTGAGACCTGGATGATATGCATGACTGAAATGTGAATTTTGATGACTAGCATGGACTTCTGTTTTCACACAGGTTTCTTTCGGACACAAGTGAGGGTGAAGTAGCCGGGGGAAGAGGTCACTGCGGGTTCTCCTGATGAGCATTTCAAGCACAAAACACATGCTCAAAATGTCAGTTTTTGTTAAGTCTTGATTTTAAAAGTCCTGGACAATTCTTTTCTTCTCTTTTAGATCAAAGTATATTCATCTTTCTCTCTCAGTTCCGTTTCTTCCGTGGACAGGCAGACCTACAATCAGTGTCCCTGCTGGGATACTCTTACACTGTGCCACGATCATCATGTGTTGTTAACTGATTTATGTAGTGTTTGTCACATGTCTTCTACAAGGCTTCTAAGGTTTGGATTAATGTGAGTCTCACCTTCCCATCTCTCAAGGTCTGAAAGAGAAGAGTGCCTTGTCCACTCTTATAGCTGAAGTGTTACTGAGTAGTGGCTGTGAGGTCACTAGAAGATGAAAATGTTATTTGTAAAAGTTACCTATGTAACACATAAAACAGAGGAACTAATGTCACATTAGTGACACAAGTAGGATGTTCTAACCCCTCAAGCTTTCGTTTCTTTTCCTTTTACCTCCTTCCTACTTCCTTCTTTCTGTCCTTTTTCGTATTCATTTCTCCTCAGTGGTAACTTCTCTTTGATTTAGGAACCAATTTTTTAAAAACATTGACACCTCTAAGATATCATATTGTAATCTTTATTTATTTGTTTATTTCAAGACAGGGTCTTGCTAAGTCACTAAGTTGCCTAGACTGGGTTTGTACTTGTGATTCTCCTGCCTCAGCCTCCCAGGGTGCTGGGATTACAGGTGTGTGCCACATCTCTCCCATTTTAATCTCACTTTAAGTAGAGTCTAAACCAAAGTGCCTTTGAATGCTCTAAAAATTCCTTGCATTTCTCCCTTCAAAATGGAGCATGTGCTTTTGGACCACCAGAGTGGAAGGAAACTGTGGTCACCTTCAGTTTGAAAGTGTTTATTTGCTCCTTAATGAATAAATTAGTATGCCGCCTCAGCTCTGCTCCACACTCATGATGAGACTTGCATTTATATAATGTGTAATCATTTTTACAATAGGCACAAGGGAGAAATTGATTTTTAAAGTCGAAGACAACAAATATGGCTATGCTGCTGCACGGACAGGAGAGTTTGCAAATGACTTGTGGCAACATGCAAGAGACACACAGTAATGAAATGTGTGGAAATACAAATAATTACTTTGGTGATGGCTGCTATGGCACTAATAAAAAGACAAAAGTAGGCTGTTGTATGCGTTCGCAAGTCAACAAATGGCACTGACAATAAAATGAATCAGAATCAAAGGAAATTTGCACATAGCTCTTAGTCATTTCTGACTCAATAGCATATTGAAGTCTAAAGTACACTTGAACTGCAGCACAATCTCCACTGAACCAGGTGCTCATCCACAAAGAGGCCCCTCCTTGTACTACTCATCACTTCCTATCAAAGCCCCTCGGGAGCACGGAGTCCACGCGGGGCCCAACTGTTAATGAGACATCTCCTTCCTCACACCACGGAAATCACTGGGGCCTTCGAGGTTATTTACCAAGCTTGGACAATCTTTTAGTTTCTAAAGTTTTGAAAATTTTCAGACATAGACAAAAGAGAAAAAAACAAAGGAGAGAGAATGAGACCTGAACCCTAACCCACCGTCACCTGGCTGCAACTCATACCTGCTCGTGCCCCGTCTGTGCCTTTATCTGCTTTTCCACACTCTGGATTATCTTGAAACAAACACCGGCTATTCCATGAACGCATTTTCCTTTGTAAAAACATGTTTTCAAAAACAGAACCTCAGGGCCGGTGAGATGGCTCAGCGGCTTAAGCGCCTGCCCGGCAAGCGCGAGGGCCCGAGTTCGACTCCCGGAACCCACATACGAAAAAGGGGCCGGTGATATCGCTCAGCGGCACGGGCGCCTGCTGGCGCGCGAGGTCCTGAGGTCGACCTCCCGGTACCCACAAAAAAAAAAAAAAAAAAACAGAACCTCAATACTGTATTAATTATCACATGTGTTAGATTTTTTTAAGGTGTTTCATAATCTACAGCTATATTTCCCATCTCCTATTTTTCTCCTCTAATGTTCTCTTCTCTCTCTCTCTCTGTCTCTGTCTCTCTCTCCCTCTTTCCACTTTTAGTTAATACAGTAGGTCACCATTCCTGTAGAATTTCTTATAGTCTCAATTCACTGACTGGACATCAGTGCTATTTACTACATCTCCTTTCCCAAATTTCCTGTAAATTGGTAGTTAAATCCTTAGGCTTCATGGGTCTCAGCTTCTGAGTTTTTTTTTTTTTTTGTGGGTACCGGGGGGTCGACCTCAGGACCTCACGCGCCAACAGGCACCCGTGCCGCTGAGCGATATCACCGGCCCCTTTTTCGTATGTGGGATCCGGGAGTTGAACTCGGGCCCTCACACTTGCAAGGCAGGCGCTTAAGCCGCTGAGCCATCTCACCGGCCCAGCTTCTGAGTTTTTTAATCAAATCTTTTATACATATAAATATTTATTTTTGCTACATCAGGAATGGATTGGCAGCCAAGGACTTAGACCTTTCACCAGCCTCACTTATCAAGGACACCTCATCAGGTGAACAAAAACCACCAGTTACTTAAATGATAAATGTAAGTGAACTGGAGGAACTAAGGGGATTCGTAAGAAAAGAAGTGACTTTCCCAAGCCTAGAAGCATTTTGGTGAGGCGGCTACAAAAAGTCAGTGAGATGAATGGAAGCTTGACTGGCTCAGGTGTCGTAGGGAGTGAGTGCTTGGGAACGTGGCTCTGTCGCTTGGGGAAAGTTAAACAGAAGAGGCAGACATATGAAGGCAGAAGACTCAGGAGGAGACGTGGGGAGACCAGCAAGGAGAGAGCGCTGTGGGCCAAAGACTTGAGATCACCTAGATTGGGGCTCTGGAAGTGAAAGAAAAGCCAGGAGAAAGGGTAAAGGAGAGAGGTCAGAAGGACCTGACAAGCAAGCGCACAGGAAGCTGTTCAAGACAGAGGATGGCAGAGAAGGGGCCAGTGAGACAGAGATGCAAGAAAGAAGATGCAATGACCCAGAAGACGCGAGGAGTTGAAAAGGGAAGAGATTAATATTTGTGGTGAGTCTGCCAGCTTTCCTTTATCTCATAACAACCAAAGCATAAGGAACAGCTCTTCATTTGTGGGGAAGAAATGGAGCCCAGCAGCTGGCAGAGGTGGCAGCGAGGTGGCAGCAGAGGTGGCAGCGGAGGTCTGCTCCCACTGTCGTCTGCTCCGCGCTGCACCTGGACACTTTCTGATCTCTGAAAAGCCCTCAAGGCCGGGCGCCTTGATGTGGACCGTGAAGTGAGAGAAACAGGGTGTGCTGCTGTCTCCTGAAGCTCTTGAAAGTGGTGCCTGATTTTCCATGCTCTCTTCTCCTGTCTAAGAAAACCCTAAATCCATGTTTCAGGATGTCATGGTCATTAAGCATGGCCCCGAGAGCCTGTGATCCACAGAAGCTGACTGCCACCCTTGCTACACTAGTGCACATGGGAGAATAACACTTTTATTCCCTCAAGCCGCTGGCATTTTAGACTCGCAAGAACATAACGTGCTTTCTATTGACTGATCCACCAAAGAACAAGGCTACCTGACGGTACAGGGAAGTGGAAAAAGTAATGACTTTGATCATGATATTCATCGAAATAAGAACATGGGGTTGTGTGAACATCCTCGGACTGGTGTAAAAAACTGCCACCAAGTAGCTGGCTGAAAACACCAGAAAGGCATTGTCTCTAAAGATCTGAAATGAAGAGCTCCTCAGAGCCGAGCTTCCTCCGACTTGCAGGTGGGAACCCATGCTGTCCCTTCCTGGCTCCTGGCGGTCTGTGGTGTCCCTCTACTGTTGTCACAGGACATTGTCCCCATGTGTGTCTCTTTCCCATGGCATTTCCTTATTAAAAGACATAGTTATGTCCTACCAGGGCCCACCCTAACGATCTCACTTTAACTTGAACATCTGTAAATGCCTTATCTCCAAATAAGGAAGGTCTTGCGTTCATAAGTTTTGGGGAATAAGACTTCAACATATGTTGCTTGGGGGACAGAGTTTATTTCAAAATCACAGTAATTCGAGGCCTGTGGCCCCATGGATTCTGTTAGAGTGTGCGTGTGTGAGTATGGGCTCCCACGTGGGAAAACCCTGTGGAGTGTGGCCTTTGCTACACCACAGTAGGTCCAGCACCAGCTTGGCGTCCCCTAGCCTGATGTCCAAAGCCATCCTGACACCGAGGGTTGGGGTTTGTTCTGATACCTCTGAGCCCTAAGGCCAGAAATGTCGGGCCACAGTGTTCTCCATGGCTGGCACAGTGACTTCAGTATTCAGCCAATATACCACTATTTTTGGACAAATAAATAAGCTTTTACACAGTAAGATCAATTTTAAGCAAGGGAATCAAAATTTCACTTCCATGTTATATTAAGGGCAAAGGATATTAATTTTCACATGGAAATGAGGTAAGACACAGGCATCTGTCTCAAGTTCACAGGAACCCGACAGCTAGATCTTGGAGGATGCCATACTGACTTTGAGGACAAACGGAAGGTACTTTTCATTAATCATGAGTTATCTGAATTCCTTTTCTCATATCATTGCCTTAAAAAATGACCAACAATAAGTTCATTTGAAAAGGCTCCTCCTTATCTACTATGATGGACATGGATTCGCTGTGAAAATGATCAGAACAAAGTTTGCAAAGATAAAGAAAAATCACAACTACAGAGAGCACCTAGGAAGACAGCATCAGGTCTTAGGACCATGGGACTAGCTTTGCCACTTAGCCTGACTCTTTCTCCAGAGGTGGCAGCTGTTCAAATGTCCCAGCCCAGAAGCTCAGATCTCTGGACGCCACCTCCTTCCTCTACTCGAAAGTCTGCCCTCGGAAACCTCTCACTCCAGGAAACAGCAAAGGGTGGAGGAGCAGAAAGGAGCCGCCCATGTATCGATGTCACGTGAGTGTTCTCTGCACCTGGCATAGAGAGTTAGTGTAACACTCATTCACAGCGAGTGTTGCTTTGATGGTGTGAAAGCTCACATTTCAGCAGAACCAGGGCTTGCAGACAGGGTCTGGGGAAAGCTGACCTCCTTCTGCAGCACCACTGAGGAAGGGACAGAGCCGAGTCACACAGGAACTGGTTACTTATATCCCAGCAGAGGGACCGTCTTCCAGAATTATCGCAATGTGATAGACTCCTGAGATTCAACCTCACAGGCTTACCAAATACTTACACCTAAATGCATTTTTTCCTACTTCCCATTCATTACTTGGCATGACTATTTTGCGCAGACTGATTTCCCTGCACATCAAGCACCTTGCAATTTGGCTACAATACAATGAAATTGGGAGCTCAATTAACAACAGCAGTGAGATTAAACAGCCTATTGTGGGCCCCATTCAACATCTCCCCATGTGCGGCATGCAACAAAATAAATTATGCAACAAACATGAAAATCACACTAAGGCGCGCAAAGACACCTAGTGTGACAACAAACCATGATTCATTCTGAATGGAAGCAATAGTCGTGCTCAGCCTGTGAGAGCTTAGGGGCAGAGAGTTCGTGCAACATCCTCATTCAGGAAGCTAGTCTGTAGGGTTCGGTCTTCTATGAAGTCTAGATTTGCATGTACAAGCAAGTGCCTGCTGGACAGTGATTTTAATGAAGAAGAATTTTAGGTTGTACACAGAAATTCATCTTTCCTCATGATGAAGAATGACTTGAAATACCTAAACTTGGCAGGAGACTCTAATCCCTTTCTTCTATCTTCTTTGTCCTCTTCCTTTTTGTCTCTGCCTTTCCTTAAATTCTCTAACACAGAGGTGGCGTTTAACCCTGCATCCAGGAAAAGCCAGCCTGTGCGAAATAAGTTCAGGGTGCACGTGCGATGAGAAAGTCTCGGCTCAGGGTGCCTATGAGGGTCACTTTTCCCCTTTAGTTTATTCTTCCTGTGACACATTGCTCATCAAGGCAACTAAGTTGTCCTACGCCTTCAATTCTGTCAAGGGACTTTTGCTTTGAAAGAAAAATTAAGCTGTGATTAACAGAAAATCCACGTTAACCGTGGACACAGAATCACAGAAATTTCTATCCTTCTCAGTGAGATGCAAACAGTCTAGAGCTGGTCTGACGCCCTGTGTTGTCGGGGACCCCAGCTCTTTCTCTGTTGCTCACACACGGCCCTCACTGTCTGGTTCCATTTTCCAAGCTGTTCCTGGAGACGCCTGCAGAAACAAAGAAATGGCAGGGACATGTACTAACTTTTAAGGTGCTTTTTGGGTTTTCTACAAATCACTTCTGTTTATGTCCCAATGGCCAGAACTGGGTTGTATAGGAAATAAAGTCGTTAATTGGAGTGTCCCTGTAAGACAAGAGGTAGCCGAGGAAAGGGCTGGAGAAAGAAGGAAGGTAGCACCTTGGAGCCCATGGTCCAGGCCCGGCCGGCCTGTGGCCACTCCACTCTGGTCTTGCTCCACGAGAGCTTTCGCTCTTGGTCCTCTCTCTCTGTGTCTCTTATAGGGAAGGGCACTTGTGATTAGATACAGGGCTCACCCAATAAATCAAAATGATTCTTCATCTTGATATTCTTAGCTTAGTACCATCTGCGAAGACTCATCCTCCAAATAGGGGCCACGAGCAGATTCTGGGCTGAGGATGTGGCCATCTCTCTTCGCAGGACCCTGTACTTTCTGTTCCCTCCCTATGACATGAAATTCCCTTTCCTGCCAGCTGGTGAACTACTATTCATGACTGCTATAAATCCCCACTTAGTATTTCTCGTGTGTTCCTTTCTTGTGAGGAAAGCATAGTGCTCTAACCTGTGTTTCCTCCTCCTTAGAATCTCATGATGCATTTCTGCATTTATGTGTCAATGTATGGAATATAGTAGTTTTCACTAGGTGCTGTATGATGCTTTTCACCTCCTAGCTATCTTCCCCAAACAACTAAAGACATCATATTATGGAGAACCACACATACTGATGTTAACAGAGATACAATTCATAACAGCTAATCCTGGAAGCAGCCTGTATGTCCATCAACAGACGAATGAATGAAGAAAGTGTGTTATCCACACATAATGGAATACTACTCAGTTCTAAAGGATAAATTTGAGACATTCATAGGAAAATGGATACCCCTGGAAAGCATAATGTTACATGAAATAAATCAGGCACACAAGCTTAAGTACCGTATGGTTTCTTTCATCTGAATAATGAGAAGTACATATAAAGAGCAAGGTAAAAGACTGATTAAAGGAAACAGGGACATAGATCTTTTGCAAAGGGAAAGTGTCCAGGAGACTAAGGGTGAGGGGAGGGAGAGAGGGGAAGGAGAAGTAAAAGGATTTAAGATATGGCATGTACACATACCACACACCCACAGTGAACGTCAACACTACATGTCACCAATAGCAACTGAGATGCTGATAATGCTGATGTTGATGATGTTGATGCTGAAGATAATCTAAATGTGGGGAGGGGATCTAGAGATGGAGGGAGGTGGGTGGAGAGGGGGAATCAAAGAGAATCAAGCTGTGTTATGTATGTGGACCTGCTGCCTAAGATGAATGTAAACTTCGTGTACTGCGAACATGTACTCATAAAATAAAATTTAAGAACTATAATGCTTTTCAACAATTTTCCTTATTACACACAATTTAGATGATTTAAGTAAGCATAAAAGAATAAAAGTACAATTCCCTCTATGACCCCTCTAAAAATATTCCCTCTAAAAATAAAGAATACATAATTTATGTAGATATTTCAAATATTTATGTTTCCATTGTGCATATATTTATGTATACATAGTAAGTTACCAAAATTAAATTTTTGTGTGCATTCTTTGTTCCCTGAAACACGATATCCCCTTAGCAATTGTTTGTTCGATAATAAATGAATCCATGATTTAGAGAATTAAAATCTACCACTAGGGCCGGTGAGATGGCTCAGCGGCATGAGCACCTGCCTGGCAAGCGCGAGGGCCCGAGTTCGACTCCCGGAACCCACATACGAAAAAGGGGCCGGCGATATCGCTCAGCGGCACTGGCGCCTGCTGGCACTCGAGGTCCTGAGGTCCACCCCCGGTACCCACAAAAAAAAAAAAAAATCTACCACTAAAAATGGCTAACATGACCACAGAATAAAAGGTTAAGAGAAGTCACGCTTCAGCAAAAACATGAATCTCTTTGTCGGTTCCTAAACATTTAATTTTATTTTTTATTTTATTTTATTTTTTTTTTGTGGGTACCGGGGGGTCGACCTCAGGACCTCGCGCGCCAACAGGCGCCCGTGCCGCTGAGCGATATCACCGGCCCCTTTTTCGTATGTGGGATCCGGGAGTCGAACTCGGGCCCTCGCGCTTGCCAGGCAGGCGCTTATGCCGCTGAGCCATCTCACCGGCCCCAAACATTTAATTTTAAATTAAAATTAAATTTTAAATGTTTAAAGGGCCTTGAAAACTCCTTTCGACCATTCCTTTCTCTGACAATATTGCAATGTCTGCAATTTTTGTGTTAGTTCCTTTAGGGGCAAAATGTGCGATACCTGTGTTGAAACAATTAAAATTTACCTAGAACATCTGGCCTGCCAGCCACGAACAACCCAAGCAAGCTTAAATACGAGCAGTCATTTATGTAGAGCCACAGTACGTTCTCTCATTCCAGGGTCACTGCAGCACACCCACCACTGAAAGGCAGAAGACTTCTCTCTAAATTAATTTTTGACCTCTAAGTATTGGAAATTCAACAGAGGGAGTAAATATTTAATGAAATTATAATAATGAAGCAAATCACATGATTAATGTCATAAAAAAAACAGTTGTGGAAAGAAACATGAATTTTGCCACCCGGTGTAAGAAATGGAGCTGGTTATTAAGGAAGATCACTCTTAGAGCAGATATTGGCGCGCAGTCGTTGGCCACAGATCAGTACTTCTAACGTGTGAGCTACGGAACACGAGAAACTCCTGAAGTCTGTCCGCCCTGTCCAGCTCAGCACTGCTGAAATATATGTAGTCACTCATCTCTCTTTCCGATCACTGTGACACCATCGGATACAAACGGGTTGGACCCAAACTCGCCACAGCTGACCTCTGTTAGCACGTCGTTTATGTATCCTCTCTGAGTCTTGCTTTCTTCATTCTATAAAGTGGGATAATAACGCATGCTCTGCTTGACTTCTTTGCAAGTAGTTCATGTGAGCTGCGTGATCCTCCTACGAGTAATGCATTCATTTCAGGTACGCAGAGCATCTAGCAGAGAACAGGTTCTTAGCAGGAGCTCATGAAACACTGTTTCCCCCTCTGCCTTCCTCAATTCTTCATTAAAGGAGAATTAATCAGGGTACAGTGGTGCAAGCCCGTAACCCCAGCAGAAGGGAAGCTGAGGCTGGAGGCTTGTAAATTTGAGTTCCACCCAGGCAACTTAACATGATTCTATCGCAAAATTTAAAAACAATAGCAAGAAAAAGAAAAGGTTGGTGATGTAGCTCCGTGGTAGAGTGCCCCTGGGTTTGCTCTTCAGTAACTCAAAAGAATAAATAATTAAATAAATTAAAAAGATTAAGACAATGCACTGCTAATTTTTCAGTCTCAACCTGTGTCTTGAAACAGCCACAAGGGGGCAACACTGTTTCTCGCTCTGTCCGTCTCTCTGTCTCTGTCTCTGTCTCTCTCTCTCACTCCTCAGTCTGAGTCATCACAGAAAAAGCCCATGGTTTCAATTTATAAAACCCTGACTGAACCGGGCAGAAGGTTAAGATTTTCAGTCAAAAGTTTCTACCTGGTTTACAGCAAGTATGAAAATATGAAAAATAGATTGCACGTAAAGATCAAATTTTAACAACATACTTCATACTCCTTAAAACAAAACATACTTTTCCTCTCTTTGTGTCACCTAAAATATACGTATTTGGGATGCTTGCTTCCTAATGAAAATAAAGCATGTTCAAATCGTTACGCCTCTCTAAATGCCCAGTGGTTCTTGCAAGGGCGCGCTTTCCACGGCACAATGCTAAAGAGCACGTGTAGAATCCACCCCTGTCCTGCTGCACCCTCTCCGCTGGGTCAGCCTGGACCCAGCGCACCCCTCAGATGCAAGCCTCTCCCCAGCTCCTGTCAGTCCGCACCGAGAGCAGGGCTCATCTGCAGAGGAGAAGGGACCTCCTCTGACTCGGTGAGCGACTGGGTCAATCGCTTTCGTCCGGTTGAGTTGCCACCCAATAGGACACGAATAAACAGAGTGTGCTGCAAACTTTGAACTATTAATTTCTTAGGTTTCTTATTTTATGTGATCAGCTAAGCTGCATGTAAAAATTAGTGATTTAAATACCATTAAACACTTTCACTCAAAAAATTAAATTATAATCATCCCAGTATTGCTCACGGGAATATTCACTGACGTGGTAAGATTTTCTCGTTTTTGGACTCGGAAGTTGAGGCTCTGCTCTAGCTTCAGTAGGTGAGCAGCGAACAGAAAAAGAATTTGCTGTGTAAAGTCTTTGTGAATTCACTCCCGAGATAATCTGAGGGACAGCCTCTTTTGATGAGATGAGAACTGTCCTCCCATTGCCATGTGGGCTTGCCGAAGAGGTTTTCTCCGGTAACCTCAATGGTCGCATCGAGTGGTTTTTAATAGTATATATTAATCTAGCTTCTTTCCCTATGAATGGCTCAAGGTCGTTTCCCCCAGTCTTATAGAAAAAAATAATAAGTCTATAAATCCAATTCCATGAATTTAAGTAGGATAAGTATAGCATACTTATAATTTCAACAATTATAATTCAAAAACCATAAATGAGAAAAGTCTAAACGGCATGGGCTGTGGTAAGAGTGCACGTGCATGCGTGTGTACACGCGTAGCTTTCCAGTGTGTGATTTCATAACCACGAACTTTCTTCTCTTGTGTAGCCGCTGATCGTGCAGAAACACACTTGACATTTCCTATCTGCCCGAGCCATTGGGAGGCAGATTGGAAACTCTCTTAATATTTCTCATATTCTCAAACAGTAATTCTAGAAAACATGTGGTCACATTCCAGAGAAAATCATTGTTTTTAAAAATGTACATTAAAGAAGAAAAGACATTCCAAAAACCGCCTATCACATAGATAATTAGGAAATGCTTCCTTTTTGTGCTTTGGCTAAACTCGATTATTAGTCATGGCTGATCCTTGTAATACAGTGCATATTTTCTATTATTAATTAAGGAAAACTATAGAATAATGGAAACATATGAAAATTAACGAGCCACAATTTTAAATTTTTTAGTAGTTTAATATATTTTTGAGTAGTTTTATTCCTTTACATAGAAAAGACTGAGAGAAAAAAAAGTAGCTCCAAGTTAGACCAAAGTATCGACGTTCTGACGTTCTCATTCTGAAAACCCTGCGCGGCGAAAACGAATGTTCTAGAGGAGGTTTGAAAGGGGTGGCCAGACCCATGGAGACAGGCGGCCCTTCCGGCGTCGCCCTCACCCCTCACCGGGCCGGGCTGGCCGGGACCCAGGGGAGCCCCGGAAACCAGGGCGCGCGATCGAGGCTGGGAGCCGAGACCGTCCTGGTTCAGCCTTGCTCTCCTCTCCCAGAGTCTCCCCAGAATTCGGACGCTGGGTCACGGGACAGCGGAGAAGCCCTGGGCGATGAGGCCTCGGCCAGCGTGCGCCGCGGGCGCCGACCTCACCCGGGGCATCGCCTCGCGCCCTCGCCGTCCCCTTCCGCCCCGCGCCGCCGTCCCCCGCGTCCTCCCGCCCGCACGCCCCCGCTTCTCAGCGAGGGTCGCGGCAGCAGCTCCGAGAGTGGCCGGTGGCAGCTGAAACTGTGCCCCCGTCGCCTAGGAAGACGACCCGCGGACTCCGCCGGCGGAGACCGGGACACGCAGGACCGCGTCCACGCGGCGCGGCCCGCGCTCCAGAGCGGCTTAGCTCCGACCCACAGTGGCGCGCGTGAACCCGTCGGGCGACTCCGTAGTCTGAGGAGCGAGGCCACCAGCCGGTGACAAAACCGTAGCCCACACCCGCCAGGCGGGCGAGGGCGAGCCGCCCCTGGTTCACCGGGCGCTGGGCGTCGCGGTCCCCGCCCTCGGCGCGGCCAGGAGGCGGCCGGGCAGTGGCTTCGTGCTGCGCGCGTCGCGCACGCGGCCCGGGGCAGCGGCTTCACTCCCGGCCACGCTCGGGCGGCCCAGCCCTGTCCCCGCCGCCCCGCAGAGCGGCGGCTCTGCCCCGTCCCCTCCCGCAGCGCGCACCTCCGCTCTGGGCAGAAGCAGCGCCCGCCCGGCTCCCCCCCTCGCCTGCCGGCTCCTGCCCAGGCCCCGCGGCCACCGAGCGCACTCTCGGCCCGAGGGACCTGGGGGAGACCGCACCAAGGCGGCGCTGCAGTCCACGGACCTGGAGAGAAGCGAGACCGGCGTGGGTCCGGCTCTGCGTCCGCCGCCTGCTGAAGCTCGGCGAGCGTGTTTTCTCCGTTTCTACACTGGTCCCCAGCCAGTCCCTGCATCAGGAAGGGAGGCCGGAGAGCCTAAAGGGATGTCCTTCCAAAGGGACTTCACAGAGGAGAAAAAAGGACATAAACAGAGACTGGGAGAAGGCCAAGGCCTCCCTGACTCAGTCCCTGGGTCCCAGATATGGAGGCAAAGCACAGAATGCGGGAGACACGGGCTTCTATTTATTCTAAGGCAAGCTAGCAGCTTGGACTAATTTTTTTAATAAGGGCTCGCATGAGCTCAAATATAAACGAGAGACGGGTGCAGCTTATACTTTACGGTAAAGGGGTGTGGGTGCTAAAATCCCATTCTTGAACACCGTTCTCCTTGCCTCATCGTTCTCTTCTTTGTTCTGGCTTTTATCGGATATGATTTCTTGTTAAAGCTCCATCTCCTCCTCTTCTTCCTGTTTTCCACCGTGGTCCTTTCAGATTTTGAAGAAGTGGGACTTGAAATGTAGCAGGAAATAAACGCTGGGCTGCTATGCAGGGGCATTGCCTAAGAGTGCAAAGCTACAATAGCTTTTGTTTTACATTCTCTACATGCTAGGGTTAAAATTTCCCCAAAAAATAAATTAAGAGGCTCTTAGAAATACGACTAGTATATTCCCTGAAACTTAGTACATGGAGAAACATCACTGATACCAAGCGTTGCTTACCTGAGTTAGGGATAGGGAATGGTTATTATTATAATTAAATTGTCCTCAGTGAGTTACACACACACCCAGTTTGTGTATCTGTAAAATACACTGCAATACAATTTTGATGGCTGTGTTTAGACTAAACACACACTGGATACATCACACCCAGAGTCTTTGTGTATTCTAAAATAAAAAACAATTCCTGAGAATTCCTTTTCCTTTTCTGGGCATAAACTCTATGAGAAATGGTAACAAATTCTGGTTCAAAATGATAAAACATTTAGCTGAAATTCAGTTTTCATTTGAATTATGGTCAGTGGTCACGTTGAGAATTATAGGTAAGAAAGGAAAGTATTAATTAATAAGCAATCATAGGTATCATGACAGATTTTCCAAAACCTTAATGTTGCTGTTGAAGAAGAAGGCATAAAGATTTTAACTGTTGTTTTGACGAAGTTTTGTGGATCATTAAAAATGGTATATATTTTTGTTTTTTAAAATTCGTTTTTAATAGTGTATGCTTGCAGTATGTAATGTTCACGTTCCCTGTGTGGAGTTGGTGTTGGATGAGAGAAAATACCTCAGTTGCATTTCTCATCCCCTTCCCTCCCTCCCCTCCCCTGTCCTTCCCTGTCGTGGTCCCCTTCCCAGGTGAGAAAGAGCTGCCTCCCTCCTTCCTATCATCTCTCTTTTATTTTGTTCTTTATTTATTATTTGGGTTTCTCAGGTGAGAGAAACCGTGCAATACTTAAACTTGTGTGTCTGATTTAAACAAATGGTACTTTGATCAGCCTAAAACATAGGCAAATTGGGGCTTGATTTTTTTTTTTAATGTAGAATGTAGAACTCATTAAATTGGATGTGTTTGTCTCTAGTGGACATTTGAACAAGGCAATGACAGCCGTGGATTAACAATTCACTGCTAACACTACGCGTCACTGTGCCGTGAAAGAATAGGGCTTTTCTAAGTTGCTCACCGGCCCTCATGAAAGGACTTTTTTATCTTTATAGAGCACCTTGCAAGTTACAGATGATTTTAAATAGAGTTGGAAACGCTCAATTTGTTCTGTAGTTCAAAAAATCACATTAAGTTCTGTTGAGTGATTACCCAGAAATAACCATAGTAGTAGGCTGTTAATTAATTATAGCTTCTCTTATCACCAAGGGAATGGCCAACAACAAATAACAGTGACTTCCCATGTCCTAGTCCAAAACCAAGCCCAATTTTATTATTGCTATAGTAACTCTCCACTAGTTTCTGGAAAAGATCTAAATTTCCGTGTTTCGACAAGCAAAATGGTAATTTGTTGATGTTATGTTCTTCACTCTTTAAGTTTATCTCAGAGTTCAGGGCAAGCTCTAGGAACCACAGGCCTCAGAAGCAAGTTGGATAAAAAGAAAGGGAATGGGAGATGCAGGGAGTGGAGTTCTGTGCCTCTCCACTTCACTCAGGAAACATCTGTGCTGCACAGCACTGTGCTAGCACAGTGCAGCCTCACCACCTGGCCACTGTCACCGCTGAAGTCCGGCTTTTGAGCTGCAACCCACTAAAGAATTCTCCTCCTCCTTCCCACTCCTCACCTGGGATTGCATCTGATTAATTGCATCCCAGCCCCATCACTTCTTATTCAACACCTGTTCAGAGCTAATCAAGCTCCAGACAAATGACATGCCCCAAGACAACCTATCACAGAATAGCTTCTATTTAGAGAGAGATGATAGACTGGGCACATCACATGGGATTTACACTGGGAGCTGAGATTGAAAAGTCTCTCTGTTAAATCAATATGACATGGAGACACAGAATTTCCAGACAGAAATACATGCTGTCTTCCAAAGACCCAGACTTATCTGTGGATTTATTATTAACACCTTTTGAGAATCGAGAAAACAAAGCTATACACATGTCAAGATTTTTTTTAATGGCCACAATACAGTCCTTGTTTACTCTGTGCTACTGAGAATGTAATAGATTCTGTTCTGGTTATCATATCAACTAACATAAGTACAAATGTTTTACCATTATTTATGATATATCCGAGTCATTAAATGAATATACCTACTGAAATAATTCTTAAAAAGCATCAGTATTTTTAATGTCTCCAGTTCCACAATTTAAATCAACATAGCCCAAAGAATCCCAAATTTCTCAGCCTTTACAAGATCTTTGACTACTTAGAATATCATGTTTCCTTCGTGTTTCGTATGCATTTTTCAAGCTCTAGTTATTTGTCTTATAGTAATTCCCAAAGTAAGAAATAATAAAGCAATGTAAATAAATAATCTCAGGAAAAATCTTATGTGAGGATAGAGGACAAAGCAGTGTGACTTAATGCCTTGAACCAGTGAGACACGAATCGTGGTGTAAGTCTGTGTACCAAAGGGAACCGCACTGGCACTTGGGTGTCACTAAGACAACATCTAGGACATCTCATAGTCCCTACCATGGCTTTCCAGAAACAAAGAAAACAGACAATATTCCATTTTAAAGTAAGAAGGATCTTGTTAAAAGATGGAAATCAAATAGCACGTTTTCAGCAGAACTGGGTTGCTTCCATTTTATACGCATTATTACTATTTTTAGAGCATTTGTTAAAGAGGGAAGCAGGACTACAGAAGGGCACTGTGCCTGGATGTCTGAGAGGCACCCGCGTCCCTGGGCCGTCTGCAAGCCATGATCCTGCAATGGCCGCAGGCCAGCGGGCACCAGGAGGAGGTCACCCTCCTCTTCCCTGGCCCTCTGTTCCCATAGGCCCCAATCACCCGGCGTCTCCGGAGGACGAGTTCCGCTCGGACCTCCGCCTGCACTCGGAGCGTCCCGGAGCCTCCATCCCGGTTATTTCCCCAGCTTCCTCTCTGCCCCGGTTCCGCCTGCCCCTCCTCTTGCGTCATTTTCCTTCTGAGACAAGAGCGTCACCCTCTGACCTGTGCCACTGCAGCGATGCATGAGGCACCGTGCTTTCCCTCTTCGACCTCTCACTTGGGCCATGAACAAAACCTTTGGTTTTTCCCAGTGGCGTTGCCACCGTCACATCTCAGGACACTCTCGTCTCTCCTTGGGCTTCTGAGTTCGGCCTTCGTTCCAGTCCCCACACCCACTCTAATCATTCCAGAGTCTTTCCGTCCCAAAGCCTCCGCATCAAAGCTCACCAGGCCCCAACCCCCCACCCTTCTTCTTCAGCATCATCGCCAGCTCACCTGTGCCCTGCTCAATCCCCCGCAGCCATCTTGGTCTCCTCGACAGTGTTCAGAAGTTCCAACCAATTCCTTACTGATTCAAGGTCACTGAATGTGAGTATTTATATTGACAACAATTCAAACCGTGTGTTTGGTTAAATACTCGCTAGTATCCTAGAATTGTGTATCTACAATCCTATCTTCTTCAGTGTGTCTTACTTCATGTTCCCTATTTTTCATTTTCGACTTACAGAAGAATTTCAGAAATGGTGCCTACAACTTCTTCCAATGTTAACGTATTGTATAAATGTAATTTTTCGAAACTGAGGAATAAACATCAATACAATGCTGTCAGCTAAGCTGTAATCCATACTTGTATTTATGTCAGGAACTAACTTGAGATCCCACTTGGTTTTCGGTTGCGCCATCGCCTCAGTCTCCTCCCTCTGGTTTCCCTTGTCGTGGTGACTGTGACACACTTCCCGGCGTTTCACAGAGTGCTCAAGGGCAGCCTCGTCAGAGGTCGAGTTCAACGTTTTCTCTCCACTGAATTGTGATGCACTGGTGTGATGCGCCGGCTTCTGGTTAAGTGAGTGTGTTAGGGAATAAACAAGGTTGTGAAACAGACAGCAAGAACTGCGACGGGGTGAAGAATTGATAACAAGGTACCCGGAGATGGCAGCTTGAGAGTTCCAAACTGCAGTCCCTGGGGAGAGGCACATGGCAGTCCAGGGTTGAAATGTGGGACACGGTGACCCTCGTCTGACTTCCCGAGGGTTTACAGACTGCGATGAGTGGCTGTGCATATTGCGAACCTCCTGTGACCTCATTAAACTAAAGGTTCATTCCAGCAGAACTGCGAGATGTCAGCGTCTTGCAAAAACTTAAGCTACCTCAACGAAAAGCTACAGTTGCCCAGGGTATTACTAGGTGATTACTGCTAACAGTCAAGTTTAGTAATAAATAGGCAAAATAATTTTGTGACACCTTTCTTCTCAAAATATAGTTACTTCATTTACAGCATGCAATGAAGCTAGTCAAATTCAGCCTATTTATAGAACCTACTGCATGGTTTCACTTCATTTGCAAACTAAAGCTGTCTAGTGGCATTCTACTGACCTGATTAGAATTCGACGTAGTTGTTCGATTTACATAAATATCAATCACTGTGTACATATTCTTTCAGTATATTTAACATGTAAGATGGATTCACTTTTGATCTTGTCATTTTAATTCTCCCGAAAGCATCAAAAGTTGAAGTGAAAAGTCCAAAAGCTAAAAGCTCTACACATTTCAAAAACAAAGTTATCTGTGGAGTGGGCATAATTGATGCTTATTCTTTTTCATTCTTAAAAGTATTTTGATGGAATGATAATCAGATTTGGGGGATAAAAACTAGGAGAACAATTTGATCTACAACTTTTGTTCCTTTCTCCTGAACAATAAGTTCATGGTCTCTAAGTGCAGTATTATTATAAAAAGCCTTTGAACAACTAGTGACTTAGAAACAATTCTAAAATTACAAATAGATTGTTTACTTATCGGAAGTAAGTCTGGTTTGTTTTTAATGCACTTACTCAATTCAGGCAGAAGTCATCTGCCTCACAAATTCAAGGTGAGTGCAACTCAAAAATCACATGCACTGTTTTAAAACAGGTACACTCAGACTTCTCGTGTATTTTACGCAAACAAGATTTGTCTTCTCACTTTGTTTTTCAGAAAGCATGGGAATTTGTTGTAAAGCCTGTGAAATAATCATTAAAATATTGGAGAAGAAAGTATTCTTCTGAAATTTTATCTGGCACACCACTGTTTCTTTCTTTTTTCCTTGTAATTTATATCCCTTAGTAGCAACTACAATGAAATGCCACTTCTTCCCCAATTAGTAATAAATAAATCATAATTTAAATAAGTGAAACCAAGCAAATAATTTTTTCCTAATCAGATACAAATAATATATGCACTTCAATTTGTGACTATGCCATATTCATTTTTCAACTAACTTGCCTCTCATTGAGTGCAAGGACAGTAGGAAACAAAATAAGTTGAACCTAAAGAGTGATGCAAAGGTTATGAAAGAACTGACTTTTTTGCCTGATATAAAAAGGGAAATAAACCAAATACCTTTATAAAAAGTTCTACTTGCAAACGCAGGATGTAACAAGTAGTTGGTTTTCACTGCTTACACCTTTAAGATTGGGAGGGAGGCTGCCTGGGTATCTTTAGTTCTACCACTCAGTTGCAAGATTTCCAGCATGTAGGTTACTCCCTGTAAATCTATTTCTCCATCTGCAGAAACTGAAAGGTAGTATTCACACCTACCTGATATAATTATACAAATTAAACTATATAATCAGAGTAAACCTGCTAGCAACAGTTCTGGAACATGTTAACGGGAAATTAAACGTTAGATATGATTCCCATCATTATTATTTCAAAAATCTTTAAACTTCACAATAAACATATCTTATCCTATTGACGTTCTGTTAAAATTTAAGTATTTACCCTTTTTTCTTTTCTTTATAAATATAAAATTCCTTCAATTAACGCCAAACCTTATCTATGATGAGGAAAGTAAAAGGCACTTTTTTATAGTTCTTTGAAATTAATGACACTACTTAAAATAACAAGTTTGCAGGCTATTTAAGAACAAGATCCTGTTTGTTCAATTGTTTGCAATCTGTATATATCAATTTTTAGAAAATAGTGTTAAAGGAGCAAATCTCTTATTTTTACATTCTGTACCCATTTATAGAAACTGCTATTTCATAGTGTATTTTTAACGTCTTTTTCTCACTTAGTAATGATATTTAAATTGGACAGAAAGGGCTGTTCTTAGTTAAATCCAGACTCAGAATTAGAAGATAATAATATTTCTTGGGAGATGAAGAGGCTGTTACTTGTAATTGCAAGATCAAAAGTGGTATGACCCTACAGGACACCTTGAAATTGATGAGGATACTTTAAATTCCATGGAAAAGCAGGTGCTCTCCAGGTCTTAGTTTTTTTTTTTTTTGTGGGTACCGGGGGGTCGACCTCAGGACCTCGCGCGCCAACAGGCACCCGTGCCGCTGAGCGATATCACCGGCCCCTTTTTCGTATGTGGGTTCTGAGAGTCGAACTCGGGTCCTCGCGCTTGCAAGGCAGGCGCTTATGCCGCTGAGCCATCTCACCGGCCCCCCAGGTCTTAGTTTTGAAATGGAAAAGCAATTGTATCTTTAAGTGACCTAAAATCACACTTTTTACTGAAGCCAATTGAGCACGAGACCGTGTTGCTTCAGCTGCTGTATTCTTAGTCAGAATTTGCTTAGTAAAATTGGCATGGGGGCCCATAGAAAAACACCACAAAGCCAAATACCCTCACCTAAAACAAGGCCCAAGAGATGGAGGGACAGGGAGGAAGGAGAAGGGCAGGGGATAATAAAAGAATTGAGCTGAGTTATGTCCATGTACCAGCTCCCCACAATGAACACCATCATGGATTGCAAATAGAAAAAGAAAAATTAAAAAAATAAAAGTGAAAAGTCATTCTTTCCTCAAAGTCACATAAATGTAATTCATCAGTTATTCACAAGATAACATATAAGGCAAATCGCTGGCTTGCTTCCTGTTTACACCTCATCAGCACTGAGATGACTGGAGAAGCTCCATGTCCTCTCAGGTTTGTGTACAAGTTGATCTCTTGTAACGGGGCTTGTTCATGTCTCCTTCCACTACTGGAAAGTCCCTCCATATGTCCTCTCTTGGGAAGATTTTTCTCAGTCCCTAAGTCTAGTTCTTTCCAAATTTTGAGATGAATGCTCCAGTCCTTGTCCTTATTTGCTAACTATTGGGCTCTGGCAATCACCTGATCCCTGCCACATAAGGAAAATGGTTTGATGACCCCAAAGCTTCATTATACTAATGAAGTTCGGATGGCTCAGCCACAAATGTGGGCACAGAGTTGCCACCGGCCACTTCCTGAAGTTGCCTGAGATACTCCTTCCAGGCACTTTTGTGTGTTCTTCAGAAGCATTTAGATTTCCTCATGGAGAACTTAGAGGTCAAAGGAAAGGACCAGCGGATGATGGATACTTCAGGAAAAGGAGATGAACAAAGCGCTCTCTTAAGTCTCAGTGACACGCTAGAGACAGAATTGCAGACAGGCTCGCATGTAGTAGTTGGAGTCCCAGGCCAAAGGAGTGACATACTTTCTCCATCTGGAAAGACTGCAGTTCATATATTATCTAGTATCTAGCCACAGAAAAAAGAAAAACCAAAACCTAAAAGGAACAGCTTCATTACCTGCTTCAAATAAAGAGGACAGTGGTTGATGGACACATCCTTGAGAGAAGAAAAATGCTCAACAAAAGCATTTCAGCTGTTGTAAATGTCTTAGAGATCTGGACACATGGGATGGAAATTAAGTTATTTTCTAGACATGAACCAAATGTGAACTTCTTAAAACTATGAGCTATTTCAGAAATCTTATTACTCCTTGAAGGAACTGATTTGCCTGCTTCTGTGACCACGGGTGAGATAATATCTGATGGAGAATTTCTGTCCCAATCTTAACCATGCCAACAGGCACCTTTGTTACTTCTGGGAGCTGAAGTTGCCCAAATAAGACATGACTTATCATCACACACTTAATGGGGTACTGTCAACCCCAGCTGGTGGGGGCTCCCGGCTCGTCTGACTGCTGCAGACTTCCTCAGTTGAGATCAGCGGTGGGTTTGGAAGGAAGATCTTTAGGATGACACAGGACACCCACCCAGGGTCTGGAAATGGTCTCTCCCCCTGCGAACGGTAATATCATCTTAACGATCAATTCTGATGTGAGGTGTGTCTTATATGACCGCAGTGTCACAAAAAGCCATGCCCCTCCAGAAGCTGACGGCAGAATTACAGACTCAGAAAGTGCTCAGGAGAAGAGGGGCCCCACTACAAGCCTGGAAAATGAACACCGGGTTCAGCAGGTGCTCTATTTTTGCACTGGAGTGGTAGAAATGCATAACTGTTTGTATGTTTTAAAGCTGAGTTGTGCTTCTACTCGATTAAAAAGGAAGTCATGGTACCTTTGTGTAACTCCAGCGACCTTTCCGTCGCTCCTCTTGCTTTTGCATTTCTTTCCTGCTGCTCTCTTCCCTCTCTCTGGGGAAGAGGCACTTGTTGAACTCCGACTGCCCACACTCACCCCCATGTGCCCTGCTCCACTCCCCTCTGGGACAATGCCTGTAGCATCCCCCACTGACTCTCAGAAACAAACAGGCTGCCCATCTTTGGTCTAGTTATTAAAGGATCAGAGGCCTATTGTAATACTCCCAGAATTTCTCTTACAGTACTCAATCATTTATAACATAGAGCACTTGAAATACACTCAAAATAGATTTTTTGCAACTCTGATCTCATGCGAGAGAAAAGCCATCATGTATATTTTATTATGCAGAACAATTTATGTTTATTGACCAGGTTACTGTTCCAACATATGAAAGCTTAGACATCTCTATTTTTTAAAGCTCTATGCCAAGAACTGTATTCTCAGCTCCTTTGAAAACTGTAAAAGGAGGGTGGATGAGAGAGCATGCCCAGGCATGACTGTGTTATTTCTTATCCACATGGCTATCGCAGCATTAGCTCTTTTTCAAAGCTTAAGAACTGGGAAGAATGGCTCTATATAGGCTTGAGAAAGGAGACCTTCTGTAGTAAACAAGAGGCCTGAGATCACAGCCTGTCAACTGCTACAGCTCAGGAAGCAAGTGGGCTTCACCCTACTGTGGCCGGGAGAGCCGCACCTTCCCAAGGTAAGAGAAAAAAACGCGAGAACTGCTGTTAAGCCAAAGACCGCAGTTCTAGTGTGTGCACAGCAAACATCCGTGTGAACTCTTCTTCAACCTGTTAGAACTCTAAGCATCTTTAGAACACCACTTCTCCCATGACACAAGGACCTGTCAGCAGAATGCAATGCTTTCAAAGGTACACGGCTACCACCGCCACCATGGGAGAGGTCCTGGTTTTCCTGCTGCTTGACCTCCGGGAACAGGGGAAGCAGCAGTAGGTGGGAACGTGCCTCATGACCACCATGTCATAGGCAACTCCTCTGACACAGCACCTGGCTCACTTCTAGCCCTCCAAGGACCTGTCCAAGGTACTTGACGCAGTGTAATGCACACTCAGGGCTGAACTGCATTCCGGAAAGAGATATTTTGGTATCCTACCCCACAGAACACCAGAATTTGACTTTACTTGGAAACAGGGTCTTTACAGAGCTAATCAAGTTTAAAATGAATCACTGGGGTGCACCCTAATCCAATATAGTTGATGTCCTTATAAAATGGGGGAAAATGCCAGGCATAGTGGCACACGTCTGTCACCCTAGCACTCTGGGAAGTGAAATAGCAGGATTGCAAGTTTGAGGCCAGCATGGGCAACTTGGCAACTTAGCCAAACCTTATCTCAAATTAAATTTTAAAAAAGCTGGGGCTATGGCTAGTGTGAAGGCCCTAGGTTTAATCCCCAGTACCAGAGGAACAAAACAAAACAATAAACAAACAAAAAATATAAAAAAAGGTAAAGTTGGATACATATATAGGAAGATGATCATGTGACACAACAGAGGGAGAAGACAGGACAACTACAAGCCCATGATATGGGCGAGAGTCATTCAAAGAGCCAGCCCTCTGACACTTTGATATCGATTTTCCAGGCTCCAGGAATATGAGAAAATAAATTTCTTCTGCTTAAGCCACCCAGATTGTGATACTTTGTTATGTTAGCCTTAAGGTGTCAGCACACATGCTACCTAACTTAGTTTTTTATGACTTTGTGATTTATTAAAACAGTGCCTGACATGTAGCACTGTCCAATTAAAACTTCTGGAAAGAATAAATCATTTCAAGGAACTAAATTTTTACTATATATGTAATTGATGTGACAGTTGCTGCAAAAAATTAAAGAACTTGGATTTAACAGCTCAATTACGACTTAATTACTGCTTCTAAAACATGTCTTGTAAGATGTTTAAACATGAGAATAAGACCTTTACGTTTGATGTTTTAAAAATATAACTGTACTTAACTCATAACTTCTGGGTGAAATTATTGGTCGACTCACTTTGGTAATAATATATAGTCCTTGGTGTAAAATTCAAAGCAACTTCCCTTTCAACCAGAAACACAAATTGACATGAAAAAGCTAACAATCTCTTGAATTCCAGAGTTAAACACAATATCTTGGTTGTAAACAAGATGCAAAACATAGTTAGACCAGTGTCACATATGCAACAGTACTCACGTGACAGTGGCTTTAGGACTTATCTAAGAAAAGGACGATTAGCAGACTCGGGGATGTCTCCGCAAGATAATTCACCCCAAACAATGCTACTCTCTTGCAGACAAGAGTCAGAGATTCTTGCAGCTATGACAGTGATGGGGAGCTTAGAAAACTGTCCCTGCGTGCATCTGGGAAGAAGACTACCTGAGATATGTAGTCAGAAAATACTACTACTAATAATAACAGTAACCGAGGCTATCATGGAGAATGGAAGGATAAACTGGTTGCTGTCCTCAGCATTCCTTCAAAGAGCTCCCTGAGCATCTGGCCTGTGCCTGGGATCAGAATCAATTCCGGGAATGACAATTCGATGAAAGATGGCCAACACAGACACAACCTTGACCCTGGATAAGTGGGGCATCTGGGGACAGCGTCCGAAAGCAATGCTTTCCCTTCGCTTCTCTGTCCTCTTAGCTCCACCATATGAGGGGCTTTCTCCCATCTCAGATGCATCCAGGTGGGGGCTCAGAGAGCCTCTTCTAAGCTGACAGAAAAGTGCTCTCAACACTTTGTCACTTGAAGGCATAGTCTCAGTTCAAGAGCTAAAACCCCCAGTCCAGTGTGACAATAACAGCTGCCCGACTTCACTTGCAAGTCAGGCTGTTCCTTCCCTGCTGTCCTGGGCTGTGTCTTCCCTTGCTCTACAATCTGTCCCTTGCTGACCTCTAGCTTGTGATTGCAGGTGGGGCATGTTGGATGGAAGGTACTTGTTCTGCCCTGGAGTGCTGCGCGGAGTCCCCAGAGCCTCTTCCCTTTCTGGTCCTGGGTGTTCTCCCTGGTGGCCCTCCACCCCGGCCAGCACCTCAGCAGTGCGCCTGGCTGGCCATGTCCCTACTTAGTTCCCAGACATCAGCATGGACGCTCAGCCTCTTTGCACCACTCCTCTGTCCCTTCAGCTGCTCCACTTCACAGGATCTAAACCTTCCTCAGGACACACCCCATGCTAACCTCTTCTGCCCCCAGCTGCTTCCTGAAAGAGTGTGACAGAGGTTGCCCTGCAGCAAGGACGATGGGTTTTATTGTCAGAAGTGGTCAGAAAGGTTCACAAGGTGAAGATTTTCCAGGGATAGGGAGGACACCGAGCCTCCCTATATCTCTACGCTATCTTGCTAAAGTCCCTTTTTCCTATATTTGAGGCAAAGACCCTTGAGGGTCCAGGTGGGATTTAGAAATCACCAAAAGGGATTCCTTCTGCAGTCTGCATGTGGGGTTGGGAGCCTCACTTCAGAAGTAGCACCGATTGTGTTGGTCCCTTGGACTCTGCTGAACAGGATTTATTTTTCTTTTTTTTTTTTTGGTACCGGCAATCGAACTCAGGACATTGCCCTTGCCAGGCAGGCACTTGTGCTGCTGAGCTATATCCCTGGCCCTGCTGAGCAGGATTGGGTTCAGCATCCTCTTCTACAAAGATGCAAGAGGGACCTAGGAAAAGTCCTGGGCTCCAGAGAGGGTAAGGTAAGGACTGTTTTAAAGGGACAAGTAATGGCTCATTTCAGGAACTGAGAGAATGCCTTTGTGTGGCAGCATAGCAAAGCCCAGAAGAGGAAAGGGAGAGATGGAAAGAAGGAAGGAGGTAAAAAGTAAACTTCTCTTATCCATGATGACTAAGTAATCTGTTATCGCTTGGACCTCACATGGCCCTAAGGGCCCACGTGTTCAAGGCAGGATTCCCAGAGTGGCTCTATGGGGAGGGGTGGAGCCTTTAGAAGGCGGGGCCTAGTGAGAGCTCTTTAGGTCACTGGGTGTTGGACTTGAAGGGGACTGTGGGGCCCTGGTCACCCCTCACTTCCTCTTTTTCTTCTCAGCCTTGTGGTGAAGGGTTTTGCTCTGTCACATGTTACTGACATGAAGCACTGGTTCTTCACAGGTCCAAAAAATGGGCCAAACAACCATGAACTGGACCCTCCAAAAGTGGGAGCCAAAACAAAACTTTTTTCTTTATGAGTTGATTACCAGAGGTATTTTGTTATAGTGCTAGAAAGCTAATCCATAACCCATTAAAGAGATTTAAAGTTCATTCTAACACATTAGTTATCATAAACTGTTATATACAAAAGAAGATCCTTTAATATTGATTTATCTTTTTTTTTGGCTTTCAAATATTCTACATTTATTTTAAAATGTGAGCATTTTTGTTCAGGTGAAGGGAAGGAAGGAGAACAGAAAGAGGAGGCTAATTTTCTACTCTTCTAGGTCATCTGAGTTAGTCATTTGGCTTCATGAGAATTTCTCAAACTTTATACTTGGTGTAAGCACTGAAGACACTGAAAGGTCTTTGCTGTAAGTGTGGAACAAGGAACTTTCTATGTGACCTGAAGCAAAGCGTCCAACCTCTCTAAGAGTCCCTTTCCTCCCTCAGTTTCTCCACGGCTCAAGGGGTGTGCATGGCTTCCTTCACCCAGCAGAAAGAGCAGAGGAGCTTGTAATGAAATAACTCAATTTAAATAAAGAAAAAGTAGGAATAATGCTAATGTTTGGTCAAGCAGGAACAGTTTTAATAATTAAATTAATCATAATAAAGAAAATAATTCTCCAAAAATTATCTTAGAAAAATCAACAATGGAATTTGGGCAGGAAGAATGGGTGGGATTATTTCATTCTCATGATAAAATCTTATCTCTATATAAAAGCATGCTCCAATTAAATTAACGTTCACAGAAATATATAAATCAAACATAAAATATTTTTCTCTCTAGCGTTCTGATGATCAAAAGTGACAAAAAAAAGATGAGGCTCTTTCTAACATATTTGATGAAAACAATAAAAGTTAATTGCTGCATAATAAATATAGAGAAAGCAGTGTTAAAACAAATAGGAATTGGGTAATCACAGCCCCGCGTGTAGGAAATTTTGTGCTAACAGTCACTGCATCAGCACCAAAGAGACCTCTTGCGTTTGCTAAGTATGTTAATAAGTTGTATCATCCTTTTCCTGGTTAGCATTCAATATAGTAAGTTACTATTTTAGTGGGTGCTCATTGGAAGGTATTAATTAAAAACAGCAATCTCCATTTTACTAGAAGTCACTAGTTCAGTAACTTATTTAAATCATACGGGAAGATATTTCTACAGCTCTTAGACCAGCGCTGGCAGGGAAGGGGTAGCGTACTGGAGTAAACCTTAAGGATCTGAGCACATCCAGGTATGCTGGTGTCAACACTGCCCTTATAGACGTGTAGAATATACATAGTTTGACCATACAGTATATCATTTAAATTGGGATGTTTTTAAGAGTGGCAGAGGGACTATTATTAGTCAAACTAAGACAAAGGTACAAACTGAGGCCCTTTTAGCCCAATGTGTAGTCCTTCTAGCCCAGTATGTAGACAATCTGATGACCAGGTACCAAGGTTGGTGATACTGCACCTTCTAAATTCACCAGTGAAGTGTTTCCTTAAACCACCTGTTCTTGAAACAGAAATGGGTTTGCGTAGATATGAGACAGTGAAGACACTACTGAAACTTTTTCAGGGTAAGCACCATTGTTGAGATTTTTTTCCACATGGAAATACCTACGGTAATGTGAGATTCTCAAAGGTGAAAAGAGACTGAGACAATTATGGGTGATGGGGCATTGGTAAGAGATGTAAGGTGTAAGGGTCAGGCTGCTGGCAAGCTGGTGGCCCAGAAGTGGTGGTGGGAGGAAAAATAAATGGGCAAGAGCAGGTAAAGAGCAGGGAAAACCACAGCAACAGTAAGATTTTGCTTACATCCAACCAGATGAGACAAGTGGACATGCAGTGGGGAATCCATGATGCCCTGCGCCATTAAATCAATCAACATCTTTTAACCTTCTATTCATATGCTGGTTGCTAGGAGAGATACAAAGCTAGAAGCCACCCCTGAAATGAATGGAGTTTTGCAGAGCTACATTAGGAATGAGAATGTTAGTTCTCAAAGAAGACTGTGAAGTTTAGGACAAGAAAATCAATCTGATGTGTAAGTGTGGGTTACTTTTCTGCTTGTGGCAGCAGTCTGCTGACTTTTTAAGCATAAGGTAATCTTGCAGCTCCCACCGACTGCACCAGTTCTACCGAACTTTATAAAGATTTATGTTTACCTGCCCGGCTGGTTGATTATTTGGTCAGCCCTGGGGTGACTCTAGAGTCCGAGGTCTTCCCAACGCTGGAGTCCATAGCAGCCTCACACAAGGTCACAGACGGGGCAGAGATGGAGATAGAACATCTTAGAAATGCTCAAGACATGCCTGAAAGGTGTCACCTGCACATAGCACCTTATGGTGGCTACCTGTGACTCTCCTAGGGCTACAGACTGAATCTTTGACACTTGTTCATGCCATGAAGTGTATGGGTATGTTGCTGTGTGTAAACAATAGACTTCCTGGTGAAGATGATAAACAAAGAAGTTATCAATATTAGTTGAGTGATATTAACCAGACTATAAGACCATGGCAGTGACTAAAGCCAGGTGGCCCTAGGGACATAGCCAAAGCATAGAACTCTACTGTTGGTGGAAGCTGCCGTGGTGGGTCAGGGTTGTGGTTTCCATGGCCCCTCTGCCAGGGACACCTGTGCGCTGGCTCTGAGTCCTGAGCCAGCCACCTCACCAGGGCAGCATCAAGGAGGAACCCTGATGACCTCCAAGGGCTCATCCACTCATCTACTTTTCCCGCTGACTTTCAGCATTGCCAGTAGTTGAATGCCTTCTCCCTCTGTGGTGTTTCCTTCACTTCCCTAAGCCTGAGAGATGAGGAAAGGGGGAAATTACTGAGAGATTCTGAAGGGCCCTGCCTTTGCTCTGTGTCTGCTGACATCAAGGAAGCCTGGGTGTGACGCGGTGCCAAGGAAGCATGGGGAGGACTTCCATAGGCTCTCAGAGTCACGCACGCATGCGATACTGCCCATGTACACTGGGATGTCCATGACTCGCATGTGATGTCAACCAACAAAAATGGTTCCCAGGCACTGCTCCATGCTGGAAGGCCAGCACCCAGCATCTTACTCTTTCTTCTCTGGCATATTCTCCATTTCTGTCCACAGTTTTCCAGTACTTGGTATCAACAGGTGGCTTCCTAGGAGCTCCCTAGAGACATGGCCTTGAGCTTATCTCTTTAGTCCCTGTTTGTTACGCACAATCACCTGTTAGTGCTCCCAACGTTGTGCCTCAGAATCTAAGCTTTAGCACGAGCTGAGTTAACTGTGGTCGTGGGAAGAAGAGGAATAAAAGTTACTTCTATATTTAATCTAGATACGTCCTGCTATTTGTAGAAATTCTAACATCCCATAAATAACCCAGGGATTAGCATGCAGGGCTGATGATAGAAATGATGTCGTGTTGAAAAGTGGCCAACACTGGAGTGGTTAATAGGCTATTACATAATTGATCCTGTTACAGATGAGCTTGACCGATATTTATTCATTCTCCCTCTGCCAGCTCCACGATGTTCCAGAAACAAACAAACAAACAAACAAACAAATGTGTGGAATTCATTATTCACCCCGCTATCATTTTCAAAATACAAATTTGGTATTTTTTCCTCTAACCTTCATGATAAAGTATACAACTCTCCACTTTTAAAAATCCATTTTAGAGGAGGAAGTGCAGAGTATATTGTGCAAAACAATTGTCTTTTACATACTTTTTTTTTCTACCATTTCAGCTGTCCAGACAAATAGTCACAAAAGCTTAAGTTTCCCAAAATTCAGAATTCTACCAGTTATCCAATAGATTCAAGAAAGGAAAAATTTGACCTTAATCTCCCTCAAAAAAAAAAAATATCCTAGAATCTTATGTGTGGGTGGTTGTGACTAATTCACCCCAAATAAACACACACAAAAAACTTAAACAACATAGAATTAAAATACAACTTAAATTTCAGTCTCAAAGGATATACATGCCCATGTCTTCTCGTAGATACTTCTAGACATTGAACAAAAGCACTTTAAAATGAAAGTTCTTAGATTATTTTTCTTTGGAACTAGTGGATAAATATTATAGTAGGTTATGAACAGATGGAAATTCATTATTTGTTGCTGTTCCCAGTATAAATTTTGTGCACCTTGGCGCAATTTAGAGTAGATAACTGATAATCCTGAGTGCTCAAGCTCTGATGTTCAGTGACCCATATGTAGCTGGTATTTGACAGATGTTTGTACATGACTGAAAGGATGGATCGATGGTTAAGAGATGACATGAGAAGCCAAGTAATTCTCTTCAAAGACTTGCCAGTTATAAAAGAGCCTTCCTCACTTTAGACCCAAACTTTTCTGAATTCAAGGCAGGAGGAGCCCAGAAAGTGCTTAACACTTTCATGCTTAGGACAGAAAGCTGTGGTGGGGCTTGAGAACGCTCATTCCTAGTCCTGCTCACTGTCTTCACTATGGTGTGGCCACAAGTTAGAGCAAGCACAGCTCTGTCATTTTACTGACATGGCTAGACACCAGGGACAAGAATACAAATTTCAGGAGCTGGCCAGTCATGGGCAGATGGCCATAATCCCAGAACTCTGGGAGGCTGAGTCAGGAGGTTCAAAAATTCAAATCCAGCCTGGACCACTTACTGACTTACTGACAATCTGTCACAAAATAAAAAATAAACATAGGGTTGGGTAGATAGCTGAATGCAAAGGCCCTTTGTTCAATCCCCAGTACTGCCAAGTACTGCCAATTTGTGTGTGCGTGCCTGCGTGTGTGTGTGTGTGTGTGTGTGTGTGGAGTGACTCTCATATGTCTTGTTTATTGGGAAACAAACGGCTGTATTACAAAATATATAGTCTAAGATAGACACATGCCATGTTGTTCTAGGAAGGAGATGAACATGGATGAACTTTTATATAAACATGGATGTGTATGTGAGCATGTATGTATAGTATTTGCCTCCATGCAATGACTGCTTATTTTGGCATAAACAATTGGAGACTTATAATTCACCCAATCTGTGATATACTTCTCTAAAACACATAACTCAAAGCTAAAACACAAAGCACACACACATGGCCCGAGAAAGAAGAAACCAATCCAGTTGATGAGACAGAAAAGTCCTTCTGCTGGTGGCCCAGTCACCTTCAAGGCCAGAGGCCCCAGCCATCTGGGAATTTTGACACAGTCACCCGGAGCTTTTACTTCCAGACCTTCACTGCTCCAAGTCCTTTGGTTTCCCACTTCCTGGAAGAGTCTGCAACTTTCCATCCTGAAAACCCCCTCACAGTTTCCATAGTGGGAAAGGTCCCGAGCACCTCCAAGGAAAATAAGTAGAATACCCTAATTCCTGCACCCATTTCCACTAAAAGGTCTACTGCTCTGGTTCTCCTTTTATAAGCATGTAATTTAAAATGAGGCCCAACGAAAGAAAATAAGCTATGCAATAATTACAGCATTCAGTACACACTGTTACTGAAAAGGTGAATTATTCATATCCAATGATCCACTAACTAAAGTCATTAATTAATAATGCTGTTTTAAAAAGCCATAATGTTTCAGTTTAAATACCATTATGAGGCCATAGCATATAATAAAAATGACATTAGAATCAACATTTTGCTAATTGTCTGCCATGACATCCACTTAATATTATGTTTACTTTATACCTTTATCTCAGAATTGTATACAATGTCTCATGCATTTAATTAATTGAAATTTTGCCATCTTCTAAGTTTTAGCTTTTCAAACACAAGTAGCTATAGTCATATATGAATTCAGCTTATTAATTATTTATGCAAATTTTAGGCAGGATTATTCAACAGAATAGCTAAGTCTCTTTTATAGTAGATGTTTACTTGGTATTTTTTTCTCTATATAATAATTCTTACCTTAGGTGAACTTTAAAAATAATTTATATTTAGAGAATAAATACAGACACGGAGAAGGTGGCTGTGGACTGCACTGCTTGACAATGGTTCTCGAAGTTGAGCATACACAGGGCGCCAGGAGGACGTGCTGTGAAAAGACTGCCAGGCTCCTGACTCTGGACCTCTGCCCTGGGACCTGGAGAACCTGTGTGCCTAGCGAGTTTCAGTCCATTCCGCTGGTCTGGGGCCAGACTCTGAGAAGGACTGCGTTACGAAAAGGGAAATCCGTCATCCTAATTCCTTACTCCCTGTGTTGAAATATCAGGGGTCAGTCACCAGTAGTTGACGTTTACAAGTTTTGGTAACAAGGTCATTATCATCAGATACTTATTAAAAATCAGTGAATTCCGTATAAGAGAAACCACATGATATTTAAGCTTGTGTGTTCAATTTATTTCACTTAACATTATGGGCTCAAGATACATCCAATTTCCTACAAAAGACTCAAGTTTATCTTTCTTTATGGCATAGTAGTGCTCCACTGTGCGTAAATACCACATTTTCTTTATCTAGTCATCTGGTGATGGACACATAGGCTGCTTCCAAGATTTCGACATTATGAGTTGCACTGCTATAAATGCAGATATGGGTGGATCACTGCATTATAACGTCTTTAACATTCTTGGGAAGACATCTAGAAGGGGAATGTAAACACTATATACTGCAAACATGTACAATTAAAGAAAAGAACATGAACCAAAAACATTAGTTAATCCCAGTGGTAGTTTGATTTTTTTTCCAGCCTACTTATGAAATCAAGGTGAAGATTTTGGGAAGTAATTCTGCTAACAATGAGATATTTATTATTCTTATTCTTTTAAATTAATTTCATTTATTTTCAATTGAAATTTAGAGGCAATTCACAAAAAGTTGCCTTTATGTCAGTTTTCAGAAATACGTTAGCTTTTAAAGAACGGCTTTGTAAATCACTGCAAGTGTACTTCTGTTAACTGGTATTGAACTTCTTCTTTTATAAAATAAAGACTATAATTGTTTAATATCTTTCAAAATAAAGTAGAAATTTTTAATAAAATTATTTGATAAATAATTGACCAAAACAATTTAGTCTATGAGGTTTTTAGCTTTTGGGGGGCAGGGGTAGGGCATTGAAAATAAAACACATAAAACAGAAATTCAAAACTATACCCTTACACCAACAAAGAAAGAACAGAACAAATTAACCTCAACAAAATAATGTGATGGGTTTGAGAATTGCCCAGGATTTAATTGGGATTTTTAATGAGTTTTTAAATGTCTCAATTCGTGGAAATAATTTTCTGTAGAAATAATTTTTCATTGGATATGTTTATAACCTAGAGGGGAATTGCATGACATTTAGAAAGCTATAGTTTTGTGGTATTTAAAATTGGTAAATATTTTAAAGAATAATAAAGACAAAATGACAAGTTTTGGCAGAACTATTTTCAGACAAGTACACTATGAATTAAATAACAAAAAGTGATTGTAATATTTGCACGCAAGTATTTAGCATTAAAATATAAGCAGTCATATTGAGACTAACCAATTGGCAGAATTTTCTCTGAATTTTCCACATACCTCAGCATTTGTAAAGAATTTTTTTTCTCAATAAAAATAGCATATCATGGTCAGAGTTAATTGAACATGAGAATATTTTCAAATTTTGTGAATTTATATAACAAGTTTATAAAACAAGAAAATGTAAAATGAAGTTCTGATGAAGATTGCAAGCAATTAGATTTTTTAAAAAAATTAAGAAACATTCATCAGCTAAGTATGAGGGACATAATGTTTTGGAGAGATTTAGCCAATATTCAAGTTAAAATATATGAAAATGAACAAGAATAGTTATTCTGTTTATGTTACTGTATAATGTTCAAATGAATCAGAGAAAGTGGAGGGTTTTTTAATGTATGTAATTTTTTTTAATTTTTTAAATTTTGAAAGTAATTTTATTAAAAATTATTTTAGATATAACCTTTTAAAGTCCAGCAATAAGATAAAATAATTTTTGGTCAATACATATGTATTTTTTAAAATTACATATTTCAAACACCCTCTTTCATTGTCAACTCTGATTGTGAAAAAATGGTTGATCAAATTCTACCATGCATCTTGAATTGTTTTAATGCACACAAATTTAAATTTCCTTGGCACTGAATAAGCTTTACTTTTTAAGAATCTCCTGTAGGCTTTTGTAAAGATGTAGTTTTTGAACAAAATCTTGATGTGTCACAGTACTCAAAAATAATCACCTGGCCAGCTGAGAGAGGACCCCACATAGACACTGCAGTGAAATGATTTGGATGTCAGATTAGCTTAAGCTCACTGGAGATGGGTATGAGAACTCTGCAGTGTAAACAAAGTTTTGACTGTGTGCATGTCCTGGCTTTGGCAACATGTAAATCTATATGGTAAGGAACCTAAGGTCAAATCTGCCATGCCAAAATGATTTAATTTTCATGCACACTAGTAACCGTTGCCTCTTTTTGGCGGGTAAGGAATTGAACAGAGAGCCTTTTCATTGATCTAGAGTCCCATCCCTTTTTTATTTTTTATTTTGAGACATGGTCTTGCTAAGTAGAGAAATTGCTGGGCTGTAATTTGTGATCCTCCTCCCTCAGTCTCCCAGACTGCTGGGATTACAGGCATGCACCGCCACGCTTGGCTGCCTCTTTTAAAATCTAATCTAAGATGACTTTATCATGACAAATACCAGAGATAAATGAAAGCAAATTATGATTTTGTCAAATGGATTTTGTATGACAGGCTTTCCTCTAGAATTGCTCATTTCAATGTCAAAGGAAAAAATACTGTGCATTTCTGAAATAAACAGACCACATGTTGATTGTCCTCACTCAACTGAAGGAGTTGTTACTTTAAACAACAATATTGGACTTCTTTTCCTGAAGTAATAATTGCCAGCTCATTCTAACAGCACATGTCTGCACACAGATGTTGGCATGATGCATTTAGGGCAGCAATAAAGGCAGAATCAAACCTATCTTGGACAACTTGGAGTAAACGAGGTCTTTTCAAACAAAGGACTTCATGTTTAAGTTTTAACTCAACAATTTTTTTTCTGATTATTTGACTAAATTATTTTTATTTATCTTAGCATTATGCTGTATAGTCAACTTATATGCATATTGTTTCTTATTAAAAGGCATTTTTTCTCTCCAAATCTGTTGAAAACCAACTCAGAGATGGACTCAATGAGCAATCCACCATGTTGGAGAGATTCAGGTATTCAGGAATTGAGTGTCACTTCCAGCCAATGGCAGAAAATTAAAGTCTTTAGTCCACAAACCCACAAGAACTTGAATCCTGCTAACAAGCACAGAGCATGGAAATGGATCTTTCCACAGTCAAGCCTTCAGGATTCAGCTTTTGCAAACATGGCAAATGCTGCTTTGGGGAGACCTGGGGTGAGGAGACATCTAAGTCCTCTGGGACTTCCGGTCCATAGACATGGAAAGATGGTAAGTGAGTGTCTTCTTAAGCCAAAAGTCTGTTGTAATTCATTATCCAGCATGAATGCAGATAACTCATTTAATGAGTAATAGGCTCACACCTTTCTTTGGGTCATTAAAAGGTTTCAGCTCTTATGGATGTCAGCTAAAGTGTCATTGTGCTTTAATCATGTTATCTTCAGGAGCCAGAAGTGCACAGGCCTTGACATTAGACAGGGTTACAAAAGAAGCTGTGTGCTTAGATGTCTTAGTTATTTTCTCATTGCTGGGACAGAATACCCAACATCCAGTTTCAAGGAGGAAAAATGTATTTTAGCTCACAGTTTGTAGAGGTTTCCATCCATAGTCAACTGATTCCAAGGCAGGGAAGCATTACAGAGGAGAAACAGTTCATGGCCTGGCAGGCAGGAGGCAATCAGTAGCAACATTCCTTTCCCTCTTTATTCCACTCAGGTACAAACCTATTGGTTGGTGCCACTCATACCCAAAGCAGGCCTTCCCATTATCGATAACCAGAACTAAGCTAAAACAATTACAGGACTAATCCAGTTATCAGCCACCTAAGATACAGTATCATGCACTCATTATCAAGAATCAGACACCCATGATCCAGGCCCTCCCAAAAGCCACTCTGATGAGGCCTTTAGGGGCTCAAGGGGGGGATATTTAGATACAAGCTATAACACTTGACAAAGTGTACAATCTCTCCTGATCTCAGTTTTCTTGCTTCTAAAAGGGTTCCATGTTCTCATTTCAGAAGGTGTAGGAAATATATAAGCTGACTCTACCTTCAGTTACCGCTGCTGAAATTCTAAAGAAAACATTATAATCCATCACTTGTAGGGTTTTTTCTTTGTTGCTGGCCACTTTGGTATTCTACCAGGCCAAATCAAGACCTCTTCAGTGCAGCCCATTACCCCACCAATACCATCAGACCCGGGCCAGAACTGTGCAGGAAGACTCCTCCTTTCACAGAGGTGACCATCACGATGTGTCATGATTGAATGCTTCTAGAGCTGACGATGTAACCCCTCTCCTGAGGGCACAGCTGCCTGCCACAGAGGCCTGTTGTTCTCCATCTGGCCCCAAACTCTGCTTTCTGCCTCCACTTTGCTTGTCTTTCTCTGTCTTTTCACCCAATTTCTTAATCCCTTATGTTTTGGAGGCAGACAGAGGTAAGGTGATCCTGGTAACAACTGGAAGTTTCTAATTCTTGTACTCAGAAACTCTTTTAAGCCATTGTTTGTTTACCTGGTATCCTATGGAATTAATATGCCTGCTTTAACAGTACATTTACCTGTTGCAAAACCCACTAATTAAAGATCCACTCTGCAGCCTCGAGAGACGTGGAGTAAACATAGCATGTCCAGGGAGATTGGATGTCGAGACTCCACCATTCTCTGGCTTCTTTGGTCTTTAAAATGTATATCTGTGTGTTTTAATTGGGCTCTGAAGATGAAAAGAATGAATTTTTCACTGCTTACACAAAAGATTTAAAGTAACTCTAAAGCCAGTTGCTAAATTACCCTACAAATCAGGGAAGAAAGGTGGTCAACTTTTTATTAAGTATTAAGCACTGAGGGTGACATATGCCATAAGGAAGTTTGACACACACCCTGAAACAAAACAAAACAAACTAAAACAAAACAAAGTAAAAACAATGGCCATCTGTATTAGTCATCTTTTCAATATACCTGACATTTACAAACAAAATACCTGACATTTACAACTTAAAGGAGGAAAGACTTATTTTAGCTCACAGTTTCAGAAGTTTCAGTCCATGGTAAGCTGGCTCCAAGACAGAAACATCATGGCAAAGCATATGGTGAGGAAAGCCACTCAACTCCTGGCAACCAGGAAGCAGAGAAGTTTAGAAAAAGCCAGAGAGACAGGAAGGGATTGGGAACAGGACACAAGCAAGGCACTCGCACTGTGACACACTTCCTTCCACTGGGCTCCATCTCCTAACGGCACATTAGCTATGATCTCATGAATAGATTACTCCATTAACGAAATTACCATGTCCATGCTCTACACCTTTTAAAGCCCACTTTTGAACACATGATCCTTTTGGGGGACATTTATTTTAACCTGAACCATCACTATCTCTCCTTTTAGGGACATTATTATTATTATTATTATTTTTAATGTGGGTACCGGGAGTCAGCCTCAGGACCTCGTGCTTGCCAGCAAGCACTTGTGCCGCTGAGTAATATCACTGGCCCTTTTTTTCCCTTACGTGAGTTCCAGGAGTTGAACTCACGACCTCCCGCTTGCCAGGCAGGCACTTATGCCGCTGAGCTATCTCACTGGCCCCAAGGGACATTATTTTTATGACTGAAATCACATCCCTATTCTTTTTCTTTTTTCTTTGTTTTAAAAATACCTGAACTAACAGAATCTTTCCATTTTTCACACATCCATATCTTCATGTTATTGAAATAGTCACCATAAGATTATTTTCATGCAAGGAAAAGAAGGGAAGACTTAAATCATGCCTTAAGCTCTTCAACTATATCACAAGAAAGACTGACAAAAAAGGGGGATGGGTGGAGGGAGAAGGGAGAGAAAAGAAAGGGGGTGGATAAAGAGAAAGGGAAGTCAAGATGTGTTATATATATGTACCAACTCCACATAGGAATGTAAACATTATGTATGACACACATATACTGATAAAATAAAAAAAGACTGAGCGTTCACCAATGTTAACAATGGTTTGTATCTGATTTCCTGTGTCCAGCTTCAATCAGTAGAAACTTAAACAGCAAAGGGATATTTCCAGACCTTTCCCTGATATGAAGGTATAATATTCTCATAAGGAAGGTCACCTCAAAATGTGAGTTCATGCTACAGTCTACCTTTATGAAAGAGCTATGGAACCAACATATTCCTCTCATCTCAGCATAGAAGACCTCCTTCATGACTGAAAGTTAATTCTTAAAAATTATTTGAGTCACAATGGGACTGCATACTCTATTTTACTATAACTTAGAACTTGACACTAATCATTTTAGAATAGGGACGACTTTAAAATTATCATCTACTCTTATATTCAGTGACATTTTGATAAATTCCAGAATTAATGGTAGCTTCAAAGAATTTGCCACAATAGAATTAACTTTAAAACTGAATAAGAGAGATAAATATTTTAGTAATTATTGTAATGTTCATACAAACCAGTGAAAATATTTTCAAGTTAAAATTGATCCACAAAACTCTAATTCAAAAGACAAGAAGTAATCACTTTCTAAGGCAATTATTCAAAAAGTATCTGTCAGTGCGTATGGAAAGTTAAAGAACAAAATAGATGTTAACTTATAAACAGAGATTTCAAAGATGATGTCAGAAAGTTAAAATTCACCATGTATACTTCTAGTAAGAATTATAACTTTGCTGCAAAATTAGTTTTACATGTCTTGCCACTTGTCCCTGTGGATATCTTAAGATTGTTATTGAGGATCTTTCTAGTTTTTAATTCCTAGTTGAGGGACTAGTCCAACTATGTGGATAGTAAAATGTCTCCTAGAAAGAGAGTATAATCAAGTTGAATGTAGCAAGAAATATAAGTTTTTGTTTGTTTGTTTGTTTGTTGTTTTTTTATGTGCGTGGGTACTGGGGGTCGACCTCAGGACCTTGCGCGCCAGCAGGCGCCCGTGCCGCTGAGCGATATCACCGGTCCTTTTTTTGTATGTGGGTTTCGGGAGTCGAACTCGGGCCCTCGCGCTTGCCAGGCAGGCGCTTACGCTGCTGAGCCATCTCACCGGCCCAAGAAATATAAGTTTTGACTCTAATACCTACTACATTTCAGTCACACCATAAAAGTTCATCTGCATATGTTGATCTGTGACTGTGTAATGCCAAGTGTTAAAATAAAAGACACTGTACTGGCAAAGTAACTTTCTTTTTGGATGAGGGCACATTCTATGTGGTTTTTGTAATGATCTTTCCAAAACTGAAAAAATTATGTAAGTGCTATGTAATTTATAAAAGACTCATATTCATCATTCATTTTCTTATTTTGCTAATTAATATAAAATCTTATAATCGGGTAGTTTTAAAAGTAATATAGATATTCCTTACCTTCTTATTAGGTTATGATGATAACTTGAGAAAATATATTATAAGAACTTGGGACATGGTAGACACTCAGTTCCTTGCAAAATAAAGGAGGGATCACATCTGAGCTATCACGCAAATAGGACTATACACTGAAAAGTTCAGTCTCCATCAAAAGTCTTTGGAAAGATCCATTTTCCTGGCTTCATATCAAATTTCCATAACTCATACAGAGTATGGAAGAAGCCATAAATGATCTGATATCTACCCACCTCACTAAATTCTACTTATTACCTGATGGGTCCACTTTTGGAACACATACCACTTTTCTGCCTCCCCAGACCTAACGCCTTGTAGAGCTACTTTCTGACCGTTACTCGACCTTCATTCAGCTGCACCTCCAGACATCAGTTTCTCATTCTCTTCCCTCAAATCTGTCCAGTTTCCCTTTTCTTCTGAGCACCTCATTCAGCCAATTAGGTGTTCAGTGTCTGACTAAACCCTGAACAATTCACTCTGGAACTGTAGAGCATGGTTTTAAAAGATCATCCTGCAAAACCAAATCTATTCTCATAGGACAAAGGGTGGCTTCCCTGCGAACAGAGGGTGAAATGAGGCCCATGAGCACCTCTTTTTATGGCACTGAGGGCATTAAAAGTGCTTGGATTTTTTTTTTTTTATGGCTGGGAATGGAGGTTCCTGTGTTGGTGAAAATACTTTATTTAGAAGAGAAGATGAATGTTAGGAATCTGCTGACAAAACAGGAAATTTAAGGTAGCAATCAGCAAATCCAGCGACTGTCATCCCAAGACTCCCACCTTCCCATACATGACACGTGACACTCTTAGGAGCATCCTAAGATGAGTGAGTTAATTCCAAAACAAAACTTTCAGTGTACACATCCCCAGATCACCACCCCTACCCAGAACTGATTTTCAAGTTCTGACTGATGGGAAACAGCCCACTAATTTACCAGTCAGGATAGAATAAACAGATCTCTGAAAAGAACTCCACCTTCTCCCTTTCTAAAGTGTGTGATTATTTAAAAACTAATTGCATCTCATCATTAACGTTGCACTGCCTTCAGCTCTTCTATTGTCAAGCATTTTGCCCTGACAAGATATTTAAGGACATTAGCCTCTGGGCAGTGGGGAACATGTTGTGGGGAGTTGTCCCTGCTACACCAGGGTGGCAGGCAGTTCTGAAAGCTGGCTCTGCATGACACACTGGGCGACACAATTGGGGCAGCTGGCATTCTGCATGCCTTTCTGGGTTCTGTACTGTGACAGGTGACAATCTCCAGCTACACTGAAAGTCACATCCCATTTGTTTTCCAGTCCACCGAGAAGAAATTTACAGTGAACAGATGATTCAAGCGGGCTGCTTACAACGAGCACAGGTACAGCTCTGGCTGTACCATGCGACAATAAAATACAGAGGAAAATGGGTGCAGATGATTCTGCCAAAGGTAGAAATCAGAACCAATTTTGAAATCAAATATCTCATTCTACTGGTTAGCTTTTCCGTAGATCTGTTCATTTTAAAGTGTACCAAATGTATAGATACCAAAAAGTAGCAAAATGCAATAAAGTAGGTTCATACAAAGGAGATTAAAAAGATGAACATGGCTGGGCGTGGTGGTGCATGCCTGGAATCCCAGCACTCGGGAGGCTGAGGCAGAAGGATCACTGTGAGTTCAAGGTCTGAACTGCACAGTGAAACCGTATCTCGAAAAGACCAATTTGAACATGGAACACCAAATGTGAACTGGAGGAAGTTCCCAGAGGCAGGAGGGCTGGCCACTGTCGGATCTCTCAGCTGAGCTCAAGTCTTTAAGAAGGTCCTGCCATCCACCACCACTGCAGAAAAGTGATGAAAATATTTGCTCAACATTCATGCACTGGTTCAGAAAATATTGACAGACAATGAAAGCTGGTAAAACACTTGAAATTTTCCTGGGGAAATTAGGGAGAAAGACTCCACAAGACTCAGAAAAAAACAAAAGCCAGATTCCCTGTAGCGTTTAAGTGCAGACAACCTGGATGAAATGCCAACAAGTTTCAGAAGATTGACCTCACCCACATATTTCACGTAAAACTGTGAAGAAGGAGTTATAAAAAAAAGAAAACTGGCCATTCTGCATATACTGTGAAACTATCTATGCTGTAAATTCTGCTTGAATGTTATTTCTAAATTAAAAAATTAAAGATGTTGGTTTGGAAGAAAATTTGAGATCCCCAGGCTAAAAAACTTTCACCATGATTACATTTTCTATAACACTTGGAGGATTGGAGACAGTAAAATAAATTCGGAGTCAGCAAACCAGCAGAGCTTGGAGCTGGTTATCTGATTAGTTTAGGCTGCTTCCGGAGAACGTGGAAGTTACATATTTCCTTTAACAGGAAGGTTGCCTCTCCGCTTCCAAGATCTTGGGGGTGGTGTAAGCTAAGTCTCCCAGACAAGAGAACGCTGGAAAGGAATATGAAGCTGGAGGATGTGGCAGGGCCTGCAGCGCGGGCTGTGGGTTTTCCTTTCTGGAAGAGTTCAGCACACACACTGTTTCTCTGGGGTGCTTAGTTGCAGACCTGCCTGCAGGCTGAAGGTGAAATGTGAAATCTTATGCTGGAATTAATCTCTTACATGGAGTCAAGGGTTTATTCCTCGTCAGAAATTTGGTGGTCGACACTTACTGCAGATGGGCAGTGGGGGGCGCCCGTCATGACCTTCCACCATGAATCCCTGTGGCCAGAGGAGGACACTGGGTAAGGGATGGAGTTATGATGTCACCAGGAAAAGCGAGATATTAAGAAGAAAGGATCCTTACACCAACACACAAGCTTGCACACACACATACATGCCTCTCTCTGTTCTCTCTCCTCCTGGGGAGAACAGGAAGCCGTTTCTAGGTCTGATTTGCAATTTCAAACACCTAACAATCCTCCAATCAGGAGTGTATTTGGCTTAAAATTTCAGAGCTAATGGAACTGTGACTCAGGTTGAAAGTGGAGATGCACACCAGTGGATTTGCACACCCTATTGGTTGTTCAGGTGAACTAAGGTTTTTCTCTGAACCAACAATAGTGGCCAACACTTATCAAACATTTATGTATCTATTTATTTTTATATGTTTGCACTACTAAGCACAAAAGACCCAGGGTCCTTCACTGAACTACATTCCCAGGACCCCTGCTTCCTTTTCTAGGCAGTGTCTTGCTGAGTTATCCAGGCTCGAATTTAAAGTCCTCCTGCCTCAACCTCCCAGTGAGCTGGGATTACAGGTGTATGCCCCCACACCAGTCTTGGAGCTTTTATCCCTACGAAGCGTCAGACAAAATGTCACAAAATTTGTCTCAATCAATTTTCCTCTTTAAGCTTCTGCGAATTAGGCACTACTGTCATTTTATTTAATGAATAAAAATTAATAATTTTTTTAATGCCTTGCCTGAATTGAAAAAAAATTGCAAGTAGTCAATCTGTTCTGGTATCCACTATACTCGTGCCATGGGTGACCTCCTGATGGCAAAGTGGACTTGTTACTGTCACTGCTTAAGTCATTTTGAACTTGTGAACCACTTGGAACACTACACACTTCCTACAGGACAGGACAGCCAGGAGCTTGCTGTGTTTGTGTCCCCCCAGCAGGACATATGGTACTGAATATATTTTGCATGTGACTGTCACACAGCATAAGAAAACTGTGCAGTCAGCTGTTGCCAGAACATATTTATAGTACAATGTATCAGGAAGATGCAGATTCATGGGTGCGGCTGGCTGTGAGGTGACCCGTCTGGGTTTGCCACACACAAGAGCATCTGGCGTGGAGAAGGCAGCGGATCAAAGGAAACGTGGAGTTCACGCTACTTAAATTTGCAGAATCCCTTTAAAATTTTTTCTATGTGGTACTGGGGATTAAACCCAGGGCTGTCACAGTGAACTAGTGAGCTATATCCCCAGCCTCCTTTTTTGTTTGCTTGGGTTTTTTTTTGGAGGCAAGATCTCACTGAATTGCTGAGTCACTCAGGCTGGAGATTTTTCTGCCTCAGCCTCCCAAAATGCTGGAATTACATGTGTGTACTACTATGTCTATCAGAGAAACTTTGTTTTCAATAGTAAAATAAATGTGCTTTTATGGAGGTAGGCTATCACCTTGTTTTGGAACAAAAATAATATTTTTCTCATTAGAAAAATAGAAGGAGAAGAATTTCACATGGAGTGTTATCTACGAAAACTGTACAACATTTTTAAAAACTTAGTCTGGACTTGTTGAATATATTAATTTTAGTTTTCTTGCCAAAAGTAGGAACATCATTTCCAGAAGCAGTCAGAAGGGAACACAGTGTAATGAAAGAAATATCCAATTTTTATCCTTTGCCAAATTAAAAAGTAGCTTTTGATTTTTTCATGAAAAATATTTAGCATTTAGTATGATATAATTTATGCTTATGTAGTAAGATTTTAGATCGTGGTTCACAATAAATAAAACTTGAAAAGAATAATCAGATAATTTTAAGTTCCTGTGATTTGCAACAGTGAAAAGGCAAAGGGCTAAAAGTCCTAAGTTTCACTTTAGGGACAAGAAATAAAATCTCTACATTCAAACATCACCCACTCATAAAACTCACGTGCGTTTTATTATCAAGTGATAAACAAAAAGGGAAATGGTGAAAGTAAATATATTAATTTTCTTAAGTAGTTTCTAAAATTTTTAGATCAAATATATTTAACAATAAGAATGATGTATTTGGGCCGGTGAGATAGCTCAGCGGCACAAGCACCTGCCTGGCAAGTGCGAGGTCCTGAGTTCGACCCCCGGTACCCACCAAAAAAAAAAACAGAATGATGTAGCTGAATTATGGATGCTCGTTAACATAAGTAGAACTGTACAATAAGGTAAATAGCTCACCTCTATTGGCCACTTACTTTACTCATTATGCATTAAGTAATGTTCGTTTTTGAGTATATCTTCTTTTTCAATGATTATATCATTTTCCATATTAAAAACAAAAACTGTCATGTTGGTTGCCAAAAGTTCTTTTTTAAATTTTTCATCCAAATTTCAATCATTTAATAGGAATTTTTATACAGAAATAAATATTCTATTTTTGAAATGTTATTAGTCAAAATTATCTGTTCAAAATAATTCTTTAAGTATAGGCTTTTACAAACCTCTTACTGACAGTTATTTAAGAAACTTAATGTCTACATGTTACTACCTTCTGATTTTTTTTAATGTTTCCATGTTGGTTCCATCGAGAAATCATTCCCTCCATCCCTCCTTCCCTTGCTGACTTCCTCCCACTGGGTTTTCTTTTCCCATAGATTCCCCATCATTTCCCTCCATTCACTCACACACACTAGGGCTTTCTTCCTGAGTGTCCGATTGTTTTCCATGATCCACCCTCCTTGCCCTGTGTCTAGACTGCCTCAGACGACTTGCTAAGGACCACAGCGCCGAGAGCCAACGCAAAAAAGGATAAGTTCGCTAAAGGCAAGTTCTGCTTAGTTGACAAATTTACCAAAACTATGATTGGAGAAGTAAAGGACACTGGCAGAGCCAGAACCAGGGTGCCGGGCCTTTGTGGCGCTGTGCTTGTGCTTTCTCAGGCTCCTCTCAGCCCCCAGCTTCCCCTTAACTTTCTCACAACCAAGTTTCTTCCTAGCTACCTCGAGGTACCAGGGAGCAAGGGAAGAGCCAGTTAACACTCTTCAAAAGAAGAATATGCCAGGGCGGTGATGCAGCCCTCTAATCCCACCACTCTGGGAGGCTGAGTCAGAAGGGTGACAACTGTGAGCCCAGCTTGGGTAACTTAGCAATTTAGGGAGACCCTGTCTTGGAAGAGAGGGAAGAGAGAGAGAGAGACAGACAGACAGACAAAGACAGAGAGACAGAGAGAGACAGACAGAGAGAGACAGAGACAGAAAGAGACAGAGAGAGAGAGAGCGTGAGAGATGCACAGGTGGGGATATTGGAGAGTGAGCTCAGTGTGAAGGCCCTTGGTTCAAATCTCAGTACTAGAAAAAAGAAAAGTAGAAATGAAAATGGGCAATTGATAAAATCCCTCAATAAATGTACAAAGTATGTTAAAAATCTTTCTGTCTAAAGAACGTCACAGAAATTTGTGTATATTTAGAATGAATAAATCTTTGGTAACTTACTAAATCCTGAAAACTTGCTAGAAATGGCCAAAGTGTCCTAACATTGGTAAATTAAGGAAAAAATATAAAATGACTTGGAAAGGATTTGGAAGGATACTGAAAAATTCCCAGAGTAAAACTGGAAATTGTATTGTAGTGTAAACAAGAATAATTTTACTGAACGTGTCCATGAATATATGATAGAGGCATATCTTAACAGTTATAATAATAAAAATCACTGAACGCATCTGAGATGATCATATTTATTTGAAGACTACATTATAACCTTTTGGTTCTACAAAATTAAATATTCCTTAAAAAATTGCTATGAAGTCAAATTGAAAACTGATCAACCAAAGCTCTGTATAGATTATCCAAAACTGTTTTATTCACATCACACAGTAGGAATCATTGCTAACTGTTTAAGCGGGTAAAAGAATCCACAATTAGTAATTTGGCCAATTGAGTCTTTGGCAAATTGCCTGTGTTGAATTGGATTTCGGTGCATAACTTTGGAGCACTGCCTTGTTTCTCCATCGATTTTACTGCTAAAACTGGATTATGTTTCAATTTGTAAGGACAAATACAAATTAAAACTAAAAAGCTTCATTCTCCCTGTTGCATATGAAGGAAGAGATTTCTTCTCTCTTTTTTCTAGGAGCATCTACTTTAGATAACGTGTAATCATGAGCCTTTCTCCACTCTTTGAACTGCGTATAAATCCTTTTGAAGATTTGATCAGCTTTTGTCCGCTCATCTTGTGTCTGCCTAGGACCCAGGAAAGTCTCCCGCAAGGCCCTGGGGACCATATCTTCAAATCGTAAATATCAGGGAAATAATGTCCTGACCTGCTGGAGGGTAGGGTGTGCTGGAGGGCACGTGTCTGACTTGCTTGGGCACCTTGCTTTAGCTTGCAAAATGACCTCTTTTTATGAAAAGCTGAGAAGTTTGTTTTTCTTCTGGACAAAGGTAATTGGCTAACACAGGTAATCATCTCAACCACCAGAGAAAGTTAAGGTGAACTGAGTTTGAGAAGCAGTGCTATCAAGTCCTCCTTGAAGACCAGGAATTGTTCATCTTAAAAAAGTCTTACGTAGTAGCCTGTGTCTGTCTGGCTGTGTCATAGGGTGGGGTTAACGTCTGGTTCTCAGTCATTTAGCAGATCTCTGTGAAGTGCACTGTGTTCCGTTCTGATGCTCGTTCGGTAATGAAAGTGCTCTCTTTCTCTTCCTCGGTAGAGAGGATTTCTCAGTTAAGAGCTAATTGTGTTTTTAATTATATTTCCACATAATTGGCAGACAATCGATTCCCTCTACCAACCTTTTATTCTCTCCTTTTCAGAGATTTTTTTTGTTCATCTTCTCATGTTACTCCTCCATAAAAAAACAACAGCAACAACAACAACAAAAAACACACAGAAATATTTTCTGGCATTCACAACAGACAGGAAAATTTAGACTAAGGTTCACGTGTATATGTATAAATTTAGATAAATTAATATTTTTGTAATACTGGGATTCACATAAAGAAAATAATGTGCCATCATTTAAACTTTCCCTTCCACTTGCCCCTATAGCTTATGTAGACTTCTTTATAGGTTTTTAGGCACTTGCCAAATATGTATTTCTATATTTTATAGGGAGCTGTTATCATTTGTAAATTAAATTTGTGGGCCATTTTTCTTTTCTTTTTTTTTTTGGTGGGTACCGGGGGTCAGCCTCAGGACCTCGCGCACCAGTAGGCGCCTGTGCCGCTAAGCGATATCACCAGCCTTTTTTTCATATGTGGGTTCCAGGTGTCGAACTCAGGACCTTGCGCTTGCCAGGCAGGCACTTACGCCGCTGAGCCATCTCACCAGCCCTGTAGGCCATTTTCCTTCCATTATGTTCAGTAACTAATTTCAATATACACATAAGAAATTTACTTATTTAATATATTAATTCTATAGTCAGCCCTCTCACTGACATCTCAATTTTTTAAATCAGATTTTTCATTAAATTATTTGCGTTTTACATGGATAAAGTCATGATGTTACATAGTTATGATAGTTACATAGTGGTATTTTTTCCTTCTTCCAGTAAAAAAGAACTTCAGATTCTATTTACTTTTACTTTTTACCACAGAGATTATTTTATTGAAATTCACTTCTCAATTTTCACCAAAGATTTTTACCAAAATTATGGTTTTATTTGTGTGGAGTTTCTTTTTTTGCTGTTTTCTTTTTTTATTAATTTAACTGGAAATAATCAGTTACTGACACTGTGATAATAAAAATTTTTGCTCAGTGATAGAGCACTCTCCTACAGGGCAGTAGAATTTGATCCCCTGAAACATGAAAAAGTAAACAAAACATAAATAAATACTTCAAAATAGTCTCTTTCTAGATTTCCATTTAAATTGCTATTTGCGGGTGTCTTTACTCTTGCAAAATGTTTAAGAAGCTGGTGTTGCAAAACTTCAGAGCATATGAAGATAAAATCAAAACTGTCAATATCAGACAAAAACCCAATAAATCTTTATGTTTAACTTAAATCAACACAAAAATAAATCAGATTTGCAATAGTGGCATTTTCGAAATGAGCTGTGTAAGATATTTTACTAAGCATAACTTGATGTGGTTTAGTAAGCTTATTTTACAGATTTACATTTAAACAAGTCACAGATTAGTAACCTGGAACACACAATTTTTACTAGGAGTTTGTGCACAGGAAATGAATGGATGAAATTCTCTGCTTAGCATATCATAAACGGCAACTGTTTTCCATTGGTATTTGGATGCAAAGTAGTTCGTTAGAAGAATAAAATGGTTCATCAAGGATACATGCACCTTGAGAAGGTGATGAATTTCTTGTATTTTGTATGCATTTAAAGCTACTGGCATCTGACGGATGAAATGAGAGCCACAGTGCAAGACTTTCTTGTTTCTGCTTGGAAACCTCAGTCTGTACTCTACCGCCCAGACCAAAACAGATTTAGGATTAGCAGTGGGCGAAAACCGGCAAGTGTTCCTCCACGTGACTCTTACTAACAACACAGCAGATTTCACTATCTGTTGGGGGCAAGAAAACCTTGAAACTCTCCGAAGCAAAAGACAAATAAAATATGTACGACATCTCGCCAAAAAGAATTATTGTTGCCTCAATAGTCCCTTCCCTCTGAAAATGTGGAGAAATAATCGCACAATCTCATGATGTGGCATCCTTGTTTACCTTTCCTCCAAATGTAATTAGAGAAGGAATTAGGTAGCCTGGTTTTGCGCTTCACTTTCCATTTGAAATCACCCAGAGCACTCTTGGGAAGTGACACACAGATGATGTGTTCCCACGTGGCCTGACTTCACAGCCTTAATGCCACACTCCAGAAATAGTTCTTGGGCCAATGCATACCAGAGTGGAGCTAGGGCTTCGGAGTTTGATATCTGAGCTCCTACTGGAAGCTAGAGACCTACTTCCTGGTATTCTCTGCAATTACTTTCCCCTTGAATTCTTTTTTCCCCTCCCAAACATTTGTCCTTCAAGTCAGTGTCTATGCCTTTTCCTGTCACTACCTTATTCACTCCATTTCTTGCAGTCAACCTGTGGCACTGTCAGTGCCTTATTTCATTCAACTTCCTTTTTTTTTTTTGTGGGTACTGGGGGTCAAACTCAGGACCTTGCGTGCCAGCAGGCGCCCATGCAGCTGAGCAATATCACCGGCCCTTTTTTGGTATGTGGGTACTGGGAGTGGAACTCAGGACCTCACGCTTGCCAGGCAGGCACTTATGCCGCTGAGCTATCTCACCGGCCCTCAACTTCTTTTTTTAAAACATCTTCTTTCTGACGTCATATCTAACAATAGGGAGTTTCCTTTCTTGGGCTGGGCTGGAAGACGTTCTGAGTAACCTGTTTCATCTCACACTGAAAATCTTCCTGCCATTGGCACCCTAACCCTGCTTTGGAACATTAATTATAATTTCTCAAACTGAGGTATTTTCTTGTCTAAGAAATATGAGTTCTAGGTATGTCGTAGCTATAGATATAAATGCTACCAGATTGTTCACGAGGGATCTCAGACCTTCTCCAAACTTCTACCATCTGCGTATAGCAACCACCAGTTTGTCTAGACAAGATCACATGCAGCTTAGTATACCATATACCTGCATCCCGAGAACGCCCATTAGTTAGGCTTTACATTTTAACATTTAGTCAATTACTTACATGTAATTAGTTAACTAGTTTTGTTTATATCTTCATGACCTAAAACTTGAAAGATCTCGGAGGGTGTTTGTTACAGTTATTTCTATCTAATGCGGTGGAGTCCACATGTATGGACTCCGGTCTGGTTTTTTCCACTCCCCCCCGCTAATGTCACCAAGGCATTAAATGGCACAGTGATAAAGAATTCGATTATGTCTCCACCTCTCCTGTTCTATATTTAAAAATACATGGACTTCAATAAATAGAAATATTCCATTTACAGTGGGACTATATGTTCTCCCCTGGCGTTGGACTTTAAAGATAAGCCACTGTTCTTAGTCATCAGACTTTCCCGTGCTCTGTGGAGAGGAGGCATATGGTAGGCGGGCTTTAAGATCGTCCCCAGTGGTTGGAAACCCATTCCCTTGCGTAATCCCAACTCCTGGAGGCGGGCAGGGATTACTTGTTGACTTATTTTTGAGCGATAGCTCTTCCAAGGTTAGTTATAAGAAGGCTGTGCCGTATGGCTTCTGCCTTGGGTATTCTCTCTCTCACTGTCTGTGTTTCTCTTTTCCTGGATTCCTGACCTACAGCAGCCATGATAATAAAGGTTTGTTTTATAAGTTGCTCATTTGTGGGATCATTTGCATACAGTAATAGCTAATATAATCCATTGTTTATGAAAATCCATGTACTACAACTGACTAAACATCATTTATTCATACATACTCTGAAGTTAAAATAAATGTTCTCCCTTCAGAATTCTTAACTATTTTCAAAACTTGCTTGATTAAATTTTATCTCTTATTGCCTAGGATGAAAAAGAAAAGTAGACAGTAAGATTAGCACTATGGATTAAACTGAATACATGAAACTGTAAATTTATTCAAATCTAGTAAATAGAAAATATGACAGTAACAGTCTGGCCTGGAAGAGGTAAGGTTATTTAGCTCCACGGACAAAGTGCAGATTCATTGAGCTACATATTTGTGCAGTAGGGTTTTTTTTTTCCTTCATAAGACTCTTTAGTTCTTTCTTATTTCAGGTTGTACATTGCTATATGATTCTTTTTAAAAGTAATTCTTCAATAAAAAAACTAAGAAAATAGGAACACAGTTATGTAATTTTCAAAACTTTTTAGAATTTTGAAGCTATTCTGAAGCTGTATTTGATAAATAGAATACTCTAACACAGTACTAGGTATTTGGTGTACCATATGTGTCTGTATCCAAAATCAGGCAGTTTTCTGCATATAGAAAGTGACTCATGAGACATCACTATAAATCTAATCGTAGAGTGATCAGAAAAGAGATGGAATTTTGTATAAGGAAGAATAGAATTGAGTAAAGCAGGAGTTGGCTCTTGTAGGAGATGTGGATTTCACATATCCATGCGCCTCCTGCCTGCATTAGGAAGACAGATTTAGAAGCACCCAGTGGGTGGCAGAATGTGGTGGCCCCACTCAACTTTAAAAATTATAATCCTAATAAAATAATTAAATGGTGCAATGATTTTATTAGTAGAACCATTCTGAAATTTTTTTTCTTTCAAAATGATTAATAAGCACAAAAACCTCTTTAAAAAGAGGTCCAGTTATAAAATAGTGAGGAGGTAATCAATCACACTGGCAAATGGAATAAGCACATTAATTACTAAAACATTTCTCTGATAGTAGAAAGCACACATTTTGTTGTTATCTGCAAGTGCAATGGATTTTTAGTTCATTGTGAATGCACCTGAAGAAGTGAGAACCCCATTTGCCAGGGCGGCTGGAACTCCAATTTACTCACATGTCACACATCTGGCTCTCAGGAGGACGGGCCCCTATTAACTTGCAAAACTCCAAAAATTAAAAGGAAAAGTAAGGAAATGGAGGTGACTCTGGGTTTAAACTCTACAAAGGCATTTGTATCTTTCTAGCTCTATTCCCAATTGTTATTAGGATGCTACGGTTATAGAATTTAATTTCAGGACTCCCCAAAGAGAATTAAAAGGTGAATGCTAAATAGAATTTCATTTTGAATTGGAATTTCTGATTTGAATTCTTTGCACATTTTATAATCAACAAAGGCAATGAAGTTTTTTTTTTTTCACTTTTGAGGAAAAAAATAAAAATGAGTGTAATCATCAAACAGTTTTAAAGCTGTATTTATTTTATTTAGATAGATTACAAACTATAAATTTTCTCATACACTGCTAATCTGGCATTATGAAAAATGTTACTTTCTGTCTCAAGCAAAGTAAATTAAAATAATCATCGCACTATTTGAATAAGGGAAAACCAAATATGCTGCACATTTCAGTTTTTTTCACTAGGAGGTCAGATAGTCTAGTTCTCTAAAGAAGGAAATGAATCCCATGGAGGCGCGTGTGTCTGGGCGTTATCCCTAGAGAAATTACAGCTGACAAGTGAGATCATAATGGCCGTCACCTAGAAGCTGAATGACTACCCTTATGTCTTTACTCTGGAAACAACAGTGCCTCCTCGGGGACTTTAATGAAATTCGCTCATTTCATTAAAGGTAAGTTGTTTTCCATATCTTAAAAACCCTGCTTTGTACTGTTCTTGAATAACAGTGACAGCTTGAGTGTACTGGGCAGGTAATGGCTCCCAAAATATCCACATCTTTCTCCCCAGTCCCAGTAGATAAAAGTCTTATGAGAGCCAAATGGAATTTGCAGATGCATTTCAGTCAGGGACCTGGAGAAAAGTGAAAATCTTGCATTAGCTTGGTGAGCTCCTCTTAGCTGCTTTCCTTGTTGCTGGGAGAAAATGCTCACCACCCACAGCTTAAGGAAGGACAGATTTATTTTGGCTCGAATTCCATATTTGGCTGGCTCCAAGGCAGGAGGGCCTGACAAAGGGGCCTGGTGGAGAAAAGCTGCTCACCTCATGGTGGACAAGATGCAGATCAAGAAGGGAGGAACCAGGGGTGGAGATGAAACCCTTCCGGGCCACACCTGCAGCGACCCACCTCTTCCAACCAGACAGCAGCCAATCAGCTGTAAGCCCCATCACCCAGTCACCTCCCAAAAGCCCCACTTCTGAGCTCAAGAAGGTCTTGGGACATCTTGATATAAACTATAGCAGGGTCTAAAGCAATTACAGGAGTCTCTATAAGGGAAGAGGAAAGCATGAGGACTGGAGAAGAAGATGTGGGTTTGGAAGTGGAAGTCAGAGACACGTTACTGCAGGCTGAGGACCGCAAGCCGGGGGTGGTCACGCCAGGGGCCGGAGCGAAAGGCAGGGAAAGCAGCACCTGTCTGCAGCTTCTGGGGGAATGGTCCCACATGTGGCTATCCATTAGCTTAGTGAGGCTCATGTGGGGCCCTGGACTTCAGACTTTAAAATAATAAAATTGTGTTGTTTTGCACCACTACACTTGTGGTGATTTGTTAAAGCAGCCACCGGAAGCTAATGCAGGGCGACACCCTGACTCTGAGCTCCACGTGTGCCTCCGCCATAGAAGGGAGCTGAGCACGGAGGCCTAGACTTAAGGAAGGAAACCCAATTCGGAGCTAGAAATATAATAAGTGGAGAGCGGATTCCTAGTGGCAGAGCCCAGAACATGCGGAAAGAGAAGGAAAAGATTACCGGGGACAGAAGGATCCAAGTCTGGGAATGCGGGAGGCGGGCGCTGAGGTGACCTGGGCAGAAGTGCTCATCAGTCCCACTCGGGGGGTCCCAGACGCCCGAAGGACTCGACCTCTCCCGCTTTTCTGGTGGAGAGAAGCCAGTCCTCCAGAGAGGCAGCCGCTTTCGCCAACTTGCAAATGTGATTGCAAAAAAAAAGAAAAAACAACTTGGGTTTTTCAAAACACATTCTTCCTTCAGATTTTTCTCAAATGATAAGAGGAGAAAACAATGAGAGAGAAAATGTGCACATAAACCCAGGATGAAGCTTTACTAGCAGACCTCTCCATAGTTGGTTCCGACTGAAAATCTGTAATATTCTCACATTAAATATTTGCAGCTCATGTGAGAAATAAATCTTGGAGTCCTAATAGCATTTTGATTTTGAAGTTGCTCTGAAAATGCAGTAAATTATTATTGTGGGCTTACTAAGACATATATATGTACGATCTGTATCTCTGCCAAAAGCTTTAGAGTAATTCTATGTGCTAAAGATGGAGCTTGCAATTATTTACTTGCAAGATATTTTCATGGGACAGCGAGATAGTATTCCATGCTCAGAGTGATTTACTGACAGTTTCCTGAGTAATTCTTTTACTCTGAGAATATCCTTCAGTCGGGGTATGTCTAAAGTGTCATCTAGATTAAATTCAGGGTACACCGTTTTGGGGAGCAGCACTAATGAAGTGATGTGAACCTTTCCTCAGTGTATAAACCTGGGGAAGCTCATTGCTAATGACTGACTTTGATCCATGCTGAACTTGATACCTGCCAGATCCTTCCACTATATGAGATATTATCATGAAATACAGTGAGCATTTAAATGAAATTATTACGGTAAAAGGCACATTTTTATTAAGCCCCCACAAAATATTCCCCTCACTTTGAGCATGTTTATGCCTTCATTTTTGCCACTTTCTGAACTAGGTCTGGAAGTTCTCTTTCCTGAATGTCTTTAGTGGCACTGTCCTGGCTAACTTGATGTATTTAATGGATTCAAAAATTGATCTTTAATGGTCATTTTGATTTGGAGGAAGAGCTAGAAGTCACACAGTGCCAGATCCACTGAATAAGGTGGAGAAAAACATTATAATGTTTTTTTTTTTTTTTTTGTGGGTACGGGGGGGTCGACCTCAGGGCCTCGCGCGCCAACAGGCACCCGTGCCGCTGAGCGATATCACCGGCCCCTTTTTCGTATGTGGGATCCGAGAGTCGAACTCGGGCCCTCGCGCTTGCAAGGCAGGCACTTATGCCGCTGAGCCATCTCACCGGCCCCATTATAATGTTTTTGCAAGCCCGCTTTTTCTGTTTGATGGTACATGGCAGTGGTATTCACCATATTTTTGATCACACCTCATAAGGACCCTCAAGAAAGAGAACATCCAGGACTGCATCAGAAAGTGGAAATAACAATAGGATAAGTGTGTTTTTTAGGGGGGAATTTGAGGGGGATTAATGGCAGTGTGTCCTTTATTGTAATAATATTTTACAAATTTAAACATTCACTGTAGTTTTTGATCACCCCTTGTAAGTGATTATTTTCTCCTTTGTAATCAGTACTGTCTTATGGGAATATACTTTGGGACTATGTAAACCTCCTTTTTCTTATCCCAATACACGCTACTAGATTTGGTGTCCTCTGAAGTCAGCTGTCTGACACAGTTGTTCCTGGGATGTTCGTAAGTGGTGGTTTCCTTTCCCAGTCATTCCTTATTGTATTTATTAACTGATATAATGAAGAAGACACAACCACTAATAACACTGCAATCACTTTGATGTGATGGGGCTCGTAATGTAGATATTGGCAGGTTAGTTTTGGTCACAGTAGCTGTAGACCTCCTTGCGCTGTTATGTCCGCAAAGAACCCTGTACACGAGGAGGAGGAGGAAGGAGAAGGAGGAGGAGAAGCTTTCTAATTATCATGGAATTGTTCTTCAAATTTCAAAATTTTTCAATACAAACTTTTATTAGCACATCTCAGCAAGAGAGTGGGTAGAGCTAACTCATGGGAAACTTTACAAAGTAATCTGAGATTCTTCAAAAGAAGAAGAAGGAGAAGAAGCGGGGAGAGGAAGAGGAGAAGGGAAAGGAGGAAGAGGAAGAAGAAGGAGGATGGGAAGGAGGAGAAGAGGAAGAAAGAGGAGGAAAAGGAGAAGAAGGAGAAGTAGAAGAAGTAGAGAAGGGCTAGAAGGGCAAGAAAAATAATACTAAGAAAGAGAAGGAAGAGAAGAGGAAGAGGAGGAAGCAGAGGAGAAGGAGACAAAGAAGGAAGAGAAGTAGACACAGGAGGAGAAGGAGAGGAAGAAGAAAAAGGAGGAGGAACACAGGAAAGAAAAGTCAGAAAAAGAGAAAGAAGGACAGTTAGCATCAGCTCAGAAATAGGACACATTCCGCTTTCCTCGGTGAGGGTTCCAGAGAATTCCCAACCAAAAGCATGGGAGACCCACTTGGTGCCATATTTTCCACCTTCTACTCATTTAGCTGTAGCATCATTGGTTCTATTTATCTTTTTTTCTCCCTCCATCTCCTCTCTTTCAGCCTCTTATGTTCCCTTCTTAATACTGTGGTGCAAAATACTAGCACCCATTGAATTTCCTAATCTTTCACTACAGGTAAACAAAAGGAAAAGCATCTTTCTAGGAATGAGAAACAGTTTGGAAATGCTGTGTCTCTTCCTCCTGGATGAGACCCTCCAGGAGGCCAGGGTGCTGGGTTAATAGTGTCCTGATCTCCATCCACACTCGGCCAGCAGCAGGCCTGCTGGCTTCTTCCAGGCAATCCTAGCTCCCATGTGCTGGCTGCCCACTGCCTTCAAGGAGAGGGCCCTGCCTTCATGGGTACCATTTTATCTAAACTTCTCAGTCACAGGGTGAGGCAGCCACATTACCATCTTTGCTGTGGCTACGGATAATGAGGTAGAATTGTCTCAGCTCCCCACAAAAGTCCACAGAGATCCTCAGATGCAAAAAATCTGATTCCAAAACCTACCTACTTATCACTAAGTTACACCAGCTCTCCCAGGAGAACATCTCCCAGTCTTCAAAGAAGTCCCTGTCATGGTTAAAATGTTCTCATCCATGCTTTAAGAACCATGTTCCCCCTGTGCAGAATATTTCAAATACCCACAGAGGTACACCAAGCTTTCTCACGTCCTCTGAAGACATTCAGAGGACTCGGCAGTTTACTGAGTCATTATTCTGCAAAAGACTTGTGTGGGCACTACATACTCACACCTGCCTGGGAAAAGGGCTCCAAAATCACCCCACTTTGCAAACAGGGTGTTTGCCAGGGAATTAAAGCTCCAAGGTCATTTCCCCAAGGTAACTGACATATCGCAGTGGCCAAGACAAGATGTGGTCCCATGCTTACTCCAGAACTTGTTTATAATCGCTGTACTGTACCTACTAACGAGCATGTTCTTTGAATGTCTGGGATATCCAAAGACATAAAAGGCTGGAGAGACTCTCAGAGGATGAGTCAAGAGGATCACAAGTTCAAGGCCAGCCTGGGCAACTTACTGAGACCACACCTCAAAATTAAAAAATAAAATATTAAGAACAACCTGGGGGAATAGCTTAGTGCGAAGGCCCTGAATTCAATCCCCAGTACTACAAAAAAGGGGGGGAGCTGGAGAGACGCACTTGATCTTCACAGATTTCATAACCAGATTTGGACAACCTTAGTGATCATGAAGCAAATAAGAACTCACAAGTCTTCAAACTCTGCCTCCGCAAGTTCTCTGCAAACCTCCGCTGTCAATTTCCAGGGGCTACTGATCTTAGGAAAATGAGCATATGCCATGAGATTTATCAAGCTATTTTTAAAAAATATCAAATTATTCATTGACTACAATCATTTCTATCTGTGATTATCCACCTAAATCTTAAGAAATTATGATTCTAATTCTCATGGAATTGTTTTGCTGCTCTAAATATGGCTATTTTCCAATGCAGACTTTTATTAGAAGATCTCAGCAAGAGAGTGGGTGGAGTTGACTCATTGAAAACTTTGAAAGTAAACTGAGATTCTTCAAAACTCTTTCTCCATTTAAATAGAACCTGGCTTCTCATATCCTTATCACCAGTTCCAACACATCATGCCTGCTTAGAATTCTTTTGCATGATTAGTCTATTATTGATAACTCCAATAAAGCTAGTTTACCAATATCAATCTGTTGAAAAAAACTTATTTTGTGTACAGTGATGAATGTCATCATTGGAGTGAAAGGTGACATCATTTCAGATTTATACACCCACCGCTGGTGGTCTACCACCTCTCTTCTCCACCCCATCAATCTCAGCAGGCTTCTGTGGAGAGCCCCTTGGTTTTCAGAAGGTCAAGTGTCCTCAAGTCAGGCATTATTAGCAGGTTACTGAAATGTTCATTTACAAGTATTTAGGTATTCTAGCTGAAGAGAGGAAAATGTGCGCGTACATGTCTCTATCCCTTAGTATTTCTCTAGAAATGGGACATAACTTATACCACCCTGCCATTTTCCGGTTACAGAGTTTCCCATTCTTGCTACTGGGTGAGAGAAAAGAATTAGATATCAGGTCCTTGCCCTGTTAGGCAAGGAAAACCTTCTCTAGGAGACAAAAGTTGTATTTTGCTTCTCACTTTCCCCACTGGCAATGTTAAGAAATGAAGTTGAGTTAAATGAGGTCCAAGGTACCAGTAGGCATCAACTTTGAGAAAAGAATGTGTTTTACAGAGGAGTAGTTTAGGGCTCTATTGATTGAAGCCATAATCATGCTCACATGTTAAAAGCAGATAAAATGTAGGTACATTCTTTATATCCATCAGCAAGTCATCCCAAACAGGTGCAATTTAAGGAGAAAGGCCCATCTGTGGACACAGCCCCAAATATTATGAAAGTATTTTCAAAATATTGTAAGACAGTGTATTCTTAATAAAAGAACTATAAAAAGAGAGGTAAAGGGCCAATTTAGGAACAATTATTGAGAGAAGTTTGACATCTTATTGGCTCTCGTTGTATTATTTGTAAGAAGTACACCTTGAATATCTCTGTAGCAGAGCTTATGTTAGACAACTGTCCACTCAGTAGCCTGCCAAGTTCACACTCTCCTCTTCTGGGGGAGGCCAGGTCTCAGGGACTTTCTGCTGCTTCTGTGGAAAGGGTCACTGAAGGTTTGGGTCCCCTCTTCACCTCCTACTTCACTCCGGTTTCTCCCTCAATTTCAAAATAGAGGCAGGGTATGATGGTGCCCATCTATAGTACCAGTGCTCAGGAGGCTGAGGCAGGAGGATCTCCATAAGTTCCAGACCAACCTGGCAAGTCAAGTGCACTCTTAGACTTTGTGGCTCTAGCCGAATAAAGCTTCTTTCTTACCTGAATAATACCTGTCACCTGTGTTTGACCAGAAACTCGACAGGAACAGGTACTGTTGAATAAACAAATATGCAAGATGGCACAAATTTTAGAAATTTCAGGAAACCCACAGGAAGGACGAATGTCTGGCCCTTCATCTCACCCATAGTCCTGCCAAGGAGATTTTCTGGGCTTCTGAATGAAATGCACAAGTGTGTTTGGTGGAGAATTTTTCCTCATATTTTCACAAGGAATTGTTGAATATAAAAAAACTAAAAACCAAACAACCACCCTCAAAACAAAACAAACAAAAAACATGAAGAGCTTTAAAGGCCAATCTTGTGTGCTTGTGAGAGAAGCTGAAGATTGTGACCCTCATAAATGCGTCTACACCCAGGTTCTCCGGGGTGAGCTAGTCGAGTTCCAAAGCTTGTAGATTTTTGTTCAATCAGGTGAGCACTACCTCAGCGCAGACTAAAGATTGCAAAGGCTCCTTCCCTTACCCTGCTGATCCATGGTTGTGTCCATCCCTGAAATACTTGCTCACTGATTTCAGGCTACCTTGAGTCATAAGAGAATGTAGGTTTTACACTCTTTATATAGCAGAATGAAAATAATTATGTCATTAAAATTAATGGTTGTAAAGACTAAAAAGCTAAGAATAGTAGCCATCTTAATATGAGATGAAACAAATACCTAGAACACTGTAGAGCCAAAGTAACATTACCTCAAGTATTTTTGCATGTAGAGGAAAGTAATAAGAAAACAAAAATTGTGTGATGAGCTCAGTATGATGACTTACTATAATTTTTAAAATAAAGATGTAGAGATTATATATATGTATGCATATATATATTTACACTTGATATTTCCCTTTTTGTTGATATTATTCCATTTAACATACATTATTTTACATGAATACTTGGGAGGTATTATTTTGAACTATTTTTCCATTTTTTTCAGAACGTTCTTAGATCTAAAATATTGTGCTTATTATTCACTTTTTTAACACTTTCAGTGCATTTTATGCAAAATGTTTTTAGCGCTACAGTGTAACAGTAGAAATTATTATTTTAAACTCAAAACATAATTTGTCAAGGAATTATCATAGTTATTTGGACTTTTGTGAGAATTCTATTGTATTTTTTCAAGAGAGATTACTTCCTAAAGGATAAAAACACACATTTCTTCGAATTTCACTTCTTAAAAAATGAGCTTCTTAAAAAGTGGAATGAGTATTCAAGAAACTAGAATGTAGTTGTCACCTTTAGATACTAAGCTTTTGATCATTCTTCAGATCAAATTTGAGATAGGAAGATTGTAAGAAATGAACATAGCAAAAAGACAAAAAATAGAAACAACTAAAGCAAATGTGATTTGCTTGCTTTTTGAAAATTTAAAATTGACAACAAACAAAAACATGTGCCTGGTGCATTTTCTTCGGTACTGCACAGGGCTGTGCTACTCTGCAGAGAAAACTGTGTTTCTTCTTCAGATCCGGTTACCAAGCTTCTCCTGAGCGGTATAATAAGAGGCTGAGAGCTCAGTGCCAGGAATATGAAGCCTCCCTGTAAATACTATTAGTGGTAGAAAAAAGATAGAAACATCTTGAGGACTTAGTATCCTAAAGGTCAATATCATTCAATTTCACAAGCATGTATTTAATTTGGAATATTCTACTGGGTATAGGACACACAACCTAATTTAGGGAGAAAGACGTGGATATTTAAGAAGAATGAAGTAACTGGCAAAACAGAATTCCAGGAGTGGGCAATTGAAATTGGATGGAAAGATTTCCTAGAAGAGGGGTACAGTGAAACTCCTAAGACAGAGCGGACTCTCGTTATGTATGTGGTGCTGTGGCAACTGGGAGCCTCTCTAAGCCTTTCACATCTGTTAAGCCAAATCCAGCAGTCACAGCCCTGTGCAGTCAGGAAGACTATTATCTTATTCAGAGATAAGAAAGCTGAGGCTTAGGAGTGACGTGCAACTTGGCCAAGGTGGCAGAGCTCCTATAAGTGAACCAACTGGGAATGAATTCTGGTGATCCGGACCCAGAATCCGGGTGTTTTACCACTGTCCATGCTGCCTTCTCTCTTGAAAATCAGAAATGGTAATTTGCTGACAGCTCCGAAGCAGTCCTTCTCAGGAGCTCATTTATATCAGCTATCTTTTGAGAGATGTAGAAGACTGATATTTTTAGGTTACCTTCAAGTTCTAAAATTCTGAGGACAGAGCCTCCCAGGATCAGGAAATACCCAGTGCTAGGCAATGAGCAATTAAATAATAGGAAATGTCAGGATGGAGAGAGCTAAGGGTATTCTGTTAAGTTCTGGACTCTCAGATCTCTAGGCAAGTGTTAGAGAAAGCAATTTATCTCTAGTCACTTGTGTTTCAGTGCTTTTGAGGTGAGTATTTCATTGCTAATTAATTGTGTCTGGTGCCTTCTTGGTCTCTTATTTTACAAATGATGTATGTTTTGGCTGCCCGTTAATGTCAATTCAGCTAATATCAACTCTATCATTTTCCCTTTTTATTAGTATGTGTGATATACATAACAAATGGAATACATAATAAATACATAATAATTTCCCCATAATAAATTGTGAGGAATAGATACATACACATATCACATCTGGATCCTTTGTACTTCCCTTTCCTCCCCTCTCCCTCCTGACTCTGTCCATCCCCAGCTCCCTCCCCATCTCTGCATCCCTTCACTCTTTGAAGATTTCTCCATATAATGGCTCGAGGGAAACACCAGATACTTAAAGGTACCGTCTTAAGGTTGGTCACCAAGTGCCTGACAAGGACCAGCCAGGTGTTTTCTTGGGTCCTTATCATATCACCATGTCTTTGAAATGCATGTAGTCTGAATTATTCAGATCTTTGAATGAAAAGGATTATAAAGTAGTCAAAATATTTCTATATGTTTATTATGCTAAACTGCCAAATATAAATTAGAATCATTCCTAGGAAGTGCACCAGTCCCTAAAATAACAGAGGAAGAATAAAGGGACATTTATTCCTGCTGCCTAAGGTACTGCTTAGACAGTGCAACCAAATTGGGGTGACCACAATGTGGTGCTGTTTCTCAGGAGATCTGGGCTCAGCCACGGTGGTAAACTAAACCATCGCGGAGGGGAGAAGTGTCCAGCAAGCAGAACACCAAGCAGTTCCGGATTATTCCACAGTGCTACCAGGGACTAAGATGACTTACTAACTCGCCGTGCTCTGAACCTGGCAAGAAGTGACAAGATGATAAAGATAAAATCAAAATTCAGAGCAATCAAATGTAAGGAAATCTGACTATAATACCTGGGGTAATAGACATAAGTGAACCATAACTATAAATTTTCACATAACTATAAAGATCTAAACTCCATCTATTCCATATACATTTATATTTTTGAGTCATTATTCAAACAATTTGTTTTACACGGACCTGGGGGTTTTTCTATGCTTTGGTTTAATAAGTGCAAAATTTGGTAAAACTGTTAAGCAAACATGTGACATGAGACTACCTAACTTTCCTTATAGAGTTGATAGATCATATTTGGACCCAGCTGCTCAGTTCTGAGCCCTAATATTAAGAGGGACATGAATACTACAGAATGTAAGCATAGTGGGGGAAATTAATAGAGAGATTCCGGAATGTATGTATTCATGTGTCCATAGATTCCAATATATTTATTAAAAAGCTCTACTGCTGTAAGATAATGTTATTTTGCATTTTCCCATTGCTAGGACAAAATACTTGACACCTACAGCCTAAAGGAGGGATTTGTTTGGCTCATTGATTCAGAAGGTTCAGTCCATGGTCAACTGGCTCCAGGGCAGAAACATCATGGTGGACGGTCCTGATGGAGGAAGGCTGCTTAACTCATGGCAACACGGAAATGGAGAGAGAGGAGGAGCGAGGATAAAAACTCATCCTTGCAGGTCGTGCCCACAGTGACCACCTCTTCCAAATAGGCCCTGACTCCAAACAGCACATTCAGTGAACTGGTCAACGCATGAATCCACTGATGAGCACAGTGCCCCATGAACCAACCGCCTTCCAAAAGTGCAGTGTATGAACACATGAGACTTTTGGGGACGTTTTAGATGTAAATCATAGCAATAGTCATTGTATATAACAAATTAACTTCTCTCATAGTCATCTAAAATGGCAGTAGTTATTTGAATCCTGGGAGAAATTTTTTTAAAAGTTGTTCAAATTATTTTTATATTGTGTGGTTAAAATGGGAAATGTTTTTGAGAACCTGGCCTATTCCAAATTCCTTGGTTGCATGAAATTTTCATCATCATATTTTCTGTCATCGCAGAGCTCCTGAAAATTCAGCTCTTCATTGGCTTTTCTTAATCTTGGCTGCTGGAATTATGTGGGAGCTTTAAAATAATGATGATGTTCAGATTCCATTCAAAGCCATCAGATTCTCTGGCCTGGGTCCAGACTTCAGAAATTGTTAGCTGACCCCCAAGGTCACCTCAAAGGCAGTGGAGATGGAGCATGTCCACCATGACCCAATGGGTGTGTGAGGTAGCCGGCCATCAGCTTCGCCCCACCTGAGACCCAGGCCTATGCAGTATGCAAACCCTCTGCAAGGTGCTTCCACTTCCTGTGGCACAGTGGTTTCATGGTCACTGTGCCCTCAGCATCCCTTTCCTACCTGTTTTTAATTTTTCATTAGAATTCAATAATTTGCCCATTCAAATAATGCCTGATTGTGACTGGTTTTATTTATTCTTTTGTGGCAGTGGAGTAGGTAACAAAATATATTCATGGAGGCAAATAACTTAGAATTCCAATTAGACCTTCATCTCCTAAAGTATGCTAGATTTATCTGTCACAGCCTGCAGCCACCCCATGGGGGTCCTCAGGTTCCCAGGCTCCTCTGGCTCCATGCCTTGCATCCTAATATTCATTTTTTCACCCTTTCTTCCATTCCCTTCTCAAAATAGACTTTAATGTTTGATCTGACAGAGGAACGTGACTCCCACCCGCTGTTGAGGATGTGAGTAGAATTCCTTCAGTTTTATGCAAGCTTTGGAGAAATTTTATCAAAACCAGCCTCATTCTAAGAGTAATTGTGCTACCAGTAGTTAAGAGGAGAAAATTTTCATTTTGTTATACCAGTTAAATAAATGAAAACTTGAATAAACTAATTTCACTATTGTACATTACAATAACTTTATGCTGAAGACAAGACTAACTGCTACATAGCCATGACTGATCTCACTCTATGGGTAGGTTATAAATGTCGCCTACAAATACTATCTTAAATTATTTGAGGCTGTTTGGGTAGAATTTGTTTCATTTCTCCAGCCCATAACTGACACATCTTTCCATCCATGGGCTGTAGAATCACAAAATAATTTCCCTTTTCCTAAAAGTAAACAACAGTAAAGCTCACAGGCACTATTAGCACCATGGGACCTGCTGGATGGCGTGCAGCTCCCCCTGAAGGGCAGCTACCCAGACCGCAGCCCCGTAGGGTTAGGAAGCAGGGAGCCGGGAGGCGGGCCCATCTTTCTGCAAATTCTAGCTCTGCCACTCACTTCCAAGGTCCATAAGGGAAAGAAATATCCTCTGCAACATATATCTTCACCATTTTGCAAATACAGAGAATTTTATATGTCCAAGAATTCTTGTAAGATTAGATTGGGATACAGAAACTAAGAGCTTAGTGGAGGGCCCAGTGGGTGGACAGTGCCCAGGAAGCACAGTTTGTTGATCTTCACAAGCGAGCGGTTTGCACAGACATCAGGGAGGACGCAGCAGCTCTGCTTGCTCCTCCACTTCCTTCTGTGACAACGGTCTACTCGTCTTTAAGCCAGCCTCAAAATGGTGACAGTGCCCACTTTGACAGCTGGTGTTTTGGTGGCAATGTGTGTTTTTAAGCCATCCTTTTTATCCACGGGTGACCTGGCTTTGGTTTGGGGATGGGGTTAGTAAGATTCATGGTGGCAATTTGGTAACTGTATAGCACTTATCATTTGGCCCTTATAAAAAATATGTGAGCGAAAAGCCCAAGATGTTATAATGGTTTCCACCTGGTGGGCACCTAAAAGCCTAGGTGTGTTCCCATGGTTCTGGTTCTCCATCAATCACTGAGATGCCCCAGGGACTTCTGAAAATCTCCCTCATCTGTACAGTGGAGAAGATATGGAAAAGAACAGCACATCAGAAGTTGGTTAGGGGAAAAAAAGCGAAAGTCACTTTAGCTCAAAATGATGTTTTCAGAGCCATTTTAGGTGCTTTCCTTCATTAAATTAATATATTGTGCAGCTGCTTTTGCTGCTTTTCTGAGTGGTGAATCTCTTAGTTTCTCAAACATCTACTACATTATTATGCAGGGACATAAAGTCTCATTCTCCCATTCATGAAATGATTACATTTTGTTTTAACTTGCAGACAAATTCAGCAGTTTCAACGTAGTTATTAACTTGCCATTTGTTACCTGAGGAAAATTACAGTAGGACTTGAGCTTTCACCCAAATAGGCCTACAATGTGGTGTTCTTAAAGTGGAAAAGCTTGAGTTATTTATAGGAAAACGATTGCACCTTGAACCTGTAATGGTAAATGAAATAAATCAAGCACAGGAGCTTAAATACTATATGGTTTCTTTTATATGAGAAACTTGAAGTACAAATAAAGAGCAAAAATAAAAAAATAGATTATAAGAAATGGGGAGATAGATCTTCAGCAAATGGGAAGAGGACCAAGAGATGGAGGCAGGCTAGAGAGGGGAGGGAAGGGGATGAAAAAAGAATTGAGATGTGCTGTGTGCATGTACCCACTTCACTAGAATAATGTGGTCATTGCATATGGCAAACATATACTAATAAAAATAAAAATTGAGAAAAAGAAAAGGAATGACTTCAAATAAATAACAACCTTATGTCTGAATATGGGAGCTATTGATAGATATTCTCATCTTCATTATTAATTAAAGAGAGTGAGAGAGAGATGATAGAGTGAGGGACTGCGTATGCAGAACAAAGGGGAGAGATAATAACCAGTTCGGTTCCAAAAGTTTTGGTGGTGGGGAGCAGGACCCATGGACTTGGGAAGACCTCACTGCATCCTACTTCTCCCTCTGTGGCTGCGGATCCTCCTGCCACAGCTCAGGGGCGTGGATGGCTCCACCGCCATCCAGAACTGCTGCAGAGATGCTCTCCAAGGATGAAGACCACAGGCTTGTTTATCAGCTGCCAAGCTGGGTCAGTTCGCCCAGTTTAGGAAGCTGCTTCTTACACTACTACACTAAAATGTTATCCAGGAGGGCAAGAAACACTGGTAACAATGGGAAGCTCTATAACTTTGGCCAATGAATTTTGTGCACTGATGAATAGATTTGTTCTACCATCTGCAGTGTCTTTCTAATACAGTTTTAAATAACTGCTTAAACTTATTCTCAAAAATGATATTTGTGGTTATAATTCATATCTCGGAACGCTACCCAAAGAGAAAATGGGCTCTGTTGAGAAAATAAAAGAGGTACACAAAAGATACATCTATTTGAGTCAATGGTTTGGAAAAGGTAGAATCCAGTGACATAAAATGGTTAAACATCATGACCAAGTAGGGATTATCTCAGGAAAAAACAACTGGATTGTATTTGAAAACAAAACTGTATCCTTCACCACATTAGCACAAAACCAGAAAAAAAGAAAGCAAAAGAACAATTAGGAACGAAAAAGCTGTGATAATTTTAATCAATGCCTTAAAATTATTTGACAAAATTGAATACCCAATTCATAACAAAAACAATCAGCAAAGAATAAAAAGAATTCTCTACATCTGATCAAAGCATCTGTGAGACATCGAACAGCGGGCATCACAGGTGATGCAGAAATGTCAAATGTCTTCTTCTCAGGCCAAGAAAAGGCCAAGAAGTCCTCTCTCACCATTTTCATTCAACATTTCATTAGAGGCCCTAACTAGAATTATAAGATCAGAAAACTTTTTGAAAACTTTAAAGTTCAGAAAATAGTATAACACATGGCATGTTTTTATAAAACATGATACTTGTAGAAAACCATGTGTAGAAAATCTAAGCAATTTAGAAGTGACAGGAATCAGTGCAGGACACAAGGTCAGTCAACAAAAACTAATTCTGGTATTATCTATTCACAACAAACTTTTTCTCATCAAAAGACTACATGAAGAATGCCAAGAGCTAAGATATAGCCTGGTGAAATTATTTGAAAAACATATTTTCAACAAAGAGCATGTGTTCAACATATATAAAAAACTTCTATAACTCTAATAAAAATACAAGAAATGTTATTTAAAACAGTCAAAAGATTCTGACACTTCATTAAAGAGGAGGTGAATCAGGAAGCATATGAAACAGCGCCTGTCATAATTAGATATCAAAGAACCAACAAAATATTTCCTCCATGGGATAGGAAGGGCCACAAAATTTATAAATTTTGCCTATAATAATTTAAAATATACCTAATACTAGAAAGTAGTAAACAGCATTGAAATTTTCTTATGAAGATTTTCCCTTAGAACATATGCCTAAATCCAGTGTCATGTTGTTCTTTTTACTGAAAATGTCAGATGTAATTGACAAACACCAGTCTTTTGCAAATGAAAAAAGTCACAGAAAGGAATTCAAGTGCTGAGCTGAGCAGACACTAGCAATTAATTAAAATTCATAATTAAACTCTGAAAACTAAGCAAAAACAACACTACAAAAGAATTCCCCTCGATACCAATACTCAGGTTCCAAATGCTGAGAAATCCTTCTCCTCACACAACCGTGGGTGATTTTTACTGAACAAGATAGTCCTATAAACTTCCAGTTAGATGGGAGGAATAAGTCAAGGAATCCAGCCTAAGTCATGGGGAATGGAGTGGATAAGGACATGTTGCACACTTGAAAATTAATAAGAGGGCAATTGCTAAGATTTAAAGTGTGCTCATTGCACTAACTGATAAGTATGTGGTGCAATATTCATTGTTATTATTATTCTACAATACATGTATATAGCAAAATGTCATATTGTACACCATGAGTACATGCGAGTTTTGTTACCTTGAGTGAAGAAAAGCGTAACAGTAAGGATAAAAGACAGCCCTGTGCTATTAAACTAGAGTTCAAGGGTGCCAGTGGTTGTAGGCCTCAGTGGGTGGCGGGGCAGAGGCAGAGGTGTTCAGGGGCACCGGGCCACATGTTTGCCGAGGTTCACACCCCACTTAAGTGATCTCCGCAGTCTTGCGAGTTTTCCCATGTGGGAATGTAGGTCTGGTGTTGAAGAGCCTCTACATTTTCCGGAGGAGCTGGTGATCTGGAATTTCATGTAACATTTTTTGGATTTTGAAAAATATTATTCACTAACTCATCTTTTTAGAACCCCAGGAAGATTAAACGTAGCACAGGTATGGGTCGAATTCAGGATCTGGGCCGCTAATTCGTATAACGTCTTTGAATGAGATAAATATCATTCGCAGTTTACCAATGAGGAAACCGGGGGTCCAAGACATTATGTGCCTTATCCACGATCACAGATGCATTTTGCCATCTGGCGTGGGAAACGGGCCCCTCGCTCTAGGCGGTAGGCACAGTGCCCATCTCAAAACACCGGACCCTGGGTAGCCGGAAGGAGAAAGGTGAGCTGGCCGCTGGGCCAAAGCAAGTCTTGAGGATGGAAGGAGCAGGCTGCTTTAGACAGCAGAGTGGAGGCCATGGGAACCTTACTGGGTCAGGAGGTCCGGGAACTCTGGAGCTGGGTCTGGACGGGATGCCTCGGGCAGGAACGGTGAAAGCCCCAGGGAGCCGGCACGCAGCTAAGAGAGGGCTTTTACTGACTGGAAGCAGGAGGGAGAACTACCTGAGGGACCTGGAATGCTGCTCCACGCGCACGAGGTGGTTCTGCTCCCTGAAGGGCTCCGCAGGAGTCAGGACAGTTATTGTTTACACATCTCTCTCTGTAACAGGTGTGTGGGATTTATTGGTGATGAAACAGCGTCACCGGGAAATCTTGGGTAATGTGGAACTCCCTGTGCACTCCGTCTACATTCTCAGCTGGGTAAGAAATAGGGCTGCCTTCTTTGTTTTTCAGTCTAGGAGCTGACTTTCCTGGGTCCCAGGTGGGTGCTCACCCTTTCAGAATGCTGAAGCGCAACACTACTGAGGATGAGGGGGGTGGCAGAGTGTGTGGCCTTGGAATGGGAGTCACCAGGAGCAAGAGGGCCAGGGCCAAGGGAAGGGGTTTGCGCCCACCATGCAAAGATGGCCTGGGGAAACCAAATGCAGCCTGGGCCTTCAGCTTGCAAGGTCTTAAAAGGTTCTTTCAACAAATTGAGTGAATGTCCTAGAGGGATTCCCTTAAGAAAGACTGGTCACTAAAAACCAAATCCCACTTTTATATTTCACCATTAGACATAAAACCATCACCATGCTTGCACAAAATAACCTCACAGGCTAAACTATATATGGTGAAGTCTGCCATGATTAGAAGGTTGGATTTAAAATTTTAAAAATAGTAAATTCAGTTACGAAGATGATAATACACACAACATCAGGGTGCAATGGTCCTATATGTTCATCTTGCCCAGGTAGCATGGCTGTTTCTTATGTATGAGTTAGAAGCTACGGTCTACGTCATAATCTCCTTAAATAAGTTAATATAAAGAAAGTACATAGTACAATCACATAGTAAAACGTTAGTAGTTCTTATTCTCATTACTAATGATGTCATTATAGATTCATAACTCTGGGTGCCTTCTCTCCTGGCCAGGTTGTGATAGGTTTTGTCTTTGATTCTCCTTTTACTGCCTTTTTTTTGGGGGGGGGCACTGATAGATCTTTTTGCTAGTGAATCTTTTTTTTTAAATGCTGATATCTGAGTGTGATATCAATAAAGTCTTATTGTCTTGGAGGAAATTTTCTCAAGGTGACTTTGTAAAAGTCCACTGTGATGAATTATATGTGTTCATTATCTGTAGTTGAATTATTAATGAGGGGCTGTGTCTCCAAGTTCCCAGAAAGAGATGATGATGGAGTGAGCTGAGTAACTTGGGGACATTTCTGAGGTTAGGCCTGACTTTCAGAAATCCTTCTTTCCAGTAAGCTGATAATGATTATATTTTCTGTTTAAAATTATCTTTCTTCATACAGTTTCATTCATAACAAATTAATCATCTCTCCTTCCTGTCTGTTTTAGCTTTTGGCTTCAATGGAAGATCTATCTGAAGGAACAAATCTACCAGTAAAGACATTAAACAAGCACAGTATACATGAATGCGTGTGCAAAGGGTATGCAGAAAGGTCCTGGGTGAAGAATGCTAGAGAAGGGCTCTCTGATTCCTGGATTTGTTCTAGAACAAATGGCTAGAGGAAGCTACAGAAATATCAAGGAATGCCAGAGGATAACGGGCCTCCTATGAAGACAGGGTAACACAAACTATACCCCTCAAGCACAGGAAAGCATATCTCGATGATCAGATGAGAACCACTGGAGGGTTGGTGTTTATTTCCAGGACAGATACAAATGTTTTTTCTGAGTTGTATCTTGCAAGAGCTCTGACTGCAACCATATGCAAGAACCAACAGATCAGAACAATTAGCATGCAGATCTTTGGTTTGAGAAGCAGAAAGCAGAGGAGAACACAAACATAGACATGAAGATTTTCCATTTCTCTAAGCACTCATGAGTCCATACACACCCCTGATATCCCATTCCACTTCCTCTTTTGGGGGAGGACAAGAGGATAACAGCTGCCAATCCTGTTGATGCTGCCTACATAGCTACCCTCCCTCCATCACATTTCCAGCCCCCGAAGTCCCGCTCAGTCTTAACAGACCCTGGCGTCTCTTAGCGGAGAGATACCCGAGGTCTCCCAAGAAGCACCCCTCCATGTTTTAAATTTTGAAATTAAGGGATCAAGAGAGGTTAACTTAAGTAGCAGACTCTCTCACATCCACCTTAGCTCATGCTGCTAAACTGTAGATCAGTGTGGAATAATCTGGCTCTTTCCAGTCAAAATCCAAACCAGTGCAGATTTTCAGTTCTGTACACTTCTGAGCCTCAGTTTTCCCACCTGAAGAGAAGGGATCCACTTGATTGTCAGGGTTGTCCTGAGAAACAGATGATATATAGGGCTACTGAATAGGTATTTTAACAAACACTCACTAAACTGAATGGGGCCACACCACAGGAGAAGAGTGGTGAGTAAAAACACAAAATTCATCTGTTTTTACAGTCACTTCTCATCACTGGCATTACCACCTGAGCTCTGCCTCCTGTCAGAGCAGTGGGGCATTAGGACCCATAACCCTACTGTGAACTGTGCATTTGAAGGACCCAGGTTACTTGCTTCTTATGAAAATTGAATGTCTGATTGTCTGAGGTAGAGCTGAGGCTGTGATGCTAGCATTGGGGAATGTAGTTATTATACATGGCAAATATGTACTAACAAAAAAGAGACTATGAAAAAATTCCCCTTGATCCAATCCATGAAACTTCCATGGTGCCAAAAGGCTGGAGGCGACTGGCATACATTGTAGAAAAAATGGCTATCATAAACCTGTCTCACCACCTTGGTCAATATGATATCCAGCAACATACACATGCTCCCTGACTCACAATGGCTAGACATAATGACTTTCCAAAACTGTGTAATTGACAATTAGTATGCCCTATTTTCCAGTAATCCATATACAAACAAAAATTCCTACACACAGGCATGGGCATGAATAAGTTTTGGTCCAAGGGGAAGTGTTGGCCCCTGTGTAAAGTTCAAGAGAGAACAGAAGACCACTAACACATGACCAAGCTGAACTATTTCAACTAAGGAAAGTAACCAAAGTCAGAAAAATAAATAATCTAAAATTGAAGCATCTATAATTTTTATGTAGTTATATGTGCACAAAATTTACAGAAAATATTTACTTTCTGAAGTAGATATTGCTTTCAAATGAGCAGTATTTTTAAGTTTTTATTAACATGGAAAGGCATGGCATAAACATTTGTTTAAGATTTTTTAAATCTCAAGAACATTATTTCTAATTAGTAGCAATTTTTTTTAAAAATTGCTCAACCAGCTAAAATAATACTCTTGAAGTAGTTTTTGTTTTCCACCTTCCTAAAAGTTCTGCACTGTTCTCAGTATTTCTATCAGTCATTTATATGATAATGTCAACACCAGAAATACAGGTAAGGCAGTGATTCAAGAACATAAACAACAGGGTACTATAGAAAGGCCTACTGACTGTTTACAGAAAATCAAAATAAGAAAAGAATGTCAAAATCAATTTTCGTTGTAAATTTATCTAAAACAGAGTCATAATGTTTCCTGGCATTTACTCATAATTGTTCTGTCATTATATAGTCCTTTAAAATAACATCAACTATTTTATATTTCATTGTTTTAGGAGATGTGAAACAAATAAACATTTTCACAACTTCAAATAAAACATTGGTTCACATTAAGATGTTTTAAATTCATGAATATTTTTAAAATAATAATTAAATTATAATTTATATCAATTATGATATATTAAAATAACTATTAAAAATGAAATATGGAAAAATCAAAAGAAAATAGAAAACTCATTTGAGATAATGGTCAAAGTTTTAATTTAAAAACCAAGTGAGCAATGTAGACTCATATAATGTAAAATAAAAGATTTTTAAAATTCTCAGTTTAAAAATATAGTGTAGAAAAACAATATTATGGTAGTGGTTTGACAATCAGGCAAGGTAATAAAATAATAAAGTTTTAAAGTAATTTCATATAATAGTTTACAAAAAAAGAGGTAAGATTTCTGGTCATTTTAAGTATGAAAGAATGTGCATCTAGTTTGCATTAAAAAAGAAAAATGTTGGGCCGGTGAGACGGCTCAGCGGCTTAAGCGCCTGCCTTGCAAGTGCGAAGGCCCGAGTTCGACTCCCGGAACCCACATACGAAAAAGGGGCCGGTGATATCGCTCAGCGGCACGGGTGCCTGCTGGCGCGCGAGGTCCTGAGGTCGTCCCCCCGGTACCCACAAAAAAAAAAAAAAAAAAAAAAAAAGAAAAATGCATGATAATGGCCTCAGAAAAACCACAGAATAAATTTAAATTTTAATGTCTATTTATGAGAAAACAAATTTCACCTAGAAATAAGACCCAAAATGAAGAAAACTCTCTTTTGAAGCTGTTTTTCAGATTTGCAATTCTCTTTAGCATTTGGTAAAAGTTCAGGAGTCCTCTATTTGCAAGATTTCATCTATAACAGGTTATCCCAGCAAATTTGTGATTAAACAATGCCAGTGCACAATAGGGCGTTAGTGACCATTGTTTAAATAAATATTTGATAAGAGGTTTATATAATTAAATTCATGAGAAGGGGTCCTGGAACAATATTTAGATAATATTTAATTTGTTTGCAAATGTGCTTATTTTAATGTGTTTAGCATAATTTGTGCAGTCCTTCGGGTAATATATTTAAATTTGCAGCTTCCAATTTTATTAGTGACACGAGGCATTTCATTTTTAGTATTTATATAAACCACCCAAAATGATTTTCTTTTCAGATTTGGTTTTCTGTAATTAAATTCTTCCAGCTTTTCTTGGACATACTTGAATACTTCGATAAGTCTAAGATAAAAATTGATTATAAACTTAGAATGTACTTTATTCATAGAATACCTACCAAAATTGTGCACTAAGAATATAATGAAAATTTTCAGCTTATCATGCTAAGATTGAAAGAAAGACTTTTCCATGTAACCTTACTTTAATTAGGTAATTTAACCTAGTACAGTAGTATTATTTTATGCCATGCTGACATGAATTTTCATGGAAATTTCTGAATATAGATAAAAATAAAATAATTACCCTGAGCTTCTTAGTAGACAACTTCAACAATTACCAATGTTTTGCCTATCTTCTTTTACCTACTACTACAAAATACTTTAAAATTTTCAAAATAAAACAGATAAAAACAAACCCTTCTATACAAGGCAATTCCATAAGCACTTCTAGTTGCCTGCAATGGAAACATTTTCTTAGTAAACTAATCATAGTAAACTATCAAAATCAGAAAACTGAGGATGATACACTCCACAGGAAGTTTTCAGATGTGACCAGTTTTACAAGTTGTGTGTGTGTGTGTTCTGTGCTACTTTGTCACCTGTGGAGCTTCATATAACCACCGCCAAGACACAGAGGTATCTTGGATATCCCTTGTAGGAGGTCTTTACAGCATCACACCTCTGCTCCCCCTAGGTTTTTTGTCCTCAGAAACCACTAATCTGTTCTTTATCTCTGTAATTTTATTTCACAAATTTTATATAAATGGAGTCATGTACAATGCGATCATTCAAATCAGCTTTTTTCACTCAGTCTAACTCCTTTGAGAGCCCATTTGAGTGCTGGGTGTATCCATCCTCTATTCCTTCTCAGAGTGGAGTCCTATTTCCTGGTGTGCATGTACCACGGTTTGCTTAAGCATTCATCACTGAAGGCCACTTGGGCTGTTCAGCTTTTGGCTACTACACGAAGAACTATAGAAACCATTCATTTACAGGTGTTTGTGGGCATGTTAAGTCCCTGTCTCTCTTGGATGAATGCCCAGGAGTGGACTTGGTGAGTCATGTGCTAAGCTTGTGTTTAGTTTTGAAAGAAACCACCCAACTGTTCTGCAGAATGGCAGTGACATTCTACGTCCCCAGCACCAATGTGTGAGTGATTCATTTTCTCTGCATTCTCACCAACATTTAGAGTTATCACTGTTTTTTTCACTGTAGCCACTCCAACGTGTGTGCAGTAATATATCACTTGGCTTTTATTTTCATCCCTGCTGGCTATGAGCTGAAAAGCATTTTTAATTTTAACAATCCCAATCAATTCACCTGTGATTTAATTTTTAATTGGACTTTTGATAATAGTATTTAAAAATATCAGTCACATTTACTTTTGGGACCAGTTAGTTTTCACATAGTTAAAAGAACCTTTAGGTAATTCTTTTGTAAAGTTCTGTTTACTAGTGTTTCAGAAATAATCTGATGCTTAAATTCACATATAAATCTAGAGAAGACACTTAGGGCAATATATAATGGACACACATGTAAGTATAAAACTCATTCTAGAGTTGCTTTTGAAAGTACATATCTGAAAGTGGCATAATAGACTTAGCATGTGAGAGTCCAAGGAAGTATGATATGGCCGTGTCCTGAGATGTCATTTGTGCAGCGTCACTTGGATAAAGCTAATGTGGTAGAAGCTGAGGAGACTTTCCCTGGCTGTCTTCTGTCCTCTGTGTCATGTACCCATCCTGTAGAGCAGAGTGGGGTTGGATAAATGTCACACTGACTGCAGTGGGAGGGACCAAGAATGTGGAAGTGGGACAGGAAGAGCTGGTTCAGAGATCCCGATGGTCCAACTGGGGAAGGGAGGTAGCTGACCTAGATCACGGACAATGGAAGAATAAAGAGTGATGGGGATGAAAATGGAACAGGAAAAATTGCAAAGGGTATTTTTGGGAGCAAAGTGATAGAGCAATTAAAGTGACTGGGAGGGTCAAGCAAGAAGCCTGCTAAGATATAACAATGCTCCAAAAGAAAAAAATGGAGGGCCGGTGAGATGGCTCAGCAGCTTAAGCGCCTGCCCGGCAAGCACGAGGGCCCGAGTTCGACTCCCGGAACCCACATACGAAAAAGGGGCCGGTGATATCGTTCAGCGGCACGGGCGCCTGCTGGCGCGCGAGGTCCTGAGGTCGACCCCCCGGTACCCACAAAAAAAAAAGAAAAAAATGGAGCAAGATAACGCACAGCAAAAGTTGGAAAAGAGGAATTTTATTTTCAATCTGTTATGATGATCTTGGGGAATATGGAGGTCAAGGCATCAATCCGGTCTTGGAGCTCAGAAGAGATACTAGAGCTAGAGACAGGGGTAAGGAGCAAAGGAGTGTTTAACAATAATAACGATTTCCACGGATGATCCTTGGTTCCTCAAAAATAATAACTGATGTTATTGCTGCAGTAGACTATGAGGTAGGGTTTATTAAAATTCCAAATTTACCAATAATGAAATAGAGTCAAATGAGGGCTGAGCGCCTGGAATTCTGACCTGTGTCCTCTGAAAACATTCCTGGGCATTGTGGTGCACTGGCCAAGTTCAGCATTACTAATTTTCTTCAAAGTATTTGTCCTGCTGGAGGTGAGGTTTGGGAGATGTTAGTGGAAGCCTGATGTAAGTAAGGCTAATGGAGCTTTAAAGAGGACTTCGATGATGACAACAATGATGTGCTTTGTATCATTCATCCCCCATCCCCGGAAATGCAGTCCTGTTGCACTATGCCAGTTAGTGTTCTGAATAAGAAAAAGACCTGGGTCACTGCTGACAGGAGAGATGCGAACACAGAAGAGGAGGGTTTAGTGAGAAGAGAAAGCTTAACATCCATATTTGAAGGACAGGTCAAAGCAAAGGACTGAATGAGATAAAAGGAGAAAACATCGTCTTAAAGAATGTGGGGAAGGAAATAAAGTGTCCATGCTGGATGCCTGAGGACTGAGGAGGAGGAGGAGAGGGCGGCTTCCCTGGCCAGTGTTGTGGGGAGATGAGAACTCACACTGGAGCCAGAAACACTAACTGGACAGGTGTCCAGGAGAACTGGCGAGCCTGCAGGGTGGGATTGTGATAGAGCTGTCTGTGGGCTAGGATAAAGGAGAGCCAACTGCAGGTAATGAAGGGCAGGAGGAAGATGAGGAAACAGAAGCATTAAGTCCAGACTGGCTCCCAAACTACATCTGGTGTGGGCACACTCAGGAGAGAGAATTTCCAGTGCAGGAAGAGGACAGTGGAGGTGCCTGCGAGGTGTAAGACTTCTCAGGGGTGCCGGGGGTGGGTTCCCCAGCCTAGGTGGCCTGCAATGGACTAAAATGAAGGAGCAAAAAGATCTGGGTGTTGGAGAGGAAGCCTATTGATTGCCAACTTCATTAGCACCGCTAATCGTTATAAACAGATAATTTGCAAGGAGATGCAAGAATCCAAATTCATGTTGCCAATACTAAATATTTAACTAATGAAAAATATAGGTTCTGAATTGGTTGTGAAAAATCTCAAATGATGAGTTAAATTTTAAATACTCTGTGCCCCGGAGATGGTTCAATTCCTGATTTGCCAGATGGGGTGTGAGTCACAGCACAGGAAATAACACTGGATTTCAAATTATTTTGCTTACACAGAGGCTGAGGACCTTCGGAAAGCATCCCCCGTAGATGAAAGGAGAACTCAAAGGGAGGCAATTAGAACCGGGCGCTGTGCTCCGCTGAGCGGACGCCAGCCCTGGGTGGGAGCCGGCTCAGACCGCTGCTTAGCGAAGGCGGCCTGCACTACCCCGGCAGCCTGCCTGACTGTGGGTGCCAGATGTAAAGCCATGTCTCAGCTTTCTGTACCCACAGGGCGCAGTCCTCGGGGGAGAGCTGACCACGTGGCTGCAAACGCCTTCCACTCTCCTGATCGCCCCTCCTACTTCCCATGTTTTCTTTGGAAGCGCGCTGGCTAGATTGGAGGACTGAAAAGCTGTATTAGAACAAACTCTGTCCCGATCCCTTGGGGGTCACCCTCCTCGGAACAAACAGAAGTTACTAAGCTGTGAGTGTGTGCAATAAGGAGCTCAGGATACAGCTTATGAAATCATAGGGCACAGTGTCGGTTCAGAAAGGGGCGCGGAGAGGAGCTTGTCTGAATCGCACTCTGGGGGCACCAGTATTTTCATTTCCCTCCAGCAATTTCATTCACTTGCCTTCTCCCTCCTTCTCTATCATCTGCGGTGCCCCTGAATAGCAGATCACTCTTTCCCAGGAAGAAAATGTATTTGTTGGCTTGGCTTTATCTCCTTCGTTGGTATTCAATTTCTTTCCTTTACCTCTCAGAGTTGTTCAGTCACACCTCACCCCATCCAGTTTTCTCCATCTTCGTCTTTCCACTTCCTAAATTTCATTCATGACTCTACTGGCTAATGACCATCACCGCATCAAAGGTCAGAACTAACTCTTCCAGCCACACCTGGTGGCTGTCTTCTGATCTGGGGACACAAATCCCAGAATCAGGACATATTTGACATGGCAACTCACCCCGTCAGCTTGGCTTCTGCTTTACTAGTTTCCCTGACTTCATACTTTCCCCTTCCACCCTCCCTGCCTCCTCTACCTGGGTCCCTCCCTGCGTGCATCTGTCCATAGGTTGTGTTTCTCTGACCTCCCTGCTGCCTCCGCTTCCTCCTACCTTTCATCCTGTCCTTTCCTGGTCACCACACCCCTTAGCCGGGCCTCCACAGTGCTCCCCCCTGCATCCTGCTGTCCTCCAGGTCTCAGTGTCCTGAAGAAGTGTCCTTGGGGCTGGCCATGTTTACCCACCAGTGTGACACTTTTTAAACTTTTTAAACACTTTTTAAGGATATTATGCTTCTCCTGCAAACTGAAAATCTGGAAATATTGGGCCTGTGTTTCCACTGAGCGACACCCTGCTTGTGGGATCATACACCCCACCTCCCCTCAGCGCCGTCACTGGAGCCTGTCTCCTGCCTGCTGCTCTTGCTGAGATGGTGGCTGTTTGCTCAGCATTAAACCTTTGTCATGAGAGGGATTAATGTGTGATTAACAGTGTATCAGGTCTGGTAGTGAAATTTTTATTAGGTTAAAATGAAGTAGGAATGTTTTAATAATCCATTTTTGGTTTTATGGAGCAATGTAATGTTTCATCTTTCTAATTAAACTAATACTTAAATGTTCATAAAGAATCGTAAAGAATATCAAAGGTCTCAAAATTCTGTATTTGAACACAACTTCTGCCTTTAAAAAAAAAAAGACTTTAGTTTTAGAACAAATTTAGATCCACAGCGAACTGTAGTGTACAGGACAGATAGCTCCATGTGCACTGTGACCCCAGACACACACAGCCTGCCCCGCTATGGACGACCCCACCAGAGCGGCGCATTGGGGACAGTTGAAGGATGTACACTGATATATATTCTTGTCCCCAAATGCCATACCATATATTAGGGTTGGCTCTTGGTGGGGTCTTGAGAAATGTACAGTGGCATTGGTCCATGATTACAGTATTATTCCCAACAGTTTCTCCATCCTGAAATCCCTGGTGCTCAACCTACTCATCCCTTCCTCCCTACCTAATCCCTAGCAATCACTGGTCCATTTACTGTCTCTTACAATCTTACCTTTTCTACAGCATCATATAATTAGAACCACATAGCACGTAGCCTTTTACATTAACCTTTTCACGTAGTAATATGGTTGTAACCTTCTTTCATGCCTTTCCATGACTTGATGGTTCATTTATTTAGCACCGAAATATATTTCATTGTCTGGATGTGCCACAGTTCCTTTATCCATTTACCTACTGAGCCACATTTTGTTTCTCTTCAGGTTTTGACAATTGAATAAAGCTGTGGTAACATTTGTTGGTAGGTTTTGCATATGTTTTCAGCCCGTTTGAGTAAATACCAAAGAGCGCAATTGCTGGGTTACATAATCTTAATTTTCAGTTTTATCTTTCTTTTTGATCACAAGTTTGCCAAAACGCCAAGTGATGTGAGGAGAGCTAAAGATCTCCTCCTCAAAATGCAGACAGGAACAAATCCATCTCAGAAGGTAGAAGACAGCCTGGGATGGAGATTTCTCTGCTGAGGGTCTTCTCTCACCTGACAGTTGTTCATTCAGAGCTTGAACACAGTGTATTTTCTGCTAGCATGCAAAGCATAGAAATGGAAGCCCAGATTTACGTGTTCCATGACATTTAGTATTAATTTTTCAAACTTTATATGTTTTTTGAATAATCTCTTTTCTGACAACACAAACAGTTGTTATTTGGGACCAGAAAGAATCAGTGAAGTCTGTCCTACCACATCTAAATGAAACTCTCTACTTGGTTCATTTATGTCTAGTAAAATATTTAAAAATTCTAAACAATATTTTTATATTGTTTCATATTTTACTACTTAGTGCACAAATGGGGAGATTCTTTCTATAATTTTTGGTTTCACAAGAAACTTATTTTCAGCGATGATTTATTTTATTTATTTATTTTTTTTGTGGGTACCGGGGGTCGACCTCAGGACCTCGTGCGCCAGTAGGCGCCCGTGCCACTGAGCGATATCACCGGCCCTTTTTTCGTATGTGGGTTCCAGAACTCGGACCCTCGCGCTTGCCAGGCAGGTGCTTATGCTGCTGAGCCATCTCACTGGCCCCCTCAGTGATGATTTATAATGTCTTGTTACTTCATTGACTTCTCTCGAGTCTGAGATTTCTTGGAGGTTGGATTTCAGAAGAACTCGCAGAAAACTTATCGTAGACTTGAATTCTAGGAAGAGTCTATCTGATGGCATATGGTAAGTCAAATCTCATGCTGCTATTTACAAAAATGATTTTTAAAATCCTGATAACCTCCAGGGAAGAGAAACATCTCATTAAAAGTTGAGTTTTGATATCGTGAGCGTCTACCTATGTTTCTCAATTAAAAAAAAAAAACAACAGATTTGATATGTTTCCCATCATCCCTGAGAAGTTGTGCACATTGCCCTTTTATTTCACTTGGAGTTTAAAATGATTAAATTTACATGACTTGTGTTGATGTGAGAGCGTAACACCGTTCTAGAAGGAACAAGTCCGATGTTTATATAATCTCTGGAAATAGTGTTGCTTTCCCTACTTAACTTTTCCACTAAAGTTGAATAAATGTTGTCTTAATGTTAGGGGAGTTTATATTCCAACAATTTATGGCATGATTGAAGTAAGACCTCTCCACCAGACAAGGACATATTAAAGGTATTCACAGAAGATTCGTATGGGGAGCCACCTTCAGGATATTTCCTCCACTTCCCTTTATTTCACTGGTGGGAAACCTAAGCCCGCTCCATGAAGGGAGTTACCCAGGGTCATCCTTGTGCCCACTGCTGACCCAACAGGACCAGCGTTCTCACTGAAACTGTATACAGAATCAAAAGACCTTTAAGGAACTTTCGTTGGGATTCTCAGACATATCAACAGCATAGATCCAATTCATGATGTAACCGGACCGGTGAATTCACATCTACGAACTCTGTGCTTCGGGCAGAGGGTGGGGAGCAGGGAGTGGAGGAAAAGGAGGCATCTCTGCTCCTCCCTCAGCACCAGGGCTCCTGGGAATACAGCCTTGGCATTGAGATTCCTTAGAGGTTGCTCAGCATTTCATCTGCTTAAGGGATAACTGCATCTCCTAGGGCTGAGATAAATTAAAAGCCCCGGCATCCTTTTTTGAAGTCACTACAACTTCCTTCGTGTTCCAGGCCAAATGACCAGTCACAGACAACAACAAAAGAAAACAGAATCTGAGATGGTCTTTTAAGTCAATGTTTTGACATTTGTTTTGGTTAAGGAAACCTCACGAACAATCCCTTTCCACACTTCCTTCTGTGGTTTCATCTACTGATTATTTTTTTGGCAACCTCTGTTCCCATTTATTTTTCCTGTGTGCAACTGTAAACAGTGGTACTTCTTAAAAGATATTTGCAAATGTAAACACAGCTGTTGTTTTCACCTCTCTTATTTATTTCTGTGCTGTGTGTTTCTTTGTAGGCTGTTCACAGCATGTTATGTAACTCACAAACCACTCTGCCAGGGTTTGCTTCTCTCATGCTCTGCACCCTTCTTCCTCTGAGGCTCTCAATAACAAGAGGAGTGAGAAAAAATACCACGGAGGAAAATATTCTGCATTTATTTATTTGCTCCTGTTATTAAAAAAACATCTACTTAATGCTGATTTCCTCTGAGACACAATATTAGGAAAACAAATGAAAAGTATTTCCTATGTCAGAAAAACAATTCAGGTTCCAGTGGACGAAACAGATAAATATGTGAGCAGACCACACTTGTGGCCAAAAGAGTGCTTTGGACCCACCATGGTAGAATCCAAGGGCACTTGCCTGGCCTGAGGGGACCAGGTATAGATTCTGGCTGAGGTAAGGCTTGAGCCGAGTCTCCACAGAGCAAAAGTGACAAAAGGAAGCATGCGTGACCTCTAAGAGGGGAGAGATGGGAAAAGCCTGGACAGAGGCAGATGCCCATCCTGTGCAGGAAATGCATTCTGGGTAAAATGAAGTCAGGCTTGTTCCATGGGGCAGGAGGGAAGAGGATGGAGGAGAATGGGTAGGATGCAGCAGGCGCATACCATAGAGAAGCCACACAGGAAGACATCCAAAGTGTGAAAACTTCCCTGAACCTTAACATAGCTGGGAAGCTAATAAAGAAGAACTGTGTTGATTTATCCATTTCTAAAAGCTTAAATGAAAAATTCCTAAGAAGCATGTGAACAGCGCCAAAATAGATACACAGAGAAAATTAAAGGAAGCCCAGGATTAAGTACTAACTGTTGCTATATGAAAAATCTGGTATCTCAATGTGCAAGAAGGGATTATTTCCTATTTGTTGCTAGCCCAATAAATCATTATTGTTGATGACTACATTTAGAACACGTTCCGATTTACAGAAAGGTTGTACAGACATCAATTCATGCTCCCCCGCCCTCCGGCTTCCCTTACTTGTGATGCTTTATATTAATATAACAGCTTGTTATAATTGAAGACATTGAGGAGTGTGATGAGCTTCTAGATACAATGACCCAAACACAATCCAGGAAAGAAAAAAATCATAATTTGGACTTCAGTAAAATTAGAAACTTCTGCTCTATGAAGACGGTGTTAAATTAAAAAAAAAACAAAACTAGTTTTGGATTGAGAAAATATTTGCAAAGCACGTACCTGATTTTAAAAAACCTCAGGTCTACAATATACAAAAAGTTCATAAAACTCAACAATGTTAAAACAAAACACACAACCCAATTAAAATATGGCCTATCCTCACCAGAGAGGATATACAGATGAATAAGGAGCATGAGCAATTTTTAAGGTTGATCTTTTCACACTCCAGAGCTCATAAATTATGAATTGATGAAACATTTTAAAATAAAATGGAAAAACAGATATAGTAAATTATTTCATCAGCATGCAATAAGAAAAGACTTCTCAGCCTAAACATAAAGAAGATGCTATAAAGCAAAAGATGGATAGACTATATACACAAAACTTCTATCAGAGACCAAAATAATATTGTACTACTCTATTCTTATGGTACATTGCACTTTTTTTTTTAAACTGAGAGGGTTCAACTAATATTTACATTCTATGATTGCAATATAGAAAAAGCCATCTCGGCCCTATAAGCAGATATGTATAGAGATATAGATAGATGAGAGATAGACAGACAGACAGATATAGATATAGACATAGATGATATATAGATTTTTTTTTCCTTCTGAAGCCAAAGTCAGTGTAAGTCCCTTGTGTGCAAAGAAAATCCTTCCTAAGCCAGTTTTCTATTTTTCTGACATCCTTTCAGTGCATGTGAACAGGAATCTTGTATTCTGGAACCAAACCAAATGTTTAATTAAAAAGTGAAATGAATATTCCTTTATATCTCACTTCTTTCATCTCAACCCCAGAGAGGCAAGACTGGGAGGGTGACAAGATGGTAAATTAAAAAGCAAGAGCCACAGACGTCTCTGGGGATTTGCAAGCCTCTGCATTTTTCCCCAAAGCACAGCCATATCCCTCACCCAGCCTGCCCAGTCCCCACAGAGAGCCACGAGTGGCACTCGGCAGCCAGGCTATTGGCTCTTTATGTAACATCCAGTTATTTTCCTAATTTACCACACATCTCGAACATCCTGAGAGTTGGCACCTACCTCTGATATAACAACCGACGCCCAGGGTATTATTCTGTGCTAGGCAGAGGTGAACTCAGGCATGAGACGCTCATGTTTTTTCTAGGTCTTTTGTTCTATAAAAGATGTTTTTGGGTGTCCAATTCAATTTCTGCCAGAGATAGACCGAATGCAGTGGCTAAGCAAAACATTGATCTGTTTTGCACCTAAGAAATCAAACCACAGATTTTGACAAGAGCTATTTTTTGCAAAATGGCACAAATTACAGGCCTAAACCTTTAGAGATACTATAGACACATAGGGTGTGATGTATATTAAACTAGGTGCTGAGGAAGAAAAGTTACCACAGGTTATTAATACGATGTTTATCTTTCTCTCAGTGACTAGTACACACACTCATATTCATTAAATGGAACATTGGCATGTTCTCAGTGCATCTAGGCTGCCCTAACAAAACACCTTAAACTGGGTAATTTATAAACAGGTAGTACACGTGGCTGTGGGCACTGGGAAGTCTAAGATCACTGTGCTAACACATTTTGTGTCTGACAAGGGTGTATTCTTCACAGATCGCATTTTCTAGCTGTGTCCTCCAATGGCAAAGAGGTGTACAAGCACCCTCTGGCCTCTTTTTAAAAAAATAAGGGCACTAATGCCATTTATGAGGATTCTACAAGGGGCCTAATCTCCTCCCAAAGGACCCAGGGCAGTATGCTTACACTGGAGAGTAGGTTTCAACATATGAAGTTGAGAAGGACACACAGTTTCGGAGCACAGCCGGGATCACGTTCAGGAATGTAATGTCATGGTAAGGTAAACGGTGGTGGTAGAAACCAGGGTGGAAGAAATGGAAGATCCAGTCGGGTGTGGGACTCAGGAATAACAAATCTCAAGCAACGATCACCAGAACTCCCAGAATCAGAAGCAAGAGCGAGTAGATGGAGGCACTTCCTGTGTCCAGCTTGGCCCCAAGTTGCCCCTCCCTCCTGTCCTCAAGCACATAGAAAGGAAGCCTTATAAATTCTCCAGGTTCTTAGTTGCGTTACCCTCTCCACTTCAGGTAGATGCAGAAGTTGAAATCCTTTGTCTGCTGTCTTGGGGCACGTCATTTGAGATGAGACAGGAAAACAATGCTGAGTTAATCCAGAAAAAGACTTTGGTTTGTGGAAAATCTTTTTATCTAATAAGGTTTTTGAAGGGGACTTCTTGGAAAGTGGTGCTTTTGTTGTGGTCTTGGGAGTTTTTTCAGTTTTTCTTCCCTGTTTGGCAGTGTGTAGCAAATGTACAAGTGGGCCAGTGGTGCTGAAGATGGCTTCATGCTTCTTCTCAGTGGTTCTTTTAGTTTTATTCTAATTCTGCATACCCTCATACCCATGTTGTATTGACGCCAAGGAGTAACTCTACGTAGTGATCACTCACAGATTTGACTCATTCCTCCACCAAAACTTCTCTTGAAATCTTAGATTGCTTTACCTTCCTTATGAATATTTTTCACCTATTACTTCAACATATTCTTTAAACATACTTGTAAATCATACATGGAGCCATACATATTCTTGCCAATTTGGATTTTCAAAACAGGTTCCTCCATTTCATGCTGACATGGAAGTAAATGAAGTCTGGTGACACTTCTAATACAAACAGAAGTGATAAATATAAAATTGAAATCTGTACAATTTTGGCACTTGGCATAGATTTAAAATATTTCACCAGTTCTCTAAGAGACTGTGAGCACTCTACATTCCTCCATTTCTATTTAAAATACATTAAAACTTTCATGATCTACCTATGAAGGGATAGCAGTGCACTTGATCTTGCTTGCTGGTTTTGAGAGCTGCCGTAACATCAACCCATTTCTGCTCCATAATGAAAATTCCATTACTAGCTTCTGATTCTCCTGGCATAATTTTTTTATGATTAATGAAAATGAATTACAAACTAAGAAATGAGAGTTAGTAATATTGCATTTATCAGGGGAATTCATTCTACGAGAAGCAAGTAGGATCACTGAAAAGTCAAATACTTTGTTTAAACCCTCAGTAAAATTCCTACATGATTTAGCAGTCAACGTTCTAGAACAGTTACAGTGAAGAACCAGCACGAAGAGAAAGGTCAGTGCCTTGCCTGCTGCTTCACTCCGTCTCATGCCACCGATGTGCATTTGGTTGACGCAAATACGATACAAGCTGCTGATGTGTTTCCCAATTCAAAGGCGGCAAGTGCCAAACACTCTGGTGAGCTGCGGTGAGTTCAGTCTCAATTTCATTCAATAGGAAATTAAACAATTTACTCATAATCATCTGCAGGGAAATGCAGGCCACTATGTCAAAAGTTTAGTTCCATTCAACAAATATTTACAGATAGAAGACGAATCTGTGTCTATGTTTCTACCCTCTTAAACATTAATATCTGGAGAAGAAACAGATGGCCACACTGTGCTTTAGCACAAGGTGAAGTAAATGAGGGCCGAGGATGTGCTGCTGTAGATCCTGGGAGCTGCACCTTGCCATCTGTGCTTTTGCTGTCTGCGGTCAGTCTAGTTAGTGGGGTGTGCTGAGCTTTCTTCTCTTTAAAATTAGTCACCATAAGGAAAATATCTTGGCTGTTGCCTCTGTCCCAGGATCCAACCACTTCTGTTTGCTTGAGATACAGCATCTTTAGCCCAACACCCAGATCTCTGGGAATGGGCCACGGGGCTGTCAATGAGCCCAACGCAATCCTGATGTTGGCATCTCAAGAAAACCAGTTCATAGCACCCACTATGTCGCTTCTGCTACGGGAATAAAATACAAACTGAATATGTGTTCATAATATGTAATAATATGTGATACGCAACATTTGTTTGTCATATGGAGGGAGTGGGGAGGGAGGGGAAAGAAAGGGTGTAACAAAGGAATTGTGATGTGTTAAGTACAGGTACCAGCTCCACAATGGAATGTGAACAGTACGTGTTACAAATGTGCACCAAAAAAAGAAGAGGGTCAAGAAATACATGGAGAGGGGATGCAGAGAAGAGGAGGAAGAGGAGAAAAGGAATTAAGATGTATGATATACACGCACAATTCTTCACAAGGAATGTAAACATTATTATGTACTACAATCATGTACTAATGAAAAATCAGTGAAACAAAAGAAAGAAAAATAGACAAATAGAATGAAGTAAAAAGTAAATTGATTTTTGTTTTCAGCATACATATCATATATATATATAGGGAGAGAGAGAGAGGAGAGGTATGGATATAAATATGTAGATATAGATATAGATGATATAGATGGAGAAGGAGAGGGAGGAGGAGAGGGAGAGACAGAGAGAGAGAGAGGGAGAGAGATATCACAGGGGTGAGGCTTGACCCCACTGTCTTACCATTGCTACGTGAGCGGTCTACCCCTGAGCCACATCTTTGTCTCATGAGCAGATATACTTTTAAAACTGCAGATATTAAGCACCTAGAGTTTCTGGGTAGAATAACATGTTTCAGTGAATAACTGAGCTTATGGAATAGTAAAGAAGAAATAAAATGTACTTATAAAAATTGGTAATTTTAAAACGCTTTGGAAACAAAGGAGAGGTAAAGTCTGATAGTGAAGGAGATAATTATTCAAAAGCCATATTTGTACAGTATTGAGTGAAAATACTCTCACTAACACAGGTTCAACTAGCCACTGAAATGAATATATTTCATTTTTAAATAAATATACAACAGCTTGATTAGACTTGAAAATATATAAAGGTTTCCATGTCTTGCTGAATTTTGAGTAAGTTTTCTCAGTAAAAATTTTACCATAAAATATGTACCTTGATTTTACCCAAGGTTATTGAGGTCTCACTTTCGGAGATACACCTAGTTTTTCTCTAAAATGTGGTTTAAAAACTTTGTGTTTAAAAATCATAGTTATGAGAAAAGTGTTATAAATTCTTCCTAATCAGCAAGGTATTCTATTTTAGAATAGAATCTTATTGTTTTTTTACCTGAGCTCATAGAAATTCTTTGGTGATACCCTTTGATTGAGAAGCAAAGGATGATGTTATTTATACATGTTTCTCATACATGACACCATAAACATGTATGAGCATATTTAAAATTTATAAAACAAGACTCATGATTTCTATATGTCCAAATACAATATCAGAATAAGTCAAAAATGCTTACCATGTGGATATGAAGTATATCTTTTTAATCAAGGCAAATTTATGTCATACTTCTAAGAAGATATAAATCAATATTTGGGGCTGATTTGGATTTCACAATCATTGTCAAAAATAAAACAAATTATTCTAAAAGCAGGGAGAATCATTGAGTCTTAGCTGGGAGGATCTACTGGTCACTGACTCAATTTCTTCCTTTCGTGCATATTGTTATTCCTAAACTCTTTCTTGTGTCTTTTTTATTTTAATTGATGCACAATAACTATACCTATCTATGGGATGCAGTGTGGTATTTTGATAGAGGCATACAGTGAGTTCTGATAAATTTGAGTGGTTGTCTCACCCATAATCTCAAAACATCTTTGCTTCTGAAGAGAACATTGGACATCCTCTCCCTGGCTAGTTCGCGATCTACTGCGTATCATTCGTAAGCAGCCGTCTTACTGGACAGCAGCGCGTGGCACTTGTTACCTGTAATGCCCTCGCCATTCAAGCTCTTCTCACAGCCCTCCCAGGGCCTCTCCTACCCTTTGGTAATCACTCTTCTGCTCGCTACTCCTGTGAGATTAACAAATGAGCAAAATCACATAGTATCTGTCTTTCTGTGTTTGGCTTACTTCATTCAGTATCACGTCTGTGGGGCTCATCGTGTTGCCACAAATCACGGGATTTCATTCTTTTCTATAGCTGAATCGTATTCCATTGTGAAAGTTTACACCAGATTTTTCCTTAGCTATTTACTGTCGATCAACCCTTAGATTGATTCCGTATGTTGTCAGCTGTGACTAGTGCTTTGAGGAAAACAGGAGTGCAGATGCGTCTTTGACACACTGCTTTCATTTCCTGTGTTTATATCCAGGAGCAGAAACGCTGAGTCATATGTTAATTTTATTTTCAACTTCTTCAGGAAAATTTCATATTGTTTTACCAAATGGCCATACTAATTTCTATTGCTACCAGCACCGTATGGGGTTTTTGCTATTCCTTATCCTTTTGTTAATAACAGTTCTAACTGTGGTGAGAAGATGCCTCATGGGGCTCCTGAGTTTCAGTTCCATGACAGTCAGTGACGCTGAGCATTAACGTACCTGCTGAGCATTTGTATGTCCTTTATTTTTTAGAAATATCTGTTTTCAATATATTCCTTTATTGATTTGACAATTTAGGTAGTGTAGAAAAATCTCACCATTTTAGTGCTTCGGTTCAACTCTACTAAGCACTTCATGGGTAAAAGGAGAATGAAACATTCTCTTCTCTCAGGCAGAATATAAGTCCCTTTCTGCGATCCCAGTGATGCAACACGAGGGGACTTGGCTTCAGGCGGCCACACACATTTGCACACAGGGCTGTGCTGTGAGCTCCAGGGAGGTCATGGATCAGTCAGAATACATTACCAACAGAAACCAAGGTGAATGGGATTAAAACTCCACTTCTACAATGCTGCCTTTCAGAAATACTCACATGTACGCATAACGTATTGATTGGTTTATTACTTGTAAAACTGAGGAAGAGAAGAAAACCAAAATGCCCCTTAATGGTCAATGAGCAAATAAATTATATCACACACACACACACACACACACACATGCCATAGAATATGACACAGATATTAACAATCATAAAGATGATTGTGATCTGAGCCTGGCATGGTGGTGCACACCTGTAATTCCAGCACTCTGAGAAGCTGAGGCAGGAGGATCTCAAGGTCTAGTCCAACCTGAACAACTTAGTAAGAACCTAAAAATAAGTAAATAAATGAAAATAAAGGGCTAGGGATGTATCTTAGTAATTCTCTGCAAAATTCCAGGTTCAATCCTCAGTGACACGCACACACACACACAAAAATGATTCTGTATGAACTAATATAGATGCACACAGAGAGATGCACAAGAAATGATTGTGAGTCCAGAAAGGATTTTATAATACTTATAATGATATATGCATATATATGTCTATGTGCTTATTTATATGTAAGAGGTATATTATTAATAACACCCATAATTAATTCAGGTCTCTTTAAAAAGAAAAAGAGAGAGAGAGAGTGCTTATTTGACCTAAGGTTAAATAACTGGTGCAAGCAGGTAATGGAATGGTAGGCGTTTATTGTGCTATTTAGTCAACCTCTGTGTAGGCAGAAGCTTTTTTCTAATAAACAGTGGGAACAAGATACTTAGTAGGAATGGAAAGCATTCTCTAATTCTATCTACTTTTAAAGACAGGTCTTGACATGAAAGCACTTTCATTAATATAAGGGAATTTGGAAATAAAACAAATGTTTGTGTTCCTTTATTACAGCTTAGTAGGCAGATATTGGTTTATGTTCTCTCTCTTTTAGAGTCCCTAATATTAGAGCACTGCTTTATGTAATTTTATCACATTTTCCTGAAACACAAATTAGGGCAATTTATCTGATAAGGCGCATGTCAGAACAATCCTTGAACTTGCAACCTTTCAGGAAAATGGCACAAGAAGTTTTCATTGGAGACCAGGAGGGGCCCTACAACTTGAGAGAAGATAATTGAAGGTGAGAAAGGCAGGTCAGAAATGAGTCGCTGGGCCCTGGGACTTAGAAGTTCACTGCCAGACTTCGGAGCCATACTTGTGTAGCATTTTGTTTTCATACTTAAGGGGTTCATTCCAGTAATTTCCCTGATGCCCTCAAGTGCTTGACAATGGTTTCTTTGGAGATTTCTCAGGGTGATCAAATTTCCCTCTTCAAATCAGTGATGGAAAGATGCTTTTGAAGAGCCAAGAAATGGAGAGATGAAAATACCCATAGTAATAACCTAATTCTATTTTAGATACTGGTTTGGAAATTCTCAAGGGAACTATTTTTCTCTTTCGGCTCAATGAAATGGACATAATTGAATCAGAAAGTAATGGCGCTTGAGGACTTGTTTTCCTCCCTAGGAGAAATTCAGAGTTCTGCTAATATGACTATGAAAGAACACAAAGCACAGAGAAACACACCCTCAAACCTTCATCCAGTGTTACAGTGCAATTCCCTCCAGTTTTCTTGGTGGTGGGTAGAGCAGAGACAGAATTTGGTGGGAAGAATGAGAGGCGACGCCTTCAGGAGCCTGGGGTCCCTGGACAGCCCGCCTCTGGGACAGTGTGACTCACTGCAGAGAGGGGACTGGGTCTGCATGCAATGGCTTTCTTTTGGAGAATGAGCCAGTGTTCAAGTGACACGCTTAGTTTGTGATAGTTAGATACCTGGAAAATAAACTATCTTCAGTTCATAGAATTGCTTTTGGGGTGGAGGCTTTGAGTTATAAACAATGGCTTGGCTCAGAGGGCAGCAAGTTTCTTAAGTTTAATGTCTTATTTCATGGACACAAATCACCCGTCTCATGGAAATGGCACAAAAAGATTATTTCAAAGTGAAATGTTCTGGACTCATGTGCTATGTGATAGAAACAGTTAAATACACAGGTGTAGATTTCCTCACTCCCTACCTGCTCTCTGACCTTAGCCTTAACCATCTGACCATGAATTCTTCTCATGAAAATATAAGAAGAAATTAGATTAAGAACTGCAAATGAATATTATCCAGTCTTTACGAAGATGATAATCGAATCACTTTAATTCAGGGTAAGCAAGTCACTCATGCTAAGAGTAAGAACTCGAAAGTATCCCATTGGTACGGAAGAGCATCAGCCCATCTAAAGGTTACAGTGTGCTCTTTCATATAGCACTGAATAGAGTTCAGGCAATTTTGCCCATCTTATGTATTCTCCACTTGAAACATGTAGACTTGGGAATTTTTGTGTTCTATATGATTGACTTATGATTACAGATTTATGTTGGGGAAGCTAACTAAGCTCACCTGGCAGAAATCCTCTGGCCGCAGAGGCAACCACAAAGACCCGCTGGGTCGGTCCATTAATACGAGTGCTCCTCTAAGGAGCCAAGAGGTATTTAGAGCCCAGGGGTGAATTAATCTGGAAGTCAACAAACAACACAGGAAGGTAACTAGAGCATTTAAGTGGACAATAATTCCTTTCGGAATACAAATCGTATTAACATGATATTAATCCTTTTTTTTGTGTGTGTAAGACTTAAGGGTCCTTCTAGTGGCATTTGCCATCGGGGAAACTGAGTCAGGAAAAATTCTAGTAAAACGGAAATCATCTTTTTGCCTATTTTAATTTCTTTAAAAGTTATGTATAGTTGCAAGTTCGGGAAAATCAATGAAAACTGAGACCTGAAGACATTCCCTAGGAGAACTACCAGGGCCAAGAAAGAAGGCCTTTGCGATGGTGTGACTTCGCTGTGCTCCAGAAATTCCCATGCAAGCAGGTAAGGCTGTAAACTTGTGAACAACTGCGTGGCTTGCTTCAGAAACAGCTCTTCTGAAACCAACAGATGGCTCAAAGGGCCCCTCTCAGCACACTGCTCTCTGATCACCCAAACGCTCATCTGTCCAGGCCTTCTTTCTCCACACGTCTGGGCCCAGCAGCCTGCACTGCAGAGTCGTGGCCCTGGCCCCATCCTACCCATCTCTGCACATGGAGAGCCTCGCCCTGAACCACCTGAGTCCAGACCTCGGAAGCTCGCGAGCGCGGCCCTGCGCCCTCGCTCCTGGAAAACTCCGCGGGCCGCGTGTCTGTTCTCCTGCGGCGGCGGAGAGAGGCTGGGGTTTGTGCCATCTGCTGTTATTCTAGGTGGGTGACCAAGGCAGCCTCCCCGTTCCTCTCCAGGTGACTGTTCATGTGCTAGGCACCTGCCTTTCTCTTAGAGCATTTACTTCGAAAATATTGCGATTGTCAATACTTTTTCGGCCCCTTTGAGATAAATCTCTGCTCTGGACAGTTTTATAGCCCAGGGCTGTTTCCTGGAGGACCTGGGAGTCATCCCTTGTGAAAGGTGGCCTCAGAGGGGACGGGACCCTCACGCACAGCTACCGGAAGGGCAGAGACCTAACTACCCTCCGGGAGGGTAGAGACTGCGAAAGTGCCTCCTGTCCAGGAAAGCTTATCTTCCTGCTGGGTCAGGACAGTTACCAAACTCCGGCAGCCCGAGCCTGGCCCCTGCACCCCGCTTCTCATGCTCCAGCTCTTGTTGGCCCACAGGAGGCCCTGGGCCTGGGGCCTCTCGCTTCTGTCGCAGCGTCCTGGAGTAAATCCAGCCTTGCCCTTGCATCTCAGAGGTGCATTTTTTGCCGTGTCATGGTCTTTCAGGAAGCCAGCGTCAAACACACGTTTTCTCCAACGGAAAACTGCATTTCTGATGGATGCAGACGCTGTCGGCAGAACTCAAAGATGCTCATTGAAATGAATGTTGAGATTCCTAAATGTTATTATTTCAGCTTGGAGCACAGCTTTTTCTTAAGAGAATTCATCAAAAATCTAATGAGTTACACAATCTGACTAGTACATATTTAGGGATGATACGAAACACAAAGAGTTTTAAAAAATTATTTGCAGAAGCAGTGCAATGTGTCAAGCAATGTAAAGAATGTAAATGTTATAGGTAATAATATTCGCTATTATTTATGAAATAATAAGTGGCAGGCATCGTTCTTTGAAATAATTCTTTTGAAATTCACAAAGCACCACGAAGCTGGTAAAATTTCTCTTTCTTTTCTGTTTTTTTCTTTGCCATCCTGGGGATCAAACCCAGCACTTTCACACTGAGCTGCATCCCCACCCTTTTTTAATTTTTATTTTTTAAATTTTGAGACAGAGTCTTCCTAAGTCTCGGAATTGTCCAGACTGGGCTGCAACTTGACATCCACCCACCCCCACCTCCGCATCAGCCTCCTGCTTCGGCCTACTGGAGTGACAGTTTTGTACCACCACGCCAGGCTAAAAACTGCTATTGCATTATGCAGATTTTAAGAAAACCAAAACAAGCCAAAATGATCGAAGAGGAAACTGAACCTGCCAAAGTTCACACGGAAGAGTGCACCGAGAGGAGCTGGATTATACGTTTGTGTTAATCATTATCACGTACGCACTGTGTCCATTATGATTCAGCGCCTGCGCTTAATTTTATATCTTCATTACACTTTTCTTTTGCTTAACTGGAAAAATTAAAGAAACTCATTTTCATGAAAGCTTCCGATTTGTACCATTTCATCACACACAAAAAAGTCACCGTTAACTCTGTTTTACGGTAGTTGTATTAAATATTGACAGTTTGTGTTGGAGAAATCTACAGAATCTTTACAAACTGATGTACTCAGTCCAAATCCTAAAAAAAAATAATTTCTGACTGTTACTATCAAAGACACAGTTCGGAAGTCTCTCCAGAGTTTCGTCATGCAGAGCAACTGGCAAAGCAGGAGAATTAAAGTGGACATCAAAGTCACTTTTTAATTCAAATGAGTTCCCACGGACTGACTTGCACTGCAGTCTCAGCCTACCTTAGAAGGCGGCTCTTGGTTAGGCCCTGAGACCAGGTGACGTGCGATCAACCCCTCTCTGCCCTCTCTTCCCTCGCTCTCTGCCCCGGCCTCTTGGGTCTTCAAAGCTTCCTGTATATCTGAAGTTTCTGCATCAATCCCGCAAAGTCCTCCAGATGACTGATGCACAGTCAGAATCTGGCACCCGAGCTCTTAGCTTCAGATGGCCATCGAATTTCATAATCTCCCTGCGCTGCTTCAGTCATACAGTCACGTTAAGAAAACACGAGTAGTCTATGCATCTCTTACATTTTCAAATATTTTCATTACTTCTGTCAAAGGAGGCTGATACTCATTTTCTGTTCCTTCCTCCACACAAAATTAAAAAACAAAACAAAATACAATTGGTACATACTCCAGGTGTCCACTTTCATAATGATGACTTTGTTTTATGGTGATGAGAATTATTAAACAGTTCATTTCTAAACTGAATTAAAGTGTTGGATGAGGTTGTAAATGAGATCTGTTCCAGATTAAAAAAATAAAACATGGAGAAGTGGCAAGAACGCTTCCTTTCCAATTATATACACCACTAATTAACATCAGGCCACCGGGGCCGATCTGAAACCCCTGTGGTGTCAGCCTATTGAAAAACAATAGTTTTGCTATGTGAACTGTGACGGAGATATATTAGACAGTTGCCTATAACTTCTTTAAAAGTTGGCATGGATTATTTTTCAAGAACTCAGGGAGAAATTAATACTCAGAAGGCATAAGTCATGTTTTGAAAGTCACACATGATTATTTAAATTCAATTTTCTCCCCTCTTTCTGTAAGTTTAACCTTCATGAAAAGTGCTTCAAATGCCAAGCATGAGATTGATACTCAGCAAAACGGGTCATTTAAGTAATTTCTGGCTTGATGTAAGGCAAAGAAAAATCAGCTCCAAAAGATCCAGTAGTAAAAAGAACCAAAAATACAAATCAGTGGAGGGCATCGCTTTCTTTTAACATAGAGACACTATGTTTAAAGACAAATAGGGTTGTTTGAAGCTAACATCTTTGAACACCTTTCCTGCTAGGGAAAAATCCACTTTCTATCTGAGGATACACAGGCCTAATGAGGTCACGCAAATGGACACTTATGGGTCATATCTGGATATCCCCCCAAAGCCTCATATGCTCAAGGTAGGGCTTTGGGGAGGTGATTGGATCATGGGGTGTGATTCTCATCACTGGAATAGTCCCCTAATGAGTTTAGCTGAATGTGATATTGGGAGTTGAAGCCTGGTGGAGGAGGTGGTCACTGGGGCTTGGCCTGGAAGGGTCAATCTCCCTCCTCCTCCTTGATCTCTCTCTGCTTCCTGCCTGCTCTTCCTGGACTGTTTCTCCTCTGCAATGTGCCTCTGCCATGATGCTCTGCCTTGGAGCTAACTGAGTATGGACTGAAACCTCTACAAACTGTGAGCCAAAATAAATCTTTCTTCCTTCAAGTTGTGGGTGCTGTGTATTGTGTTCTTGCAAACGAAAGAAAAGGAACTAAGACATGGACCAACATCACACAGCTAATGATTGGGAGCTGAGGTTGGAAACAGGTCCACGGCACCCCTTTCACTTACAGCACTGAAGTTGCCTCTCTGGAGCATAAGCTAATCATCAGCTAAATAATTATTTTACTAAGTTATTCATTATCTAAATCATTCTAGCATGATTCAAATCTGTTCTTCGCTTAATTCCAAATTACTACATGTCATGGATATTTGGGGTCTCTATAAAACACTTAAATATGTGTACACTAAAAGTCTGTTTTTTTTTTATTTCTGGTCTAAAATGATATATTGTAGAACATGACTATAGATAATATCAGACCAGGTAAACGTTAAATTTCTAATGAAATATTAAGTACTTGCTGAAAAATGCAGTTCCCATTGAATAATTTTCAAGAAAATACACTAATGAAGGCTTTCTCATATCATATTTCTACTAATCCTACTATGTTCTATGCAAAAAATTTCAAAGTAAAATAAATGAGGAGGAAAGAAAAAGCTTTGATGTTTTGATGCTGAGATAGCCATGGGTGGTACTCGAGAAAATCAAGACTTGAAGATGTGTGTCCTTGTGACCATTCACTGAGGTTCCAAGGCAGCATCTTTTTTTTTGAGGCTGGAGATTTTCCTTTTTATATGTGGGTACCGGTAGTTGAACTCAAGACCTCGCACTTGCCAGGCAGGTGCTTATGCTGCTGAGCTATATCACTGGCCCGAGATTTTCCCTGTTATTAATTAATTAATTTCAAACTCAGCTGGCTCACCCAATAAGGAACTGATCACTAAGAGTGTGATTACTGCAGTGAGAGAGCAATAGCTTTATGATACCACTGAGATCAAGAAAAAAGCCTTCTCCTAAGTGTGCCCAAATGCCTCCTAAATGAGATACGATGTTGAGATGGTTTGCTACAAACAATTCTTGGCCACAGTGGCATCTATCTATCTATCTATCTATCTATCTATCTATCTATCTATCCATCACCTATCTATCATCTATCTATCATCTACCTATCGACCTATCTATCATCTATTTTCTATCTACCAGGATTTAACAGTCTAAATTTGTCCTTCAGTCTACTCCTTTCAAACTCAAAGAGAAAAGGAAACCCAGCGGTATTTGTTTTAAGATTAAAAATAAGTTATTGTTACAGAAAAGCAATTTCATGGAACTAATGGGTTTTTATGTCATTATTCTCCATAGAATGTAAATAGGTACTCTGGTTGTTTTTTTTTCTTTCAAATTTTTATTTTTATTAGTACATTTTTGCAGTACAAAATGATTAGGTTCATCGTGGGAAATTCATACTTGAACGTGACATACCTTAATTCTTTTTACTTCCTCTTCCCTCTCCTCCTTCCTTCCTCCATCCATCTCTTGATCCCTTTTCCATTTCCAAAATGCCTATCTCTCTGTTCCCTATTACCTTTTATTTTGCTTTTTAATTATTTATGTTTTGGGTTTGTAAAACCCAAAACAGTCTGAAGACCTAGGAAGCACCTGCTGGGGAAGAAGGTTGCTCTGGAAGTTCAGAGGTGGGGGACACGGCCTGAGTCCCCTGCAAAGCAGAGAAAGTGAGATTCTGAGAGGCAAGTGTGTGCGGAGTGCTAAGAGCTCTGCAATGGACTGGCCAGCTGCATTGAACTAATAACATCACCAACACTTTTCCGAAAGTGTGACTTGAGAAGGACCCCTGGAGGCCCTTAGGAGGTGTCTTCCACTTCCTTCCTTGTGGTTCCAAGGGTTTCCACTCAGCACAGGCACGGAAAAGCATGGACTGCGGTGGAAGCAGAGCACGTTGACTTATGTCATGGAAAATGTAAGTTCTGTTATCCTTATTTCTGCTCTCTCCAAGAATGGATTATCTCAGTAAGACAGCAAATTTTATGAATCAACTGGACTAAGCCATGTTTCTCAGGCATTTGGTCAAACACTAGTGTAGTCATCACTGTGGCTGACATTGAACTCACAGACTTTGATAAAGTGTATTACTGTCCACAACACAGATGACCTTTGTCCAAAGTCTTAAAAGAAAAAACTGGTGTCCACATGGAAGGAGTACTTCTGTCTCCAGATGGCTGTGGACCCATCTCCTCTGGTCTCCAGCCTCTGGCCTGCCCTGCAGTGATGGACCTGCAGCCCTCACATGAGCAGAAGGCGATTCTCTGAGGGTTCTGGTTCTAAGAACCTGAAGAATGTACTCAGGGAGACCAGTGAGATGGGCTCCTTAGAAAGAGTAGTTTCACAATACACTTCTATGTCTGCAGTACAGGAAATGGCCCAGATGTGGTGCAGAGAATATCTGCATGAGAGGAAGTGAGGGAGAGAGGGAAGATAGTGTCTGCTGCCCTTTCTGGTAGAATGGGCAGGTGTATTGCAGAGTACACAAGGAATAAGCCAGGTGGGCACTTCAGCTATAGGACTCACAGATGGCACAGAGAATCAGTTTTTTTGTTTTTTGTTTTTTGTTTTTTAATGTGGGTACCGGGAGTCAACCTCAGGACCTTGCACTTGCCAGCAAGCACTTGTGCTGCTGAGTGATATCACCGGCCCTTTTTTTCCTTTATGTGGGTTCTGGGAGTCGAACTCAGGACCTTGCGCTTGCCGGGCAGGCGCTTATGCCGCTGAGCCATCTCACCGGCCCGAGAATCAGTTTTGACCAAGAGCATGGGACGTGGCCTTGAATAGCTGTCCTGGGAAAACAAAAATGTCCATATTAGTGTGGGGAATAGATAGTGGTCATGCATGGAGGAGAAACTGCGGGTTTGGACAAGTAGGGAGACAAAGAGTGGGGAAGTCTAACGCAGTGCCCTGCAAAGTCCACTATGAACAACAGAGGAGAAATGAAAGCCACAGCTTCCTTCTTCCTCTTCTCACTTACTCCTCCACCCTCCTCCTGGCCAAGCTCCACCCCAGCCTGCCAGGGAAGCCTCCCAGTCCACACTGTGCTCATCCCACACTGTGCTTTCTGGAACTCAGCTCCTGGCAAGGCTTAGCAGGGCTGGGGTTTTGCTTTCATCCAGGGATTGTCTTGCTAATCTCATCTTGCAAATGGCACAGGAGGTCCCAGACAGAAAAACAGTGCACTTGGTCTTTTGCTATTCACGGAGCACCAGGCCTGTGTGTGTGGTGAGAAGTCAGTGAGGATCCATTAAATGGGGAGATGAACGGGCACTGAATATACAGCAGGGTGAATGCTTCAGATAGTGGGGAGAGTGCATATGAAGGTCATTCTATGTCCCCAGTTTCTCTGATTTTTAGACAGCTCTGTCCCTCCTAAAAATAATGCATAATAAAATCAGTGGCTTGTTATATTGTAATTATCTGCCTTTGCTTTGATATTATTAAAGTCGATAGTATATAAGATTGATGAAATACACTGTAGGTTTAGTTTTCACCTAACCAGATTTCCATCGGTAACTTATAGAAATATGATTTACTAAAACAACAAACTATAAAGGGCATTTCTGACCTTTTATCTATGTAGACATACATAGGTCTTCTAAGAAAGAAACCATTAGATAAAAGAGACTTCACATCATTTTAGAATAGGAATGATTTTTTTTAATGTGCAATTTTGATTCAGAGGCATTTGAGCCACTAGTTATTTTATTAGATAACAATGAGATTGATGTAAAAAGATAAGGAGGTTTAAATTGAAAACTAATTTTAATTCTTTATGCAGTGACATACCAACACTGAGTATTAGAGCAAATGTTAAAAAGTCAGCAATTTTATAAGGACAAATATGCTACATAAATATTAAAGTTGAAAAAGCTTTAGAGGTTAAAAAAGCCAATTTAGGGCAAATATATATTATATAAAACTGTATAAATTCATCACAAAGTTCCTAAGGAATAAGTATTACTTGTATCCTTCTTCTTCTCTCTTTTCACCATTTTGAAGGATAAATGCTGTATCCATAGTTCCACAGCAAGTAAATGGAAAGTCATCATCAAAAGAAAATTTTCTATGTCTAAAATCTCATCCTTTTGTCACCAAACTACTGTAGCACAGTGTAGAACATCAAAAAAAAAAAAAAAGGGAAATTTGTCATTCATTATATCTTACTGACAGAAGAAAGGCAATTGAAATGAAGAAATATGTGCCCAATATTCTTTTACATTACAATATTTCTAGAAAAAAAGTGAAGTGTCTATTTTTCCTGCATATTCTATATTCAATGTAGAATTGAACTAGTTTTGTGTCATTTTGTGACACTTTTGCTTTATAAACACTTTCTGGTGAATTACTCTAGGGAATAGTGATATTTTCAATCACAAGAACCCATTAGATGTCTGAAATTTAAATTATTTTTCAACATTTTGGAATCCCCATGAGACTCTGACAAGGAGAAATAGTTTAGCAGGGAGGAGCATGTGCTCTGGAGGGAGAGGGACTTTGTCCTCCGCCTTCATCCAGGTTAAGTGAAAAATAATCAAGACCTCAATGGGCTTTTACTATCCAGTGTGGATGCTCAGTGCCATCCAATACATTTGAATTGAGTGAGTAATAAGTGAGCTAGCTTTCCATTACTGTACCAAAATACCCTTATAAAGCAAGAAGGTTTATTTTGGCTCGCAGTTTTGGCAGTCTCAGCACAAGAGGGATTGGCACCATTGGTTTTGGTCCCAAGTGACAGCACGACATAGTGGGAGCATGTTCAGAACAACACTGCTCATCTCATCATCAGAAAGCAGAAAAAAAAAAAAAACAAAGAATGAAACAAGGAGGGTCTGGGGTCCTACTTTTCCCTTCCAGGCCACATCCCAAGAGCCAAAAGCCTTCTACTGACCCAACCACTGAAAGTTTCCATCCCTCTCAATGGATCCATCCTAAGGCCAAGCCTTGAACACAGGGTCCTTTGGGGGCACATGTCAGATGCAAACTGGAGAGAATGGCCACATGAATAAATGCTCAAGTCCACTGCCACTTGCCCCAAAATCCTGCATGCAATCCCTGACACTCAGCATCATGGGTAGCACAAAAGGCGGAGGAGAGACAAAGCAGAACTTACTCCAATACTTGTACAGAGCACTAAGCTGTAGAAGACGGGGACAATGAGGTCCCTGAGAACAGCTGCTGTATGGATAGCAGAAAGTGATGTCATTGTTTGAATCAGAAATCCACAGACACACGAGCTAGGAAGTCTGAAGAGAAAAAACAGGAAGTCCTAGCCATACTAAGCTGTCCTCAGTTGGAGCTTCTCAGAGAGAGCCCTGTGGGTGAGGGTTTGTCTTTAGGGTCTCTCCAGTGACCAGAGGACTTGACCATTGGGATCAGTGAAATATCAAACTCTGCTTCCCTTTATCCTACAGGACAGGCTGGCTTCCTAAATGCTAGTGAGCTCACAGCAGACTTTGGAAGATCTTATTGTTAAAGAAATTGCCCCCAAGTGTGCAGCTGACTTGGGTGTCCTAAGGCAGCTTCACAGGCACCTACTGTCCAGTCCAGGACACAGGCATCATCACCCACAGTCCCGTGTCTGTGAGCAGTGTGTTATACTGCAGCTTCTCCGTGATGCCAAATAGCAGAAACTACTCAGATGCATCACAGAGCCACTGCCAGCTCCGTGCTGGCATCTCTTTCCTTTCTTTCCTGTTTTCCAGCGTGCTTATCCCACAGACATCTTCAGAGACATCAGTCCTCATGTTTTATAAGGTGCTAAGCAGTTCCTTGCACGACAAACATGGGGACGGAGCAAGACTTCTTCAACAAGGACTCTACTTCCTCCTCATTCACTGTAGTCCATTTCCACTTCTCATCCACAGCCAGATACTCAGCTAAAAATTACAAGTATATTGGGAACATATCTGCTTCAGAGCAAACAGAGACAATCTCATTCTCTCCTGAATTCAGGAGGGAAAGAAGCCTGCAGAGAATGTTCAACAGCATTTGCTAAATGTACAAATGAACAACTGCTCGGAAAGAAATATAGGTACAGTTCTACAGAACTGGCTTAATACTTTTGTAAGATGTTTCCACCTAAAATCTAACCGAGGCCAAGAACATTTTTTCCAGTTACAGGGTCTTGAGTTACATGGTTTTCCCAGTTCCTCCCATACCATGTTCTCTCTAGCAGGGCACAGGGGAGGACACTGTATATGCAAAAGGTCCCATCCTACCTGTGTCAGATGAGGTCTTCTAGTTAATTCCAAGATAACTGCATCCTCAAGGACAAGTTAGCCTGCTACACACTGTCACAGTACTTAAAACACTTACAACTTTACTTACATTTGCGAAATGGTCTGTCCCATGTATATCTCCTCTTCTTCCTCCCATCCCCCAAGTCCTGTGATTCTGATGGTTTACTGCCCAGTACACCTCCAGAATCCAGCTCAGTGTCAGGGATAAAGCTGAGGGCCCCAGATGCTTGTTGACTTTGAGAAGTTTGTTCCCTCCTGGTCAGGTTTGCACACACAGGCAGGATCATGGTCCGCCTTTTTGGATCTGGCGCCTTGAGCAAATCAGAGAGAATGAGCTTGATCACAGGACCTGGTGCAATATGTACCAGTCAGTGAGACTCACCGAACAGTCAGAAACTGCTAAAGAGAAAAGAGATGCTTGTAAGTTTTTACACCACTGATTAATGGTGAAAGAAGTAGAGGGGGATTATTAGGGGAAAGCTGGTAGGAAGAACTGTCAATAGGAAAAAAAAAAAAAAAAAACAAATCATACTGGGCAAACAAGTTCCCATGTATCCAGGAAGGAAGAAAGAGCTTTTTTATTAACTCACGGCACAACTTTCTCTATTCTTGTGGTTTCCATGTCTCTGAGAAGACAGGGCGCCTGGGACTCGTGAAAGGGGGAAGTTCATCCCTCCCTCCTGCGCTGAGCTGTCCCCTGGCCAGGCCTTGGTGAGCCTCGCTGCTCCTACATGTGCCATGGGCAGAGCTGGCCACAGGCTGGCCAGAACCCTGGCACAGAGGTTCCGCATACGGGAGCTTTCAGGTTAAATTCCTCACATCCTCTCACAGTCTGAATTTCTCAGAAGGGAGCCCAGAAGACTCCTCACTCGCATTGGGTTTGTCTCTTGAGTTCATTATGTAGCAACACACTGCGGTGGAAAAATGGTCGATAACAATCTAATGCCCGGTGAGTCTAATGAAAACATTGGATCCGTTCAAGTCAGCTCCCGCACATTCTGCAAATCAACTTTTCGGTGTTCACAGACACCAAAGATTTCAGAACATGGGTCCCATGTCCCTAACCCAACAAGGTGTTCTACCTCAGTAAAATGAAGTCAGCGTCTTCCACACACAGCCCTAATGGGCCACTCAATTTTCTCCCTCAAGAGTACAGGAGGATTTCCTTGGGAATCTAACAAGCCAGGGCTGAAGTTGGAGATTGTTTGTTCCATCAAGAAAGACTAAATTGGACAGGAGTGGTGCAAGAGTCCTGCTTTACAGGACTGCTTTACAGCACAGGTGCCACCTGGCTGATGTGGAAGAGGGTGAAGAGAGTGATGCCAGAGATGCCGGCGTGAAGACCGGGAGCTCAGAGCATTTATAAAGACTACATGTCTTGCTGCTCCCTCATCTAGAGTCACACACCAATGACACTGTCAGTTATGAGGAGTGACACACATTGCATGAAATCCCTGTGGGTGACTGGAACCAGGTCTGGGACAGAAAGGAGAAGTAAATGTCACCTATAGTGAAGACCTGGCTTCCAGAAGAGAAGAGCACGGTGCTGAGGAGGTGCACGGGGTTCCAGGACTCAGAATGTCCTTGTGAGAGAGCAGAAGGGCAAGTGTCACCCCGGGACTGGCTCAGGAGGGCACAAGATCTACTTCCCAACAGGTATCCCAAGTCACAGCAGCCCTGTTTCTCTGTTCCTGCACATTAAAGACACAACTGTGCATGGCAGAGATTCTAACTAGGATGTGGAAGTCATCAAAATAACCACGTAAGAGACTGCTGCTAGAGTCTCAGTCTCTCACTGATCCAGCATTTGAGGTTCTGTTTTCTCCACGTTCTCACCATCTCTTGCCCCCGCACGCACATCCTCTCTCACAAGACTCCATGAGATTTGGGAAACAGGAAATGAAGTGGATTTTAGCTCACATTTCATTCTTAAGAAGATGAATGTAGAAAGGAAAAAAAGGAAAAATATACAGTGTGTGTTTAAATTTGAAAAAATTTTTAAGGTAAAAGACACATTGCCATTAATCCCCCTCAAAATACTCAAAATGCTCCTCCTGCCTGTGCACACAGTTATCTCTCTTATCCCACGATTCTTGCCACTTTCTGCAGCAGCTCTGGAGCCTCCCTTCCTGAGGTGTGATCAAGATGCGATCGAAAATACGATGGCGCTGCTGCCAAGCGTCAGTCCACAGAAAGGCAGCTCGTAAGAAACTATTATCTTGTTGAAGGATGCCCGGGAACACACACCAGTCAAGGCACTGCACAGGGTCCAAGCTGTGCCTCATTCTTTTTTTTTTTTTTTTTTTGTGGGTACCGGGGGTCGACCTTAGGACCTCGCGCGCCAGCAGGCACCCGTGCCGCTGAACGATATCACCGGCCCCTTTTTTCCTATGTGGGTTCCGGGAGTCGAACTCAGGCCCTCGCACTTGCCTGGCAGGCGCTTATGCCACTGAGCCATCTCACCGGCCCCTGTGCCTCATTCTTACTGGCCTGTCTTAAATTTACCATGACCCGGAGAGCTGACTGGACAAGCAGGACCAAGTAGATGGCCCAATACTCTCATCTGCTCTCACTGCCACCTCACTCCTTAGCCTGCTTTCCCACTTATCTCAGGCCATGGGTGCTGTCATGGGAGCCACCTTCTCTGCCTTGCCTGGCAGCCTGCTGTCCTTTCCCACCCATGACAACTGGGTACAAGGACACAGGTTTCCTCTAATCGACCATTCATCTCTCTCCCTACTCTTCTACCAGTTCATTGCTCTCTGTATCTAGAATGCTTTGTTGTACACCAAAGGAATGAACGCTACTGAAAAAGACTAATGTATAAGACTCTGCTAATGGGTGTACATCCTCAAATGGCAACAATAGGTATTTCTGTACTTGAAATTCAAAGCTGGTCCAATCGAAATTCCCCCTCAAAAAAGTACACAATTTCATTTTCTTTGAGGGTAAAACATCTGCGACCAAAAAGAGACAGCTGTTGTAATGACTTCATAGTGATATTAATATGTAGAATAAATATGAGAAACAGCAATCTGGTATTAAGAACAAGTGTGGCTGAATGAGAATTCATCACTGGGATTTTATGTAAGTGAGCATCATCTACCATATTATAATCTTGAGACTCGTTCAAGGTGTTTTGTAGCCATTATTTTAGCTGTCGGATCTTAGCTTCTCATGAGCCCTGAGATGCCCAAAGTTTTTACTCTTTTCATTTTATTCATTTGGAGAAAAGAAATCACAGGGGTCAAGAGATTTTTCCTAAGCAAGCCACAGTGTTGTTGAACAAATTTAAAAAATGACAATGAATGGGCCAGAGAAAGGGTTATCTGGGGGTGGGAGAGGTGCAATCAGAAATAACCCCAGGCAGGAGGGACAGGCAGTGGAATTCACTGTGGTCCTCTCCCATCTCACAGGCCCTGAGCGTAGGTGGTGAGGGTGCCCATACGGTGGACTATAAATTATTCGAGGACAAAGAAACAACACTTAGTTTTTTTTTGGATTATATGCTAATCATTCCTGAATAGTGTGGTGGGAGGCACTGGCTTTCAACTTCCAAAGGGCTTGGCTTGAAATAACCTCATCCCCAATCCCAAGTCTCTGCTCGCTGGCCACTGACTCCTCGTACTGCTCTTCATGCTTACATTTCAGTATAGATAAACAAAAAGTAGAAGCCAGTAAGGTCCCTTAGAAGGGAGGAAACTTTAGGTAACGTTTAGTGATGGAGAGGTTTGCCTAAATATTCCCAGATTCCTTTCCTGGAGTAATTGATGATTTGCCAAATTCATTCCATAAATCAGTCCATTCAAAAAACTTGTTCCTATTAACGGCAATTGTTGGTCATCTCCAGATTTCATATGTCTTCGAATCATTTACCTCGTAGCAGAAAGAAAAACCTTAAACTAAAAGAACAAATATTTACTTGAAGGATTTCAAAGTGTGGGTGTTTCCCACCTCAAGCAATTGTGATGCGCCAGCTGAGCATTCCATCAGTCCAAGCACCCTGCCCTGCCTGGAAGGGCGGTGCATCCCAGGAGGTGCCCAGAGTGAAGATGGGAAGAACGCAGCCATTGGCTGTGGGTGCAGGATTTTGAAGGGAAAGTGCAGAACCCACAGGAGAGTTCAGAACACGGGAGCTGAAAGCAGCCCTGCTTTATTCACGGGAAAAAGGGCATCAGTTATCCACCTCTCCTGCCTACAGTCACTGCTTTTCCCTCAGTCCCTGATGTTGACAGCACAGCGTGGCCCCTACTGCTAGACTGTGTGTTGCCCCATCACTGGGAGAGGAGAGACTTGAAGTGCATTTTGGAAACGAGCCTTACCCATTGGTCTGCATTATCTTCGGGTTATCTACTGTGCTTTGTATCAAGGTGGTACCAGGATTTGGGGGAGAGGGTTTTTTTTTTTTTTTTTTGGTGGTGGTACTGGGAATTAAATCCAGAGCCTTTTCATGGATCTATCTCCCTGACCCTCTCTTATTATTTTTTTTTAACTTTGAGATAGGGTCTGATTAAGCAGCTAAATTTCCTGAGCTGGACTAGAGCTTGTGATCCTCCTGCCTCAGCCTCTCAAAGGACTAACACTTCAGGTATGTATCATCATGCGTGGCTTCGTTTAATTTTTAATACTATGAATAGCATGACTGACTTTCCTAACAGTTCCTGCAGTGGAGACAGAATGACTACACCACACCAGCACGCTGAGACATCAGTGCAGAAAGGGTTGCACAGATGGCTGATGTAGTGACAGAGGGAAGGACATACACAAGTGACTGGGTCAGCAGGGCCACCCAGCAAAGCAGGACACGCTGCACAACACACAGGAGCAGCTGGAGAAGGGGATGGAGATGGGAATCGCACAGGCATGGCATGATGTATGCAAGGGCTTCCCAATCCACAGAAACTTATCCCCAGAAGGACACCAGCGCTCAGATGGAGAAAGAGCACGCCGGATTTGTTTCCGCACAACACTGTGACCCACGCACCTGGCCACGCTGCTCTCTTGGTTGCTCCACTAAACTGAGCAAGTTTATATTTCCTGAAACAGAGGTTGCAGTTTAAATGTTCCACGTTTGAGCAGAAGGGAGAATTCTGAAAACACACATGCTGGCCCTTATGGCATAGAGCTGACCAGTGTGCTCTGGGTGGTGCCCACACTTGCGTCCAATACCAGCAGCAACGGAGAAAGGAAAAACTGGTTTTCCCAGCTCTTAGGCATGGACTTGGATTTGGGGAATGGACTTTTGGATTGTCATCTTGATTGCTATGCAGATGTTCATACAACCACAGAAAATATAAAGCGAAAAATGCTGATCGTTGATATACAATTTAAAGTGGATTTGGATCATCTGCATATTCTGCAGAAAAAAAGAATATAAATTCTAGGGAATCCCACTCGGAGGATTAATGCTGTAAATGCCCCTTTTCCAGTTGCCTTCTAAATGCCCTCTTTGCCTTGTACACAATGCTGCCAAAACGTGATATAATTTGCCGCCCCCAGCCCCAGATTGATGCTTTCATAAAGTTATGAAAGGAGGAGGAGGAAGTGGAGGGGAAGGGAACACAAAAGGAATTAACATGTTAGGTATGTGTACCAAGTCCCCGCCATGAATGTAATCATTATGTACTGCAAACATGTACTAATAAAAATCAAAAGAAAGTTTGGGTGACTCTTCTGTGTCCTCCAAACATACAAAAGCTCTTCCAAGAAAGGAAGTAGATTGTTCTTTAGATGAGATGATGCTTAGTGCTGTCAGCCACAGAGGATGTGTTAGTGCTGAGCTGTCCGAAGGTCGTAGAATAGGGAACTTGTCCCTCACCGATTTGCACATCTGCCGAGGAGAAGAATGGAGAAGATCATCTCAGCAAGACTGAAACAAGAATGCTGCTTCTGCCAACAGATAGGTGACCTTGGAGGACGCCAGGTGACCTTCGAAGGACTGTGCTGCTGACTCCCAAGGGAACCAAAGTTACATGTGGCTGTGATGAGAACTCAGACCATTAAAGAAGGACATATTTTGTTGAAATAAGTCTGCTTCAGAATTGAAAAACAAAACTTACCAGAAAGAGGTAAAAGGGTTAAGTAATTTTAATGTATTTACTAAAATTATAACTTATACTGACAGCAAGTTCGATCTGACAAGTTCGAATTATCTATGTGCTCTCAACCTATGTTCCTTGACAAAGACAGGCTTAAATTATGACATCATCAGTGTGATTTGGAATGTTTAAAAGCTCAGGACATTTTAGACACGGGTGTTAAGATGAATTCACAGGTGCAATGGACGAGACTGAGGAACAGCTGGTCTACCAGGACCAGGCCAGGGACACAAAGTGGTCAGACAGGTTGGGAGAGAAGCACACCCAATCTGACAGTGCTACCATTTGCTGCTGCTGCTCAGTGAAGCTCTAAGTGTCCCCTGCATGGGCCCATTCCTGGAGGAGAGGTGGAACTGAATGCCATCTCATTGGCAGACACCCGTGGCCCAAGGCCCTAGAGCTGCATGTCAAGGTGAAATCTGTGTTTAGCTGTATTCAGATTCCACAGCTTAAAAAAAGACAAACATGTGCTAAAGGCCTCAGGCAGGCCAGAGAAGGTTACTGAAATAGGAAAAAAGATTTGAAGTATCCTTCTATCCTATGAAACAAAAAAATAAATAGATCACATTGTATATTTTAGCATCTCTAATATCCGCTCAGTTAGTCCTATTTTTATGCATATTTCTTTCTAAAACTCTTACATTGATGAATCTTAGAAATATATAATATCTACAGCCCACAAATTTAAACATTCAGTGAAGATTTTAACAAAAACTGCTTCAAAAACAGCAATAAATATTATTTCATATTAAAATATTATTAGACTAGTTTTACTTTTTATCCTAGGTAATATCTGATTCGTTAGTTCCACTCGATTGTTATTGACAGCTGGCCTATCTTATTTAAATAATGTATTTAGGAAACAGAAAAGAAAACATTGCAATGATTTCGTATAAGTGCCTGTGTTTCATATTTTGTTCAAGCCATAACTCACGTATGTACTGATACTGCGCAGTGTTGTATGCGGTTGTTTTGTCCTGTGTGGTTGTCGGTTGCACTGTCAGTACACACATGGTCACTCTGATCACCAAGTCGGTCTGGAATTCTCAAGGCAAGACACTCCCTTCTGATGTGCACATCTTGTTTCATCTTTCTGGATGATTTAAGATGCACATTCAATGATTTCCTAATAAAGAGTTTTTCAGCCAAAGCAGTGAAAATTAATACCCTCCCATGGCATCAGAAGACTCTGCATGTGGCTTTCTTATAATTCGATCAGTATTGTGGGTGTTGTGTGTATGCAAATCTCCCTCAGCACATACAGACAGTCCAAGGTCAGAAGCCTGCCTCCTGAAACTTCAAGCACTTCCAACACCTCCGTAGATGAAGGCCTCTGACTCGTGATGATGAAATGTGTCTTGGTTGCATCTAATAATTAAATACAACAAAACAACTCAGTCACAATTTAACAGTCTGCCACATGCAAGCAGATGAAGTCAATAATTGTGAACTTTACCTCTTTCAAGATAATCAGAATTTTGCCTTGGTAAGAATATGATACAGTTTTATGAAAAGCAACAGTATAGTTTGATGGCTTCATAAGTTATGATTTCTATCAAAAAGTAAGATGCAACCCATCAGATGTGATACTAATTTAATGGTAAGATAAATGGGCTATTGATTATGTAATTAGAGACAACACATAAAACAAATCTAGGACACAGAAGAAATGTCCAAAATAAAAGGTTGAAGTAATATCTGGTGATGGACTTATACGAAAAGGAAGAAGCTGGAAAAATATTAATCACATGGCAAAAGGAGTTAGGCAGAAAACACCTGTCACGCTCCATGAAGTTCAAACAGACTCCACCCATCATTAGGCCTGTGATGGAGCGAGAGGACTGAGGCCGACTAGGAGCAATTTATGTTGGGAAAATAAAAAAAGATAAAGCCCTACAGACTTCTGCCTTCCGATCATTGTTAAAAATGGCTTCAGCTTTCCAAAAGTCAATTGAATTTGAGCAGCAATTTTGGAGAGTAAGCAAGTTTTGTCAGAAAGAGATATGAGAGGATGATGATTAATGATTACAGGGCAAGATTTATGGCTGCAATTTTGAGAAAAGAAAGTAGTGGAAAGAAGACAAGAGGAGAACAATAGGGGATTGAGAAGCGATTTGAGAATGGGCGACTCCTGACAGTAACACTTTCTCAGTGGGGAAGGAAAATTAATGAATATGTGCAGACTATGGGAGAACTAAATAGGAACTTGACTTTTATTCTTTTGCTATTGTTGTTTAAAGGAGTTCAGATTTCTTCACAACCAGAAATGCAAACAACAGTCCTAACAGTTGCCAGTTAGAGGCAGGAAGACATTAGAAGCTGACCCAACAGGGTTAAAGAAAAACAATTAGAGGTTAACTCAAAAATATCTGGGATAATATTTAGAAGTTTTCATTCAGAAGATATATGTAGGTGAACCACTATATGCAGAGGAATAGTACAGTAGCAGTTAATACATTTTAAAAGTGATATTAGTGCTTTGTTATACATGTGTGTATATATGTACAGTACATTTTAACACACACACACACACACACACACACACACACACACACATATAGGCACACAACCCTGGTGGAGATCTAATGATAATTATTCTTCATGGAAGGAAAAAAGATCAACATGTTCACCGATAAAATTAAGATGATATCTGATTATTAAATACTTTAATTACTTTAGTCAATAAATTAACTCCCAAAGTACAAAAATATAAGTGATAATCTTATAAAATTACTTAGTATAGACCACCTAAAGGACAGTTTTTCAAATAAGGAAGTATTTTTTAAAATATTTTGGAGATTACAGATTCTTAAAGTTTGCAAACTGTTAGAACTAAATCCGTGTCTTATGACTGGAAGTTGCAGATACAGTACAGTGAAGTCTTTTTTAAGTCACTTTATCTCAGTAATAGCAGAAATATTACTTTTTGGTAAGAAATAGATTATGTGTCATGTATCACATTGTTTCATTGTACAAGAGGACTGAGATTTGGCTGAAGGGGAGAAAACATCCTACAATTACTGTCTAATGTTCTGCTTTTTCTTTCTTATTACTCTTAGTTGTCTATATATCTTAAATTTATTCTATATTGTATATTTTATCTATTCCTTCAGACTTTAGGGCTTTGCCTTCTATCTGTATCACCTAGTATATTTTTAGGTTATTTTCAAATAACGTCCTGAGAGACTATTGCTCCTCTAAGACAACTCATTATCTTTAAAATGCTTTCTGACATTCCCTTTTACAGGTCAGGTATAAAAGCAGCATCAGAATTATCTATACCATCAACACAGATCACATAGTATGTACAGGTCACCTGTGTAAGCTATCATGGAGAAGATTATAAATTTCCAATTGGGCTTGTCAGATGCAGAACACCGCAAGGCTTGCCCGTCTCTTGTGTCCTAATTCAAAAGGGCCAGAAATACAACAGTAAAAAAAAAGTAAATCCGCTATTTACTTTTGTCGTAATGATATCTAAAAGCATGATCTCATGCCTGTTATCCACATTGTGTACTACTACAACAGAAGACCTCGCACTGGCTAATTTACAAAGGACAGGAATGTATTTCTCGCACCTCTGGTACCTGAGAAATCCAAGGTCAAGGCCCTGGCAGGTTAAGGCCCAATCTCTCAGTTCCCAAGATGGCGCCTTGAAGGCTACATCCTGAAAAGCGGAGAAAATCAAGTCCTGTGCGGCCCGAGAGCAGGAGGAGAGAACCCACTCCTGCCAGCCCTTTAGTAACTGCTCCTCAAAAGGCCCCACCTCCGGTATCACAGCACTGGTAATCAAGTTTCCAACACATGGATTTTGTAGGAACGTTCAGACCATGGCAGTGCTTGGGTTTCTCATGTGTACTTCACTGTGACTCATTTCGCCCATTGTTTTTAATACGTTTTCTCATTTCCACCGTGTTGCATCCTGCATTGAAGACATTCACTGAGAACCTAGATGCTGAAAGAGCAGATATTTTGAAGAGAGACTCAATACATCAAGTAATTAGGGAGAGGCTTCATTTCAGTGTTAAACACACCAGGTAGATGCAATCTTGTGCGTTTACCAAGTCAATCCCCTCGTACAATTTTAAACAGAGCTGTGTGAATTATTTAAGCTTTCGCTGATGGGATCAGAACTGTACTTTCTATTGACTGTGTGCGGTTTAAGGGGGATGAATAAAGTTGTAATCTGTGATCTATTACAAAATAAGGCAGGATGATTTATTTTTGCATCCTATACTTCTGAAAAATATATGGTTTGGGCATTGTTTTTGAGACAAATAAGTGTTTAGATGTATAATAAAACAATTAACAGTTTTTTCCTCTAATCGAAAGGGTAGAGTATACTGCTTTCCCCGAGAAGATATGCAAAGGGATTATGCTGGAAGGCTCTGTGCTAGAGGAGACAATGAGAATCCCCTCAATGGCAAAAGACCAAGTGAACCCAGAATAACAGGAAGAGTATTTCAAACTTGGAGCAGAGCGATCTGCTTCTCCTGCAGGGGCCCCTGCTTCGCAAGATCAATTTTGCAAAGAGTGCCTTGAATAATAATGGAAATTTTCTTTCCTCTTTAGTCATTTGGAGATATGAGTATGAGGAAGGAAAAAAAAAAAAAACAAAAAAAACCTTGAAAAAGCTTCATATTACCAGTGTGGAAATGAGAAGGATGCAGTTCATGTCAGGGTTTTGTTTTTCAGAAGGCACTTTTGTGCCGCGTTAGCGCTCGAGGGCCTCCCCTCCCTCAACAGCCCACCCTTCCACCAAGGCAAACAGGCTGACTCTCCCCTGCAGGTATCTGACTTCAAACCCTTGCTGATTTTTACTTAAAGAGATCATGATTGTGTATTTGGATTGTTATTCCTTTAGCAGAGTAAGTTGCATAGAAGCTATGTAATGAAATCATAAGACAAATGAGACATGAAAGGCCCTGGGCGAATCCACCTCTGTAGGACCCCCTCTCCGGGTCCCAGAGCACCCTAACCCATCAGCTTGAGACTTTGGGGGCATTGCTACCTTTGTATTTCTCATATAAGAAAAACAATGCAGGGCTGGTGAGATGGCTCAGAGGCATAAGTGCCTGCCTGGCAAGCGCAAGGTCCGGAGTCCAACTCCCGGAGCCCACATACGAGATATAGCTCAGCAGCACGGGCGCCTGCTGGCGTGCGAGGTGCTGAGGTCAATCCCCAGTACCCACAAAAAAAAAAAAAAAGAAAAAAAAAAAGAAAAACAATGTAATACTTAAACTTGTGTGTCTAATTTATTTCACATTGTGGTCTCTTACAGGAACCCAAGTACAGTATAAATAAAGAACAAAATAAAGATAGATAATGGGAAACAGGGAAACAGGGAGGTAAATCTGCACATGGGAAGGGGACCTAGAGAGGGCGGTGAAGGTGAAAAGACAGAAGACGTCTGATGTCTGCTCATCAGCTGGCCATGATGAATGTGATCAGTATGTACTGCAAGCACAGACTAATAAAAACAGAAATGATTTTTAAAACAGCTACTTTTATACAGTACTATGCCTCTGACAATCATTTAAACAATAAATTTTGGATATCAAAATAGACAATGAGATAAAAGTGAAAGCTGACACATTTTAAAATCTAGATTTGCATTCCTGAATGCGTGCTTTTTTTTCTCGAAAAGCTTTCAAGATGCACAACTGAATGGATCCAGTTATTTGATAAATATTTATTTTCTCTTTTCAAACACACTGTAAAATGGAGGTGGCAGCTTGCTCACTCCTGTGCTTGTGAAAACAACCAGTCCATGGTGGATGCTGACAGCTTCAGGGAGGACGGCCTGCGGGGACAGGCCCTGGGGAGCAGCCAGCGCAGGGCTGGCCGCTGAGTGAGTTAACTGACCCTTGAGGGCGTCTTCACAGGCTCAGCCCCCTCAGGGGATCCCAGCAGACTGGTTTTGTTACCTTTAGGTTCAGAAAATAAAATTGAACTTGAATGCCTTCACAGGCAGCCAACCCTCCGAGCGCTGCTTCCCCAAACTCCAACCAGTGTGTGCATGACTTTCCTGCCTGGCTCTCCCTTAAAGGCATTTGAAACTGCAGCCTTTACAGCAGACAAATATGAGTAGACAAAAATGACAAAATAGACCCAAATTTTAATAGGCCAGCCAATGCCTATCAGTACTCATTTTTAAAAAATTACAAACAACTAATATATTATCTCGCAGGCATAAAATCATCACTGTTGAGTTTTAAATTCTTTTAGGGTTCATGTGTTGTCTATTATATAAAGTCCAAAGTTCTTGACACTGATGTTGAAGACACCCCAAAATAGGGCCTCCATTTGATTTTTTAATTTTATGCTATGCACTAACCTTGCCCCCAGAGTCCCCCACTCACCTATTTTTAATAATGGGGATTAAACACAGGGCCTTTGCACTGAGCAACATTCCCAGACTTTATATTTCTTATTTTGAGACAAGGTATTGCTATGTCTCTGAATTGCTCAGGCAGGGCTCGTACTAGTGATCTGCCTGCCTCAGCCTCCTGGAGAGATTACTGACTTAGCCTCATGGTTTGGATGTAATTTTGCCTCTGGCTAGCATCATCACTTCTGGAGCAATTCTACCTGTCCTCATCCTGTGTATTCTTCAAATCCAGTAGCAGAAAAGATCATCCAGAATAAAGCTGCTCAGAGCCCTGGGTCTTGTTCCTTCCACTCAACACATCTGTTTACTCCACAGAGGTCTTGGGATGCCTGTGGCAGAACCAGGTGCCTCTTCCGGTGCCCAAGACCCAGTGTTGAACAAAGTAGAACAGGTCCCTGCCTTACAGGCACTCTCGCTCCAGAAGTGAAAACACAGGACAGAGATAAACTCATGCATTTGATAGAGCTGTAGGAGCAGGAAGGGCGCTGGGGATAGAGCTCAGGAGCAGGTCTACAGAGGGCTGGCATCTGAAAAGCCTCAGCTGTGACAGAGGGGACAGAGAAGTGCAGGTGAGGGTGGCGTCATCAGGCCCCTGGCAGACGACGGGCCTGGCAGACCCTGCAGGAGCTGGAAAGCAGTGGAGAGAGGGGCGGCTGAGAGCACGGACGTGGGAAGAGGGAGCCGCAGATGCAGGCCTGAGGACCTGAGGAGGAAGAGCTTGCAGGGCTGGGGCAGAGTGTTGTGCAACCGCAGCGGGCAGCGCTGGAGGACCCAGAGGAACGGGGTTTCGTGGGCGGTGGCCAGGAAGAGGAGCTGCCTGGGGCTGCTGCCTGGAGCCCGGTGAGCTGCTGGGCAGGTGACTGACGTGGGGCACTTAAACTCCAGAGCTGCGCCCATACCGCTGGGAATTATCGACCTTGATTCAATGCCACCAAAAGCAACCTTACAACAGATCTGGCCGCGAATGAGTTGGCTTTCCATTTGTAATTCATTAAAGAGGGCAGCCTCCACTGGGCCAAGCAGAATGAGAAGCCCCTGAGCAGGGGCGACTTCAAGGTGAGGCAGAGACAGAACAGCAAGAGAAACATGCTTAGCAGGGTCGGTTAGCGACCGCAGGGTGACTTCAGCTTCCTTCTCCCGAAGGGTTAAAACAGAAGGGTTTCTTTATGAAGCTGCCGCAGCCAGACTAGAACCTCCCATCTTCAGGAAAGAGGGATCTGTGTGGGGATCCAGCTGCTTCCTCTAAGTTACATTTTAATTATCTGGCAGTTAGCACAAGTGTTGCCATTTTGGTTTAGTTCGGCCCACTGGAGCCTAAAGCTGGGTCACTGTCCAAAACAGTGACCTCTCGTAATTCTTCTTCTTTTTATTTTATTTATTTTTGGTACCAGGAATCGAACTCAAGACCTTGCTCTTGCCAGGCAGGAGCCATACCACTGAGCTATATTCCCGGCCCCTGTAGTGTTTAACAATCCATATCATGGTGAGAATTACTTTAGTCTTAGCATCTCAATTATGTATGGACAAATCACTCACCCATCATATTAAAGACTCATCTGAGAGAGAACACCTCCTGAGTGGTTGAGTCAGCACTGGATATGTGCAAATGGATACTGCAGTGAGGGTTCTTTAAATACTGGTTGGATTTAGGATAATGGAATTTTATTTATAAGTAGTTTGCATGCTACATTAGAATTTTGTTCTTAAAGTCAGTTCTAAAATCTTTAAAGCATTGTCATTATGGCTCTGTAGGCATTATTTATCAAAAGCAAAATAAAAGACAGATAATAGGAGGTAGGGAGATAGAACTTTCTCGAAGGAAAAAAGGCTCAAGAGATAAGAGGGAGGGTAGAGACGGGGAGGGAAAGGAATGGAATGTGTTAAGTCCATGCACCTACTCCCCACAAGGAATGGCCACATTATATACCACACACATGTACTAATAAAAAAAAAAGTAAATTAAAAAAAAATTCTGGATCATTTCTAGAATAATCTTACAAAAAAATCTTACAAAAAATAATCTTACAAAAAAAAAGATGTAAAACATCTTACTATTGCAGTTCTCAAATGTGCAAAACTTTTTGTTGTTAATTTATTAAATCAGCTCATGGGAGAAATTAAAGATTTCATTTAGACCAGAAAGGCTCTTACATAGTAATTTAAGAAAATATCGTTATATCGTTTTTTCCCTGAAGTCAAACCACTCATATCTAATTCTATTCTATCACTGATAATGTTTTAAAAATCTACTAGGTTTAAAAGCAAAATAGTATATCTTTAAATAAACACTGAGATATAATTTATATATGATATGTGGTTCGATTATTTAAAAGATACAGTTCACGACAGAGTTGCACAAACATCATGACATTCTAACTTTAGAACATTCTTTTCACAACCAAAGGAAATCTTATTAGCAGTCACCCTCTGCAGCACAACGTAGCCAATATTCTACCTCTATATCTCTCTATTTCCTATTTCAAGAACTTCATGTGTATAGACTGACAAAATATTGATCTCTTTTGATTGGTTTCTTTCAATTAGCATAATATTTTCAACGCTTATCCCTGTTATAACAGATATCAGAACTGCCTTCCTTTTTTCCTGAGCAATATTCCAACCTATGTAAACTCCATCTTTATCCACTCAGCACTGGATAGACATTTGTGTCCTTCCCGCTTTTTGTCTACTTCCACTTTTTGTGGAATGATGTTGCTATGAGCATTCAAGTACAAATTTTTTGAATGGACACTCTTTTCATTTTTCTTGGGTCTTATCTTTTTTAAAAGAAGTTTTAAAAATTATACATTTCAGAAACTTTATCAGGAAACTTTATCATCTTCCTTTACTGGTGAAATATGGAGAGAAAGGTTACTGAACGTCTTGGGTGTTGCCAGCTTCTACTTGGATAGGCACTTCTCTCATGGAGCGTATAAAAATGCAAGTCCTACTCATTTAACATCAAATCAATGCACATAAAAATACTAAGCTCTCTTCCAGGCTGAAAGTCATTATTTCAGTTTGGAATAGAATTTTATGCTAAGCCAACCTGACTTAAGTACCTTATTTGGGATTTCCAAGTCTGTGGCTTCTAGGGTAATTGCAGATTTTTAACAATAAAAACACAGCAATATTTAGGAGGAAGACAGGACTTTTAAAATTTACTTTTCTTCATTCATTTAGAATGTAGAATAGTTGTTTATACTCCACAGCACACTCTCATGTATTTTATATGCTAGATATTTTTTGCTCATGATAAGAGAAAGAAAGTTCCATGAAAAGTAAGCAATTCAGGCTACGTAGGTCTAAGAAACCTGCTCGTGTATTTTAAAAAACCCACATTCACCTCTCTTTTTGCTTTGTTTTGCTTTAAACTTATTATAATGTTCTAGTTTTGTCCTTCATTTTAAAAGGAGGAGCAGACATATTCAAGGCAAGACAGTCCCCAGCACTGGGGGTGTAAGCACTTGCTCTGGTGAGGAGAAGTTGTTAGAAAATCAGGCCTTTTGATTCTTAAAATTTCTCACTTTCTTGACACTGGGATTTCTCTAAACCATATACTGGTATGACTATTGAAAACAGGAGGAAATAAGTAGAATTCATTGTTGAATAGATAATCAAACAGCCAAATATAAAGTTAATAGCAAAAAAGCCCAGCAAACGAAAAACAACGAATGGCTGGCTATGTTAACTTGGAGATCAACATCACTCAGTTTGAAGGATACTCCCAGAATGCAATGCACTGGCTCTGCTTCTGTACCTGCATCTTCTCCCTGCCACCCATTCTGGTTGGCTCTTTCTCCTGTGAAATCCCACCACATGCACAGAAACAAATTAGCCTCAGGAATCAGGAAAAACTGTAACAAATTATACAGTTCTATGCTATTTGAAATGCACCTACCATGACTTCGGACAATTGGTGATATTCAGGAATCTGTGGTTATTACTGGAAGAATAAAAGCACAGTGTGCTATTATTGACCTATTTTGTTTAAGGAGGAAATTTTAGTGGACATCCTGCTTGGTTTATGAAATCTTTACCAATACAGATTTAGCTCTTTATCTCACTAGTATAATAAGAAATATTTGGGTCTCTGAGGTCAAAGCATCAATACTTCTGGAACATAAGTAATATAAGGAAATTACTAATACCCATGAGTGTTAATATGCATACATGATTAACATATTGGCATGCTAGTTACATAATATTATAGGTTTTATATATAGATTAAATATAATAATTGGACTATTGATGAACAGTACTGATGTATTAAAGGGATTTTGATGATAAAGTGAAAGTTGAACTGCTGGCCTGTAGAAGCTATGTCACTAATCAGGTATGAATCTTTAGCAAGTTGTGTAATCTCTCTAAAATCTATTTTCATCAGTACTAGAGAATGAAAGAATGGGTTAAACAAATGTTCACAGGTTGACTGGAAGATGCAATGATAGGTATCCTGACTTCAGCAACTTTCAAATTCATTCTGGTTTTTGTGTAGCACATTAGTGAAAAAGCCACCACACAAGTAATCAAAAGAAGATCCAGCTGTAGGTTACTGACACACAGACCCCCAGACTAACTAATCTGAAAGAAAAGGCCAAACAAGTCAGCCTCAGAAAAGGGTTGCTTAATCTCCAGTAGCCCAAAAGGGAGCGGCAGCACAGAGATGTGCAGCTGTAAACCCAACACCAAGGGAGACTGAGGCAGGAGCATCCCAAGTACAAGTCCTATTTGAGCAATTTAATGATTTAGGGAGATCCTGTCTCAAAAACCAGCAGAAAGAGCTGGGGATGCAGCTCAGTGGAAAGACACTTTCTGTACTTTCTTTAAAATTTGAATTAGGGAAAGCTTTATTTATGTTCTGTTAGGAAACGCTATAATATTTTATCATTAAAATAAGACTACCATCAGATTTGTAGATCATAGTTTAAAGAATTACGCTTTAGCAATCCATAAATGCAATTATAAATAGTATATATATGTACATACATATCTTATTTCTTAAAAATCAGATTCTTTGTTTCAAAAAGAAATTTCCTCAATTGTATACTTTTACAAATGGAGAAACAAAGGCATCAAGAAGTTAATTTTCTGGCTAACCCAATATTTTAGCTGATAAATAGCTGCACCTGGATTCAAACTTTTAGAACAATAAGCACAATAATTGTGTATCTATGTACAATATTTACAATACTTATTGATTTAATTTTATATGTTGGAAGTTGGCTACTGCAATTTAGTGATTTTGGAAGTTTTGCTCTTTCCATTGGTGTTTCAGTGAAAACCAAATCATTCCTCTTCTTCTCCTGCTCCTGGTGCCTCCACTGTCAAACAGCATCTGAGGAGCTGGGCACAGGTACCCAAGCACATGCTCCCCTGTTCTAGGTGTCTGAGGGACAAGATTCCGGGGCTGTCTTTGATGGCTTTACTGAAAATCCAGTGCCAAATCAGTATAATGTAAATGCTATTTTGAGGGGCTTATCTCTTTCAGGAGTTATTTGTCTGAACCCAAATTGCACCAATAAAGTGTTCTTTAGGAAAAGCTTATTCCCTTCCAGATCTAAAACTTCCCATTGTAAGATCATGCTCCCCCAAGGAGTGAAGGTTCCTTTTGTATTAAATTACTTGATATTCAAGATTCATAAGGTCCATGGTCACCACCCTTCACGGGATGGGTGTCATGAAAGACTTTTTGTCCATGGATGGGGACTGGTGGGGAGGAGAGAGGAGGATTGGTTCTCTCCCTCTCTCCACCTTCTACTGGGTGACTGGGGATTGAATCTCAAGGCCTTCACACTGAGCTACATCCTCAGCCAAATCTTTTTTAGATTCTCATGGGGAGCTCACAACCTAGGTCTCTCACATGCACAGCTTGCTGTGGAGTTCTAGCTTCTGTGAGAATCTAACTTGGAATTTGATCTGCCAGGAGTCAGAGCTCAGGTGGTGCTGCAGGTGGCTGGGAGCAGCTGTGAATACAGATGAGATGCAGCTGCACTTTTTGCCTGGCCACTCACCTCCAGGCCCAGTGCGGTGGCCCAGGACTGGGGAGTCCTGCATAAAGTGGTCTGTTACAATTAACCATCCAAACAGCTTGCTTGAGTTCATTCGGAAACATTATTACCAAAATAAGTATTCACAAGAACACATTATACCATGAAGGGGGTCATAAGCATTCATAAATAAGGAATCCAATCGCTCTGGGAGGCTGAGGCAGTAGAACCTCAATTTTGATCCCAGGCTGGACAACTTAGTGAGAATCAGTCTCAGAAAAAGATTGTCTGAGGATGTTGCTCAGAGTGAAGGTCCTGGGGTTCGATCCCTAGTACCTCAGAGAGAGAGAGAGAGAGAGAGAGAGAGAGAAAGAGACAGAGAGAGAAACATAACTTATTTTTGGAAAAATAAAATACTCCTTGCTATCTGGGGCATAAAGCAGTTGCTGATTAGCACATCCTTAGCATCTATCACTGTCCAAGATATTTGGTGGGTAGTAATTTACTGTACTCTTAACTTGGCTGAAGCTATCATTTAACTTTCTTACTTTGAATAAAAAAATTCCAGCCTCCGGAGAAGTTGCCTTAGTGATCTATTTTCTGCCGTCCACACGCCACGATTGCTTTGGTCTCCCTCTCCAAGCACTCAGCCAGCCTTCTGCAACTCCCTGCAATTCCTGCCTCCCAGAAGGATCTCAACATGCAAAAAGAAGGGGTTGTTTTTGACAAGAGCACCCTGTCTTCTTTAACTTTCTGATAGCTGAGCTAATTAATGTTTCATGCTCTTGTAAAAAAGGAGAGATGTACCTCTGAAAGATGAAGGAGGGTGGCTTTCTAATAATAGAAAGCCAAAATATTGCCTTATTCCTAGATACCTGGTAGGATGTGGGAGCAGAGGGGACCACACACAGCTTTCACACTGGCCCCTGCTTTTGGAGGTGACAGCTCTTTTGGGAGAATGGTGGAAGCAACATGAAGGGACTCTAAGCCAGGAAGGGGTTTGGGCTTGTGGGACACCAGAATTGGCCACCTTAGCAGGAAGGATGGATGAGCTGCAAGCACTTGAAAGAAACAGTACAGGGAAGAAAGCTCTCTGCCCTCCTCTACTTGGCTGCGAGCAGAGCGTGGATCAATAAAGATAAAAGACATCCTCTCCCCACTCAACCAGCAGCAACAAAGGTTAAGCAAGAAGGCAACATCAGGCCCTGACCTTCTGTGATGGCACCAAAGGAGACTACAGTAACAAGCTTTATTAACTAGCTGCTGTCTGCCACATATTTGCTTTTCCACAAGTTGCTGCCTAGAGAGCCTCAAAGGCCCTTTGCTTTTGTCTTGTCTAAGAAGTCACTGCTTTTTTGAAGATGCTGTGTACCAACTGGAACCCAGAGCTACGTCTTTGAGAACCGCTAGTCCTCTGAGTGTCTCCAGGGACTGTGTGACACATACATACTAATTATATGCTTCTCTTTTGTTAGTCTGTCTTTTGTTAGAGGAGTCTTTTCCAACCAAGAACCTGTGAGGGTTGAAAAAAAGATGACTCTTCCTCTACAACCCAAGGCCGCGTGGAAGAGCTATGAAGTCAGTGGGAAAATGTTCATGGTTACTGGACCTTGGTTCCAGGATCTCCTTCTATTTTTGTTGGTTTAGAATAAAAACCTTGAAACCTTTGTATGACCCCAGGTTTTTTGTTTTTTTTTTTTCTTTATGTGGGTTCCGGGAGTTGAACTCAGGACCTCGCGCTTGCCAGGCAGGCGCTTATGCCACTGAGCTATATCACCGGCCCTGACCCCAGGTTTGAGGGTCAGCTTGGCCACCAATAAAAATGAAGATCAAATTTATGGCTCAGAACTGATCTAAGTGATTGTGGCATACATTCTCTTGCACACCTAAATTGTTTGAAAAAGATTTTCACCTTCCAAATGGCAGTGTGGAATAAAACACTATGTGTTGCTTTTTGTTCACAGAACCCTGTCTTTCACTCTGCTCAGGGAGTTTAAGGGATTTGGTCACGGTCACAAAGCATGTAAGAGGTTGAGCTGGATTCAGAGCCTGATCTGTCTAATCTCAAGCCCATAACCTCCCCAACTTTTGCACTGATGTAGGATTAGCTGAGTCACTGGACAGACAGAAGGACCTAAAGGTGAAGCAGTCCGCAGGCTAAGCGAGCATGGTATGCTGGGAAGTACTGAGTGTGTGCTCGCCCTTGACCATGGTTTACTGAAAGATATTTAACAAATGCTTCCTACAAAGTGCAAAGACACAGCTCCATCCCCGGAGACTCACGTTCATGGGCTCCAGGAGGACAAAGCTGGTTACAGAACTTGCCATCAAGGCCACGAGCAGGTTACTTACATTCTCTGAGTTTACTTAATTACAAAAATGCGAAATGGACGATCCTTTGAAACGGACCGCCCTTTGAAGATGAAATTTTAGGAAGAAATGCCCCTTCATTGCAAAAGGGCACTGTAATTACCAAGGAAATGACTCAAACTAAGACAGCTTATTTTTTAATAAAATGTTACGTAATACCCAGTTTCTGAAACTTCGTGATAACAAAGGAAAAGTTAGGTGCAGGAGACGAAAAGAAGAAGATACCCATCACCAGAAAATGTGCCCTTAGAAATTCAGGCATAAAATGCAAGGAGCATTAAATCTCACTATGTTGAGTGCTTAGTGTTTTAGATCCCGTGCAATGGAGAATCTCTAAGAATCCACCCACTTAATCCTATGAACAACGTGCCATGGCTGCCAGTGCTGTGATCTCCACCATACACGAAGGGCAATGGCTCTAAGAAAAGAGCAAGACCTGCCACAGCTCGCATAGCTTCAGAATAACAGTCACCGGGTTTGCCATCAGCTCTGTCCAGCTGCAAAGCCCAAACTCACCGCTGCGATTGTTGCTCATAACGAGCAGGTATTGCTGCACAGGTGCCGTAGCACAGCCCCAGAGGCTGTGAGTTTGGGGTGTCTATTTACACCCCTCTCCTCCAGGTTATCTTTTGCACTGTTTCCTCCACCCCAGCGGCTGGACAGCCTCTGCAAGGGCCCTGCGCAGACCTAGCCGGCAGAGGAAGAGCTTCTCCTGTCTCTCATTATAAAGATGGGTTGTGCAAGCAGGAGAAAGGCCCTGGAGGTCGAAAGAGTAGGCAGCTCTGATAATTTAGAAGGAAATTGTGTCTCAGGTATTGACTAAGGAATGAAAGGAAGCGAGGATGGCTCACAAAGAGGACTATGAATGGGGTATTCTGGGCTAAGCAGAATGGGATAAGAAAGTGACACATTTTCAGGATGCCCTAACTCAAGGGTTCTGAAAATGAAATGAAAATTTTCATTCTGCACTTGAAGCTGTTAGGCATGACCTGAGGATATTTAGGAGAAAAGAGTTGATATTTGATCCAAAAGCAATAAAGAGTTCCCATCCAGTTTTCAAAAACGACAGAAGAATCAGTGCTTGGGGACTTGGATGTGAAGAAAGAAAGGACAGGACCCAAAATAAAGACAACACTAGCCAATCCATTACTGTGGCAGAAAGCGATGTTTGAAAGCAAAGAGCGTGTTTGAAGGTCCATGCCCATTACACACACCATAAAAAAGAGAAGTAAAAATTATGCCAACTGTAGAGACATCATCTTTAAATACAAGTGCATACCATGAACTGAGCAAAGGAACTGCATGCATTTTGACAATTAAGTTTGACTTTTCTTAAATTTATTATTTATACTACTTTCACCTTTCATTGCCAAACTTCAGATCCTGTGAAATATTCAAAAAATATTAAATCCATTTAGAAAAACAAGTCTATATGGTGCTTACTCTTTTAAAGTTCCTATTATTTAAAAAAACACATTTAGCATAAATACATTACATTCTTACTCCTTAACTGAGCACCACCAAATACAATTCTGAACCATCTAAGGAGGGCTTTTCTAAATAAGAAAATATTCTCTAATTTTTCCCTATATAAAGATTAAAGTTTTGTTTTAACTAGTTGCAAAAATTAACATGAGTTATTTAACAAACACCAACTTTTAAATTTTCAGATTCCAGTATTTTGGTTGATCTTAGAAATGATAAGGATGGGTACTGTTATGCTGACATTTATAATGAAGATGAGGATGGCGTCTAACTGTAGTTGGGAACACTCTATTACTACAAAATACATGGGAGGGTAATTATTACCATTCTTCTCTTCTTTACTGGTTACTTCCTTAATTTTAAGGGGTGTGTGTGTGTGTGTATTTGCTCCTGTACCCACTGCTCTTTGGTGTGGTTTAGGAAAAAATATTTATCCTATTTAGGATAAACCCATTGAATATAGAGTTGAAAATATCAGAACTTTTATAAAATAGAGAAAATAGAATTGAAAAATTAATGGAAAAAAAAAAGTTGAAGAAAAGTGTTGGCAAAAATACCCAGGGTTAATTTCCTTCTTTATGAGAGTGAGAATTAAAAAAAAAAATCAAAACATAATGTCCGTTCCTGAAAGTTGTTTGGAATAGAGCAGAACATAATGTAGAGAAAAGCAGCCCATGACCCCATGCATAATTAGTAGGAAAGGAAGAAGTACAAGTTGAGAAGTCTTGATTTGCAGGAGCAAAAAGTCTTAAATCTTGAGAGTGAGAGCTGAAAAATAAATTATTGTCAATTAGGATGAAAATAGTTGTTTTATTTTTTCTTCTGTAAAATTTTATTTTTCATTGTTTGTTTCCACGTCAAAGAATTAAAGTTGGCATACAAAGAAGAGGAAAGAAAGAAATGCAATAGATAATATCCAATATTGCCCTCAAGAGGTCAAAGTAGATAATTTCCTAGGGGGCTACATATACTGTAGTTTCACTTAATTGTTTTCTTTTTCTCTGATAAACAGACTCAATGTTAGAATTTCGGGGAATCCAGGAGGTGGAGGAATGAGAGTAATTTACATGAAATTGAATAAAATTTGAGGTGCTCCTACATGTGCTTGGAAAGAAAGGAGTTCCCTAAAGTACTCAGAGGCATATGTAGTTTTCACTGGATTGTCATGCCACTCGTATTCATTGGTGCACTGTGTGGCAGTCAGTTTCAAAGGCACTTGGGTGCTGCATGTGAAAATGCTAAGGTGCTGCCTGCCTGGAGCTCATGTCCTATCCTAGGGAGACAGGAGACAGACCCAGGCATGGCGCAGCACAGCAAGGAGTAAATATAACAGGAAGTGCGTTGCTCAAGAGCACAGGGCAAGGTCTTCATCAGTATTCTGGGGGCCGATCACAGACCTTTCTGGCTCCCCCAGTAGCCTGGGCTGAAGAACGGAGGGCTCCTGGGAGAGGACAAGGTGCATTCGCTCTTGTGCGCTGAACAAGTCAGCTGCCTTTCCAGTGGGATGTCCTAAACAACTTGACATTTCAACACCACAGTCTTCTACAGGGGAAAGTGAACTTGAAGTTGAATCATACAAGATAACAGGCCAGAGTGGCTCATAGAAGAGAAGATAGGAGGACTGAAGTGCCAAAAGGAAGAGGAGGCTCTGCTCAGGGGGCCTGGGGAGAAGGCGAACTGGGCCGAGGCTGAAGGAAAAAGCAGCACATCTGGACCCACAGGACCAGCCTCCTGATGACCAGTGGCCAAAGGAAGCTTTGGGTGGAAGCCAAGAGTGCCAGGTTTAGAGTGGCCTTTGGGGAGCTTTGGTGTAACATGGTAAAAGGCACCAGGTAATGGCTTATGATGTGTGTGTAGCTGATTATAAGCTACAGCAAACACATGATTGCTATGTGTGTCAGTTTCCAGCAAGAATATTTGAGGTCTTCAAAAAGAGATGAAAATTTCCCTGGGGACCTAATTTCAATTTCTTTGATTAGGAGCCATTAGAAGGGAGGTTGTATTAAATTGTACTACAGATACTGAGGATTCCTGTGCAGGGGGGGGGATGTGGGGAAAGAAAAGAGAATTCCTCAACGAGCACTCATGGAAGTACATAAATATCACAGCCAGTGGACCTGTGAGTTCAGACCCACAAAGGCTCCAGGGCGGTAAGAATGTGTGCTGTCTCCCGGGTCATATTAGTCATCTTTCCCATTGCTGGAGCAAAATACCCAACAGCCACAATTTAGAGGAGAGGTTTATTTTGCTCATAGTTTTAGAGGTTTAAGTCTATTCATGGCCCGTTATCTCTAAGGAGGAAACGGCAAAGTGGAAGCGCAGGACAGAGGAAAGCTGCTCACCTTATGGTAGCCAGGAAGCAGGAGAGAAGGGAGTAGAACCTTGCAAAGACACACTCCCAGCGACACCCCTCTTTTTTGCAGGCACTGCCACCTAGCAGCACATTCAGCAATGAACTCAACAATGAATCAGTCCACTGATGAGCACAGGGCCCCACGATCCAGTCACTTTCCCAAAGCCCCACCTCTGAACACAGGAGACTTCGGGGATGTTCTAAGTCTAGACCCTAACACAGCAATGACTGGAGGACTCTTCCAAGACACGGGCACTGCCTGGGCCTGCAGCTGTCCAGGCCGCCGCCCACACACATGAGGGGACCATGTAAGCATGTAAACAGATGCTACTCTCAGCAGGGCTGGGGAAAGTTGCTAGCTGGCTGGAGGATCCTACTGCAGCTTCTTGCTAGCCAGACTGAAGTTTCAAAAGGTCTTATTTTAATATCCCAACATTAAGTGATATTAAATCTATATGACCTAATAACAGGGATGCTACCTTCAGCTAGAGCAACGCTTTCCTTCAGTCATCTGACTCTAGATATTGCAGGGAGAAACAAGTAGGCAATAAGGAAGCAGCTTGCGACACCCTTCAGATATTATTCAGTTAGAATTATCAGTTAATTCTAGAGTTAGTAATTATCTCAAGCTATAGCTAAAGAATGGATATTTTAACAAATATAACACAGTGGTTAGTCACCAGTAATATCACACATTAACTCATATGGAATGTGGCATAAATATTAGAATTCAAGAAGGAAAATGAGCATTATAATGATTGGATTTTTTTCCAATACTGGGGATAAACCCAGGGCCTTGCACACGCTAGGCAAGTGCTTTACTACTGTGCTACACCCCAGTGTTTTGTTTTATTTTGTTTTGTTTTGTTTTGTTTTTGAGACAGGGTCTCACTAAATTGCCCAGGCTGGCCTCAAACTTGGCAATCCTGCCTCAGCCTCCCAAGTGGCTGAAATTGTAAGCGGGCACCACTGCACCCAGCTAGACTTTATTTTTTAATGACCAGGATATGCTTCAGTGTCTTGTACACATTAGGGTCAGCATTATGAAGAGCAATTGTAAATTTTACAAGAGGAAATTGAAATTCATATATCTCTAAAATTGCTTTTTGGGGTCAAATAAATAAAACAATTTTTTTGTGAACAAGAGAAAATGTACATGAATACAAAAATGATGTGTTGTTAAAGCTGTCAGTCTCTTTGGTTTTCATTTAGATAAGGATTTCCTATTCTAAATTCATGATTGAAATAGCACAAAAGAATTTTAGAACTCCCCAGGCAAATTACATTTCCTCATTCAATGTATTTTCATGATGAAAGTCAGCAGTAATATTTTAAAGAAAAAGGAATAGTAGAAACCAGCAATAGGAAAGATGGGGGGAATTTGAAATATACCTAGAAAACAATAAGATTGTGAAAGCTAGGGAACACTTCATACCATAGGATTATTAGTAACCATAGTAGCTCACATTTATCAAAGAGTTGCATGGCTTTTAGTACCCAAATAAGCTTTTCCATTCAATTCCTCATGAATGTATGTTATTCATGCAATCAGTAGTTAATTTAGCAAACTCTGACTGTGTGCAAGGCTTGGTACAAGGACAGCCTTTGTCATTCTATAGCACAGTTTTTCACTGTGTACAACTGTGCCTGGTGTGATCCTCAAGACGCTAGAAGGGTCTCCAGCCCCAGGGGGCAACCAAGATGTCTCTTGATGTATATTTAAACACATGGGCAAGTGACACCAATGCCACTGGTGAGGCCCTGGCTGCAAGATGTAGAACCAGTCTCAGCCCTGGAGTAGCTCATGCTGCCCAGAGCATCGCTCCAGTACTCATGGAGTGGGGTCAAGAGAAATGCCAAAGAAATAACGGTTGCATCGGGAAGTCCTTTCATCCAAGTATCACATCAGACTGGGGAAGCGTCATCCGTGCAGCTCTGGAAAGAGGATCCAGCTCCCTGGGTGAAGTGTCTGCAGTTGCGAGTGACAATGTGACGTTGATGCTACTCTAAAGCAATGTGCTGTGCTGATGAAGTCTGGGTTATTCCATTTAACCAGAATTTACAAAATTAGAATTACTTTTGCAATTAATTTTGCAAAATTCTCAAAAGGGAAACCTGAATTACGTTCATTTTGCAACATTGAAACTAGCTATAAATCCCAGAAACTTCATAGAGATCCAAAGAAGGAGAACCATGTATCTTTCTCAGATCTACTTCTTAACACTAAGGATGATTTATGTAGTTGTTTTCCTAATCTTTGCTTAAAATGTAATAACAACAGTAAACTAATTTTGTAATTCCTGCTAGAATTCCTTCTGTTCATTTTAGTTATATACAAAACAGCCAATTAATTAGCTTTACTTGTATCCCCTTGATGTCACCATTTTGAGTATCAAATTCAAATGCATTGTTATGTCTTGTAAGTTACAATCTTAGCAGGTCCATGGTTCACAATTAAATTGCACCTGTGCCTTCTCTCTTAATAGGGTACTGTGTGTGATTTGCAAGTCTCCACTGGGGAGGTGATGGCCTCTCCAAAGCGCTCTAGCTTTCTGTGTCTCTTACTGCAGTCATCAGCCTGGCCCAGACCCATCCGTGGTGGGGGCAGATTTAGTTCAGCAGGGTGTGGGGACTGTCAAAAGCATCCAGAACAATCTTCATTAGAGCCAGAAAATGGGTCACTCTCCCCTTTCAGAGAGAAAAGAAAGCCAACATCTTATAAAAAATGGTCAAAGAAATTAAGTAGGCAGTACTAAAATTAGAAGTCGAGTAGCCTTTCAGTTTCTTGTCATCATCTTTTGTGCAAGATATGAGAACTAAGTGTCTACAAACTTTCTGCTAGATTCTGCTAGAGATAGTCTAGGCAGCAAGCAATGAAGATACCCTACCATCATCCTTATGGCTCAGTGATGGCGAACCCATGGCACATGTGCCGCAGCGGGTTGTTGTCATTGAAAGCTCTAAAAGGTTTGTCATCACTATTATAGCTAATACTAATTATGTTGTTGGAGTCCCTGCTGCAAGCACGCAATGCACCTCACCCTTGTGCCACACCTCCAGAAGGGGTTCTACCAACATATCTGTTGACAGATGAGGAAACTGAGCCCCAAGAGTTCAGGTTACTGCTCAGAATGTAACTAGAAAGTAGCGGGGATTAAGGTTTCCTATGTCTCAGTATCCTCACAAGGACCTGGGACAGCTACTACGAGATCCCGAGTTTAAATTTAAAGTAATTCATTGTCAGGATTACAAAAAAGAAATTTTTTTTCTTATAAATTTTAATAACTAAAAAGGAAAATAAAAAAATGTAAGTCGATTGAAAAACACTTCATATAAATGAAGTCATATGATATGTGGCTTGTTTAAAAAATATTTTATGTTTGAGATATGTAATGAACGCATCCTCCATGGGGACTTGGTACGTATCACATCTTAATCCTTTTTACTTCCCCTTTCTCCCTTCCTTTCCCTTCTTGTATTTTCTTATCATTTCCCGAGACAGATGCCATGAACTGTCTGCAGACAGAGGGACAGGCTTGCCTTGTCCTCCTCCTTTTCCACAAGCACTCTTCTTCCACTACACACACACACACACACACACACCTGCACACACGGACACACAAGCACACACACACGCATGCATCTCTCATACATACAAATTCGAACTATGCTCCTCTTTTAAGGGATAAGGTCTTCCGAGGTTCCAAAGCAAGGGACAATTAGAAATGCTGGCTTAGGTCATAAGGAATAAATCCTTTTCAGATTGCATCCCAACTTCTTTGAAATTCAAATAGAAAATAATCCACCTATCAGTGGGCAACAAGGAAAACCAAATTTCCAAAATCAAGGCTTCTTCTCCTTCTTTATACTATTGGATCTCTTTCTCCAGCTCCACACCCTCTCATGTGCACTGCTGAAAAGAAGTCTCTTTTATTCCTTGTACTTTTTATCAATCACCCTGACCAACTCCATCTATCATCACCTCTTCAAGTGAGCATTTCTCTTCATTATAGTTTTAGCTTATTCCTAAGGTTTCGATGTCACATTTTTTATCATTTTCCAGGATTTATTGAGTATATTGGGGTTCCTCTCTACACAGCACCACTAGATTTCATCTTAGATTAACTTTATCTTTCATATCACAGTATCCAAGAGGGAGAATATTGAATGATGTGATCTTTCCTAGGAGATTTGCCGTATCTAAATGCTTTTGAAAGAAATTCTGCCAAAAAGAATGCAATGGAGAAATTCAGGTACTCAAAGTAATAACCTCAGCACATCAAAAACTGGTTCCATCTTCTGTTTCCACATCCCAGACTGGAGGCTGGCAATCATGGTCTGTAAGAGTGAATGATGTGGTGTTTGAAAAGGGAAAAATATGTCAGAGGAAATTGAAGGGAAACAATGTGGCTAGTCATAAAATTATCCAGGGAAGAGTCCTGAACAAGAATCATAAGGAAGGGGTGAATCCAAAGCTGAGCTTCTCAACACTTGCTACTCCTCTGTGTTATTCAGGGATGGCAAGACAGCACTGCCAGTTGCAGCCTCCATATAGGCACAGCAATTCTCAGAGTAGCACAGCTGAGCAGGCCGCAGGTGTCCAAATCTCAGTTGCAAATGTGCACCGCAGGATGGAGATGCAGAGATCCAGCCCCAGCCCCAGCCTCTCCTCAGAAATGCTGACCCAGCAAGCCGTGAGGTTCCTCCACAGCAGGGAGCTGGAGCAGGGGAGGCTGTGCTCTGAAGGGTCACTTCCCTGGTCTCTAAGAATGGCGTCTGGAGGGCTAGAGACACCCTACAATGGGAGCAAGGCAAGCCAGCTTGATGGGCACACCAAAGATAAAGGTAATAATGCATTTGTCTTTAAATTTTATCCTCCGAATGGGAATGCATTTCTGGTCAAGAAATTGATAACTGATGAAGCCCAGGAAAATTAACATTAAAAAAGTGGATCTTCTGCAAATGGGAAGAAGATCTAGAGAGGGAGGGAGGTGGAGAGAAGCAAGAGGAAGGGGCAAAGAAAAGAATGAAGATGTGTTAGGTTCAGGCACCAACTCCCCAAGATGAATACCCTCATTATGTACTGCAAACGTGTTCTAATAAAAAAAAAATCATAACATATGTTATGAAATAACCTCTTATTTTGATATAAAAATATGATAAGGGTGCATCTCATATCAATCAATATAAACATACAAAGGCCATACAAATCTGCACTATAAAATATTACCTTTAACTTACGCAGATAATCCTCTACTGACAGATGTGGAAATGCTTTTAATGTTTGGAGTATAAAAGAATAATTATTTTTGATTATACATCTCTGTACCCTTGTTTTCATCCTCCCAAAGGTAACAATCTGTACTCAAAAGTTGTGCCAAATTTAAATTTCCACCATTAATGGATGAAAATTCTCACCTTCAACAAGCATGTGGCTTTTCTACTACACAAAGTTTGTGCTACACAACTGGGGACATTACAAATAGAGTATATGCATTTACATCCAAACTTGTCCAAATTCACATTTCCAGAAAAGATGAGCCAGCTGATTGGAAATGGGCTTGTGGCGTTAAATAAGGAGATCAGAGCAGAGGGCGCAGGCTCTGGTGCTAGGTCCAGTGTTAACTGTGAGAAGCCAGGATAATTAATGCCTTTTGTCAAAGAGAAACATATTTGAAAGAAGAGAATCACTAGCAGCAAGTTTCTGTCTTACAAAAAATCCACATCGCCAAATTTCTTCTATTTTAACAAAATGTCAATATTTCCCCCATTTTAAGAGCGGAAGAAAAACTCATAGAAAAATTTAGAATGGGAAGATCACCTGAAGAGCAGGAAAATAAGAAAAGGGCACCATAACAGAAGGTAGACGAGATGATTTTTAAAACGGAATTAAAATACCGGGTAATAATAATTAGCACTCGAATCTTCCTGTGTCCTAGAGCCTCAAAACACTCTGCAGTAAGATCTTTTGAATTTTAGAGTATCCTTGGTACAGAGGGCCTGATTCAGGAGGGAAGCACGGATACAAAGGAAGGAAGATGGTGGCTTAAAAGTTTACTTGACCTGGATGGTTTCAGGAGCTTAGAACCTTGGGTTCAGAAAGGAAATGTTGCTCCTTGTGAAATTACTGTATACACACTGTTTACACATTCTCCATTTCAGATGATTTCCAGAGCCAGAGTTCAGCAGCTGCAAGCTTCAAAGCTGTGAATTTAAACATCTCAGTGTAACAGCTGAGGAACTTGATCTCAGAAAGAAAAATAAATCCCAGGAAGCAGAGAGCCTCCGAGTTTCACAGGTTCACTCCCAGGTCTGACCGCTGTTCGCACAGGGCTTTGGAAGAACAGGCCTGTGGAAGATTCGGCAACTCCTGAACTTTTCAAGAAGCAATGGGAAGCCCCTTTTCAGAAAACACACTCTAAATTAACTGGAAGTAAACTAATTTTTGTGTGTACAGTGCTGTAAATATCACTGCATTGATGCAAACACCGTCTTTACACTACAATCCCATCACCCCAAAAAACCTCCTTATATCATTCCTTTAAAATCATGTCATCTCCTCACTCCTACCGACTGGTAGCCATTACTCTGTGCCGTTTCTGCAGCTCAGTCTTTTCCAGAATGCTCTATGAGCAGAATCACATAAGTGTGATGTTTTGAGAATGACTTCTCTCTCTCAATATGTCTCTTACATTGGTGATTCTATACTGGGGCACTCACACATAGAGCACATGCATTTACATACAAACTTATGCAAATACACATGCTTATGTTTCTCTGGCTAAATACCTAGCAGTGGAACAGATGATAAAATATACAATTAATTTTAATTTTATAAGAATTTGTCAAACTCTTTTCCAGTATCACCCTACTGTTTGGTGTTATTTTTGGATGTTTTTTTTTTGTTGTTGTTATTTTGCCTTAGAGATTGCTCTACATATTTATCAGTATATGGTGGGTGTTTGTATTCAATTTTATATTGTACACATTTAATACATATTTAATATACATTTAATTTTACTAATTCTAATGAGTTGTGGTACCTTACTCTGATTAAATTTGCATTTCTGTAATAGCTAATGATCATCTCATGTGCTTACTTATTATCCATACATCCTCTTGGATCGATGTCTATCTCTTCATGTTTTCTTCCTATTTTAAAATTAAGTTGTTTGTTTTTCTTATTCTGCTGAGTTATAAGCTGTCTTTAATATTCTGGATACATCGGATAATTTGCAAATAATCCCTCTCCGGTTATGGTTTGTGGTTTTGTATTTGAACTGTCTTTCACAGAGCAAAAGTTTTAAATTTCATTTCTCTCTGTTATTTATCTATCATCTATCTGTCTATCTATCTATCCTCTATCTCTCTCTCTTTCTATTTTTGTGGTGCTGAGAACCAAATACAAGACTTTGTGCATGCTAGACAAGTGCTATAGCCCAGGCTCCATTGCCAGCTCTATTTTCTTTTCTGTTGTCTTGATTTTCCTGTAACTTATGTTGTAAGAGCTATGTATCCTCCATCTCTGCTTTATCAGGAGCACCCATGTGTTCACACAAACTGAAGTATGATCTTAGGATAACTCAGTCTTCCAGCTCTACCGGAAACTGTTTGTGTGCTCTTGTCCTCTGCGGGAATTCATGGATGGAAAGCATCCAGGAAGCGCTGATGGACCTCCCCCTCCCCCTCCTGCACTTTCTCTCAATTCTGTGCCTTGATTGTTCTCTGCTATCTAGTTGTCCTCCAGCGGAGAGGTCAGGGTGCGCTATCCAAGGTGCTTATCCGTGTGGATAATTTAAGGTGAATTGTTCATCACATGAATTGTTTTCAAAGGTAATGTAGTTAAGCCTGACAATGTTTAAAGACTGAATTGCATTCCAATCACAAGTAAGATTATTATAGTTGGATAAATAAGTGAAAATTATTGTTTAGCAAGGGGACCTTAAAAGAGTGGTAGGAATCACTGTGTTACAATAGAATCGATACGATTTAAAGGTCAAAATAACAGAATATAATCTGAAATTGCAGGTCTAGAATTAGCCATGTGTAAAAATGCTTCGGTGTTCAAACATCATTGAATTTAAGACATTCAAAATTAGGGAGAAACTACCTGATTTCTAAAGATCCTCCATGATGAAGAAACATCTGCTGAATACACTCAGCAAAAAGCGAGCCATGAAAACACTTTCAGATCTGAGGCAGCTTAGACAGTGTTTGTCTCCTACACAACGGGATGAGGTTAAACTGAGAACAAGCGTGGTTTAACCTCGTTGTTACCCAGTTGACCTTGTGCTGAAGATCCAATGAGACTCTGGAGCAAGAGTACTAAAACTCAGGCAGGATGACTCATATAAGCCACAATATTTGCAATGTATCCTTTGGGGTTTTCTAATTAACCCCAGTGAAATTTTCAACATGATTTTCTTACTGCCTTCAGTGGTAAAGGAATAAAAGCAAAACATGTCAGGTGGGACTGTGATTCGCTGGTCTTCACTTGAGGAATTGGAGATGGTGACCCATGGGCGCTGAGGTCCCTGTGCTAGGGAGAAGGAGGGTGGTTTTGTGCAGATCCATCCCCCGCTTTAGCTTGGCTCCTGTGTGATAGATTGTGAACATCTGCAGAAGGCTTCAGAGGAAATCTCTGGGAAAGGCATAGAGGAAATTCCATGGTCCAAAGGAAAGAAATGCGGCTCTGAAAGCTGCACAGACATGCTCAATTTTGGAAGTTTAAATGGTTAATTTTCAGTTACGACGAATTTAAATCCTTTATATGCATGATGCTTCCCCCCCACACACAAGTTTTCATTGCTGGTAATTAAATAAAGAATTTTAGCTTCACTTTGAAAAACTTCAGGCAGTTTAAGCCTCCCTTAACTTCTAGTCTTTAAAGAAAAATAAGATTTCTTGTGTTTCAAAAGCAGGTAGTTTAGTATGAAGAAATGTGAACATAACTGATACATTAAAATGAATGTGGTCATTACTAATGTAATTGAAAGAATGACTTTATTAAATTAAAATGTACATAAACATAAATATGCTTAAATTACTAGCACATTATTTAATAAAGATAACTCAAAATAGTCTATGCAACTAATTTAAACAATAATAAAACAATTTATATGTTGGTAATAGCAATTTTAAAAGAACATATTTTACTGATTAGACAAAATGTTTTCATAATGCCAATTTGCTTATGCATGTAATAAATAGAAACTTTATCTCACAGGAAAATAACTTAAAACCATATACCCTGGTTTAAAAACATATAAACACATTCTAACTGTGTGACATTAGTTACTGATACTCTTTAGTGGCATTGCATGCTTTTGAATGAAAACCTGTCCAATGACAGAGGCATTCATTGAACCTCATTTCTTTTTCATCTTTGGAAATGATTTGGGTCAGCCAGGTTCCTAAGTCCTCCCCACACACCCTCCAGGTTGACCTCCCAGGTTCCAGGACATTGAGGGAGCTCATCCTGCCTCCAGGTATAGTAGCTACGGTGCAGGGAAACTTGATTCCTAGCAGACAGTGTAGGAGGCCCCAGGTAGCACCCCAGTAATGAGAGGAGGCTGGTGTGAGTCAGTGCTGGCCAGGCTGATGCCAGATGCCATTGAAATCAGAAGGGGAGTCGGTCCCAATGCTGCTGATCACACAGAGAGGACTCATTCGATGTACGATGAAGGACCCAGTGTCTATTGCTGGCATTAAACCACTGTTGTGTATTGTTCAAAATTTGAGGATACAACTACATAAGTAACTGAAGAAATCAAAGCATGACTGAATATTTTCATGACTAAAAGAGGGCACAACACTTTGTGGCATGAGTTTCTATAACAAAGCCATGTGGTGTTGGCCCCTGGCATCTTCCTTCTAGCTTACCCTGCCTATTTTCCCATGGAAGTGCAGATTCTACACCATTTACCCACAGATTGTCCAGTGGGTCCTTTCTTCTGTAGCATTCTGACCAGACTGGAGCCCTGCCCATTCATTTGCATTGTGTTTCACTTGCTCAACCCACCAGAGAGGGAGAAGGCAAATGTCTCCTCAGTGCTTGGTACATGGATAGCAGATCCTCAGTATGCGAAGGAATGAGTGAACAATTGATGACTGCATGGATGAACAGTCTTTAAAGAGCAGGAGAATGGGACCACCGCGTGACATTAACAAGCTCTGAGAAATCACTTAACCCTTCTAGGCCTTCGGGTAAAAGAGATGGTTAGGAACTGGATAGACGGTCCAGAAATGGAGCATCCCTGACAGGGCCCTAAAGCATGTGGAAACAGAGTGGCGACAGTGAGTGAGGTCTGTGCATGTAACAGCAGATGACCGGCTGAGCCTAGACGCTCCCCACAGCCCCAAACCTTCATGCTGCATGAGTGGAGCGCGTTAGTCCAATGGTGGAGGGCAGACTCTAGGGCGAAATCCACGCGAAGCTCCTAGCCGGCTCTCCCGGGACGCCCGCCCAGCAGCAGCCGAACACTTCCCAGTTTGGTCAGCGCCGCGATGCACGTGCAGTGGTCACGTTATAGACAGCTGAGTAAGGTAGAAATTAATAGACACCCAGAGAGGGCTCAGGCCCTCAGAGGAGGGCGTGCAGAAGATGAGAGCCATCAACACTGTGGCTGGAGGCAGGTTTGAAGAGAGCTGGGACTCGCGGTGGAGACGATGGAGACGAGATAATCAGGGCTGTGAGCCACCCAAGAGATATACAGCAGCTTGAGATTACACTGCAATTAGCACCACCTGGCCGGCGAGATAGGCCATCGAAGGCCGGGTGGGTGACCAGAAGCCTCTCACCCAGACCCCATCTCTCTCAGGAACGCTTCTGTTCTTTCTATGTTAGATGTTACAGATAAGCTAATGTCGCTGCTCACCATGTTCGCTTGGTGCGTGCCTCGCTTCCCTACTGGATCAGTACTGGCTAAGCAGCTACACTTGTAGCCCTACAGGTTGATCATACTTTGACCCATCGCTACCCAGGTTGTGATTTTACTGGATAAAGCACCCTTGAAGAAGAGCCCTGGCAGCAAACCCCCCGGAGGACCCCTTCTGTCTCTCAGGAGCTTCTCTCAATAAACCTTTCCTGCTCTTCACCTCCTTTGCCTTGCATCTGCTCTTCACCATCAGGAAACACCAACTGCACACCTGATACCTAAGCGGCGTCACCTCCCCATGAGGGCTGGAAAGGAGTGGAGAATCCGAGGCCTCTTGGCACCCCCTTCAGAGCCGAAATCAAGATCTGATCACCTTATAAGGGACAAACAGTGCAGGCAGGCAGGTGGCTCAGCACATTCCAAGGGAGACAGAAGGCCGGACCCACCTGACAGAGGTCCCTTGCCATATGGGAATCCGTGGAGACCGTGAGGTTTGGGGTGGCATCACATACAGGGCCTAACCCAAATGCAGACTGCACCCAACCTGCCATCCTCGTCTCCCAGGAGCCCAGGTTCCACGGCACGAACACCAGGTCCCACAGCCCTCGCCCACCCAGCCGTGGAGGGCTGCAGTCTATTCCTGGCCTCTCAAAGCCTGGCTCAGGGCCTCTGCTGCAAGGCTGGCACATCCTCATGTCTGCATCTCGGGCACCTGTCCAACAAGGTCCCACAGCCCACCAAAGTACAAACTTCTGCCCCAGCAAGACCTTCTCCTTTCTTCACGGCATCTATCCCAGTGATAACTCTGCACATTTAGTTTCCTATCTGCTTCTGATTTCTCACATTGGCATTAAACCAGGGACTTGATCAGCACTATACCCACAGCCATGCAGACCATGATACACAGAAAGTGCTCGGCAAAAATTGGTAAGTGAATGAGATATAACCGTAGAGAGCACAGCATAATACAAGAAATGTATTTTAACATTTCTAAGGCTGAAATACGATGTGGGGCTTTGATACACAAGCTGTGACAGTTTCTCTGTACTCCAGGTGTATGCACGCGTAAGTGCACTCATTCCGCATTAAGTGCCATCGCCCAAGCAACCCAGTAGATATTCCATGATAAACAGGAGGCAAAGCAGCCCTGCAGATCACTAAATCTATGGAGAAAACATGATATCCATTCCGCAATAATTGCAGAAACTGGAGTCTGTCCAGACAATGGGGTTAATGGTCTCTGAAAGGGAGATGACAATACAGAGAGAAAAACAAGCAGCTAAGTAGCAGATGAACTGTGAACTATTTTCACCATGCTCTCAATACAATTTCAGAAATAATAGGGAGATATGAATAATTGCCAGAAATGTGCAAATAATACTGCCATTTGTTATTGTGGTTTTCACTGAGAAATTTTAGTTGTGCAAAAACTCTGAGTGAAACTCTGTCTTCTGTGCTCCAGTACATGTAACTCTCCACGAACATTCTTACACGTTTATCTGCATCGGAGACACTTTCTTCAGATGCATTCCTGCAGGAGGAATTATTGAATCGAAGAGGTTGGGCTGCTAAGAGATATTTTTATGTGCCCTTCAAAGAGGCAAAAGTCTGAACACTCAATATTCTCTCATCAATTTTCCACATGTACTCGATTTAATGTCACAAAATTGTATTTTTGGTTAAATTTATACTGAACGTGTGTATTATTCCCTTTTATGAGCTGTCAGTTCATTTTTCCCATTTTTTCTCTCAATACACTAATTGTTTGCCTGAATATTGCAAATTCATGCTGCAAATAACTTTCCAAAAAATTGGAAAGCTTCTAATTGCTTTTGTGATATATGTTGCATGGACCTCACTCTTCTGGACTTTTTTCATTTCTTTCACAAAGTTCTCTGACATCTGAGTGTTTGTTTTCTAGGTGATTAGGGCATCATTTTTCACAATTCAATTTATAATAAAGCTGATTTAGTGCACTTATTTAACTGAATTTTTTTCTTTCAAATGGTTACCCAAGAAGTGCTTATTGAAGAATGCTTTATTGTTTAACTGACCTCCAAGCTGCTGTATCCTGGAGAAAACCCTCCGCAGTGTCAGGGCCTGGTTAAGGTTGATAGTCAACCAAGAGCAAAACACAAGAGAATCAGGAGGAAATGAACAGAAGTGGACTCTGAGAAGCTGGAAGCTCTGCAGGTCGAGGTGTCGAAGTAAAAGCACACCTCTTCCTTTCAGATCCTGTCAGCCGCCCCAGCACTAGGCATGTTCTTATTCAAGGATAATTCTTGAAAGGATCCATTAAGAATTTTAAAGGACTTTTGTTTCCTGGCTGAGGAGTCTATTTTGTTCTTTTCTTGATAAATGAACTAAAATCATTGCCATTATTTTCTCAAGATTAAAAGCACTTTTTCAAAAAGTTCTCATTCTAGTGGGATGTCCTCCATCAGTGGTGATAAACATGAAAATTAACTTACTAAAGTTTGAAAGTCTGGTTTATGCAAAACATCAGGCTTCTAGTATAGTGTAGTCCAAATTGATACCTCATAAACAACCAGAAAATTAATCAAAATGGAGTACATGAAGTAATTATATACCCACATCTTTTGACATGAGCTATTTAAAATGTTCGATTATTTCTCATAGATCTCATTCCAACTTTGATTTTCTATTTCATATGTCTGGTCCCTGCAGCTGACTAGCCTTGGATATTAATGAAATTCTCAAGAACTTCAATTTGTAGAAAATATATGTGTCCCTGAAACGTTAGCAATTTAGAAATTAATTTAGAAATATAATCATATTTTTATGCCAGTTTCTAACATATAGTTGCTATTATACTAACCAAAGACAAAATGTTGGCCTCTAGCAGACTTCAAAAATCACATTACAGATAGCAGCAGAACTAGTAAGAAAACTACATAAAAATAATTCTCACTGTTATTAAAATTAAATGAAAACAAATTACATATAAATGCTAAGCTGGAACTTTAAAATCTTTTTTTGTTTTTTTGTTTGTTTTTTGAGAAGGGCCTCTCTATTTATTCTAGGCTTGCCTTGAACCCATTATGTAGCCCAGGTTGGCCTGGAACTCACAGTGATCCTCCTGCCTCAGCCTCCCAAGTGCTGAGATTATAGGTGAATGTCACTACACCTTTGAAACTTTAAATCTCATCCCCATCAGGAATCTGGTCTAAGTGTTGACTGTGACAATTCAAACACCAGCTGTGACCAGTGTGGGACACCCATGTCTGCACTTGGATGAGCCACTAAACTGAACATTCTCTTCTGCATGGAAAGATCGCTATCACGTTGAGTGTGCGTAAAACACAGAGTACTGGTGTGAAGAACTTTTTCTTCTGACTCAAACAATGACAAGCCAGAATGTCTGCCGGCTTACATTAGCTCCATCACTGCCCATAAGCATCAGAGGAGCCATTTTTATAGGAGTGCTTTGGGGCTTACAAGGGGTAGCTGAAATACAAGCTACAAGGGGTAGGTGAATGTTTAAATTAAAAAAAAAAGATACAGTAAAAGACACATTGCCATGGATTCACTTCACAATGAGCACACTTATCCCATCATTCTTGCCAGTTTCTAAAGCAGTTCTAGAAGTCCTCCTTCCTGAGTGTCCTTATGAGATATGATCAAAAATACGGTGAATGCCTCTGCTGAGTACCCCCCCATTAAAGGCAGCCTCCAAAAAGCGTTACAGTGCATCCCCACCCACCTTATTCACCAGATCTAGCATCATGGAACTCCTGGTTCTTGCCCAAAGTCAAAACGACAGTGAAAGACAAAGGCTTTGAATCATTTCAGGACATTGAGGCAGCCAGGACAACGCAACTACAGACACTCACGGAAAAGGCTTCCTGAACTGCTGCTGATGTGGGATAAGTGTGTTGGAAAGGAGGGGAGTATTTTGAGGGGGATTCATGGAAATGTGTCCTTGACTGTAATACATTTTAAAAGTTTAATATTCATTCTATTTCTCAGTCACACTTCATAATTTTGTTACTTTGATTTGAACCCTAACTGGAATACATATTCTCCTATATTTGCAATTTGTTTTAAAACCGAGATGTGATATTTGATGATTCTTACTTTAGTCCAACTCGCTTGGTGACTGGACTATATTTGTCATCATTCCACTTGAGGATCTTTGTGGAGCTCATCGTCTCTGATCCTTTGATCCCTACAGTACTGCGGAACTGAGTTTCACGTCGCCATCTCAACGATAGCTTTAGAAACTCACACTAAAGGTGGTAGGATTGACATCCTCTGTGGGAATCTCAGACTCTGGAGCCACCAGAGATGTGCCCAGTTAGTGACAGGGGAGGAAGCCAGCGTCCGCAGACCATGAGGATTATGGTGGACAGAAGGCTGTCTCCTGCCAGGTGCATACCAGTGGTGGTGCAAAAAGAACAAAAAAAGGGGCCAAACTTTGGAGTTTCCGGAGTCTCCAAGAATCTCAATTTACATGTGGAATTTTCTGATTATTTTAAAGAAATTCAGGCCTACTATAATGTGCCTAATGTGCATAATTCATTCATTTTCTACATTTGGCTCATTCTTATGTTCCAATGAAGCTATTAATAAATGTAGTTTCTATTGGCTTGATCTATTTTATTTATTTTGGAGACGTCTTTCCACTTTTCCAATGACACCATCTCTGTGAGTGTTTCATGAATCACGAAACCGCGGTAATTCTTGAGCTACTCTCCTTTGCATACCCATGTGCACATCTTAGATGAGTTTGAGGAGAAATTTTCATATGTAGAGCAACCAATCTTCATAGTCCTGAGAGGTAGAAAATGTTAATTTTTCTCACGTTAAAGATGAAATCTTGGGCCAGTGAGATAGCTCAGTGGCATAAGTGCCTGCCTGGCAAGCATGAGGTCCTGACTTTGACCCCCGGTACCCACATTAAAAAAAAAAAAAAAAAAAAAAAAAGATGAAATCTTGGTTCCGAGATTCTGATGGAACTGGGGTTAAATTACTTTCTGAACTAACTTTGTGAAATGCTTATCTGGACTTCTAATCCTGTGACCTCAAATGGAGATCTTGTTTCTTTGCGGAATATGTATTTTAAGACTGAGTCATTTGAGTCAGGTCTCAGCTGAAATCCTGAGCTCACCTGAGAAATTGGGAAATTTTTCTTTAATTTCTTATTTTCAATTTTTTATGCCGCTATTTTTGATCCATTCATTTGTAGATGGACTCATGTGACTCCATACATTGGCTATTGGAAATAGCGCTGCATGAATATGGGAAATTTTGCCGATAGGTTTACTGATCAGTAAGATGACGATCATACCTATTCTGCATGCTTATTGTAATAATTATAACAGATCACATTCATAAAAATTCCAGCGTAGCACTTGGAATATGGCAAATTGTCACTATAGGTTAGTTTTGATAATAATAAAAATCGCATGAAATCTACCTATTATTATTATCACCCGTTTATTCATTTTGCACTCAAACATGTATTAAGCATTAATCTGCCTCAGGAAATTTTGCTAAACCCTAGGTTAGTGAAGGAGTCAAGTGTGAAATGATTGTTTTTAATTTATCACTAGTATTTGGGTGTTTGACTTTCCCCCATGGGAGTAGGATTTTATGTGAAAGTTTCGTTTCTCAAAATGTAGCTCCAGTGCACTGAAAAGGACCATGATTCCAAGTCCTCCCACTTCTGCAAAGCTGAAAAGATCTAATGTAAAAGAAGTTGTCTGATGAACTCAGATAGAGTGCCTCTGAGTTCTTATTTCAGTATTTTATTAACATGCTTCTATTACATAAAAAGCACTTGAAATTCAGACTCCACTGTCATGAGCATAGATAGATTTTAATATATATGTATATTCAAAAAATATATGTATATATATTCATATTCACCAGGTGGTGAAAAATAAAGACTTTCTAGAAAAGCAATCAATTTGCTTTGAAAATGCAATTGAGTGATAGCTCCAGTGTCAAATACTACAGTCACTACTGGTCCTGGTGTTGCTTGAATTTTCCTGTTACATTCATTAGGAATCAAAATTATTTAGTCTTCTTTCACACCCTAGATATTTTATACAAACTAAAGTCATCTAATTTCTAAACTCCTGGCAATCTAGCAACTGATAGCATCAGGAGATACATGACTTACTCAGTGACATATAGATAAATAGTCAAAATACATTCCCAGATAGGTTTAAACAATAAACATTCAAAAATATTCAAGTTCCACCCTATGAATTAATCTAAATGATAAGAGATTCTGATCAAGAATCCATGAAAGCCCACGGCATTCTTTTATAAAGACAGTTCCAATAACACTCCATTAGGATTCCCCCCTGTTAAATTAACTTTGGAGATTCCTAATGGATTTCTAAATTAGACTTGTTATTAACAACAATATTAAATGAACTAAAAACAGTACTGACAGCCGCTTGTAATAAACAAAAAATGAAAAGCAAGATTTGTGCTCCTTATTTTTCCCTACCCAGCTTTTAATAACCTTACAAATGTATTGCAATTAATTATTCAGCTGTCGAAGAGTAAAAAGTGAAGATCATTGCCTGTCTGTGTGAAGAAGGTGCTGGTGTCGCTTTGAGGATGAAGCTTGGGGCTGGAGTCACTGTCCCTGTTTGGCTGCCCAGGAAGCTGCCCTGCTTGCATGGCACATCCTCTTAAAGCAGTTGTTGCTTAGGGACATTAATTTAGCATCCACATCTGCAGACGTGTGCTTTCTCTTTTGTGAAGAGAAAGCTATTTAGTCAAAAGAGGAGAATAGTTTAATTCCAAACCCAAGACTTTTGAAAGAACAATGACTTTCCTCTGAACCACAACAAAGCCCTTAAGCTTGGACACTGACCTTTACTGTATGCTGCTTTATGCATGGTACATGCACCTTATTTTAATTTTTGTGGTATTTATATATAATTTGGAATATATAAGTAGGAATGTCACAGATGAAAGACTAAGCAGAAAAGCAAAGGCGACCTTATTAAAATAAATGTTCTGACAGGGAAGTGTCTCCAAATCCCACCAACAGCCTTTGACAGTGGTTATGTGACAGTCTTCTACCATAATCACACAACGGCAAATCAAGACAGGAAAATGGTCAGAGTTTTCCCAGGAAAAGGCAAAACAGCTCTCTCCTGAACTCCTGGAGGGATCTCTATTCCTCATTGATGCCTGCTTTGTTTAGTGAGGTTAAGTGTAGGCCAAAGAATTGCATAGCCATCTGCAGAGTTCTGGAGACTTCAGGAAGAAATCAGAAGGTTCCTGTGATAGGTATGCATGAGAACATCCCAGAAAGTGGCTACAAATACATTTCTTTACATAACGTTTCTCTCCCTAGTGTAGAGACATATGTGCATAAAAAGCTAACCAAGACTACTACTACTAGGATAATAATAACAAAGCAGAGCTTGAAAGACTTTGTGACATGAAGTTCAGGTCCTCGGGGGAATAGGCAGCTTAAATCAGCATGAACTCAGCTTTTCCTCTCAGAAGAATGAAGAAACCATAACTGCCATCTTTTCTACCTTAATATATGGAATTTTGCTACCATAGAAATGAACTAAGAACCCTACTGTAGAAACAACTGAAAGCCTAATTTTTGTATGCATAAAGATCTCATTTGTAAAGAAAATATTATGTATTGATTTATTAGTTCTACTAAGCACAACTGGAAATATTTACAGTTATCCCCGTGCACGTAGCTGGAGATATCTCGGGTCCAAGCAACTTCATTCGTTCATTCAACCAGCAGGTACCATGGCAATGATTCAGGCACAGGCCTGTTCTGCAGTCCTGTGCGGGTCAGCTCAGGCAGGACCTGATGATGCCCTGCAGAAGCACAGGTGCTTTCCTACAAGCCCATGAGGGCGGGCTGGCTATGCAGGGTCAGCTTCCGGAGGGTGCCAGAGGTGCTCTGCTTCGAAAGATGAGCAAGGGTGAGCTGGGATGGAAAGAGAGGGCACAGGGAATTCCTGGTGAGAGGCACCAGGAAGCCAGGATCTGAGGTCTGCCCTGGAGAGCCTGTGGTACAGAGGGCATCACACCAAGCTGACTATGAGCCATAATTAAATGGAGTACCAGGAGCTAGAGAAACTGGAGATTAACACTGGAGCTCTGGAGTTGGGCATGAAGTTTGAGTTCTGGATCATTCCAGCCTCGAGCATCCGGGAAGCCTTCGGAGCCTCACAGCATAAGGGCTGAATAATAAGCACACCAGAGCCAAGGAAGCAGCCTGCACAGAAAGTGGAGAATAACCATCAGCCAGCCCCAAGCTGCAGAGGCAGGAGTGTGGTGGAAGCCAGCCCAGTTTGGAGGAGGAGGGGGGCATTTCTCAGTAGAGGTCGTACGAGAGAGACCCAAGAAATGGACAAAGACACCTGCAGAAAACGCAGTGAAAGGAAGAAGAGGACAAGGAGGGGTTGCCTGAGGAAGGAAGGACAGTTTCCTCTTGGACAGAAAAAGCCTGCTGTTGGGATCCCATGTTACAGGCAAGAGTTAAGTGCTGAGGTTAAAACTGGCTTGAATCAACCCAATAAATAATTGTGTAAAGGGTCTGGTTAGACCGTTCTGCAAGGAATCGATACAAATGTCTGATACATTCATGAAAATATTCTCAATATTATTAGTCATCATGGGAATGCAAATAAAAACCACCCTCGGACACCACACTCATTAGGATGGCTCAAATCGACAAGCAGATAACAGTCTGTGGGTGTAGCTTGGTGGGAGAGGGCTTATCATGTGCAAGGCCCTGTGTTGAATCCCAGCACTGGGAAAAAAAAAAAAGTCAAATAATAGCGATAAATGTTAATCATGTGGAGAAACTGGAACACTCATTCACGTGGGTAGAAATATAAAATGGCACAGTCAGATTAGAAAGCGCTTCAGTACATTTGAAATGTTTAAACCTAGAGTTGCCATACCATCCCGTGATCCTGCTTCTATGTATATACTACTCTGAGGAACATAAAGCAGGTGTGAAAATAAAAACTTGTACACAAATGTTCACAGTGGCATAATTCATAAAAGCCAAATGGCAGGAGCAACTCAAATGCCTATTAAAGGATGAATGGATAGTTTATCCATACAATGGAATGTTATTTGGCTACCATATAGATGAACCTTGGAAATATGCTGAGTGAAAGAAGCCGGACGCATCAAGCCCCGTAGCGTATGAGTCCATTTTTATGAAATGTGCAGAATGGGCGGCTCCATGGACACAGTGCAGATCGAGGGTGCACGGAGCTGGGAAGGAAGGGGACCCGAGGCGTAGAAAAGTATTAGCTAAGGGAGCAGTTTGTTTAGGCCGTGGAGAAACTGTCCTACCACCAAATGTGGCCATTGTTCCACATGTCTGTGAATATACTAAAAGCCCCTTACTTAAGTACGTCAAGGGAGTAAATGGCGTGGTCATCAACTGTATATCAGTACGTAGATGCTGAGTGAGAGTTGGTCCACATGTGTTCCAGCCACTTAAAAGATGCAGACTTCGTCCCAACACCCTCCAAAATGAGGCAGATTTCAATATCAGTAGGTGCATGATAAAATTTATCTAATTTTTTGTTTATTTGATATTTGGTTTGATCGGAAATCTGAAGCCACACATGTTCATTGGTATGCATATTAATTGAAAATGAAAGCCACCCTCAAGCTGTTCTATATACAGCAGCAGGAATAGATGCAGAGCACTCTACATGGCTTTTCAAAATGTTAAGAATAAAAGGGGAATTTTTAACTTCAAACTTTTCTTAGAAAATCTGCTAGCTAATGTAAGTTTGGTCTGTTAAGATGGCGCTCCCACTTACAGGAAGCTATGGCATTTGGACTCTTCATATTACTTGATAACTTTATAAACCCTCATTGTCCCTTCATCATTAATAACTTCTTTTTATTCACAACTCCAGTCATTGCAGTGCTTCCTGTTACCTTGGCAAACAGTATTGTTCAGTTCTTCATATTCCTTCTCTATAGAGCCATAGTGCACTCAAATATAGACCTTAGCTGAAAACACCCTATTTGCATTCTGAACGACAATAAAAGACTATTTAACAGACACACTGACTATTCATTTAAAAACCAAACCACTGTGTTTTGAGCAAATGAAATGCATGCCGAAAACAAATGTGACTCTCTCATGCCTGCAGGATCCACATGTAGAAGGGATATCACTAAACTTGTGTTCTTTGAGGTACTCAGCATATTTCGCCTTTCCTCAGAGGTAACTTTTTAAATTTCTTAAACTCAGAATATACATATATGACATCTATATTTATGACATATATATATATATGACAAGCTTTAGATTTTTCTACCTAAATAGCTATTCAGAGGCGGAGAAAAATCTAGAAATGAAATACTGTCAATTTAGTATCAAAATATCTATGTGGATAAATATTTTTATTATTATTGTATACAATTTCTTTTTTCAAAATCTAACAGTGGGGTGAGATAGCATTTCTGGTCAGTGAAAAATAACCTAAAAGTTGGAATATAAAAAAACGTATTTTGATTCTCAAATGTATCAGAATGTATCATGCTGCCTGAATTAATGAGAGGACTGAAGTGTACAAACAAGATAATAGCGTGCTATATGCAGGGCAGTCAAAAGGCTGAAGAATTATTCTAAACAAACTACCTAATTCCCTGGCATAAAGGAGGTGGGCTGACACATGTTTTTAGCTAAGTGGCTTCAAAATATTCAAATATACCCTCTAGGACATCCAAAGAGAATACAGCGTTTCCCCTTCACCAGATCACTTAGAGAAGACTGGCATCTGGGATATTTAATGTGCTCTTGATTCCCAGTTCAGAGAGCACTGTCTTTCAAATGAGTCCCACCATAAATGAGTCATAGATGCGTTAACTATCTGAAATGAAGAAAAACAGCAATTTTGCTCAAACTTTTCCAGTGGAATAAACAAAATTATATCTCCGAGGCAAAATAGAAGCATGAACAATTTGCAGCATCAGAATCCCAGTTTCTCCTCAGTCATTTTTGCTGCTAAACTTAGATCAGCCCGGAATCTAACAGTGTGCACTTTGGTCTAAGCGGCCGGAATGCCAGCACGGATACCAGACGGCAGTGACCCCTCACATGACCGCCTCTCTAGAGCAGCTTTTCACTTTTGTCTCAGATCCAAGGGGGAAACCATGACTGACATCAACCGCTTCTGTGTGGCAGGAGTTTGCCCCCTGCCTCAAAGGAGAAAAGGCTGTGGAACATTCTGCACCAGAGTTTAGAAGTAGAAATGAGATTCACTCATAAAAGGTTGTGGACATCAGTCCTGCACCAGTCACCCTCGAGGCAGCGCAGTGCAGAGCGAATCAACCACAGGAGGCCGCCTGGGAGCAGCAAAGGGTCTCACAAATCACATGCAAGGACAAACTGTGTGTCCAGCTCCCTGAAGGAAAAGGCAGGCTGCTCTCTTGGGTTCAGCAACATCCTCTCTAAAGAGCATGTGGAGTCTTAGGACCTGTGCCTATGCAGGGGCCCTATCTGGAACAGGACTTTGCAGATGTAATCCAGGTAGGGGGGCCCTCCTCTAATATGATGGGGACCCTTCCAGGAGAAGGAGGAGAGGCACAAGGAATCACAGAGGAAGTAAATGGGGAGACCAGGGAGACAAGGGACTTGTTTTCCCATCCAGCCTTCAAGGAGATCACAGCTGTAACCACACCGAGATCTTGGATTTCCAGCCTTCAAAAGTAGGAGCCAATTAATGTCTGGTTTTTGTTTGTTTGTTTGGTGTACTGGGGATTGAGACCAGGGCTTTCATAATGAGCTACCTCCCCAACCTTTTCTCTTTTATTTTGTTTTGAGACAGGGTCTCACCAAGTCACTAAGTTGCCCAGGCTGTGCTCAAACTTGCCATCCTCCTGCCTTATTGTCCAGGAGTGCTGGGGTTACGGTGTGCAACACCATGTCTGGCTGTCCAGTTTATTAGCATAGCCTCGGGGAGGCCTAGGCAGGCAAGGATGCCCAAGCTCAGTCTTCAGGGGCTCAGGAAAATCTTCCCTGAAGAAAGAGAGCTGGGGACTGAGGTCTGAGGGACCCAGGGTCCCCACAGGTCACAGCGGAGGTCAGGACCTTCCCAGGCAGGGAGCAGTATTCTCAGAAGGGATGTCCCATCCTGAGAGAGGAGGTGGGTGTGAAGGTTGCTAAGACACACAGGCAATGTGGGATTCTGCAGGTACCATAGGAGGCCAGGTGCTGTCACAGAGGGTTCATGCAGGGCTGGGCTCTACGGAGGACTCTCTCCCTCCAGGACTAGCTCTGGCAAATGTGACTGTCCCTAGCAACTGACATCCCCAAGAACGAGTTTACCACTGTATGGCAATTATTGTGCTTGTCTTCACCTAGTCAAAATAAGTGTCTCCACCTCGGGTGTGCCCAGACTTCAGGCAGAGCATCCAACAACATTTCCCTTCCCCAGGAGCTCTGCAGACAGATGGCAGCCCTGGGTCCTGCCTTCCCCCAGGAGTTTCAGCCAAGGACCCAGCCAAGCTGGTGGACTGCACTCGTCTGTGGCCTCCTGGGTCACTGTGCCTAAGGCCATACTGCAGCTTCTGTCCTGCTGCTCTGTAGCCTGCACTTATGCAAAAAGGGACAGCTGCCGCTTGAGCTTCACAGATCCCCATGGCATTTGTCCTCCAGGCAAGAGGGATCCGTGGTGAGCACAAAGCACTGGGCTAGGCTTCGCACACTCTGTTCAGGAAACCGCACCCGCTTTTCTTCTGAATTGACCTCACGGGTGCTGAGTGTCCAGGATATAATGGCCTGAATGATTGCATTTTTTTTTTTTTTTTTTGTGGGTACCGGGGGGTCGACCTCAGGACCTTGCGCGCCAACAGGCGCCCGTGCCACTGAGCGATATCACCGGCCCCTTTTCCGTATGTGGGATCCGGGAGTCGAACTCGGGCCCTCGCGCTTGCAAGGCAGGCGCTTACGCCACTGAGCCATCTCACCGGCCCTGATTGCATTTTAAACCAGGCTCAGCTGTCCTCAATACTGCCTTCGTTGGTAGACTCATGTTCTACATCGACCTTTCTATTTGTGTTTTCAGGGGACAAAAGAGTTCCATCCGTAACTTCAAGGACTGCTAATACAAATCAATCACACTTCACTACGGGGCCAATTTAATTATTTTTACAGTAATACTTTGGTTCACAAATGCTTCTGTTCACGAACAACTTGGTTCATGAACAGAAGCGCTGGGCAAAATTTTGCTTCCATTTGTGAACTCGGCATCGGACGATGAAGGTGACTGTAGGTATCTTCCCCAGAATCATGGAATGAATGAAGTCCATGAATCAGAATACCACTGTATTTTGTGTATTCTCTCTCTCTCTCTCTATCTCTCTCTCACCTTTCCTTCAAAACATAAATAAAATTCCAAAGACCAGTATTGGATTTGAAAAATAAATACAATTCCACAGATGTGTCACACAAATAAAATTACCTTTTCGTGAAGAATGAATATGCCATGATAGATGCCCTCCAAGTTGTGTGTGTGTGTTTGCGTGTGTGTATGTGTGTGTGTTTGTACTGCTTTCTATATCCCTGCAGCATTTCCTGAAGCACTCAGCATAAGTGGGCACCCTGAAAAGAAGCAATATCTGGACTGGAATGTTGCAGTGGTTTGAAAACCCCCCAAACTGACAATTTATTAAAATGACTGAGGATCAGCATGAGGAAATATACACTTTATTGTATAAGGAGGCAATGTGGTAGAGCAATTTACTGAGAAACACGGGCAGCCCTGGTTTGCTAAAATCAATGCAAACATTAGCCATGGAACAGACACAAAGTCTCGGGATCTCTCTGACCACCTGAGGGTCCTCATCTGAATGTTTAGGTGCTGCTTTGCTTGCTATTCATGACCTTGGCATTTCAGAAGGACACAGACCATTTAATTTTTAGAAACTCTCACTTTGGGTTGGTTTGATATTTCCTCATGCTGATCCTCAGTCCTTTTATTAAATTGTCAATTTTAGGGGTATTCAAACCACTGCATCATTCCAGTCCAGATATTGCTTCTTTCGAGGGAGTTCAGAGAATTTTACAGCTTGCTCCTTTCTGTGATATGTTCATGCCTCTGTGTCCGTCTGGTTACTGCCCAGCCCCTCGTTTAAACTCATCTCCAGTGCCTGAATCTAAACTTGAGGTCTGCTCTGTGCTACCAGAGTTTGAGTGATGCATTCATCAGCCTCATGGTTAGAATATATCTTAGTCAACCACTTAATGTAGCTTTGAGATTTCTAACGATTTTAAATACCTGGAAAATTTGTCAATTTTCTATCAACACTAACACATTGAGACAATGCCTGATGCTTTACTCTGCTCTTACAATCATAGTCTGGGCTGCTGTAATGTTACTTTCTCGTTCCTTATTGATCTCATTATTCAAAAATCAGTACCTAGGGTTCAAGCCCTTTGTCAAAGTTTCCAAGTTTTCTGTCATTCCTGTTTCCAATCATTTTGTAAATAAGTGACCAGTCTTCCTTAGACAGTTCTTTGATTAAGACTATCACCAACTAAGAAGAGGCGAGGGTGGATTATCTGTCCCAGAATGGACAGCTATAAGGAGCTTCTGTGATCCTACTCTAGGGCCTGACTCGAAACACCTGGGATAAAATTCAATTTTCCTAGTCTGGAACTGAAGGTTTTTTAATTGAAGACTGTCTCACTATCTACTGACTGCTTAAAAGTGTTGTTCTTTTTGATTTCTCCTTTCTCTCCTATCACCCTTTCTTCTATTTCTTTCTGTGTACAGCACATACACCTTTGTGTATCAGTACACGTACCCTGCATCACTGGTCCTGAATGTCGTACATATTACTTTGTTTCCAGGAACTTACTGCTGCTTCCTTATCATTCCTGCCTTTCTGCTTTCACGATTACCTTGGCACTGTTTCACTCTGTCTCAGTTACTTTTCTCTCATTGCTGAGACAAAATACCCAACACCCAAAATTAAGGAAGGAAAGGTTTATTTAGCTCACAGTTTGTGGAGGTTTCAATCCACAATCAGCTGGCTCCAAGGCAGAGTGGCACATGGCAGAGGGCAACAGTTCATGGTGGCGGAAGGCAGCAAAAACAGCAAGAGCAAAAGGGAGGAGGTGTGCGAGCAAGAGAGAGAGCACCCTCTTTCCCTCCCTTATATTACATGCAGGCTGCCCGCCCCAGGATGGGCGTAGCACTCACGCCCATAATCCCAGCATTAGACCATGAATCAGTCATAAACTCCAGAAGCCGCCCCCATGACTGCATGAGGCTTTGGGGGGACATCTAGACACAAACCATAACACACTCCTTCTCTGACTCTTGAAGCATTGTATCTGAAGTGTTTGTTCAGACTCAAGTTTGAGCACTGATGAGGAAGTCTCCTCCATGCATACTTTAAGAGCTCCTGAGTACTTGAATCTTTTATTTAGATAACACTTCATTTCCTCCAGATTTTTGCACAGTTCCATTTATTTGTGTCACATTTAGGTCAGACTACAATTATTTTTGTTTCGTGGTTTCAGTTTTGTGAGCTCCTTGAGAACAATGCCCATCTCTTAAACATCCTGGACAAGACAGCATGGTAGAGTAAAAGCAAAACAAACGAACAAACCCTAAGCTCTCCTCTCTGCCCAGGATTGTGGTAGGCATGGAAATGATTGAGATAAAATGTCTGCACTTTGTAAATGTAATTCATATATGTGAAGGTAAATACATACATGTATAAAACTTCATGCCTTTTTATTGGATACAATGCTGCAATGAGAAGTCATTTCTGGGTCTCCCTTTATCCTCAATATCTTGTTAACTGTAAGGGTTAGGGTCAAGGTGACTGTTACCTTCACCACCATAGCCTAAGGATGCATTTTAATGATTCCTGGATACACTTTCTTTTCCACATGAAATAGGTCACTCTCAACCTTGATGATGAAATTTAACAGTGCTCTGTAACCTGCCTATTTCCTAAAACTTATCTCTATAAATCCTGCAGTATTTCTTCTCTCCTGTTTATCTGTGCTAACTGAAGAGCATGCTTTCCACAGGTGACATCTTGCATCAGCCAGGTCACTGTGCAGCTGTTGCTTTTTCTTAGCTGAGAGCAAAGCAATAGATAATGAAAGAATCAAAATCTACTCTAACATTCTTGTTGAATACCAAGGAAAGGTTAAAAAAAAAAGCATGAAATTATGCCAAGAAAGGTTAGCAAACATCTTCAAAGTGTTAAGAAATAAAAATTACGTAACTAAACAGAAATTCCCCTACAGGTCTATGTTGGCACCAAAGACATATTAAGAAAAAATCAGGGGCCGGAGAGATGGCTCAGCTGCGTAAGCGCCTGCCTGGCAAGCGCGAGGGCCCGAGTTTGACTCCCGGAACCCACATCCGAAAAAAGGGCCGGTGATATCGCTCAGTGGCACGGGTCCTGAGGTCGACCCCCGGTACCCACAAAAAAAAAAAAAAGAAAGAAAAAATGCTCTTTAAATTTGATATAAATGGACCGATCCCTTTAAACTACACTAAGTGAGAGTTAGAAATTAAGTCCTGAGATACACGTAAGGCCTTACTAACGCAGGAATAGGCACTTCAAAGCAGTGGGACTCTAGCTGTCTTCTTTTAGCATATTCCTAGTGCTCAGGGCATTGTCTGCCGTTTCACACATCCTCAGCAAATGTTCACCAGGCGGACTAATCCATGGAAGTCCAATGTGTGAGTAATACATGGAGTGTGTGCTTACTAACTAATCTCTAAATATGCCTTTATGGTTATTTAATTAATGCTTTGGGAAAAATCTGCATTAGCAAATTAAATTACATAAGGAAAACATCGATTATTTAACAGAATCCTCTCTTTTACAGGAGCGAGTTTAAATATTACTCCAAAAGATCAGGAAATTATGCGTCTACGACTCTACAAACACAAGCTTCGCTCATTGTGGGTCCAGTCTCCCCATGGACAGAAGGTGCAGGAAACGAAGGTTCCGTTCACCCGGAGAACCTTCCTCCTTCCTTGGTGGACACCTCACTGAAGGGTAGAGCCCTCGGGACTCTATCGCATGGGTTTTCACGATGACTTTGGTCATCCCACCGGGGAAACAACGCATGAATACATGGACAGCTACGTTATAGTTCTCCATAAAGCCGTGCAATCGTTCAGGTTGTTTGTTAACCTTAGGGCATTTAAAATACGTCCGACAGAGTTATATCCCACTTTTTGAATAAAGAAAAATCTGTTTTACCAGTGATTGATTTCTCTTCGTGTAATATTAAAATATGGTACAAAAAGTATTAAGTAAGCTTAATGGTTATAAACCATTAAATTAACTTCTTCTTAAATAGTCTGAATTTTTCTAGTAAATCAACGAGTTAAAACTAAATAGTGTGCCTCCTTTGGTTTATGAGGCTAAGAGCCTCGGTTCTCATAAATACAAGCAGGTGAGTTTTCAATGGCATTAATAGACAGCAAAAGAAAAATTCAGAGGCCAGGTAAGAGGATGGAAATTGCTTGGCGAAGAAATTTTGCTTGCTGTTTCATGATAAAAGGTGTTCCTTGGCTTCTGAGTGCTGGGAATGCATTCCTGAATCTTCTCATAAAGCTATTGTATAACATACAAGAATCTCCACGTAGCTGATGCACTTCACATTTAAAAAATAACATTTTTATTACATTGCCTTGAGCAATTGTCAAAAATAATGGTTTGCAACCCAGTCACAATTTTGTAGACTATGTCCATGGTACCCACTGCTCTTGATATTAGCTGCGCTGGGAGCTGTAGTGCACTGAGAATTCAGCTATGTGGTGAGCTAATTTTTATACTAATAAATGTCTGGAAGCTAATGGGCACCATTTTGAGCACTTCTTGTAATTGTAAAGGCCAAAGGTAACTTGTATTAAGCTCACTATGTGTCAATAAATTTAGTCTTAAAATACGTACACAAATTTTTCTTTTCCTGATGTATACATTTGTTGGCAGACTCCGTATATGAATAATAAGAGACACTTTACGTGCAAAAATTGATGTTTGAAAGAATCTTGCTACTGCTTCCGAACTTTTTATTATGGTTTATGGCAAGTCCTATTATTTGAAATGTATTTACAAATTTCATAATTTGGTTTTCTTAATATTTGAGCTGAACCGTCATACCAATTAAAAACCTTGAAGCAAAGCATTCACTGATTTATTTGACAAATTAATATGAATAAGAGTTTATGAGCTTCATTAGTTTTTATGAGTCTTATCAGTATACTTAGAGCAAGTCATGACGATGTCACTAATGTTAGGTGGAGTGGAAGCGACTTGGTTTTACTTACTAGGAGGCCGGACGTGAGCACTCCGAGCTGAGTCAGGTGGCCTCACCTCTTCCCTAGCTGCTCTGTGGCCCTGAGTCCGTCTAAGTCCTATGAGCGGACTGGTTCTCCTCACACGTCGACTTCACTCCGGTGTAGATTCATGTAAAAGTCACCGCCCTGACCTCCCTCGCACTTCAGGGCCACCTGTCACACAGTGTGGGGGTGCTCAGTGCCTCAGTCTCCCCGTCTGTCAGGGGAGTAGATCGTCCTCTGACCACCTGTGCGGCCTGTGGCCCTGCAGACGCGCGGCGCGTAGGCTTCAGGGTGTGTGGCAGGCGCTCGAGCTGAGCCAGACTCCAGGCGGGGTCAGCGGCTGCGCTGATGGAACTCCAGGCTTTTCCTAGCAAGAAGCACCACGTCTGGCTTCCCGTGGTTCTGCTGGGAGTTCGTAATTGTGTCTGTCTCTCTGTCCTGTTCCGTGCTTCAGACCAGGGTGTCTGGGGGAAAGCTGTAAGCAATAGTTTTAAAGAAATGCCTTTTTAGGAGAGAGTGTGTGGACCTGAGGATCTGCTGCTTCAGAGAGGGCTCACCAAGGTCAGGCAGAGTTGCTGGGTTCCGCACGGAACCCCGGAGGCCAGGAACCGAGCAGTGTGGGGACTCGCCCCAGGCCTCTGCAGCCTGGAGACCTCCCGGGCCTCCCCCTTCCCGGGAACGAGCCATGGCCACACAAGATCCTGGCAGCCACAGGCTCCGAAAGACAGAGAGAGCACAGAGCAAGATCTGGGAACGGGCGGGGGTTATCAAAGCAGGTCCCAGCCCGTCCCGTCGGGTCTGTCTTTTGTGGGAGTCTTGGCTTCGGAGTTGCGAACACGCTCTTCCTTTCTACGGCCTCTGACGGAGGGCGGCTCCCCGCGCACCTTGGCTGCCCGCGGGTTTGCATTGTGTCTGTGAGAGCGTCTGACCCTCTCCAGCTGCCACGGAGGCTGACGATAAATATTGCCATGCCTTCGGGAGGGAGGAGGCCTGCACGCCTGTGGCATGCCGAGCAGGCCAGCTCCGGGTCAGAGCGCCAGCGTGCCGAGAGTGTGCGGAATCCAGGAGCGCAGGAGCCGGCGCCCCGGGCTGGGCTGCGGGCGCACCAGGCGGAGCTGGCCCTCGGCAGGGGCCTCGGAGCCCAGCAGAGCAGACACTGGGCAGGCAGCTGCAGCCTCAACCACCGAGCCTTTTCCTTTTCTCTCTTAACTAGCACAGGTAAAAAAGACAAAACAATCACTTTAATTGGAGCGATAATTACAACTCTCTAATTATGCCAGTTGGCAGCAAACACAGTATTCCAATCCATCATTTACCAAGATGCTTAATTATCTCGTGAATCACGGCCCCTAACCGGTTAGATAGAGGAGGCTCAGAACCAGATAAAGCAAATTTCCTCGTGCAAATCGTCAAGCAAAATTTATTTCGTGATGGGAGAAAGTGTTTGATTGTCATGAAATCATTTTGGGAAGTTCTCTTGAAACCCACATTCGCTTTGGCTGGCAATCACCAACTTTTCTGTTTATTCAAGTGGCTTTGTTCTTAATTGGTACATCAATCATTAAACGAAAAACAAGTACGAAGGTATTAAGGGAAGCCTTTTTAATTTAGAAAAATAAATAAACCTTGTAGAAAATTTTAGAAGAAATTCAGTTTTATTACCTACAAGCTTGTATGCTTATATGCAAATTAATAGCTAGCAAAATACATAATCAAATGCAATCTTTCAGGGGCTGGATAAGAATGACATGTTTCAAATATTGTTTAAGTCAAATCAAGTGCCTTAAGGTTATTTAAAATACATTAAAATATTTGGAAATGACTTCTTTACTGAAATTCTTGATGAATATTCTCAAATTCTAAATCAATACATTTTATGTAAATTTATGCTAGCGTGTACTTTATCTTCAAAAATGGGATACATTCATTTTGTGAGTCATCATTTTGATTTTTTATTTAAAATAATATTGTTTTAGCTGAAAAGAATGGAACCAGATTTTTACCCTTACAGATTCTGTTGGAAACACATGAGTTAATTAATAAATGAGGTAGAGACAGGAAGAGGAATGAAGGAGGAAAAGATTACTTGAGGCACAGATATGAAGTAGCAATAGTTTTTTGCTTATCTTCAAACATGTGCCAACATTTTTCTTTTGCATACATGGGGGAAGCCTTGGGAAGTAATGTTTGGATTAGAAATTTTGCTCCCATTTTTCTTTAATGTTACAACTCAGGAGGATAGAACTACACTGAGTTCACATCTGTTTTATCATTCATCAGTTCCATCAGATTAAACTCGGCTGATCTGAAACAACTTGGGAGAAGAAAGAAGAGGAGGAGGGGGAGGAAGAGCAGGAGGAGAAGAGAAAAAATAATCTACTCACAGATGGAAAACAAGCAAGTACATTCAATGCTACACAAAGTTTATAATGCAACTTTCTGGCTTCCGAAATACTGCATGTGTTACGAATGTTTTGATTTCATGGACAACAGTCTACCTTTCCAAAAATAACAGACTAGCTTAATTACATTTGTAAATATCTCAAAAGTCTTATCTAGGGCCGGTGAGATGGCTCAGCGGCATAAGCGCCTGCCTTGCAAGCGCGAGGGCCCGAGTTCGACTCCCGGATCCCACATACGAAAAAGGGGCCGGTGATATCGCTCAGCGGCACGGGTGCCTGTTGGCGCGCGAGGTCCTGAGGTCGACCCCCGGTACCCACAAAAAAAAAAAAAAAAAAAGTCTTATCTATTCTTTTGCATGTTTTATGGCCACTAGCTAGCCTTTTTTTTTTTTTTTTTTGTGGGTACCAGGGGGTCGACCTCAGGACCTCGCGCGCCAGGAGGCGCCCGTGCCGCTGAGCGATATCACCGGCCCCTTTTTCGTATGTGGGATCCGGGAGTCGAACTCGGGCCCTCGCGCTTGCCGGGCAGGCGCTTAAGCCGCTGAGCCATCTCACCGGCCCCACTAGCTAGCTTCTTAACAAAAAAATTGTTTCATTAGTCTCTGTTCGTGTGTTTTAGGAGCATTCATTCATTTGTCCTCCGCAATCTGTTGTTTACTATGCCTCGGAGTCCTTCCAGCCCAGATCCAACCACACGCACAAAGCAGCCTACACTGGCTTCCGGGTAACCCTCCTAGGGGCTAAAACAGAGCAAGGATAACTTCACAGAACCCCGTGGAGTCAGGGAAAGGATGGAAACTCCAGAAGGGTGGTGGGGAGGGTAAAGGAGGGCATGCAGCTGGATGAAAGAGGTAGCTCCTTCTGCTTCCTCCTCCTCCTGCTCGTGTCTCCTCCTGACCTTCTGCCTCTGCAGGGAAAAATAGACCAGCCCCAGACCACACCTCCCCGTCTCAAGTTTAACTGGTAATACTTTATTTTTCTTCAGACCTGGGACCTTGTAGTATTCTTGTGTTTAGCAAAATACCTGAATTAGATATTTGGGTTTACTTTACCTAGTATTTTTTTTGACACTTTTTGATTACATTTAATTTTACTTTGCTATTTACTTTCACTTTATTAGTCCTTTAAAAATTGATCACTTCGTCATTATAACATCATCTTGATTAGGGTTATCAAGCTATGTAATTTTCCAGGGTTTTACTTTTAACCTATTTGTGTCATTATATTTGAAGTTTGTTTCTTGCAGGCAACATATTTAAAAATATAATTTGACAATTTCTCTTTTTATTTGGGACAATTAGTGTAATTGTTGATATGGTTAACTTTATCTTTTGGTATTTGTTTTCTCTTTGCCTTGGGTGTTGTTTGTTCGCTTTTCATTCTTTTGTTTGTTTGTTCGTTTGTTTTGTTTTGGGATACTTTCTTTTGGACTCAGTGAATATTTTTACAATTCAATTTCATCTCATTTGTTGGCTTATTAACTATCATTCTTTGTTGCTATTTTAGTGATTGCTTTAGGCTTTATAGTATATATATTTTCTTATCACAGTCAACTTTCAAGTGATATTATGTTGCTTCACATGTAGCACAAGAATACTATGACAGTATGCTTCCATTTCTCCCTTTCCAATTTTTGTGCTATTGTTTTCACGTATTATACTTCTACAAATGCAATAGAACACTGGAATATATATATATATATATATATATATATATATATATATATACTCTCTTGAAAAGCAAATGAACTACCACGGAGGTTGAGCTGCTCTTGCAATGATTCCTTGTATCAAGATGCAAGCGTGGATGTCTCTCCTCCCAGTGGTAAAGCCAGGGAGGTTCCCAATGTGGGAAGAAGTCTGAGTTCCTGTCCTTGTCCAGAGCAGTTTCCTTGGCAAGAAGTGGACCAACTGGTAGAGGCAGACAGCTTCACAGCCAGCAGACTTGAAAACCCAGGGGCTTTGCAAGGGGGATGCTCAGGTGTGAGCATCTAATTCCAGGAAGACTGGAAGACAACCACTGCAGTCACCTTAAAACCTCTCTTTCCTTAAACTGAAGGGCATTATCTAGGGCCAAGATTACTGTGAACAAGTCAGGAGGACTTGGGCCATTTTGAACAAACTCATGAATAGCTGGGGTTTGACCCTAAGTATGAATCACACTCCCAGCACCATCTTTATCTTCATCTTCATCAGTGTTGTCACTCACTAAATTATCAGTAATATCTTTCCTCTGGGCTCATTTTCACTAGATTTGAATTCCCTTTTCCCCCAGAAAGAGGATTAATACAGATCCTACTGTAAAGGACTATATACAGGCTTAGTATAGATCATAACATATCCTAAGTATTCAATAAAGCTATTTTCTTACCAATAGCTGTGCTAGCATTTTTATCTATAGATCTTGAAATTTGTCACAGCTACAAACATTTTATGTCCAGTGCACCTTGGTTCTAACTTGGTCTAAATCTTCTCTACAGATTATTGACCATATGCATTGACTGTATCAGGAAGAATTCCAACCTCTAAACAACAGAAATAGACTTTGACTTCTTACAGAAGAAAATAAATGTTTCTAAACTGTCCAAAGACCTATAAAACTGGGCTGAGGGAATGTGACGCAGTATGGCCCCAATCAGGGCTGAAGTCAGATGGTGGAACCAGGCCCTGAGGTCAGTGCTGTCACCAGCAGGGACACTGGATGCTTTGTTCTGCTGTGGACACCTCACAGGGGTGGGGGGCACTTCTGCTGCTTCCCCACTGGAGAATGGATTGGACATTCTGCCTTTAATGATGCTGTTTCTCACCAGCATGGCTTTGATGAAGTGGAAAGAAACACATTTGGTAGAACAGCATACTTGGGCACAGAGAATGTAAGCATTGGTCTCAAGGTACAGACTCCATGGGTCTTAAATTCCATCTCCATGCGCTTCCTACAGCCCACCTGGCATAGCAAAATACAAGCAAGCAAACACCAGGACACACGTCTGAATGACAGAGAGGCTCCACAGGAACTCTGATTATTTTTGCTCTGAGAAGAATTCAAATTTTATCAAAATGCCTACTGTCAGTTATGTGTCTGTGCACTGCAGTTGTGTTTGCTCTTCGGTGGGGTGTGTCCCTAGCTCAGTGGCTGTGCACACTGAGAAGGTGGTGGCAGCAGAGAGACAAGGAAGGAACACACCTCCCCCCAACCTGCAATGGTACCTCTGTGAGTGCAGCCTGGTCACTGGCCCGGTAGCTCTGAATGCCTGCCCAGAGAATATTCCAAATAAATAGTCACTCAAATGTTGATGAAGATGGGCTCACAAGATACTTATCACTCCCAAATATTGCAGAAAATTAGCAATAAATACATGAATAAATCTCAGATCTCTCCTAGTACAGCATTTCAGTGTACTAAAATTTATCTCCAAATAATGTATTACACATTTCTTGAAAGAAAGTACTAATAATGTCACAACATATGCACTATTAAGAGCAAGTATGGTGGCCTTTGCTTCTCTTCACAGTGAGAGCTTAAGTGACTCATTCCCTGGTCTGGCCCCTGGATGACAGGATGGCTTGGGCTGGAATGTAGTTGGGGAAGGTGTAGGTGGTGGGAGACACCTATGGATGGTTAACCTGATGGGCCAATTTTGCTGAGCTAATGCTCCAAGAGCTGATAACCATTATTTCTGGGGCTGTCTGGAAGAGAGTAGGGTTCAAGTTGGTAAACTGAGTGAAGGAGGTCATTTTTACCAGGATCTGTGATATCATCCAACTCACTGAGGTGCTAAATGTAATAAAAAGGCAGAGGAGGGCCAATCCGCTCTCTTCCTCATCTGGGACATCATCAGCTCCTGATCTTGGGTGTCACTGCTCTGGTTCTTGGGCTTTCAGATTGAACAGGTTTTACACCACCTACACCACTGCTTTTTGGCCAGTGGACTTGTGCTGGAACCACACGCTGACCGTCCTGGGTCCTCAGCGTGCAGATGGCAGATCATGGGATTTCTCCGTCTCCATAATCACATGAGTCAGCCCCTCAAAATAGACATCGCCATATGTAGTTCTACATCCTATTAGCTCTGTTTCTCCACAGAAGTCTGACTAACTTCACCTGATGTGGAGGAGACATCCCCTTAAAAGGAGAGAGCAGGGGCAAGTGCAGAGTAGAGAGTGTGCCAAAAACAGCCAGTGCCACTGTAGAAGGGGTGCTTGGAAGGCTTTGATGAGCAGCTCCCCAGTCCCTAGTCTGGAAGGCACAGGCAAAATGGTCCAGATAAAGAACAATTATTCAACTCATCAAAACAAAGCTGCTGATAGAATGACAAAGCATATAATAAAATGAACAAATGATAGAAAAGGGAAAATACACTGAAAAGTAATGAGGCAAAGTCAAGAAAAAAGCAACAATCCAATAGTACAACACCACATGTTTCTATAGGAGCTTCCCAGATCCATAGTCAAGGGTGGATCTAGGCTAGGTCAGCAACATTGGTGCCCAGTGTTCTCCTGCAAGGGTGGATCTAGGCTAGGTCAGCAACATTGGTGCCCAGTGTTCCCCTCCTGCCCCAGGGAGGAATGACCACCAGTCAGGACAGAAAGCACCCCACTGGGTGCTTGAGTGGGCTGTAAAGGCCATACAACCAGCCATAAACCCTGCACTAAATCTATGTAAAAATAACAGCAACAAAATCTAGGCGGTGCTATTTGTGTCGTTTTCCAACGATCACTAACGTGAACTACTAAATTAAAAACAAAGACTGACATAGAGCTTTTATGCAAGAGAAAGGGGTGATATTGGTTCAAATGGGCTGATAGTAGTGAGAGGAAATGGAGCCCACATAGAGCTGGGCTCAACAGTGACGAACATGTGGTGGCTGCAGAAGCTGAGAGCTGGAGACACAAGGCGGTGACCATCCCAATGTTTCCCTCTGTGAGTATGAATTATGGGGACTCATTCAGCAGGAAAGGACCCCAAGGGCAATGGCCAAATACTTTGGGAATAAGAATAAGTAGAGAATAGAGGACAACAGTTTCTTTCCAAAACCTTGAGTCTGAAAAGCGAGGGGACTTTTTAAGTGGACATGGTAAAAATCTGCAGGCTTCTAAGGATGGGCCCCTGGAATTGGCAAAGGGTTTGCTGGAGAGGACAAGGTCACATGGACTCCAGGAGACAGGAAAGGAGTAGGTCCTGTTCAGGATGATGAGCTGGGATGGGGTGAAGAGAAGAGTGGGGGACCTGGAGAGAGGAGAGAGAGTGAAGAGAACAGAAGGCCCGAGAACTTGACTGATGATTTTCTATCAAAAGTATTGCAAAGAAAAAGCAAAGTAGATAATGGGGTGATGTTTTGCATTTGTTAGAAATGCCTTCTACACACCAAGAATCAGAACATTTTATAGGTCTTTCAATACTTTATATTTTTCACATTTAGCTTTTTAAAGTGTCTGAAATATATCTTAAGATGGTATGAAGTAGGGCTGGAGTATGTGTTTTATAAATGGAAAGCAATTTCCTAAACCCACAGTAGCCCCCTCTTGTCCACAGAGGAAACATCCCAAGCCCAACAGCGCAGGCCTGAATTCAGGGTTTTTCCTCTCTATGCCTGCCTATGATAAAGTATGGAGGGATCTCGCCAGGCTGTTCGCAATGGTGTGTACATTAAAATTTATACGTTGTTTGTTTTGGAGAATTTCCATCTAATACTTTCAGACCTCAGTTGACTATGGGTAACGGAAACCCTGGAAAATGAAAGCACAGACAAACCAAGGTTACTCTAGTCGAGTGTTAGTGTGTCCTTTCTGCCGCATCTTTGCCATGTAGTAAACACACACACACAGGCACATCCGCAGCACACACGGCTGGGTGTGCTTTCGACGCCCTGGTGACTGTGCTCTGCCGGAGCCCTGCATTTTTAAATCATCGTATCTTTATTTGCTGAAGGTCAGAAACAGCTCTCTTAAAAATAAAGTTGGGGAGCCTTTGCTCCTACTGACGACAGCAGGGGGACAGGTGGAGGAAAGATTGGTACGGAAAAATGTTGATCGCTTGTTTTCGGTATAGCTTCTTCTAACCTTGCTTTCTTATACACCAATTGCCACTAATATCACATTTTTGTGAGACAGCATTGCAACTTTTATTTTAGGCCAGTTCATTATTTAGTGTCATTATATAAACATTCTTAGTGTTGAATGTCCTTGCTAGGTTTTTTTTATTATTATTATTATTCTGGATAATTTACCCTGCAACACACACCTGAGTTCTAATGTCCTAAGAGCAGGGGTACTCCCAGACCCTGCTACAATAGACCTGGCAAGGTCAGTGATGTGACATTGGTGTGACACTCATCTAATATGCCACGTTGCAGTTTTGACAAATGTCCTAATAACATATCTTGTAGCATTGCCCCACTCTGATCAAGAATTCAGCCCAAGATTTCATATTCTACTTAGTTATCGTGTCTCAGTCGTCTTCACTCATCCTTAATAGCTCCTTGGCTTTTGTGGTCTTTCAGGACATGGACATTTTGAAGAACAAACACAGGTTATTTAGGGACATCCCCTCCTTCTGGCTTTGCCTGCTGTTTCTTTGTGATTAGACTCAGGGGTTGTGTTACCGCCAGAATGATACATCGCTGTTATTCCGCAGGGTTTCATATGTAAAGGACCCAAGGTCTCTACTCCCATCAGCCTGGTAATTCTGAATACTGGGTCAAGATAATGTCCTAGATTTCCTATACAGTTACTACTTGCCCCTTTAATCAGAATCTGTGGGAAGAAATTTTGAGAACTTGCAAATAGCTTGTTCCTTGCCGACCTCCTCAGCTTGCAAATTCCAACCTGTCATTGGTCAAGATTAGCATCTTTTCTGTGTGAATTTCTGTGTGAAACTTCCACTGGCCCCAGAGCCTGGCTAATTATCTTCTTCTCCCTGCTATGAGGAGAGCTGGTGTGGATCCCTTTATAGGGCAATTTGTAAGTTTGTGCTTACATAAAACTGTTCTCCCTATTGACTCTTGAGAATCATCACTAGTACTTAATGTTGTCACTCTTGCAAATTATTACATTTTTTATTTTACTTTTTTATTAGTATATGCTTGTGATACATAATAATTGCATTCATCTTTGGGAATTGGTACATGTATGTATCCCATCTTAATCATTTTTACTTCCTCTTCCCCTCTTTGCCCCTCTGGCTCCCCCCATCCTCAGATCCCCTTATGGACAAATATGATAGTTAAAGCAATCCTCTTAGGTTTGCCTTTTTAGATTTCCAAAACAATATGCAAAACAAAGTTCGTTTCATAATCCCTCGAATTCATGAATATTTGGTGAAACCATATTCATAATATCTAACAATGGCTGCTTCACAAGCTCTGAGGAAAGTGAGACAGAGATCGTGCCGTTTCACTCTGCCTTGACCCTGAGGGGAGGAGAATGTCCCTTCTAGCTGGAGGATCCACACTTTCTCATGTGTCCTTCCAGGACACAGAGCCCACGAGGTCAGGCATGTTGTCGTGGAGTTGTCCTGCTCTGTCATTGTGCAGCACGTGCTGCTTTCTAAGAGAAATGACTGGGGGAGACGTGGTCACAGTCCCTGTCTTCCCTCCTAATCGTCCACCCAGTTTCAGGCCGCGTGGCCTCTCTGAGAGGTGGGACACTGGCACCTCTCAGTCCCTGCATGAGCTCGAGTCCCCTCCAGCTCTTCTCTGCTTTGTACTTATCCCACCACAGCTGCAGCTCCAGGGTTCTGGATGATATCTGATAAAAACGTCAAAGCGTCCATTTTATTTTGCTCTGAAAAAGTCAGTTGATGCGTAATGTGGTTATGTGTGGATCATTAGCTGTGACCTGACACTGTGGTCTCCAGGTGTCAGCCCACAAATGTGAACCTCAGAATCTTATAAATGCCCAGCAGTGCCCTGGTTTCCAAGACCAACCCAGCTCATGCTTTGGGCATTTTTCAGCCATCCACCATGCACGAGGCTGCAGGAAGCTGTGAGCACTGGTTACCTAGAGTGCTGGTCTGCAGGGGTTTCTGTACAGTGATCAGGGGACTCAGTGGGGTTCTGCATTCGCTCCCTCATTTTAAAGGGAAAATTACCTTCCAGCCAATGAGAGCCTCCCCAGCTTCCATGCGTAGTTTCCTCTTGGTTTGTCTTCAAAACTGCCAAAGCCCACTCTTGAGATATCGGTGCTGCCTCGTTAAACATCAAATGAGTCAGCTCTTTGACCTCAGAGTCAGAAAGGATTCCTCAGACAAATATGTTTGGTGAGTTTTAATAATTGTGCATGCAAATCAGATCGAAAAATATTTTCTTAGCCCAAGTTTAATCCATATTACTTGATATTGCAAGAATAAAAAAAATGAGCAAGACCTAGCTCTTCTCTTAAGGTGATTCTAGTGGGATGGAAGAGGACGACCTTCTGGACATTTCACTGTGGCTGATTAAAATCACAAGCTCCCAGGTCAGAGACCAACCCTCAGAGAGCTGCACTCACAGATAGGCCGGGCAACACAGAGCAGTGTTGACAAACGCAATCAGCAGTGTAGACCTGGTGCTGAAAGAGTGGATCGAGAACTATCAGCACCAGCATCAGCAGGGAGCCAGCAGACCCACAGATTTTCAGGGCTCGGCCAGGAACTTGGAATCAGAATCTGTATTTCTACATGTATCTCAGTGCTCAGGGTGCACATTAATATAGGAGAAGCACTGATGCACCAATTCTATTAATTCTCTTTTATTTGCATTTCTAATAATGCCAGAGACTCCAACGTTGATTTCATAGGAGAGCAGGAGATTGCACTTTAGATTGTAACATATCATTTATTTATCCCTCTGAAGCCCTAGTGTCCTTTAGCTCTGTCCCTCTTTGCTGAAAGTCTTTGAAGAGAGTGCATCTAAATAGCCCTATGCAGTTACAACGGAATAAAAAGAAAAACATTGCCATTCTGGTCACTGGCGACGGGAGCAGCTGTTATGTAATTCTGTTATAAAGCTATTTCCTGCTACTGGAGGGATTGAAATAACATTTACTTGTATAATTCTAATTCTATTTCGTTTATCCATCCGGAGCCAAATAAAAAGCATAAATTAATCCACTATGAATATGTCAGCCAGATAACCATTTTAGAATAAGAGACAATTAAATGTTGTTTACAAATACTTGACAAACATAGAAAAGTACCTTTCCAAAGATCTGTACACATTCACTGTCCCATGTTTGGCCCATTACTGTTCGGCAGAACAATGTTTTCTGAGCTTTCCCGGCCAGTTCTGAGCATTCGCAGGAATGTATGAGACAGGACAGGACACCTGGAAAGAGGTTACTGCCGGAAGAACCGAGAGGACTCAGTCTTCAGGAGGCTGGGGCAGTGACATTTCCTCTATCTGTGAGACACAGACGCTCCTTCCCAAGGTTACATACATCACTGGTAAAGTGTAAGGTCTTTGCAGCACTAAACTCCAAGGATCCTAACTTCAATTTCCTCTTTGATGTCAAAGGTTTCAGAAACACCTGAGGTAGCATGCAGTGGGAGGTGTCTGCCTATGTATCCTAAGTATGAAAGGAGGCAGAAATGGAGCCCACAGCCTCACTTCCTCGGGTCTGGAGCCTGGGCTGATGTCCTTCATGATCTTCGCTGCCTTGTCCTGTCCTGCCGTGTGCACAAATGCACACCCTCTCAGCAGGGCGTGGGGCTGGAGTGGCTGAGCTTTTCTTAGTTCCACTGCTCACTCTTGCTCTGCCTCAGTGGACCAGACAAGCCCTAGCATCCAGGCACTTGGTCCTCAGAACTCTCCTCTGGAGGCTTTCATTAAAGTAACCCAGATAAACATCTGCATATGAAGTCTGGGTAAACACTGCAGATTGCTACCACAGCTGGAGCCTGCCCACTGCCACCCACCTCCAATCCCCCAATCCCGTAGGGAACACTGGCTCTGAAGCAGCTGAAATCTTACTGCCCTCAGACTGGGGGACAACAGGTCAGGGTTTGTCTTCTGGTCAGTTTTCCCGGTCCACATTCTGGCTCCCAGCAGCAGGGACTCCTCATTGCACCTAAGACAGCTCCATTAGATTCCCAGTCTACGTCTTCCCACTGCAGGGAAAGTTGTTGCAGAGCTTGGAAGAAACAGCTGGAAGTCTGCTGGGGCCATGCCTGACCACTTACCACAAGACCTCCCCCTCGTTCCCAAATCTAAAGGCACATTTGGATGCATTTTACAAGCAGGATTACATTTGCAAACATGATTATGATTGTAGTGGTTACACTGACCAGTACAATTAAACGTGAATGCAGATGCTTACGATACAGACATTTTCCTTGCTTTTCATCTCTGTGGCATCGTTTCTAAGCCAGGGAAGAACAGGGAAGTGAAACTGGTTATACTGAGAGAAAAATACTACAAGGAAATGCATAGTTGGATGAATTAAGAGACATGGAAAAGGAGGGGACAGAAATAGCACAAAGGAAATTGAATTAAGGAAAAGATACAGTCAAATCATGATAACTTCAAATGTGAGCAGGAGGAAGAAGAAGGCAGGGACCAAGGGTGGGATTACAAGGAGTAATAGCCAGAGAAAACAGCAGAAGTCAAAGAGAAACAAATACAAAATCAAAGTATAACAAACAAAAAAGGAAAATAGTGTTGCACAAGAACAACAAAGAGAAGTCTGGAGATTCCGAAGAGACAGGAGAAAAGGGCCCAAACAAGAAGTTATTAAAAATTAAGGGGCATGATACAGAAACTCTAAGAATATAAGAAGGAAAATATGCCCCAAAGAAAACAATGCTCAAATCAAAACAAGAGAGAACAGAAACCCCACTTTATGTGGAACAGAGCAGAAAAGGCACAGGGTATTTTAAATATACTCCATTCCCAGGGTTTAGAAAATCTCCCTCAGGAGCCTAATTCTGCCGAGAATTTGTTCTATGACTGTGTCAAGTGCCGACTCTTAGCAAGTTCCAATTTCCTCATTAGTAAAATGAGACTGTCACCACAAGGCTGAATGATGGGCGCATGTACATGCCTGAGTGTGGATGACTGTGTACACAGATGTGTGTGTCAGGTGTGTGTGTGCATGTGAGCACATGTGTGTGTGTGTATGTGTGTGTATGCTTGTGTGTGCACAGAGGCATGCATATGCGTACCAGTTTAGGAATATGGACTATGTTCTCTTCCTCTAACTTAATAGCCCCTTGAGGCTTATATTGCTTCTAGTACAAGAATAGTTGGTATTTTCTCCCTAATCTGATTGTTTTTGAGATTCATGAATCTATAATTCTTTGCATAGGCTAATTTTTTAAATTTCCCTAGGAAACTTTGCAATGATTTCACTGGCAACTCCATACATCTGCTTACAGAAAAACATTTTAATCATCGAAATTTCTCTTTAAAACAAAAACATTTTCTTGTCCAGAAGTAACCTGACATATAATAGAGCTGTTTTCAATTAAAGATAATTTCATCTTTCCAGAGTCAATAATATGATATACCCTTGATTCAGTATGGGCCACAATACTCCTTACTACTGAGATGCATTTGTTCAAGGCAGAACAGCTGGTGGACGGAGAGATTTTCTCAACAGGAAGCCCAGAAAGACACCCTGTTCTCACCGGAAGTCAGGAATTGCTCCAAAGACTTGCAGCCAGAGTGACAGGGAGGATTTATAAGAGCCGTTTCAGAAGAGCCTCTCCCATGTCTTTATAGGCAAGGGGGGATGTTGCTGACAGCTGAGCAGGCACAGGCCATGGAAATGAGGTGCCCTCACCGCCTCTCCTGTACTTTGCAGATTTACAGAGTCCCAACTGTGAGCATCAACAGCTGCGGTAACAGAAACAGGTGAGGCGGTCCCTGTGCTGTGGCAGCATCTCTCTGCACTTTAACAACGGCACTAGGGACAGCTGTAGGGAAGACGCCGCCTCTGGAGTGTTAGCCAAGGCCACGGAGCACCCCGCACTGTGGAGGTCCACAGGAAGGGAACGACTGGGAAATACCCAGAATGCCGGGATGGGACAGACGAGCAGGCAGGGAGGTGCCACACAGCCCACCTTGGACAGAGTCTCGTTAGGCTCGCACCGAGGCATGGGAGGGCCACATCAGAACACAAGTGGCCGTGTCTCAGTAGTCGTGGAGCTCGCTTTCAATAGCTCCCTTCCTTCCCCTGTATGCCATTCATTCTCTGATACACCTAATCCTTCCTAATACACAAATTTTAAAATTTTATTTTATCAGTGCATGTTTGCAGCACATCGTGATCCCATTCAATGCAGTCCAGTACATAACACGTCTTAATTCATTTTATGTCCCCCACTCCCCTCCCTCCAACTCTTGGTCCCCTTTCTATTTGCAAAAGCTCTCTTTCCCTTTCCTATGATCTACCTTTTGTTTTGTTTTTTACTTTATTTCCATAATTCCCAAGTGAGCAGAGCACCATTAGGTGAACTTGATGGGATCTGCGTGCACAGAGGGCGTTCAACATCTGCCCGCAAAACCGGTCAAGGCTGGGACACTTGGCAGGGCTGCGGCAGCCTGTGCTCCCAGCTGCCCGGCAACAGGATGCTATCACCAACGCTTCGATCCTCTTACATAAGGAAACGCTGCAGTCTCGGCAGTGTGAGCTGACGCCAGACTTCACTTTATGTTTTCTATTAGATTTCTTTTTCTGATTAAGAGAGTGTTACTAAGACATACAAATGCCAAATACTAAAGTAGTGCATAATGAAAGAGGTATGAAAAAACTTATGTCATACTCCTGAAATACCCATCTTGCACAATTTAATTTAGCCTTCCAATTTTGTGCGTACATATAGTAACATATTGTTAGAATTATATTCAAAAACTCCATCATTCTGCAAAACTAAAAATAGGTTGTACATGTATACAAGTGCATACACACTGCATATATCTTCTCTATGCTAATCAAAGTGCATTAGACATATTTTCACTGATAACAAGTTTTAAATCAAAGAACTTATGACAATCTTAGCCAACATTAATATGCATCTAGCCTTTTATGAAAAATAAAATTTATTAGGACTCATAGTCAGAAATTAACTAGACATTAAGTAAACATACAGACTGGCTCGAATGTCCCAACTTAACATCTTTGTTTATTCATGTATACAGAGAAGGTTATAAAGAACTGCACAAGGAAATTGTGTATATATTATCTCACATAACTAAGGAAAAATATCAGAGCCAAGAAATTGGCATGCCTGCAACCCATAGAATGTGTTAAGGTTTCACCATTATCCATAGGCTCTCCTGTGTGTGGTTGTGGGTGTGGTTTTGGTGCGGTTGTGTGGGTACTGCTGCAGTTCTGTGCAATGTGCTCAGTACTGGGATGGAAACACTCTCCGTCTACAGTCACCTCCCTCATTACTCCTTTTAGCCCAAACCACCCATTCCCAGGCTTGACCAATGGCCCATTGCTAATCTGCTCTCCATCACTATGATTATGTTAGATCCCGAATGTTACAGAAATGTAATCATGCAGCTGTACCCTTTTGCAATGGGCATTTTTTCCCACTTACAAAGTTTAAGGATCACCAAGTCACTGTGTGAATCATGGTGTGTCCTTTTGTGTTTCTCAGGAGTTTTCCACCCTGTAGATGCACTGCGGGTGGTTCAACCATTCGTCCACTGACACTGGAGGAGTTTCCAGTTTGAGGCTACTAGGAGAAAAGCTGCTGTGAACTGCCTGTGCAAGTTCTCACAGGAAAATAAGCCTTTATTAGCTGGGAGAAATGCCCACAAGTGCAATTATCCATTTGTAAGATGACCTCACACTTATGTTTTGAAAGAAGCACCAGACTATTTTTAGGGTGACTGAATTATTTTACATACCTCCCAGCAATGTACGAGTGATCAAGTTTTCTAAATCCTCACCCACATTTGATGCTGTTATTATTTATTATTTTGGTAATTCTGATTATTTTGTGGTGGCTTCTTGGAGTAGTTGAATGGACTTTTCTTTGCTGATTAATGATGTTGAAAATCCTTTTACATATCTGTCCTCTGTGCATCCTCTTAAGTAAAATATCTGTGCATACGTTTTTCACCTTTTCTAATTATATTTTTTAATGTTGAGTTCGCGGAGTTTTTGCTAATATTTCATCTAGTCTGTAAATTTTTTATCTTCTCCTTTCTTTTTTCTTTTCTTTTTCTTTGCAGTGCTGGATATCAAACCCTGGGCCTCCCACATGCTAAGCAAGTGCTCTACTACTGATCTGCACCCCAGCGCTCTTTTTGCTTTTTAAGAGTCTTTTGCAGAACGTGCATATAATTACTTCCGAAATTTATCAAAGTTTTTCTCTACGGTTCATACTTGTGGTAGCCAATCAAACTCTGTCTAGTTTTAGGTGGCAATGAATTGTTACTGTCTTTTTCGAAAAGTTGTAAAGTTTTGTTTTAAGTTCACAGGATACTTTGCGTTAAGGTATTAGGTCTATGTAAGACATAAAATGTAAGTCATAGTTCATCTTTTTCATTTCAGATACCCAGTTGGTCTATCACCATTTTTGGAAAATGCTGTCCTTTTCCCAGTGAACTGCTTTTGAGCTTTGCCAAAAATCAGACAAGGCATAGTTTTATAGGTCTGTTTCTGGATTCTCTATCACTAACCTGTGTATTGACCCTGCCATTATTGCATATCTTGATTATTGCAGCTATATAATATGCCTGAACATCAGGTAGAGTGGTTCCTTACAATTTATTTTTCAAAATTGTCTTGTCTATTCTAGGACCCTTATCTTTCCACATAAACTTTTGGATTAGCTTTAAAATAAGCCGTCTGTCTACAGAGAAAATTGCTAGGATTTTATTAGGAATTGCAGTAAACATGTCAATCAATTTGAAGAGAATTGTCATCTGAGAATATTGGTCTTCCAGTCCATGAACATGGTATGTCTAATTTTTAGGTTTTCTTTGTTTTTGTCATATAGATCTTATGCATGCTTTATTTTTCTTGGAGAAATTTTATTGAGTTCCTAAAAACCTTATATAATTTTCTGAGTGCTTGGGGTGAGAGAAGTACCTGTTTTCATGCGCAGTGAACCCTTTTCAACCATAACCAAGTCATGGCAATGAGATGACCCTCAGAGCACAGAGAACCACAAAAGACCAACTCAAGATAAGAGGACAAGAACTTTAGCCCCACCTGGGCCCATGGGGAAGGGACAGGGCCTCCAGATTGGTTTAACAACTATCAGTCGATGATTTAATCAATCATGACTAGATAGTACCACCTCCCTATAAACCCTAAATAAGGAGGTGTGAAGAACTTCCAGCTTGGTGAATACCTCGAGGTTTTGGGTGGGTGGGGGATCAGGACAGTCATGGAAACGCCTACACCATTTCCCTATACTGGGCTTCTCTCCCACGTAACTGTTTCTGAGTTGGATCTTTTATAATAAGCTGGTACCAGCAAGATTCTCTCAGGTCTTTGTGCCACTGTGTCAAATTATTAAAGCTGAAGAATGCATCATGTGGAATCTGGTATAGCTGGCACTCAGAAGTACAAATGAAAATTTAGGCCTTGCAATTGGTGTCCTGCAATGGCAGCATTACTGTGGGACGCGACCCTTAGTATGTGAGATATGCACCAACTCTCGGTGGTTAGTGTCCAAATTGAATTAAATCTTAGGACATTCCATTGGTGCATACAGAGAATTGCTCAGTGTGGAAAAAAACCAGGCACTTGGTGTCAGAAGGGTTCCATGTGAGTACAATCGGAGTAGCTATTTTCTTATTTGCTTTTTGAGAATCCAAGATATTCCAACTCATTGATTTGTAGGAAGTATATTATGAAGCTTGTGTTTGGCATATTACAAACAACTCTCAATGCTTCCAAGGTATCTTAACATTTCAAATGTCTGTATAAACAGCATTTTCTACTTATTTCCTAAAATAGTGCCAACAGTTATCTTTCAGACTAAAATGATAATTTATAAATAATAGAATTGGCATATCTTGTAAAAAAAGCTTTCAAAGGATGAAATTAAAGTCACATTTATGGGAAGCAAATCTCCCTGACTCTTACATCCCTGCCTATGTTGCTGGGAGGCATTGGCTCTTTTGTTTTTCTGGTCTATGATTTCAAGGACATCCGTAGCATGAACAACCTTGGAAAGTGTCTCTACAGGGAACAGAGGGCAGGAGCAGGCTTGCTGCTCCTTGAAAATAAAGTGTTTTCTCTAAACGGAGGCTCTTTCTCTGCAGTGGAACATACTGGGTTCAAAAACAGCTCCTGGTCCTCTCTGTATTGCCCTGTGTGTCTGGACCTTGACAAACTTGCACAAAAATGATGACAAGTCTGGCTATTGCTCTGCTCTTGGTTACAAATTCTCTCTGGTTTTTTTTGATTCAGGATTCTCACGGCTTCTGCCAGCATTCATGGAAGAGCAGCCGCCTAACACATAAGCTTACAAGGAGGGTACAATCTTTGGATCTGCCTATTTCTTGACAGATACAGGATCATTAGCTCCACTTTCTGTAAGCCAATTAGCAAATCGACTCTTCTTTTATGGGAGACAAATGGCATTTCTGAAGTCCCTAGAAAATGATAATTTCTATAATGACACCTTGATGTCTCCGAACTAAATTCATGTTCATTTTGATTTTAAATGTTCTATTTTTAAAAGTAATTCATAGGAGAAAGACTTTTCTTTGAAAACATATGTCAAATCATGTCATTTCCTTCCTCAAAACATGCCAGTGACTTCCCCATCCCACTCACAGTCAGCTCAAAGTGCTACCCACAGCCTCGCAGACCCTTCGGGACCCGTTCCTGACGCCGTCCAGATCTGTACTCCACGGTTGCTCTGCATTCTCCTTGGCCTCTGCGGTCGTCCAGCACATAGGACCCACACTTCCTGCTCCTGGCCTCTGCCTCCTTCCTCTCTCCATGGTGCCCACTCTGCCTCTGTCCAGGCCCTAAGGTTGGTGAAGACCTGATGACACAGCAAGCACGGCTTAGTCTTAGTCACTCTTGCATGCAGGTGTACAAATGTGGGGTCCTGGGCAGGAAGGTATAAGAGGAACTTCCAGGTGACGCCCAGCATTGCTGCTGCTGTGTCTCAGGAAAGACACCTCAAAGTGAGGCCTCAGACACAGTTTCAGGCTCTCTGCTCTGTAGTCTCTCACCCCTTCTTCTCCCCCAAGTCAAGTCACAGAAACCAAAAGCCCTTTCCCCAAGGCCAGCCACAAAGCCTAAATATACCACTCTGACTTCCCCTGCATTTCCGTGTATGAGTTGCCCATAAAGAAATTCTCTGATACATTTTGTGTGGTCGTAGACCATGAGACCCCCGTTCTAAGAAGGGACTTGCCCTCTACTTCAGGGAAGGAAAGCGGTGTAGACAGGCCAAAGAGAATCTTCATAGACAGCCTTTGTTGGGTTTTTCACTCTCTGTCTGTTACCATTACATCATTCTTTGTTTTGTTTAATCGTATTTCTATACAGCTGTCTAAGATTTACTGTATCTAAACATAAAACTGGATTTTACCCTCATTTATGGGTCTGCAATCTGCAGTCTCCCTCCTCGTGTCAAACTATACTTAGGTAAATTTGTATGCTTTCTTCTCCTATCAATCTGCCGATTGTCTGTTTATTTCAGGGAACCTTCAGAAGGTGGAGGGAAATTTCCCTTTGGCCATAACCTACACAGAGGTTTTCCACCTTTCTCTCCTTCTTTCTGTAATATGGTGATTTCAAGGAGGCAAGTTACTCCTTAGGACTGAAGACCCCACGGACAACACCATGAAGATCTGTGGCACTTAGGACCCTAGTGTAACAGCTCAGCACTGTCCACCTTTGTTCTCCACCGTAAAGGAGAAATATTCCCAAGCTCTCAAGGCTGGTTATTTTAGTGTTTCTGTTTTATGTATCAAAACATGGTCCTGAGTGTCCCAGTGCTCTTGGAGATCTGAATGAATGTACAGATATCATGACACCATCATTCCCTTCAGCCTCATCCTATACCACATGGGGGTATTTTACTGGATCATTTCATCATGGCTTGCCAGTGATGTCTCTATTAATTATGCATTTGTCTATTGTACATCAACTAGAATATAAGCTTTATGAGAATAGAAGCTTCTGGATGATGTATGTGTTCCCAGCATTCCAAAATGAGCACTCAATAAATGTTGAACATGTCAAGGAAGGAGTTAGTCACTGAAGTTTTACAAGTGATCTTGTATTATGAACATATAAGGAAAGGATTTATTTGATGCTAAGACCATCACTTCTGCACTAAAAAACCTCCTGGAGATCATTCTTTGCTTTTTTATGCTAAGTGAGGTTAAGAGATTAAACTGAGTGACTTGGTAGCAAATCCAAGCCCCACAATCATGAAAGACCCATGGTCCTATTATTCTGCAGACCTCTGGTTGATTCCACAGCTTGAAACTCCTAAAGACAGGCTGGTTCTTCAATCTGCATATCAATGAGAAGCCTTTGCTTAGCAAAGATGTTATCTTTGAATTACAAGTGGAAACTTGCAATCCTAGTAAAACAGAGGTTTGGAAAAGAGCTGCATATAAACTAGGTGAGACATCTGAGAAGCTCTTGGTCACAACCAAGTGACCAGTAATTGTCCTTCCACTTAAGTACCTTTCACTGGTATTTGATGAATGCTATCCTCAGTTAACAAAGCCTGGAAGCATGCCTTCAAGTTTTTCTTGAGATTAGTGTAAGGGTGTTTACCTCTTTCCATTGTGTTAGGGATAAGATCATCCTTGAGACATAAGTGGATAGGGTCACTGTGGAATTCTAATTTCTACTAGCAATATAAAGTTGAAGGAACTATTAAAACTCTGATGAGTCACTTTGTAGTGTAATAGAACCTGAGGTCCTTGGTCAATGTTTCACACTATCAAAACTAGTAGTATAGCATCTATAGAAAAGAAGAACAAAATCTTAGAACCCAAGGAACATGAGGCATCTTGTAGAAAGCACTTACTTTGCATTGAAAGAGAATTAGGATGCAAAGAGAAAGACGGAGCTGCTGCAGGTGAGTCTGGTCCAAGACTAGGACACAGTTCAGGATGAATCCCGTCTCTGCACAGCATCATCCCATGAGCTCTGATCTACGGTAAGATCACCCAAGCCACCCTGGTCCTACACACTGCTAGCACCCAAAGCATCACCAAGTACCAAGGTGAATAGCTCTGTGCATGGGCAGTGACAAATACAGGAGTCTCCACGCAAACAATGTGCCGTTTCATGCACACGATGCCACTGTCTCTCCTGGATATGGCCAATTTATTCTTCCCCCTGATTTCTCTTTTCTTTGGCTAATAGTTGACTGTCACATTCAGTCACCAGTCTGGTGGGGGAGGATTTGTAAAACGATCAGATTTTGTAATATTATGAAAATGTTTTTTTTTTTTTTTTTTTTTTTTTCTTTCTGTAACACGATCTTGGACTCCGATTTCTAGTTTTGAGATTGATGTAGGACATAGTCTGGTCACAAAAGAAAATGAATGAATGTGTATTTGAGAAGAGAAAAAGCAGGGCATAAATAAATCAACAGGGTAAAACCTGGTTAAATTCTCTGTCTACTCAGATGAGGAAATGAGAGTGTAGTCTAATATCCTTTTCAACTTTATATTTAATGATGAGAGTAAACCTCTCTAAAAGGTTTTATTGTTGTACTCTTGTTACACTAGATCTAAATGTACTAAAAAGTTCCATTTCAATGGATAACCATTGAATGAGCAATCTGCATATATTCATTAAAATCTCCTCTTTCTGGATCTGAAATTCCTAATGATGAAGCAATCATTCCCCCCAAAGAAGAGGATATTTCTTTCTCTCATCTCCTAAGAAGTTTTTCCGTGAGTTAAGTTACAGTTATGTATCAGGAACTCTAAAATGTGAGTGCAGAAGATAGAGGAGAATACATCATGCTGCATACTCAACAAGGAATGCATAAATGTACAGAGGACAATTTTTTTAAAAAAACAACTGTCACACAATATAAAAGGCACCAGGGTCTACAGAAAGACTATAGACAAAGTCCTGCCTGTGGATCACCTACATATAGGTCGAAAAAGGCAACTGATTAATTGCCTAAGAGATTGAGGGAAGGCTCCCTCATCTGGATATTTCAGAATCAGGTAGAATGAGCAGAGAATGGGAAAGCCCGGTCTAGGAGGAAAGAGTAACACACACAACATACGGGGGTGTGAAATGGCACACCAGGTAATAAGAGTGACAAAGGACAAGGACCTTGAAAGGATAGAAGTGTAGACAATAAATATTTCCTAGTCTCCATCCAGGATCACTTTACCAGTTGTTCCTGCTCTGTCAGTTCACCTATGGATGCTTGTTCTCAGGAGAGAAAGTGCACAGCCCCAGCCCTACACGGAGAGAAGTAACAGGACCGCTCGACCTCATCCCCTATGCAACAAAGAGGAGACACAAAGATTTTGGAGCATTCGACTACCTATTAGTCTATAATCTAAAGCAAATCTCTCATGTTTAAGAGATGGGAGTGGACAAAATGAGCTGGCCAGGTGGCTAATTTCCACCAAGACTTTCTGTACTTGAGGATGTTTCCATTTTCTAACTCTCTATTCATGCCAGGTGCTGTTCGCACCTGTGTAATTGATGTTAATTTACCCCCAGGTCTGAGCTCCAACATCAAGATGTGGGCACAGCTGAAAAGCAAGGGGAGCAATGTCAAGCACAGGATTTGAAAATCTCATATATCTCTATGTTCATCTCTCACTGGCTGGAAATCATATGTGACCAATCACGTAGCCACATGGGGCTGTGAAGAGGGCGTGATACATGTTCTACCTGGCCAGCTGCACACCCTGGAATAAAAGGGTTTGGGGGTAAAACCAGGAGTCATTTCTCATGCTTTGTCTTTGGATGCAAATTCCAGGCCTACAACTCTCTGAATCTCCACTCATTTAAAAGGATCTCCTACTGAACGCATGCTTCTCTCTTCCCATATCCTTGCCTCCTTCTACCAGTGGGCGTTCCCCTCCAGTCATTGAAACCTTAAGTCTGAGTCTTTGGCTCCTTCCATTTTGTTTGTTATCTCGCTCCGCCATCTTTTCTTTATGAGTCCTACATCAGGCAACTTCGTTTCTTCCATTTTTTAGCCTGGCGTAGTATTCTGCTTCCTCACATATCTCCCAACTAGTTCCTCTGACACTGATAAAGCCTCATCTGGTTACATTTACTAATTTTGGATTAGTCTTTTTGATTTTCAACACTTTCCATTAATATTCTGGTAATTTCTTCATCTTTCTTTTGATGCTTCCTTCTACCTCATACATTTTTTTCTCTTATACTTCCTTGAATAGAAATTATGTATTGAAGTCCATCTCAAAACTTCTTCTATGTTCTCTTTTATAACCACTTTTGCCTAAATAAGCATTCTGACATTTAATTCATATTCATGTACATATTCATATACATGTTTCCTTGAGAGTTTCAATAAATGAAATACATACAGTATTAACTATCAACCAGATTGTTATATCATTCTGACAAGAACCATATTTATTTTTATCTTTCTGTGTTCCATGCTACACAGTAAAAGGAATTATGCTTATAATACACATAATAAATATTTGATAATCATCTAAGTGGCACCTAAAATCTGGGAGTAGAACCTCATCTAGAGATATTTAGAACCATTCTCTCTGTTGGTACTCATAGATTCATAGATTCCTTTTTTTGTGTGTGTGTGGGTACTGGGGGTCGACCTCAGGACCTCGCACGCCAGCAGGCACCTGTGCCGCGAGTGATATCACCGGCCCTTTTTTTGTATGTGGGTTCCAGGAGTCAAACTCGGGCCCTTGCGCTTGCCAGGCAGGCGCTTACGCCACTGAGCCATCCCACCGGCCCCCAATTCATAGATTCTTAATTGACTTTTTTTTTTTTTTGAGACAGTGTCTTGCCATGTAGTTCAGACCAGCCTTGAACTCACTATGTAGCCCAGGCTGGCCTTGAACTCACGGCAATCCTCCTGCCTCAGCCTCCCAAGTGCTGGGAACTTCACTGAGTTTTATTTCATTTCTTAAATAGGCTGCTATGTATATACCCTTTAGAGTTCCAAGCTAAAAACAGATCTCATCTTGTATTTTGCTACTTCTTCCAAGCTATGTTGTTTCTACTATACTCCTTCTTGACTTCTACCACTTTCACCTAAGCTACCGTTACATATTTCCTAACTGACTACAAAATGGTTTTCTAGGCTTCCATGCTAATTCCCCAATAGCCCCATGTCTATTTCAGTATTAGTTTGCGTAACCAATATTCAGAAAGTATCTGTTGAGTGTCTACTTGGCACCATGCATTCTTTAGGCATTAATGATAAGCAAAGTTGCTGCTCTTAGATAAAAGCCCACACTCTCCCTTGGTTTCCCTGTGTCTTCCCTTAAGATTATGAGCTTGCTGAAAGAAGAGCTTTGTCTTGTTTGTTGCTTTATTTCTCTGGCATGAGACTGTTTGGCAGATGGAAGGTAATCAGTGAATATTTGCCTAATAAATGAAAGTATAAGCACATATTCATTCTGGAGAAAAGAGCTTGAAACCGTGGGGCGACATGTGTAATACACATATTTCTGCTTCTTTCTGAATTACAATTGAACGTTTTAAAAACAGTGGAAGGGAACGCCAGGTTTTGACCCTGAGGAACAGAGTTTTTGTGGTGACTCAGGAATCAGACATTAAGCAGCTGTTTTGAGAAACTATGGAAAGGAAGAGTCACTGTAACAACAAAGGAGCTTGGCCCCTCAGAATGGAAGCCAAGAGAGGGGCCAAATGCACCTGAGGCCAGAGGAAAACGTTCAGAGCCTAGATATGGGTTCAAAGGCTCTGTGAAAACCAAGCCCAGGAAATGATTTTTTTTCCCAAGAAAAATGGAATAGAACTACTTCTGCTTTGTGTGCATTTTGTGCCTTGGAGGCATTTCAATTAGGCTAACTACTATCACAGGGTAACATTTGTCAAAGGCTGGGTAATTGCTGTGTTATTGTTTCTCCTTGGCATTGCTGGAATGTGAACATGTGATATGTTTTCATATAAAGAAAAACAATAATACTGTAAAAGGCCAGCAAAAGAGGAGCTGATTGCAGAAGCCAAAGCTCCCTCACTGACGTCCTATCCCTCTCTGTGCTCATTCGTACCTTAGAAGCATCCTACTCGGCACTGATCTCAATTATATACACATCTTGAAGGTTTAATATAGTATTTATTTGTTCTGCGTAGAATTCAACAATCTCGGGCTATCAATAAATCTTCAAAATTCATAGTCTTGCTAATTTAATTAAAAACCAAAAAAGACACTGCTATGCAGTATGAGAAAATAGTGTAAAAAGAGATACCCAAGGATGAACAAAGTAAACTGATCATTCTAGCTCTAGTTGGTGCAAAGTTTAGTAAGGCTAAGTGAATATTTATTCCAACAACTGTCTGCATAATAGCGCATCCTTGCAAGATATCTGTGGTTCCCACTGACTCTTATTCCTATGCAAACCAACTAGATCTATTTTTCTCCTCCCACATCAATTCACATATACTTCATTAATGCATTCTCAGATTTTCAGTAACTCTCTCCTTATCCATTATCTGACGCATGTCCATAAAGTTGATTGTTCTTATTCATAACAATCCCATCCCATGCTGCTCATTCCCCATAGCAGCTATCTCTCCAGACACTTACTTCGCCTGTGAGTGTTTCTTGCTATGAAATTTCAAAGATTTTCTTTTGGAAACCTCTGTATTTCCTTCTGCACTCTCATTGACCTCTCCAAGACCATTGATTGCCTAGCCTAGAACCTTTAACATGAAATAATCTTTGTTATACATAAAATGAAAATTAAAATGCAAAAACTCTATTGAGGTGCTGTGCCTAAATATTACTATAAATGACCCAAATCCTTAAGAAATACATTCATTTTCAAAGTCATCAAGGACTTCCTATGACCAGACTCTAAGAAACATACAGGGCTCTGCTGGGATGCATTCTACTCATTCCACAGAACAGTTTAAGGGGAAGCCTGCAAAGGTCATGGAGCATAACTAACACATGTGATAAGAATCCTAGAAATACGAGGGTCACTGACATGCCTGTGTGTGGCCAGAGAAGCAGGAAATGACTCAGACAGGTCACAGCAGAACCTGGTCTCAAAGGCTGAAAACATTCAAGACCAAAAAGACAACTCTTGCCAAAACACTCAGGACCAAGAGAAAATAAAAGAATGTCAAATTTCAACCATGCGGTATAATTTGAATTTAAGGCAAGAAGCACAACTGGTCAAAATTTACAGAAGATTGCTTCAACTTTAACCTAAGATTATAAATTGTTTCTTTGCTTAAATTTTCATTTACGAATAGACTCAAAGTAAATTTAAAAAAATATATAAATCATAATTACACATAAAATTTACATACTTACACAATTAAGTATTTCTTTAAAGTATAAGTAAATGTATATACCCTACATGTGTGGAAAGGTCATATTTAAGAACAAAGAATCCTATGGGCAATATTTATAATAAGTTTTCTCCCTAAATGAAAACAGTTTTCGTATATTGTAGATAGCTTGAAACTTTCATCCATCATTTACATTTAGCTTCTGCTCTTGAACATAGTAACTCTGCTCTTTTCATCTTGGTTTGCAGTGGAGATAACCAAAGCCCTTGTGATGCCTAATTATTTAAATGTCACTTTGTTCCCCTCTCTGAAAGCTTTTAGGATCATCCTTGGGTCATTAATGGCTTGACATTTCTCAATAATGCATCTAGGATTGGGACTATTTTCATTATTTTAAGGAACATTTCTGGAAATATTTCATTATGATTTGCCGCTTTTTCCTGTGGGTTTTTTTTTTTTTTTTTACTGAGTCACCCAGTCTTTGATATAGATGGAGATAAAGACTATGAACTTGATAGATAAAATACATATAATTTTGTTATATTTGTAAAAGAACATCTATCTATATGAATATGTAGTTTCTATTAATTATTTGTAATACATATGCATTTTTACAAGAGTCACTGTTGTGATGTATTTCTCAGCCTTTAGCATCTGCACATGTATTTGTCAGATGAATAAGTTTGCAAATAATTTTATCAGCATGTTTAATATTGTCAATTAAGTAAAATATTTTTTCCTAAGATATTTTACTTCAGGCCAGTTATAAATTATTAAGCTTAATTTAATAAGACTTGCATGATCTCTGTTTCCATACAGTAAATCCTTTCTCTCTCTTGTTTACCCGGCCAGTGATGAGAAAATACAGCACAAGGGACCCACTGGAGGGGTAGTTTTAAGGTGGCTACTCTACCTGTGTCAAGACTTGCACCTTTGGGAATAAACCATGGGTGTGAGCCCTCCATGCACCTGACGCTGAAGATGCACTGAGGAGCCTGTATGACTTGTGGTACCCTCTGACTCACAGACCTGGGGTTCTTTAAAGTCTAAAATCAATGTGGGACCATTGTTTAAAATATTCAGACTCCAGCAAATTAAACACAGAGTTTGTGCATATGTAGTTTTATAAGAGTGCAAATACATAGCTTTATCATATATTCAAGTCAGCCTATATCCCCAAATGTTACCCTCCACTCAAAATATCCTGTATCTTCCTTCTACTTGCTTCCTAATGCTGCCATTCCTCTGCAGTAACTATTCAGATTTGTCAACTTTATTGGATTAAGAAATGCCTGGTAGATTGGTTGGGCTGTCTGGGTGGTTGTGGAGGCATGGTCTTAGGTACTACATCTGGTCCCTGGTCCCATCTACTCTGGCTCTGTTCTGTTGCTGTTTCCTGGCTGCCATGAACTGGGCAGCTTTGTTCTACCACACCCTTCCACCATGATGTTCTTACCTGGGAATGAACTAACCATGGACTGAACCCCTTAAAACTGTGAGCCAAGTTAAGCATCTTTTCTTTCAAATCGTAGGTGTTGAGTATTTTGTCCTTGCATTGGAAAAGCCTAACAATGCAACTGCTCCTGTGTGTGTCTCTCTCTCCCTAACATTACCTTTTTCCCTGACTCCTATGCATATGCATAGAAAAATCTTTTCTCTATCTCAATTCTAAGAAGAAAAAAAATTTCCCTAAATTCCTTTTATCTGTTGTAAATGAGTATAAAACACTAAGGGCCATATAGAACCCTAGGTAAAATTCCAAAAAAGTCTTTGTTGAACTGCAACATATGGTTTTGATGAACAGAAAAAAAAATTATGTGCTATAACCTATGGTCTCTCCAATAAACAACTCTCTCCCTTTTCTGTTTTTAAAAGAACTAGAAATATTTTTCTTAGGTCTATGACACTGACGGATGAGAGAATCGGTCAAAAATCACTTGTGAATACAAGATTAATAGGCTTCACATACGTAAGAAAATTAGACATACAAGAATTACTTAAGAAGCTTAATGGGAAGGGTGACTTGTAGTGGCAGATAGTCCAAAGCCACCGCTTATAAACCAGACCCTTGAAAGAGGAATCCTTGAAAGCATTTTAATGTATGGCTGTTTAAGAAAATGGACTTTTTTCTTCTAAATCTTGTATTTGGAAACCCTCTATTTTTCCACATTTGGTCAATTCATACCTGGAGTTTAACATCATAAATTAAATATCGGAGAAGCAATGATCATTGTGTCAAAGGGGGACAACAGCTAGATGAGGCTTTTAAATTATTGCTGTTTGTGGGAACATCAGTACCTATTGGTTCTCATTGTTTATCACTACATTTCGGTAGTTTATCACTACCGAAATATTAACTGAGTGTCATATGTTTAGCTTGTTACTTTTCTTTGTGACAGCTAGGTGGTTCACCCTGCTAGGGAGGCCAGGAGCCCCTCACTCTCGTTTCCTGGGTGCCACAGGAAGTCCTCAGTGTCCACTGTGGTCTGCATGGAGCCCACAGGCGAGGTGGCTGTCTCCGCTCCTTCTGCCCTGGACTTGGTCACCGGGGTTATTTTGAAGCCTGTTTCTTCCACTGCATTGTATTGTCATGACGACAAGGACTATTATCATCAGCATTACCATCCCGACTACCTAACATTAGGCTGCCTCTTCTTAAGGGCCTATAACTTCTTTTACAGTGCTTGATTTTTTTAAAAAAAATCTTAAAAATAATTTATCTCCTCTGTGCCTTATGAGGGGCAGATTATTCTCATTTTGCAGGGAATTAAAACAGAGGCCCAGAGAGATAAACTTCTTGACCACAGACAAATGAACATAATGTGAGGAAACTGTAATTCACACTTTTCCTCACAGCAGTGACTGTCATATTGAGGTACCCGCTCACGCATCTCCTTTGAGCACAATGTGCACATCTTTGCCCTTTTTGAAAATAACCTGTTTTTCCAAAATAGATTCTTACTAGTATCCGAAATAACCCAAACAAAGAATCTCTTCTATCCTTTTACTTGAAAATAGATACAAACAAACCTGGGTTTACAAGACCAAACCTTGAACCAGGCACACAGGCCAATCGAGACTGGCAAAGGTGAACAAGCGAGAAAAGCTCCCATAAGTACAGCTGTGCACCAAAGGGATGAGAAAACCAGTCAAGGTTGGAACAAATAGATTTTGCCAATAATTTTATTTCAGGAGCAAATGAATTATTGTCAGCTTTCTGAAGATTTCATAAAAGCAGAGAATAAGATTTCTGCCCTTCCTTTTCTGAAAGGAAAAATAAAATGAATTATTGGACAAGATTCCATGGCTGACACTGCAGCCCAGCAGGTCCTCCTCCCGGCTCTGGCTCCTGTACCCTGGCTCCACTCCGGGAAATTACCACTCATTTATCATCACCTTCCTCCTGCTCGCAGGGGTCTCAGAACCCAGCCCAGGGTCTCTGCCATCTGTTCTTGGATAACAGTCCAGAGCAGTAAGTGCCTCCGAACAACAAAGCATCGCTTTTTGTGCTTATCTTTTCTGCTATTACCCCACACCGCCCTCAGAAACGCACTGTATGGTAATGAATTAATTTAATCACTGTTTTCACAAAATCCTTTCTGCTGGAGGAAAATATCCATTCTGTGAAATCTCACGCAAAGGATGCATCTGATTGCCTTTGGCCATAGGTTTGGCACTAGAACAGCGGCAGATGATAAGGAAGATATTTAAAATCAGTATTCCAAAACATCTAGTGGGAAAGAGCTAAGATCAAGAAGAATACCTGTTGCCTCAGGAAGTGACAGGAATAGAGCCAGCAACGGCATTCATTTCACATATGGTAAGGGAGGGATTGTGTGTGAGACAGTAACGGAGAAAAAGAAGAGGAAAGCATGGCACTGGGGTCCACACACCGGAAAGAACAACAGCTGGCTTGAACTCGCAGCTCCATCATTACCGCTGGGGAACTTCAGTTCTGTTTTCCTCTACCGAGTGGGGTTGATAACCATTTTGCCAACTTCATGGAGTGCTTCGCAAGAAAGCCAAACACTATAAATGTTTGCCACCAAGAATGCAGTGGCCACCATGGCTCTGGGACTCTCAGGAATCCTGTTCTTGTCACTGCCCTTCACTTCTCGGGGCTCCGAAGCTGGGGTGCAGTAATTCAGTGTGCACTTAGACTTCTGTTCTGTTACGGAGCCCTTTCAAATGATTTCACTGATCACTTAAATAAATTACTATATTTATCTACTTATAAGATATAGGTTATTCAACTTACATTTTCCAAATGTATTCTCAAGAACTAATTCGGAGATCGTGCCTTTTTTAGAGCTCTCCTGAAGAGATCTTCGCTAGGAACAAGTGTATAAGACATTAGAGCACACAGAATAGACAAGTGAAAGAAATATAATCTCCAAAATCACAAAAACACTGCTTTGTCTTAAATTCTACTATTCTCAACAGTCTTGGTTTGTTGACCATGGTTCTAACATTTATGCACAGGGGAAATTTTGATTAAGAATTAAATAGGCAAAGGTAAGCACCATGGTTGAAGGCAAAAGAGGAGGGTCCTTATACTTGCCACAGTTAAATCGATTGTGCTAAAGTAGTTCTATATATCTGTACATTAGTAATGGATGGGATAAGTGCAGTGAATGGCTCTGTGCTCTCGGTACCCACAGGTGACAATGCCAGGACCCCTCCAATGCCAAGATTCATAGACGCTCAAGTTACATGTATCAGAGTGTAGAGCTTGCATATAACCTACATAAATTGTTTCTAGATGACTTATAATGCCTAATACAATGTCAACACCATGTAAATAGGTGACTACATTATTCAAGAGAAAATGACAAGAAACACACACCCATCCCTATTCAGTGCAGAGCAGATGTAAATCTTTTTTCAAATATTTTCCTTCTACAGTTGGTTGAATGTGCAAATGTGGAACTTGTGGCTATGGAGGGTTGATAGACTCTGATTCCTGCTTCAGGATATGAATGATACCATGACTTAGGACCACACCCAGCGTGTCATGGAGCATCTGCGTCATTAATGGTAATGAAAATTAAAATGCTTCCCCGGCGTCTGTGAGGTTGGAGAGGGTAGGAGGAATCAGGTGGGAGACATAGACACACTGCAGGCTGACAGAAGTTCCTACTGATGAAGCTTTGTAAAATCCTGCATGATTCTTTAGGAACAATGTTTCAAACATTAGGCAGTAAAAAATCAATAATCAGTTTCTTTATGATCCATTTACCAACATACACTGTTCTGCCAACCTGTACCTTTCAGAACAGTCTTGTCTGGTTTTGCTTTTATCCCTCACTTCTCTGTTGAGAAAATAAGATTTCAAATACAGATGTAGCTTTAGGAATGGTAATTATCCCCAAAGCTCAATTCAACTTGTTTTACCTGGGCAGAGTAGAGATGATCAAAAAAGAAGACTTAAGAATGGAGAACAAAGCAGCAAGTTTTATAAGAGATGGAGTTGCATCCGCTACGCATAGAGATGGGCTCTCAATATGATAAAAGTGAATGCCTTACAGTCTGAGATTCAAAATTCTTCATAACGTTGTCTAGAGATGAGAGTTACGTGTTTTGATTCAGTAATTACAGTAGTCATTTTTGTCATTACTTTTGTTAGCATTATCACTCTTTCTATTTTTTTTTTTTTGTGGGTACCGGGGGGACGACCTCAGGACCTCGCGCGCCAACAGGCGCCCATGTCGCTGAGCGATATCACCGGCCCCTTTTTCGTATGTGGGTTCCGGGAGTCGAACTCGGGCCTTTGCGCTTGCAAGGCAGGCGCTTAAGCCGCTGAGCCATCTCACCGGCCCCACTCTTTCTATTTTTATATTCAGCTGGGTTAGAGTTCCAGCAGAAGAGAAACTGGATGTAGATCTTGGTAGTGGGTGCATCTCTGCTAGACTGTGGACCACATCAGGGGATGGGTAGAGGCCTGCGTTCCTCCACTGTTTCTCCTGGGCCTACCGCAATAAAATGTGCTATACAAGGGAACACAGGGATGAAGGGAAGATTGAATTTCTTTTCTTTTCTTTTTTTTTTTTTTGTGGGTACCGGGGGTTGAACTCAGGACCTTGCGCACCAGCAGGCACCCGTGCCACTGAGCATTATCACCGGCCCTTTTTTTGTATGTGGGTACTGGGAGTTGAACTCAGGACCTCGCACTTGCCAGGCAGGCGCTTATGCCGCTGAGCTATCTTACCGGCCCCCTTGAATTTCTGATAGATTCTCTTGCTTGCTTTATCAAGAGGTTGATTCCTGAAGACTTATTTGACTCAGCTAAAACTGTCCACACATCAAGGGCTGTTGCCACAATTTTTGAGGGGGCACACTTGTAAACACCCTCCTTTACTCCCTCATGGTGACACCACCAGACACCCAAAGGTGCAGTACCAGCAGAAGGCACCAATGGTATACACACAACCTACTGAGAATGAAGCCCTAAGAGGCTTAACAGAAATTAATTCATCCCACAAGTCAATGGCTTTAGGTGACTCTGAGCTGTCACGATGCAAGGTGACTGTACATGCATACAGAGCAGGATCTGGAAATAGTGAGAGTTGTGACCATGAGCACGTTATGCATCTGTGCCCATAAAGCGGGTCTTGGGAAGTGAAACCAGCTTCAGTTTGCCTGGATGGAGAGGACAGGCCTCAGGTAACTGGGCATAGGAAAGGCACTGAGCTGTGGTGGTTTGGCCATAAGGGAGAACAGGACAGAGTCATCCAACAACCTCTGGTGCCATTTTCTTGTTTGGATGAAGGCCGTTTGGTATTTATAAGTATTTGTGAGTGGAAAAGGAAGAATAGAATAAATAAACTTCAGTCAAGCAATTTCTAATGTGCTGACATTTAAGTCTACATCTGCATAGTTTTGCCTACATAGAGAAAGAGCCCTTTAATTTTGTCTCTTCTGAGCAGGATAGACTTGGTACCATGTCAATGGCATTCTGTGTGTGCATAGAAATGAATCAACCCTATTTTCCAGGAATAATGAAAAAGGGAGAGGGAGCCAGACCTTTAAATGAATCCAGGGTATGTGAATCTCCACAAATGGCAACGTTGCAAGTTGATGGCATTTTAAGAAATAGCTTAAGAGTTTAAAAATGATGAAATGATCGTCTTAATCAAAGGTTAAGACATATTTCTGCCCAAAATAATTGAATTACCATCCATTTTAATTGAAAATTTTCCTAAAGTATTCAGAATAGTAAACACGATACTGCCAAGATATTTTGGACCACGATTTTTGTTCATGGTTTTTCTCAATTTTGAGGAATAGTATATATAATGAATTCTCAAGAAATCAAGAAGCAAATGCCAATTTATGGATTATACAAATTGTTGTTTATCTGTATCTTTCTTTTTTTGCTTTTGAACATTTTTATGAATATTGGCTCAGTAGGAGTGGTTGGGAAAATGAAGAAGATAAATTTAAATACACTATTTTCACCACAATTAAAATTTTAGTTACTTTTCCAGGTTACAAGAGAAGCCAAAAACACATTCCAGCTGCCTGAGTTTTGGTAGCTTTTTACTAAATAAAAACACTTTCTTCTATCAAAAGTAATTCCTGAAGTCTTTCATGATTTTACACCACTGAAGTAGAATATTTAGATAAGCGTTTGGAAGGGTCAGCACTTCATTTATGAATTTGCTTTAATGTTCAGTCAGTAATCTACTACTTGAGGGCAAATGATCTAGTCAAGAGTTTTTTCTTTTGTATGCTAAATAGCAGCTGGTATTTTTCTTAACCATTAATTTAATTTTGTAAGAGCACACCTGCTATTATTTAGTTTTCATAACATTTCATATAAATTTCTATGAATTATGTGTAATTAAGTAGCAATTGTGATAAAAAACATGGAAGTGTAATATTTCCAAACACAGGAACACAGACACAATGAGATACTGATTAAGGTGGTGAGATTATCTAATAAACTAGTGTCTTCTTTGGTTTCCTGACTTTTGGAAATTATCCTAACATAATGTTTTTATGCTGTGATTGAACTTGGGACACTTACAAATAATTTGTAAAATGCAGAATGATCAAATATAAGGTAGTGGTAGGTTGCTTACTGCATCTCTTAGTTACTGCATGTCTTAGTTAAAAGGCATTTTTTACTTGAATGGAATTCAATTTTTTTCTACTCTTCTGTTGGCAGGAAAAACACTAGTGATAAATCCACATTATAATTATAATAGTCACAATACTATTTTGACATACATTCTTATCCTGAAAAATATCACAATCATACTGATAGAAAATGTTTAATCTTTATTTGACCCGTAAAGATAAATGAAATAATTTCAAAATATTAAGTGAATAGTAACAATTCCATTAAATTTATAACACTCAACATCTGGCTTGCAAGATGAGAATTTCATTCCTGTAAGTTATTCTTACAGGAGAGAGAAATGAGTTCATTAACCTCTCCATTTCCAAAATATTTGCAGTAATTTAGGACATAATGCAATGTGTGACAGTCAAGCTAATAACTGTACACCATTTTTTATTGCCTCAAATATCAGGTGCTAAAAAATTTGTTCACTGGATGAAAAATACAAAGTTGTTTGAATTATAAGCTACTAATTATACAATGAATAAACTATTTACATTTCTATTAATCATGAGAAAAAAGGCCTTCTGATCCACAACACTATACTGTACAGTGGAATGTTTTATATATTTATCAACTCCAAGAAATATTTCAAATAAAGAAAAGCTTGTGATTTAAAATGGTAGAGAACTTCTCAGAGATTAGAATAAGCCTCAGACATTCCTAGCTCTTTTCTTCATCCACTTGTAAATCTACAATATGTGCATTTCTCTAAGGTGTCCTTTGTTAGCAGTGAGAATAACTTTATGCTGTTTTATGCAAAAGCTTAGCCAGTGTGTGTTGTTACAGTGGTCACATGGAAGTGCCGCAGGGCCACCTTAGTTAGAGTTCGGATGATTATCTTGTCCAGCATAAACTTCCCCCCTCTATACGTTTTCTACATCTACCTCTAGCTTATGGACAGCTGAAAGCCACAAATATTAGCCTCCGATGTTTGATACACAATGAAGTGAAAGGATATAGGGGTTATTTGAAAGCATACTATTAGGAACTCTAATAGATGGGTTGTAAAATTACCATAGACTTTAGTGAAAGAAGAAATTTGAAAATGTGAAATTGGTAGACAGTAAAGAGGAAAGTGAGCAAATAGTAGGCCAAATGCCTAATGGGATTACTAAAGGTGAAAATAATAACAGAGTTCCTATCAGGATAATGCAGTATTTCTGTGCTTCCTAGATATGTTTTATTTTTTTATTTTTATTTATTTTGTATTTTTTGTGGGTACCGGGGGTTGACCTCAGGACCTCACGTGCCAGCAGGCACCCGTGCCGCTGAGCGATATCACCGGCCCTTATTTTCATGTGTGGGTTCCAGGAGTTGAACTCGGGCCCTCGCACTTGCCAGGCAGGTGCTTATGCCGCTGAGCCATCTCACCGGCCCCCTAGATATGTTTTAGAGTAGAACCAAAATAGACAACCTCATACAGTGGTGTTGAACTCTAAATCTTGAAGGAACAGTCAGAAAAGTACAAAGTGGAAATGAAACTGATTTAAGATTGAAATATCTGACCACGTAGGAACCTACGCTTTAGGATGAATAACATTTTGCAAGTGTTAAATCTCATTAGAAAATTTTACTTATTTATTGTATATGTCAATTAAATATCAGTTACACATAAAGAAGAATTCATCATCATTTTCTTTCAAGGTTGACTTGAGTTCCAAATCAATAAAGTGTGCTGAGGTTGTATGCCTCGTGTCCTTGCCCATTAGTTTAGTGCGAAAAAAGAAAAAAATTATCTTCTCTTCACCCACTTTGAGTTTTAGAATGCAGATGAGCACTTGTTTCATTCCAATAAACCAAGTAGGAAAGAGACTCTTGATCCACTCTTAGTAGCTGTGATTTTTACATATGAAAGCATGTTTATCCAAATTAAAACACTTAAAAAAAAAGTTTCTAAAAATTAAACCTCATCTGGCCCTTTCCTCCAGCAGTCAAGCTATATATAAAAGGACTATTATTTCTAATAGCAATGAGATGTATGGAAATTCTATAGCCCTTGAGACACTGAAGTAAATATGTGATAATATTTGCCTTCTAATTTCAAATACCCACCTAACCAAACGCAAACATTTCATTTAGATAACATTGTTCTTTTATTCAGTATCTATAGGAAATGTGCTATCTCATCATTTCATTTATTTCTATTAAGGAATATGTGTGTGTGTGTGTGTGTGTGTGTGTGTGTGTGTAAAACAGAAATTTTTTTAAAGGCCAAATAAAGTATATGAAATATTTTCAAGCTTTTATTTATGTGTAGTAAAAATATACTAATAAATTGCTGGGATCTCTTTTGAAGAAATTTAAGTATTTTAATCTGCATCAAAACTTTACATTTGACATGACCAACTATACTTGACAAAGTAAAATGTTGGCAAAACTAGTTAATTCATTAACATTTTGGAAAACGCAGGAATTCATCCAGAACTAGTTAATCTACAGATAGATTGAAAATCTCATGGTAATTGCAATCGTGAAATGTAGATTTTTTTAATCAATAATGAGAATTTATTTAAAATATATAAAAATAATATTTCAACTATTTTTATTATGAAAGTAGTTGCATAAAAATATGTTTAGTTTTTTAACATTATTTACACTATTACCATGCAAAAAAATCATAATTTGATTCCATTAAAGAAAGTGCTTTAGGGAGCCGGTGAGATGGATCAGTGGCATAAGCGCCTGCCTGGCAAGTGCGAGGTCCTGAGTTCAACTCCTGGTACCCACATATGAAAAAAGGGCCGGTGATATCGCTCTGCGGCACAGGTGCCTGCTGGCACGTGAGGTCCTGAGGTCGACACCCGGTACCCACAAAAAAAAAAAAAAGAAAGTGCTATAAAGAAAGTGGCAGAGCATGCAAAACCAGTAAGATCAATTAGTAGAATAAAAAGTGAAGAGATAACTGCATTTCATGGCAAAATAATATGATGTGTTGATTCTCAGACTCATCTTGACATGTTTGGAATTAAAGTTCTTCATAGAAAATATATATTCATGTCTCAGTGTCAGCAATCTCTGAAATTCAGTGAGTATCAAGATCCAGAGAGATTTCACAGATTTTAGAAAATGTTTTTTTGCATGACATTCAACAGCTTTTGTAGGTAGTGGTAAATTCTAAAAACTCCCAACAAACAAAACAAAGGGAAACTGATGAGAATGTAAATGATCTGTACTTTCCTGCCATCTATACATATTCTTTATTTCCTTCTGTCCTTTTCAAGACATTTTAAGACACTACACTTGGGTAGCAGTCTAAAGAATTACAGTATAATCAAGTTTATGTCTTTTTTGGATTCGTAAAATAATCCTTAGTTAACACTACTGATCTTCCAGCAAATGTTGTCTTTCAATATGTATGACTCTAAATGTCTTAGAAGTTAATTTTAAGAATCTCTACCTCTTTGATAGAGCAAAAAACTTGCTAATGTTTTCATTAATTATCTAAACAACAGATTCCAAATAAAGAAGCATTCTTAACATGTTAAGATTATAAATTTAATCTAAGAAGTTAAAGTTCAAGAACTTTTAAAACTATATAACACATTATTCTAAAACATCTTATTTTATGAGTATAGATCAATTTTTAAGACATTGCAAGTTTTTACTTGATGAAATGAATATTTAATGTTTTCTCAAATATTTACCCATGGAATTTATTAAGTTAATGGTTACTTTTAATCCTAGAATTTTATTATAGTGCTGAAGACATAATATGTATTGAAAACTGTTCATTCAATTACATTTTACATAGAATCCAGTAAAATTATTCCCTAGTCATTACAAGTTTTCAATGAAAATAAAATTTTAATAATTTCAGATAGTAGAAATTACCCTAAATGAAAAGTTATAAGCACATAGGATTTTAGAACTAAGTGCACTTCTAAAACTCTCCATGCATTCCATAAGTGACATTCCATAAGTGACAATGCTGAGATCCAACAGATATGCTGGGGTACATGCATAATTCATCCGAGATCATACACATCATGCTAACCAAATAACAAAATGACAATTTACTGCCAGGAGTACAGATTCAGAAAAAAATCACTGCTGGTCAAAGACCAAATTACAATTGCCTCTGATACATTTTCACCAGGGCAAAAACAGAAATGAGAACTTGCATTTGTTTAAGGATTATCATACCTCAAGTACTGTATTAGTTAACTTTCCCATTGCTCATTAAAAAAAAAAAAAACACTTGCAATTTAAAGGGGAGAGCTTTAATTTGGTTCATGATTTGGGAAGGTTTGCTCCATGGTCACTGGCTCCAAAGCAGGAAATTTGTGGTAGAAGGGCGTGGAGGAGGAAAGCTCCTCACTTCCTGGTGACCTGGAAGTAAATCACAGGGGAAAAGAGCAGCAGAGAGGGTGGAGCCAGGGGCCAGATATACCCCCGAGGCCAAGCCTCCATGACCTTTCCAGAAATGTGCTTTATTAATCTCCTGGGAGGCTCCTGAACCAATAAAGCTGGCAATACAGCTTAACTGTCACAGCTATCATTTCAGGTCTCCTAAATATATTTCACCTTTACAATAGAATTTGGGGAATGCATGGTCAGCAATGGAAGTTCTGGAATACTGCGCCTGAAACCCTCAGATATTATAATTTAAATAACCTTAACTTCACAACTTGCATTCACATAAAATTTTCATTAAAATCAGCCAGTTAATCGTTTTTCATAAAGTATGACATTATGTCAATCTCCTAGAAAACAATCCAATCATTCACCTCCTTTTCTCTATGTCCACATTCTCAAAAACTGGACAATCCAAGCCTTTTCCTCACTTTCACCAGATGGAAATTCGGCAGAACGTGGGGAGAATCTACATCCACAGAAGACCCTGTTTTTTTTTATTTACAAAGTTGTAGCATGACAGAGGAGAAGGGCAAGTGTTACCGTGCCAATCCTCCTCTTAATACTCTTTCCCTGAAGTTATTGCTTGAGGAATTAGGCACTCACTAAGCATTTAATTAGTTAATATACGAATAATGAATAAATGAATTATTTGCATTACTTTGGAATGTGGAATATATAGTCAATCATATTGTGTCATTAATAATACCGATCTTTCCCGCTTTGCCTGCCTCTTCCTTCTCCCTTTTTCTACCCTTATCTCTTTTTTCCTCTATTTATTTGACCCTGTGTGTATATTTGTTAAGAAGCATACACATGTGCATTTCTTCTGCTAAATTGATGAGCTTAGTATGTTATCAAAGTATTGTATGTCTACTGCCCTTCGCACAATTATAAAAATTAATTTCTACTCTTTAGTGTTTAATGTTTGAGAGCAGGAAATGGCAAAAGTCACGCTTTCACATATCTATACAAGTCTGTATTTCAAACATAAAATCACTAACAATTATTTGGATGAACCAAAATTCAGAGACACTATCTCTATGTATTTGGAAATAAAAGTACACTAATAGCATGTTATTATTTTTTCTTTTGAAGGATGTGTTATAATGGTAAGCACACTAAGACAACAATGTTAAACATTAGAAAACCTTGGCCCCCACAAGTCGTATACACTGAATTTCCCGTGCACTCTCAATTCAGTAGTGGATTATCTTTTACCTTGATAATGATTTTACATCCTAACGGTTCCAGTTACTAAGTATGCTGCTATCATTGTAACATGGACAGGTAGTATCCACAGTTAGGGGACACTGCAGGAGCATGATAGCCTGAAGGTAATTTAGTCCTAGCAGTATTTGTCCTGGAGGTATTTTAATATCATAGTGAGGGGAAATGGAAATCTTTTAGCTTCTTCATATGGAAATCGCCAACCCAGTCATCTTGAAATCATCAGTCTGCTCCTAACCAGGTAAAGATCTGCATTTAACTGGAGTGTGTCTAATCTAGCACATCACGAGAATGTGACATGGTTCCGTGAAAAATGATTCTTGTACCTAACATTCTAAACAGTAAGAGCATTTTTAAGACACTTCCTCTCCTGTCCATGAACTTCAGTGAACTAAAATTACTAGATAGAGGAATTTCATATTTTCTATGGACAACACTAAAAATAGTAATGTCATGGATTACTGAGGCATATTTTCTAATATCTTTGGCATATTTGTGCTTTTCATGGTTTATCACCTATATGTACTACATTTCTCAACAAGCCAGGATAATTAAGGCTACAGAAGTGCAGTTGCAAAGTTGGTTTTATTTTTCTAATAACAAGTAATGTATTATTTTTAATACATGACTTTGAATTGGCATATTTTTTCAAATAATCACTTCTTAGGATAAATGAAAAATCCATTGCCACTGAGTCTTGTCTAACAATAGCTATCACAGGCATCACCCTCAACCAAGAGTCAGGCCAACTCAACAGTTCCAAATAACTGTGAAATTAAGGCTCCAAGAATGTGACCTATTTCAGCGCAGAGTAGGAAGGTCTTCCTCTACAGCTGGTCACATGATCAGTAGGCCAACACTTCCAGAATATTGTCCCTTACTAATGTAACAAACCATCTGGCTTTGCCGCTTCGCTCTTGAATATCGCTGGGGCTCAGGTTTACGTATATGACATCAGCAGCAAAAAGCAAAATATTCACAATAGTGGAATGGAAACTGCCAACACCCAGCCAAGTCTGTGTGTGTATGTGTGTGTGTGTGGTGGTGGTGGGGGTCAGGCTTTGACGGCAATAAAGAGCAAACATTTCTGCCAGACAAGGAACAGCCTGTGAGCGAAGGCACCTAAGCAAATCAGAGGTAGCAGGTGTCAGGCAATATTCAGGGCTCTGCCAGTCTCGCTGGGAGGTCCACTGTGATGTGTCCAATCCTCGAAGAACCTTAAGTACCTCCTCATAGGAAAGACAATTTTTCTTTCCATTTATTACTCTTTTTCCAAATTAGTAATGTGTTCTGTATCATGGTTATCTTAGGCAAAGACATTGTGTCTATTATTCTAAGATGAAATTTTTGAACTTACCACAAGTCACTTAAGGTAACCATGACTGGATCTTCTACTCTATTTTCCTGCTTCCATTTGGTATCTGCTTAAGACATGTTGATATATAGTTAAACCGAGATAAACCTTGAATGTTATTTTGCATGGAGTGATGGGACTATTTGTTACCTCTGCTTCCTGAAAATATCAGAAGTGTGAGAATGAGGTAAACAAACTGATTTTTCAAGCCAATTTTGAGAAAGGTTTGAAATGAAAGACACTAGCAATAACGGCACGCGCACTGTCCCAACATTTGTGACTCGTATACCTAATGCACACATGCAAATGCAGACCCTCGGTACTCTCACACAGGTGCAATAGGAAGAGTAAGGAGAAAGTGGCTTCGAGGATGCTTCTGTGTGCAGGATTTAGGAGGAGGCCTCAGTAGGTTCTCCTACTTAGTCTTTCATCTCCTCAAATCCTTTCTGTTAAATAAGAGCAGTGAAAATGCATGAAGTGTAGTGTGTACATTAAGATCCAGCTGAGATTATCAATCGCCTATTCATTGAAATTCTTTCTTCCCAGGACTTTTGTTCTTGTAAGTTATAGAGGTAACATAGAGGATATTGAATTGTGCAAATGGCTTGTTTCTAGGGAAAAAAATACCAAAATTTATGAAAGAAAAATAATTGGTACTAGGTAGTTCAATACAAGTACAATTTAGAAATTTTACCCTGATCTGAGAACACCAAGGGATGAATTTTTAAAATGATAGCAACATTTACTAATAATCATAAAAATAGTATGTACTCATTATTGAGAAATCAATTAATTCAGTAAAGAATAAAATATGAAGTAAAATTTATCTATAGCCTTAAGTATCACCTTGATTGTGAAGCTTTTGCTGTCCGTCCACAATTTGCTCTGGAGACATACAAACCTGGAAGAAGACCTAGAAGTAACAGTATCAATGTGTCTTGTCTCCCATGTAATCTCTTTAAAGTATTCCCTATTCTCTCTCCAAAGTACGTATACAAAGGTTGCATTCAACAGAAGTCTGACGTCCCAGTTTCCAACATTCCAGCCAATATTTGCTACTTTCCAGTGTTAAAATGGTTGTAAATCCAATGAATATCAAATGTCACTTATTTTTATTTTAAATTCATTTCCAAATTATAAGTAAAGTTAAATATCACTTTGTTGCTCTTATTTTAGTTTTCTTACCTCTCTATTCTTACACCACAGGTGAATTTTAATGAGTGTTGTAAGATGGGAAGTTAAGAAATGCTGATTACCAAAAGAGAAATCCAATCCAGAAATGTTTCTTGGTTTCTTTATTTAAGTAACTTCTACAGGGAAGCTTAGAGTAAGCATAGCGAATAGATGTGGGAATTTGTTAAGTTCTGACTAATTAAATAGATCACAAAATTTTTTGTAACATACAAAGTGGTAAACTTCAATCATTTTACCCATTCTTCCATTGTATAGCTTAATTTTTTATAACTTGTTATTATTACTGGACAGATAGCATCATACATTATGAAACATAATCACAAAGACTAGTTAAAGTTAATTATTCTTAAACCAAATTTTCAGGTCTGGTAAAGAAGCTGTAGAAAAATCACCTCTTTAAGGAATATTTTAGATAAGAAAACAACATGACTCTTAACGTTTAAGGTTAAAGATTATGTATTACAATTGGAAGATGGGCACACAGCATTCAAACTGAGTTTTATTTACACAGTGTGGTAGCATCCTAACTCCTGGATTTACAATAGGTAGTAGGTAGAAATAGGACAATGTTTTGCTTTGTTTCATGGTGTTGAAGATCACAGCCAGGGTCTCATGCATACTAGGCAAGCACTCGCTCACTGAGCTACACCTTTAGTCCTAAGAGCAGAACAATGTTAACTTTTCAACTATTGTCTCAAGTTAGGAATATTTTAGAAGTACAACGACTTAAGATTCTCAATCCATAGGAAAGACACGAATTGCATAAGAAATTCACAGACACAGACCTCCTGAAACTATCATGCAGATTAATATCTTATAAACTAATGATCAGATATCCTACAAAATATTACTTTACTAAATATTGCTTTAATAAAATATTCATAAAAACTAAAATGTTTCAACAGTTTTGTTAACAGCTAATTTATTCCACAGAATGGGAAGGTAGCTGGGCTACCCATTTATTGTGTAAGAGTTACTGATCGTCCCTGAAGCTTCTTGTACACTAGGCAGACACCCAGCATGACTCTAGGTGCGTGGGGTAGATATTAACACAGAGACTCTGATTTTAAGAACACGGCAGGAAAACAAAGTAGAATAAGATTCCCAAGGACAGTGATTGACGGCTATGTCTGCAGTACTGCGAAATGCTCCTGACGCTTGATTTGATTTCAGTAGTATTTGTGGAATGGGTGGGCAAAAGTATCCTTCAGGAACTTGAAGGATAATTAGAAATTATTTTAATCCACTGTTTGGCCTGTTAAGGGTGTGGTGGACAAAATCCATAAAAGGGTGAGGGTGAATGAGCAAAACAGAGATAGTCAAGGAGGAGTAGAAATTAGGGCTTCCTGATTCCCCCACATATAAGACAGAAGAGAGGGATGAGGTACCAGAGGACCACACAGACTGAAGATGACAGCGGAGGGGCGCAGACGGTGCCAGCAAGGATCCAGACAAAGAGGAGAGGCTCTGTGCTCATATTTCAGTATGGATTTATCAATCTGTGCATATTTAATCTCTTAGGTGATACAGAGATTGAGTGGCAAATCTTCCTGTTCCTCACGAACAACTTGGCAAAGAGGCCTACTCAGAGGAAGAAGCCATGAGGAAGGTTAGCATCGTGCTCCATGTAGATTCTACCATGAAAGGAAATCTTGGTAAAATTAAAATTTTTCCTTATTGACATTTCTTTTTTTTAAAAGACATGCTCCTTAAATGTTGCATAAAACAATGTTAAAATCAATCAAAATAATCATTTTATTTTTTTATTTAATTACATAGGCAATTTAATATAAATGCTTCTTGTATGTTATTGCAAATACATTTTTACCTAAAAAATACTTTCTATTTACATTTTCCAAGTGACTTAGGAATTCACTACAGAATTTCTACAGAAAATTTATAGAGATAGTGCTTACTTTCTTAACAAGAAAGATTGCTATAGTATGTCCCAAATTACTCAAATTTAAGAATGTAATCTCAGGTTCATTGGAAAAAATGGGCCAAATAAGAGGATTAACAATTCTGAAGCAATAATGAGTCATTTTAAAAGACCAAAATCATCCCTGTACAAAAATGACAGTCTGAAATCAATGATATGGGTCATTTATTAATATGCCAATCTATAAATAAAAAAGAAGAATAGATTAGCAAATATCATACTGAAAGTCCACACCTTTTCTTTTAAAAACACATCAGCAATGAACACATGAACCCAGAATCCATTTAAAATTTGGCCATAGCTAAATCCAAGAAGACAGAAATGAAAACTCAAATCCTCCAACTCACATGCGGGTGACCAGTGAGCCATGGTCTTCGTGTCTGCCACTCCATTTTCTACGTTTCCATCTGTGACTCCAAATGCCAGCAGGATTATGTAGAATACAGTTATCTATTTTGAAAGTGCCACGCTTTCTGCATGGACTGTGCACTGGGACATTGTCCCAGCACCCTGCCCTGGAGTAGGGACAACAGAGCAAGAGGTGACACCCCAGGCAGAGGCATAGAGGCTGCATTTTAGCTCAAAGAATTAATTTCTAATTGAGAAAAAAATCATTTTCAATTTCTGATCTTCCAGAAATAATTTGCCCTCTAACATATTTGAAGACAAAAAGATTCATGTAGCTAAAATATTTCTAAGCCTTCAGAAAATGTATCTTGCCACAGAGCAGTTAAAATATTAATACCACTCTTCCTCCAAATGTGTTGCTAAATCAGTAACCTTTAGATCACAAATGACTGTATTCCTTATAATTGCATTTTTGCCAGTAATAGTCATTATAATCCACCAAATGCAAGGATACCAAAATTCTTTTTATTTTTCTTTTTGTTTACTTAGGGGATGTGAAGGACTATTTTAAAATTTTAGCCTTTGATTTAAGTAATTATTTCCTCATGTTTTTGAAGACAAAAATCCACAGTTAGAAAATCCACACTTGGAATTTAGCAGTTTTTCTCCCTCTTTCTAAGGAATTTAGAAAATATTTTTTTATCATTTACACAATTAAGCATTTTAGAGGACTCCAAATCAAAGTGAAATACCCAAAGCAGACTACCTACAAACTGAGGGAGATTTGTCATTTCTCGGAAACATAACTGAACAAAACATTGCTGATGGCAGGTATAGGAAACATTCTCATTTCTGTTTGCTATTCTTTAGGAAGATTCAACTGAAAAAACAATTAGGAAAGCAATTCTTTATTATTAACGCTGGTCAACACACATGGAATGAAAGAGGCAGAATATGGCAAGTTGCCATATTATATTGCCATTATATTTTGATTATAAAAATTCAAGTTTGCAACATAGAATTCTATGCCTCAGCCACACATGGCACCCACAGACAGCCAAGGGTGTAGATCCTGCACCCCCAACATCATAGCTGAGGGTATGGGACAGATGTTGTTTGTCATCTCCTCTTTCAATCCACCTGTTTTGATGATAATAATGCTACGAATAGTAAAGATAGTAACTTCCTAAAGATAGTAACTTCCATCTCTCTGAGTGCTTACTGTATGTCAGGCCACCTATTAAGCATTTTATATACATTTTCTCTTTAAAAAAAATAAAAAGTATATTTTAAAGTTGATAGAGTATGATTTCTGTTTCCAATAAGGAACTGAGAATCAGAAATTTCATCAACTGTCTGAAGTCACAGGTTGACCGCATCGCGGTGCTTACCGTGGGTCCTTCAGACATCAGCTTTTCATTGTGTCGCCTTACTATACCCAAAGAATGGTTTTAAAAAGTGCTGGTCCCAAAATGTAAATGCATTAAAGAACAAAATAAAAAATAGATAATAGGAAACAGGGAAACAGATCTTTTGCAAATGGCAGGGGACCAAGAGATGGAAAGGGATTGATGGGGGGGGAGTGACATAAAAAGAATTAAGGTATATTACACACATGTTCTCACATCCCATGGTGATGAATGTACTCATTATGGTAACACACATGTACTAATAAAAATAAACAAACACAAAAGTGTTGGTCAAATCATGGCTTGTATTTGCGGCAGGGACATAATTTCCTATAAACACAACTAATCACATCCCGGGTTTTGGTTAGATCAAAATTCTAAGAAGTCAGCATGTTTCTCTTTCAGCAAAATTTTGTGAGCTATTCCCATGTGCAGGATTACATATGCAGTGCCATCTCCTGCTTCCTTTCCAGGATCCTCTACCACCTGTTCCTGAAAGAAGTTAAGGAAACTCTTCTGCCTTCCTGTTAACTGATTCAGGATTTGCTTTTGCAGATTTCTAACACATTTACTAACTAACTCCTTCTTAGGCCTGTTTAATTAATTATGTATTATAATTTTATTTTTACTATGTGTATTCTTTCTTATCTACTAGTTTTTGTCATGGGTATTATTTATGGGTTCCATCAAAAATGATTTATTAAAGAAAATAGGGCTCCGTTCCTAGGAAGGAAAGAATCCTAACTTGGCACATCTTGGAAACTGCCATGCTCGTACATATGAAACCTGATCTTTCCACGGTCTGGGTACCAGGCTCCTTTTTCCATATGATGTGCTTCAAGAGCCAGTCAGCGAGGATAAATAGAATGGATCTGGTCACTGCTGCTGGGAAGCACGGGAAACTTCTCCACACAGAGAAACACATTGGTTGGAGAAAACATTTGTGGAAACATTTTCAAGGAGGTGACCTATTTCCATGCTGAGCAGCTAATGCCTTGCCACTTAGGCACCAGTTAATTCCTTCCTAAAACATGTGGACTCAGCCCGCCCATGTCATTAAAACCATAGTCTATCAGGGGATATAAATCCCAAAATGTTTGAATTTTATTATTAAGAGTCAAATCTCTGACATATTTCTTGAAATGCCTTAGAGAACACAATTCTTCATTTATGTACACACTGCGGGCAAACTGTGTTCTAACTTCATAAAGTCAAGTATGCATTAGAAAGTTGCCAAATGAGCATCTGGTGTTCTTTGTAGACATAACGACTTGACAAGGACACCCCTGTTCCCAGTGCTCTCAGTTAGAAGCAGATGCAAACCCGATACTTACAGAGGAAATGTCCTCTTTCTATCTATTTTGTCTTCCTTGACATCTTTTGAGATGAAACATTTAAAGTATATGGAGTAATAAAAAAAAAATCCAAATTAAAACTCAATGCAAAATTTAGTTTCACTCTGAATGCTGGCCAGCTGGATAGCTTGCTTTATATTTTCTGTGTGATGGTATTTTCTCCCAGAAGCATCAATTATTTTGACTTATTTGAAATAAATTTTATTGTCTTTTAAACAGTAAAATAATTTATTGGCTTTGATTTGTTTTTTATTTCACAGCTAGCTAGCTTCACTCAGTGAAGAAGGATGTTATTTGCCCTCTGCTCTGTCCCAGTCTATTTATAACCGGAGATAGTTTCCTTCCTGCTACTTGAAGACTGATTCTTAGTAAATTTAGGCTACAGTTACTGTAAAGTTCCTAGAAAACACTTGGAGGGGCTGTGATGTATAAGGTTTAAACCTGATTCTAAGGTCATTAAAATATATCCAAGCTTATTAAGGTATATCCACCAAGAAGAGCCAAGAGAAAGCCACAACGACTTTATCAGGTAGTTAGATTTGACAGCGCCACAAGCATTGCACATGAAACTACTAGGAATTCAGCTTCACTGATCTTAGAAATACATGGATATGCATCATTTTGTGGACCATAGCAAAGGTTATAACTAAATGATCTAAGAGTCAACTCAAAATGTTCAAAGCTAACATAAGGGATGATCCCAGAAATGAAAGAAATGAATAATGAGAGGATGTCCATTTGATAAGTTAGAAGGCAAAAGATTCATTTTTCAAAAAACAAGAGGCAAATTCTCTGACACTAGTAGCAAAATATAAAAACTTCAGCCTAGGATAATATTTGGAAGTGAAGAGGGCCAAGAAGGAGAATCAAGAGTGGTTCACGGATTCCCGTCTCACTAAGGGCCCAACTGAGCCAGCCCCCTTCCTCCCTCCAGCCCCTGCCCCAGTGTACACTGCAGAGGCAGCAGGAAGACAGGATTAAAAGCCTGCATTCTGAGCTCGGGCCGACTGGCTCGCAGTTGTTCTCTCGCTCACTGGTTGTGGGACCCCAGGGCAATTCACTTTATCACCCTAGATGTGTTTCCCACTTTGTAAAGTGAGGATGATCGCAGAAGCCACCTGCTAACATTTTATCAGGACTGTACACAGCAGTGAGCACCAGCCCTGCGCACACACCGCGGTGTAGGAATAAATCCGCTCTCCTAACTTTACGGAATCGACAGCTACTTTCCCATGAACCTCAGTGTCTGCACTAAGCCATGGACTACTGGTGCTTTCCTGTTGCAGCTTCTCCCTCTAATACATTTCCATCTCACGTTGCTTTAAGACACGTTTGTAAAGTTCTTTGGCCTCTCTCCCACTCAAAGGTCACCCGTGGTTTCCCTCCAAGTATACACCAAATTCTTTGTTTTATTTTGATGCCTGGGATGTTGAAAGGGGTGATTCACGGCTGCTGAGACGTGGTTGTTAAAGGCGATGCCATCTCTAATGGGAACCTTGCCCTGGAGACCCAGGCCCAGTGCTGAGAGGAAGCTGAGACCTCATCGTGGGGCTTCCTGACAGTGATTTGCTCAACAGCCCACAGCCAGCATCCAGTGCGGGCTGCACCAGGACCCCGGCGGTCACCTCCAGTGACCGCGTGGGACAGAGATGAACTGAGTCTGCAGGGCTCTGGCCAGTCCGTGGAATTTCAACGAGAGATGCCTGTCGCTGTTGTTTTAACCCACTGTGCCTCGGAGTGGCTTCCGGTGCAATTGCTGCACACATTTTGTTACTAAAAGTAAGATTCGCCATATTGAAAAATCTATAGTACGTGCGAGTAGCTTTATGAATGTTTGGTGATTGGAAGCCATACGTGGTGATAGACCACCAATTCTAGAATGTAAGAGGATTATCAGGGTTATCATATGGAAAAGGTAACTAAGCATGTTTACAAATGAATGAAGAAAAAGTGTATGACCATATGAATTAATAAAGAAGAAAATTCAGTAAAATTCTCATGGTTTTAAAAATAATCTTAGCGCTGGGCCTGGAGGTACACACTTGTAGTCCCAGGCCTCTAGGAGGCTAAGGCAGGGGGATCCTAAGTTCCAGTATAACCTGGGCAACTTAGCAATTTAGCAAAAATCTGTCTCAAAATTTTAAAGAAATAATAAAGGGCTGGGACTGCAGCTTAGTGTAAAAGCCCTGGGTTCAGTTCCTAGTATTACAGAATCATCATCATCATCATCATCATCATCATCATCATCATCATCATCTTAGCAACTAGTGTCGCAAAGCATCATTTGTCAAAAAGCATCATAGATTTAAAACCCAAGCAATGCACATTGAGAATATATTTGTATATACATAACAAACAATAATTATTTAGATATTTCTATATTTACCTAAATTGATTGATATACATGTGTGTGATTCTAAAAATCAATTTAAAAAGAAGAAACTACCCGAATAGCATCAAGAAGATGAAGATAATGACAGTGATAGTCAGTATATGAGGTGATGAAAGAAATACAAAGAAAAGTACATGAAAACGCACTCTCCACTTCGTGAGAGCTGCACCAGTGCGAAGGGTCTGAAAAGGCTGAAAAAGAAGTGGGGACAGTGACATTCTGGGCAGTGCCAGGGGTGGGAAAGTCGGTGTCTGGTCGAAAGGAAGATGCAGATGTCATGCAGAGCTACCGGTTCTCCCGGCAAAGGCAGGAGTCAGGGAGCCATGCAAACCACGCAAGGACACCGGAGTATACCAGGAGGTGACCATGTCGAAGTGGATCAGAGGAACAAATTCCGAGACAATCTAAATACCCATCCCCTGATACTGTAATGAAAAGTTCTACACAACATAACTTTTAGTGAAAAAGGGCATTAATGAATATACGGCACTCATCATTGAAACTATGTATGACCTATGTTGCTTCTAAAAATGATGTGTGTGTAAATGTTTGAAAATTCTGCCAGAATGATACATGTTAAATTTAAGATGGCGTCTGCCTCTGGGATTTCTACAGTACTCAGGATGTGGCACAGGGACTGAGCAAACTGACCCTGAGGAGTCGAGAGTCCTGCTGATGATGACAGTACCCCCCAGGGCAGCCTTCCATGTCCCTGCTCAACAGTGCCACCAACTGCCCCATGAGATCTTCTGCCCACAGCTTCTTGCCCCACGTCGATGGAAGATGACAACCAATTTCCTCTGTCAGAGAGCGAGTGACTGATGTCAATGTATAATTTTTCCAAAATAGCTCAATACCTCTTCTCTGTGGTTTCACACTACATTTTATTTGAGTATCTTACTCTGTCTACCCTTACCCAGCTACACCAAAAAAAAAAAAAAAAAAAATCAGTACTTTATCTGTGGGCCCATAATTCTTTGCAAGTACTTAACTCAGTTAACCCACTTACTATAAATATATGCTTAGCACCAAGTACCCACTGGATAAATATCTTAAGTCAAAGAGAAATAGGTTTTCTTGGCGATAACGATGGATTAAATCAGGAGTGGAAATTTAACCCCATTTCTTATTATGCAGGAGACGCAGGAGAGAAGTCTCCAGACACAGCATGACGACTGGGTGTGCGCACCACGCTCCTTACTTGCTCCTAAATGCCCTGTGCAGTCAACACCACCTCCATTTTCAAGATTAAAAAAAAAGACACCAGAGGAGGAACGAACTGTCCCAGTTTTCACAAGCTCGCTCCAGCTATGTCACTCTGCGGCGTTTCTTGTTCGCACATTTTCTCGTTATGTGAGATTGGGGTTGTGAGGCTGGGCATGAGGTGCTGCTGGGTGTGGGCGCTGGGGAGGGATCTTTCGGTCAAACCAAATTCCGACTCTTTCCTGTCATAGCAAGATCAAAAAGTCTTGAAACATAGACTCCCTTAATTAAAAGCGATCATTTTATGTGGCCTAATTAAACATTGGTGATGCCACCATCTCTTATGTCACCAAGAACTGAAGGAAGACAGGCACCTCCTCAGGGAGCTCCCACTACCTGGTTACGGTCCTGTCCAGCAGGCAGGTGTGTCCTGCCTCTGCCTCTCATACCTCCAGGAACCCATGGGGTGGGCTGCAGCCTCTGTTCCGTGTCCTGCCTTCTCCTCTTGGGGACACAGGGGAGTCACCCAAGCACCAGGACTGGATTCCCACACTGATAAAATGGAAATGATATCAGAATGGAGCCGTGGTAAGAATTTGATGTGCCAGTACTTATAAAGTATTTAGAACTGTGATTTGGAAATGGAAAATGGTTATTAAAATCCTCCTTAAATGAATAAACTTATCTATTTTTGGATAAACGTAGGAGTTTGTCCATGCACTACAAACATTCTGTTTTCTGCTCTGAAATATTGAAGTACATGTACATGTTTTTTCAAATTTTGCTTTTTCTTAAATTTCAATACTGTACCTCTTTTTGTTTCTCACCACAGTCCTAAAATATGAAGCCATCATTTCCACATCAATCAATAGATGACCTCCTTATTTTCCTCTTCAATCCAAGGCATACCTTCTACATTTATTTTTTCCTGTCATGGGACAAGACCACCTCTCAGAACACGCGTCCTTTCTGTGACACTGCAGTGCCTTCCCCTAGGTCCCGTTCCTTGTGCTCTGGACCCACGGGTGCAGTCTGCCAGATGACCTTGCCCCTTTTGTTCCTCCTGCCTAATTAATTTCCACCTGCAACTCTCTCTGTTTCAAGCTCATCATTATGTCCCAAGCCCTGTATGGGGTCAAACCATCAGGGTCTCTCGTAGCCTCTCTCTTGCAATTTCCACGGATCCTGTGATCTAGAAGAGAAAGCTCTCAGTCATGAAGGGCCCTGGAAAAGCAAAAGCTACAAAACTGGAAAATAAAAGCTCACTGGCATAGAAATAAAATTTAAATGATGAGATTAAAATCTCTTGCACATGCCCCCCCTCCACTGTCATCACTCACACACACACACACACACACACACACACACACACACACACACAGAGCTCAGGTTTCATGGGCAAATTCCTGTCCACGTGATTTGCTGAAAATTGCCCTGTTCTTTCTGAGACTCTCTGCAAAACACACATGCTGGCACATTCAGGAATAGCCAAAGGATGTTTGCCAGTTCAGTTCAATAGGTGCTCAGCTTATCTTTTTTGCCATCCATACTGTAACAAGAGTTCTTAAAATTTTTTAAATGTGTTTTTCAAGGCCATTGATCCCCTTTTTTGGTGGAAAATTTTTTAAACTAAAAATGAATAGAATTGTGGGAAGCCTTCTGAAAACATAAGTTGCAAGACTGAACGCAGATAATGAGACCCTGACTTCTGATGCTTTTAGTCCAAAGCAAATGTCAGTAGCTGTATTTCATCCATCCTTTGTAGAACAAATGCCAGACAAGCTGACATATGAGAAGTGGTTTGGGGTCACTGGGAACTGGGTAGAGTAAAAGGACAAGCCAGTCCCAATGCCACCAGGAACTCTCCCAACCCTGTGCATGGAGTGCCCGGCAAGAGCCACCCCAGAAGTTCTGGGCTAAGTCCATCTGCCCCTGGACGGCAGCAGAGCTCCGTGTGCAACCAGATGTGACCAACAACAGAAACGCAGACGTAGCAGCTACCTCTATAGAAAACTCCAAGGCTCTCATAGAGCAACTGTTTTCATATATAGCATGAGACATAATCTTTCTTAGTACTGATTTTTAACATAAAATATAAAATGACATTTCTATAGTTAATACAAATAAGTGCACAATTATTAAACTAAATTCAATTCGTCATGAGATTTATATCTCTAAACAAATTAGGTACTTCATACCTAGAATTTGCATCCTTACATCCCAACATATCAATAGCCTTCAAAAGAGAAGCACATGAAATGGAAAAGGGAAGCCCTTCCTTCTGCTCCAGGAAGCCATCCAGGGTGCTGCAGAGCCTTTTCTCTAACTGCCCTGTGGAAAAGATCACTTATTTCACCCTCTGTTTATCTCAGTCCATGACTTAACATAGTCATTCGTCACCATCGGCTGGTCAATGGATTCCCTGGCTGTCTTTTCCACATCAATAGAGGAACATAACACTTCCTATAACAAGTGTTTACATGGCAATTTATCAAATGCTTAATGAAGATTCTGGCTTTAAAGACCTCCGTGAGACATGAGAAAGCAAGCCTCAAAATTTAAAAATGTCTGGCCATAACACAGTGGGTGGTGAAAGGTCCCATCCAGAGAACTCGGAGGAGAAAAGCCAAGTAGGAGGAGCATGGGGACATCAGTGGGCCAGAGAGGACATCAAACAACATCAGGGCCACACACAGAATGACAAGAAAGTGTGACAGGGCAGCCTGGTGAACAAATCAGTGCAGGACCAACAAACAGAAAGGAGGCCAACAGAGACCAAAGGCGTGGGAGAACTGCTTGCTTTTCAATGTTCTGATATGTTTCTCCATTTTCTCTTCATTTTTCTGCTTAATATTCATTCCTACGAGCACCCAAGTCTCCAGTGTTTCTATGCTGCCCCAAGTCGCTAGAGTTTTTATGCTGCCCAAGATTGACTGTAATTTGCAAATCACTAACATTGCCCAGATTTCTCATAGCTCACCTTCCCATGCCGAAACCTGGCTGTATCAAAACCTTAGAAGTGCTTGGTTCATGCGGTTAATGAAACTGGCAAGCACATTTAGTTCTTTTACTATTTCACTGATTTCTTAGGATCTCTACAATGGATATGATAAATATGGCTCTGCTCTCAGCTAGCACATAAAAACAGTAATAAAATGTATTAAAGCTACTTGTAGATTGTGATCAGGGCTATGGGATGCAGAACAGGGAGCTGAGGTAGAATATAAAGGACAGGGTGAGGTAAGATGATCAAGAAAACCTCTTTTAAGACAGGAGATTTTAGCTGAGATTGGAAGAAGCAGGCATTCAAAGCATGGATAAAATGTTCCCCTAGGAGGCGGAGAGGACTGTGAATGCAAACTCTTCAGGGCAGGGAAGAGACCGCTATACCCAGAATATGACAGCACATGGCCATTGTGGCTAGAGTGCTGGGGACAAGAAGAAGGGAGAGGAGAGGGAGAGAGAGTGGACAGGGGCCTTGGGCTCATGTCTTATCATCAGTGTCAAGGAAAGGTGCTGACATTTTTTAAGTAGAGGACATATTCTGATTTGGGTCTTAAAGGGCCATGTGGTCACTGCACAGAAAACAAATTAGAGTCAGATCAAGAGTGGGAGGCAAGGGACCACGCTGCTTGCTCCTGTAGCTGTCCAGGTAAGGGAGTAGACGGTGGCAGAAATAGGATGCCAACAGTGAACAGAGAGGAGTGGCTGGATTTGAGGCGTGAGTTGAAGAACTGGCCTGTGGGCCTCATGTGTGGGTCAGGGTTGGGAGGAAGAGCGTTGTGAAGGAGAAGAAAGAACGAAGCATTCGAACGTGAACACGAGTTATGGGGCAGTGCCACTTAGGGCCATGGAGATATTGAGAATAGACTAGGGTTGAGGACTTAAGGCCATGGGGATATGGAGAATAGACTAGGGTTGAGGACTTAGGGCTGTGGGGATATGGAGAATAGACTAGGGTTGAGGGCTAAAGGACTGGGGATCAGTCTGTGCTTGGTGGAAAAGAAGCAAGAACAAGAGTTTGGAGATAGCTAAGAGGCAGCACCTAAGGCAAAAGCTAACTTATGTACTTCTTAATATTTCTCAACTATGCTCTTTCTCTCTCTTCCTGGGAGTGCTACTTGAGAAGCTCTACATTACCTGGTGCCAGGAACAAGGCTTTGCAATAGAAATTTGATGACTACAAAGATGTGCTGCATCTGTACCATTCAACATGGTGGCCATGAGGCACAAGTGGCTTTTGCGCACTGGCAGCGCAACCACCGTGATGGAGGAGTTGAACTTCCAACTTCTATTCATTTAAATTTAAGACGCCACAGGTGTGGGGTGAACTACTTCATAGGGGAGCTTGTGTGTAGAGTGCTTCCGTTGTCTCCTGGCCTGGAGAGGTAGAAATCATCTACTTGTTCAGATAAGTTAAGAAGTCAGGAGTCACGTTTTCTTTCCTGAGTTAAAGTGGAAGCTCTAGAGTGTGAAATCCTCGAAAAGGGAGAAAAGGGAGGAAAGAGGCCACTGGAGTCATGATCATCAGCATTTCATGGATGAAGAGTGTCTTATTTTGATGAGGAGTACATCATCACGCAGTGTCTTACTGTGACACAGCCACACTGTGTCCCTTCTGAGCTCTAAAGATCAGTGAAGATTAGGGGAGGACTAAAAATGGGATATAGAAAACTCAGGTCAGCTGCTGCAAAATGTTAAAGTAAACTTCTAGCTGCTGCATTTTTCTTTATTAGATTACGATCAAATGTGCAATCTGATACTAAACTGGAATTTGTAAAACTCAGAATAAGGAGTAATCACCTAAGGACTCCATGTTTCAGACAAAATTAAATTCTTTGAACTGGAACATATTTAGCGGTCCCTTCCCACCATCTGGCTTACATGAAGCCGGCAATCCTGGCCAGATCAGGTGCACCTGGCCCCAGCTACACCGCCAGGTAATAGGAAAACCCGGACAGGTTTCTGCCCCCGTTATTCTCAGTGTGCATAATTGAGACTCTAATGTGACTGTGTCATATGATAAAATTTACCCAAACAACAGAGTTGAAGCTACATTTTGTTCTCATAGGAGGCCAAATACAGAAATTTCAGAATCTCAAAAGCTTGGACATTCTGTTTTTCTGTTCATTTTCCCATATCATAAATTGATTATGTGGGTGAAAAGAAACAGATGTCCTTCTTTTTGTGTGTTCATTATTAAGTAATCTGGCACACATCAATAGGACCATTTTCCTTCCACTTGGCTTATATAGGGATTTTAAAACTGAATAACCTCTAATTGTGATGTTTGAAACCTGTTCCAGAAAAAAACAATCTCCTAGGACAGGAATGAAAGGTGCCAATGCTTAACCAGGAGCTTATCATCGAAGGCCAAAGTACACATTGGAACCAAATTTGATGGTGAGCCAGGAAGTGATTTCCAAAGAATGGTAGTGATTTACTCAAGTGGGAAATGCCCCTGATATTTAAAGCTATGCAGACTTGCATTACAAAGGGGCTTATTGGACACTAACAGAGATAATCTATGTGAGAATTATGAATTCTTTCTTGGAGACAGGATAATTTCTAATCATGTGTGTACTGTGTGGAAATTCTAGTAGGAACAGAACAAGCTGCAACCTTGCAGTCTAAAAATTGGATGCACACAAATCTTCGAAGAGTTTTCAACAGAGAGACTCTTCCTCTACTTTATCAAGCATTGACGGATTCCTGGTGGGTGGGCAAAGAGTTCTGATTCTATGATGCCAGCAAGACTGTCACAGCAGTGAGACCCTGGAACCTATGTTTTCTCTTCCACCACTCACTTATCCACCAATTAGGCTATAAGTGCAATCGATGTATAGATTTAGCTCATGACAACACCCAAACACCAACAAATCATACCAGATATATCTGGTCCTAAGTACAAAATGTACTACCAACCCAACCTTGTCTTTCCTTTGGCATTCTATTCTCACGGGACCACAGGACAGAAGAGTCCACAAATTCCCCTGCGGTGAGGCACAAGTGAAAGTCTTCTGTAACAGAAGTAATAATTTCTACTGCTCCATCCCTTTCTTCATCTCTTTGTTGCATGAGCATATACCTGCACTAACTTCTGCCTGCAAGGACGGAAGGCAGGCCACGTGCCATCCACGTCTTCTCACTGCTCTTGGTACCTCACTATCAGGAGCTCCCATACAGTGTGCTTGTGACCAACGGTCTTGGGAGCCATCATTCTACCAAGCAAAAGAGGTACTTAAGGTCTGATTGACTAATGATGTTGGTAATTTGGCTGTTGACCCACCCCATTGTGGAAGGTATATTGTGTTCCGGACAAATTTCAAGTTAGGAGTTCCGCTCTGATGTCTTAAACTCTTCCTGCAATTTCACCAGATTCTTCCTGTCCTAAATTGCCATGTTAACACAGCAGTCCACTATTAAGCAGTTTGCATATTTCAAGGACGATAAGGATTTTTTTTTATATTTTTGATTTGATAAATATTTCTTGTATTTTTAATATTCCTTAAAGTTAAATGAATTGTGGAAACATGAGGGCATATATCTTTTATTAATGATATTAAACTTTCTATCTGGAAGCCCTGAACTGTAAGAAGTAAGACACTGAAGAATCTTGTTTGGTGAACTTGAAAACTTAACAGACATAAAATTACAGAGCAAGAAGTGTTGAGCCACCAGAAGTGTCCTACCAATGGGGTAATCTTCTCTTCATGCCTATAGTACCGATTCCTACAATGTGTAACTGCTAAGAAGTTCTACCTTTCAAAAGACTGCATTATTTTACTCTGATGTAGATTTTAGATTAGAATACTGGTTTCTATGTCTAAGTACTTCTGTTGCTTGGAGACAATATACATCTGTCCCAGGCATGCCTAAATGGTGTGTGTGTGACTATCTGACCTGTCACTCTTATCCAAATACTGAATACTCAAAGTCCATGGGAAAAATCAAAACATGCTCCTCCCCTGGGCTATAGTGAAGACCTGAACAAGGCTGTGGTAATCTGAACAGAGACCACATTGGAATTCCACCCTTGGGATTTGGATGCAAGCTTTATCGTGCACAATGGAGCCAAGCGGGCCCATGTTTCTCTCTTTGTTCCATTTGGCAGTTCTGCCAGTGGAAATAGAATCACCCTATTGTGTTCCTAGAATAGTATCTACAACATGTCCATGAACATTTTTCCAAGAATCATTACTCTCTTCCACGGGTCCTGCGCTGAATTCTGCCTGTGTACCTCAGAGGTAAGCTACTGAAAGAGAGAAATATACACTGCAACGTGTGGGGGTTGATTTCACCATGGAGATTTGCAAATCAATCTGCCTAGATGGGAACTTTAATATTAGGCAACAAACAAATCACCATTAAACAATTAAATCCATTTCAGTTCAAATCTAGCTCATGTCAATTAATTGATTTTTTTCTTTCTGTAGATAGTGCACCCAATAGGCAGTGGTTCTCAGGAGCTATTGCAGAAACTATTCACAGCAGTGAAGTGAGAGCAATTGATGCCATGTATAGGGTTTTCTGTCAAAGAGGAAAAGTACATTTATACAAGACCATGTACATGGGGGAAACAGGTTCACAAATACAAATCACAGAGCTATCAAACAAATCTGATTTGACCAATAAAACCTATAGCAGTCAGTATACCAAGAACTTCTATGATGGGTTGCCACTGTTGCTATGATAATCTTTGTTATGGTTTAGATCTAAAATGTCCCCAAAGTCTTACGTGTTTGGAAGGTGACTGGATTATGGGGTGGTGTAGCTGACTTCCTGTTAGTAGGCGAGGTCTGGTAGGAAGAGAAGGGTCACTGGAGCTGTGACCCAGAAGAGTTTATCTCCTTCTAGCTGCTCCCTTCTCTCTGCTTCCCGGCTGTCATGAGGTGAGCAGCTTTCCTCCGTGAACCCTTTCTGCCATGCCTTCCTGCCTTGGAGCCATGAACAAAAACGTGAGCCCAAATAAACATCTCCCCCCTTAGGTAGCAGGTGCCAGGTATTGTGTCCCAGCAACTAGAAAGTGACTCGGACAAGGTGGATCGTTAATTTGATCGGTCTGCAACACATCTAGGAGACAGGAAAGCACACTTCTGGGTGTGTCTGGTGGGTCGCAGCAGCCTGATCCTGGGAACTATGTCTGGTCCCTCTCCCCTTTCTCTTGGGCTTTTTCCATCTCACTGTGCTTCATGGCGGTCAGGAGTTGAGCAGTTTTCCTCTGCAGTGCTTTTCTGCCTTGGAGACAGATAAGCATGGACTGAAACTCCTGAAGCCATGAGCCAAAATAAACCTTTCCTCCTCTTTGTTGGCTGTCTCAGGTTTTTGGTCACAAAGACACAGAACTGACTGATACTGTTGCCCAGCACACGCTCTCATGAATGCAGCGGGCTGCGGTCGAATCCTGAGCACAATGGTGGGAGACACCTGGGCCTAGAGCTCCCTCACAGAGTGCATGGATAGCATCAGTTAGGAAACACATACACTCCGTATCACCTCTGCTAAGCCTTACTTTCCAGTCACTGTTGGTGAAGTAAATTGGAGGATTCATAAATCGCGCACAATTGGAATTCTCTTTCAGTTAGCTTGCATTCAGAGTGGAGCAACAACACTGAGATACTTTTTTTATATGCGTTTTTCTCGTGGACATTTTTCTTCATGCAAGATCAGCTTGTTTACAGTGACAGTTGCATCACCAGAAAGGAAATATTTCCAAGCTTGGACAGAGGCTAAAGAAATTAGAAAATACACACACACACACACACGCTTCCCCCTACACCATATCTCTAAAGGTTTTGAAAGCTTCAGAACTTTACATTAAAATATTCCAAAATCTTACCTGGAGTACAAACAAATGTACTGTCAGCAAGACAATTTCTTTGTTTCATGCATAATTCAAGTGAATCACCTGGAACAAATGTAGAGATGGGATATGATGCAATGGACTAAGAAGAGCAGGGTGGGGTTGATTCTCTGCTCCCCAGGCATCAGAAGAAGGCTGAAACGGTGACAGTTACCAACTGCCTTTTCATTAACTAAGCAGAGGAAATGGCCACAAATGGCAGAAACATTATTTAGGAGAGGATTTATAGACCAGGTAACATTTAATCAGGGGGTACAAGAAAGGAAACTGGTTTGGCCCAGTGGATTTTATAGAAGGATATTCTAGATCAAGAGAAATGACATGTCAAAGCACGTAACAAGACAATGGATGAAGAGAGAAAGGTATACTTAGGATGTCAGCATGCAGATGTGGATGTTTGAGGAGTAAGTCTCATCCAGTTGTGTGAAAAATGATCATAATGTCATCCACTTACATGGGATTTAACACTGGTTAAATGTGTTGGAATGTTTATAAGCATTCAGTCTTTGGTGGAGAATAACTCAGTGATGGAGGAAAAGTCATCCTCATTTTACAAACAAGGACACTGAGGCTTGGAAACTTTCATAAAACAGTTAAAGCTTCCCAGAATAGAGCAGTAGCTGTAACGGTCATAATTTTTCTGACTTTGTGACGAGCTCTTCAGAAAGGCATTGTGTACTTTCTACAAATTCAAGTATGCACTACTTGTGGGTGGTTGGGAAGAAGGATGTAAGAAGAGTGAAAAGAGAAGTTTTTAAGAGCCTTTAAAGTTCAAATTATTTACAAGAACTTTCTTTCCACAGTACATTGGAGCTGCTTAGTAGAAATCTTAAGAAATCAGAATCTCCTCCATCCATAGTTCTGGAAAATGCCACAGGATGTCATCCTGTATAATACTCTTTTCATGCAAGTTATTATTAGTTTCGAGATGAATAACATACATTTTTTTTTTTTTTGTGAGTACCGGGGGGTCAACCTCAGGACCTCACGCACCAACAGGCACCCGTGCTGCTGAGCGGTATCACTGGCCCCTTTTTCGTATGTGGGATCCGGGAGTTGAACTCGGGCCCTTGCGCTTGCAAGGCAGGCGCTTACGCCGCTGAGCCATCTCACCGGCCCGAATAACATACATTTTTAAAAGACACCACAAGTTGCACCTTTTTAAAGCAATTTTTGAAAATCAGTTCATTTGTATGACATAGAAATCAAAACTATTTAAATAAATTACAAATTAAAAGGTCTTTCTCCTACCGTGATACCTGTGGGTATCAATTTTCCCACCCACCGGCACACCCTTGTCACTTACAGTAGTATATGCTTTCCAGAATGCTTCACGCACACACACACACACACACACACGTGCATCCATCTTCATTACATAAAAATAGCATATGCTGGACACAGGACTCTGAAACAGTTTCTAATTTAATATATGCTGCAAGTGCCGGTGAGATGGCTCAGCAGTGTAAGCGCCTGCCTGGCAAGCGTGAGGGCCCAAGTTTGACTCCCGGAACCCACATACAAAAAAAGGACCAGTGATATCGCTCAGTGGCATGGGCGCCTGCTGGTGTGCAAGGTCCTGAGCTTGACCCCCGGTACCCCCCTCACAAATATATATATATATATATATATATATATATATATATATATATATGCTGCGAGCATTTATAATGAGTACATGGAGATATGAATACATGGAGAATTCCTCATGGTTTTGAACAGGTGCGGAGTACATTGTAGAGGTTCACAGAGGAATGCTTTGGTTCTTTCCTTTTTTTTTGCTCTCATTTTTTTTGAATACTGAGTTGTATAAAAGACATTGCTAAAATGTGAAACTTGCCTTCCCCATACTGCAGGCTCTTCCCATGAGTTACCGGTTCACATTGAGTTCCTGAAACCCTTTCACTGCCTTCTCCCTGCCTACAACAGTCCTCTGACTCCTTAATAAAAGAAGAGGCAGAGGCAGGTGAGTGGAGATTATGAGAAGGATGTTCGAGTTCCGAATCTCAGAGGGATATACTAGGTTATCTTTTCAGGCCAAAGTTAAAAGTCACACAGTGCAGAATGCTAACCCACGGAGATCTGCAAATCTCTATGGTTGCACATAGATTTATTCCGCATAACCCCTGGCTTTTCCACATATGCATCAGTCTAACTCCATGAACATGATCCTAATTGTTGACCAAGGCCCATGAGTCATTCGCTGCAAGGAATTACCAGCCACCACAGGCAGACACAGAACTCCCACACAGAATATCATTTTTCTTTCATTTAAAGACTAAATTTCATTAGTGCCTGATAACATGATTCTAACCTATTTCTACTTACAGCTTTATGGAAACACAGCGTTAAACTCATCTCTACCCAGAGGCAATGCAAGTTGGAAAAAAAGGAAAAAAAATGCCAAATACTTGATTCAGTGTTTTGATAAAGGGGGCTAAATGGATAGCATTGCAATGATTCAGAAAAGAGGAAGACTTTCTTGGATGTAGCAGACAACAGCACGAACCTATGCACCAATCACTACAGATAATGATCTATGTTCCAGGAAATTAAGCTATTTAATATAAAGGAAATACTAAGTACTATACAGCAGAGCATATCTCAGAGTACCTTAGGGAAAGGGCACAGTGCAATTTCCCCTCTCCCATATCTACAGATGTTAGTGTCACATTTTACGTGGGATACTGTCTTTGAAAAATATGGCTGGAATACCAAAGTTTATAAATGACATTCCTAAAACTATAATCACCCCGCTCTAGGTTGTTGCAATTGCCACTTAATCTCAATATCCGTTCCTCCGTTATCCCCTCATAGAGTGCGAAGTCTGCCTACCCATCCGCCAGGCCTGGGCGCAACATCTTTGGAATCAATGTGTTTTCTCATCTGCAGCTACGTGACACCAACAAAACTTGTTGAAAAGTAAAAATTCATTCCTACCTGACACCAAATAACTGTTTTGACTGATTATTTTCTCTGAAGTGACAGGTTGTTTTGGCAATGTAGATACAAGCTTAGTCAATTTAGGGCATGAATGATACATGAAGGATTTCACATTCAATGCAGAAACATTTTACAGTTACTCGCTGAATACCTAGGGCATGCGCTTAGCTCGGTGACACTTGTTTAAAGAGTACTCACTATGTAGGAAATGAAAGGCTTTTTTTAAAGCTTGTTAATCTTATGCACTACACAAAATTGGAAAATATTAGCAATGGTCCTTTACAGAGTTTATTCATTTAAAAGTAAATGTCAGAATCTTCAAAACTTACACTAAGCCCGCACACTGATAAGCCTGTCATAATCACACACACTGGAAAACATAGGCGAAGATGTTCCTTGCCTTATTATTTATATCTGAAAAAGTAGAAGCAACCAAAAAGATTTACAAGAAAGCACCTAAGTCAATTAATCCACATTTCCTTTCTCCTCTGCCATATACTGCAGTGATGAATTCTAGAAGTTGAGCTGAATTTCAATATTCTTCATTCTTCCTCATCACGTGACATAAGAAGCAATTTTCAAAGGCGACTCCATTTCAAAATGGCACAGCACATCCAAAATTGGATCAAAACCCAGAAACTAAGGTGATTTTGTCCT